>JBAMCG010000068.1:14042500-15242500 GCA_037075325.1 Drosophila mayaguana | reverse complement strand
CCAGCTCCAGTTCACCTGCTTGGCTGTTGTGCAGAATTTGGACTTTACTTTTGTATTACAAATAGTTCACTGAGTGGAATTTATTTTGTGTTTTTAAAACATTGTTTAGCATTAAATTTTGTTGAGCATTTAGTACTTACTCTCTTAGCTATTTGTATACACATATAACAAATCTATATTCCGGAATCCGGATATACTTTATTTAGGCTACCGTATTCTACTTTTAATATACAAAGCTAGGCAAATACGCATCAAGATATACATATGTATTATATATTCACAGTATATCACTTTATTATATATGATATACATGTATGGCAACAGCATATGTGCTCGTCGACTATTCTCGTGAAAATTACTTCGATTTGTTGTTGTCATGCGGCACGCTGAAATTTTGTTTCGCCATAAACAAAACACAGGCACGCAAAATAAAGCAATTAGTTCTTTTTGGAAAATTTATTTATGAGCTATTAATACAAAACGAGCGCGTGGCAAATCCATTCGCTGCCACTGTGTGGCGAGGGGGCGTGTTGCCTGGGGGCGTTGCGGCAAAGCTCTTGAAATTAGTCACAGTTTTGCTGTTGGGAGCCGATTTTAGTTTTAGTTAATTAAAAATTCAATGGCAATTAATTTTATGGAGTTGAGCGCCGACTACAATTTATGTCATATTAAGTCGGTGAGGGGGCGGTCGGGAAAACTAAATCCCAGCTTTTAATTGACTATTGTGCGGCTGTGTAGGGGATGGGGGTATACGGGGGTATGCATGTGTGTATTGGAGAGGAAATTGCCATCCGAAATAATTGTAATATTTGTCAAATGATATCGTTGCAGCTAAACTAATTTAATTTGTGCTATGCACTTACATAGTATATGAAAATGTACAAAAATGTGCTTAAAATATATTTGTATGCAACTGTTTCAAAAACGGGCTATACTATTTGTCTTTAATATTTATCTTCAAATATATATGACACTTTTGAAACAAATTCTTTTGCTGCTTGCATCACACTTCTTGATAGGCGTATCATGAATGCATTGTACATGGGAACGACATATATTTACATTCCTTAAGATTTACAACAGCAACAAAATAAATAATGTGAGCTATTTAGCTCGTTCCAATTGCTTCCTGTCGGCTGCCTAAAGAATTTTATATCAGAGGGTCGCATTCAATGGGGGCAACTTATGCATTGTTCATTTCCCTACTGCAAGCCTCCTTCTCTGCTCTCCCGCAGGGACTATTGCCACACAATTACCTGCTGCTGCCGCTGCTGCTGCTGTCGCTGTTGCTGTTGCAGCTGCCGTGCCCCTATGGGCTTCCATTCACATAGCATTATTAGCCATTGTTTGAGGCATTTTGTAGCCCGACGTCGTTGTTTGGCTAATTCAATTATGCAACGTCTACGTGAGTTTCAACTGTGTGGGATTGTTTGTCTATGTAGGCGTGTGTGTTTAGGTTTGTGTAAATGCAATTGAAGGAAGGCAAGCAGACACACACACACACGCACACACTCAGGTCCATTACACACCTGCCTGCACACACTTGTGCGCATTCAGTCACGCATTCAGCTGTTCGCCGTCTTTTCATTTGCATTTACAGCCAGCGAATGTCTACATAATAATAATAATTATAATAATAAATATAATAATTACATGTAGATGATGCTCTTTCAACGCGCAGCTTGCCTTTGTGCCAGGCAGGTGGCAACGAGTCGGCCACGTAATGCAAATGAGTTAAAAACTGTTGGCCTTTGCTTACTGCGTATGTGTGAGAGTGTGTGCATCGGTGTGTGTATATGTGTGAGTATGTTAGGCTTTTATGTTTCACGTGCTTGGGGTGAAAATGACTGGCACTAATTTGATATGACATGAAATTAAATTTAAATAATTAAGCAAATGCTTTGTGTGCGGCAGTGGAAACTGCTATTGGTGTAAGTAGTTGTTGTTGCTGCTGCTACTGCTGCTACAGTTTGCTGCTCCAGCTGTCATTTCAGACACCTCTGGGCATAGCATACTTTTGAGCGAGCCCACATTTTAATTAAGTATTTAGCAGCCCGGAGCTCAAGATTCATGTTGAGAAAACACAAAGCACAAAGCACAGATCAAAGCTGGAATTTAAATTATATGAAAATAATTTGAATTAACGACAAGGATCCAAAAACATTGCAATCATAAATTTTGCTGCTAAGAACAATAAATGATGAAATTAAATGAGAACTGCTATAACGTTATTAACATTTGTGGATATAATTTAAGTGCAATTCAAGAAAAAACAATCTCACTCAATTTTCTTCTTCTTTTGGCAAAGACTTGTCGCGGGGAGCAGCCTTATGGCTGGTGTACTGCGATGATTCAGCAATATGTCACAGTACCTGCTTATATGTTTATTTATTTAGTAACATATAATATCTATTTATATAATGTTTCCCCTATGATTGTGAACTTTTTTTATTTTTTTAAATATTATTAAGTGTAGACCTTGTACATAACATTAAGTACTATAACAACACAAAGGAAAATTATTTACAGAACCAAACTCCATATCGAGATATGAGGATTTCAAGTGGTGGAGGTCTTAGTGAAGGCCAATAGTTTGGTCAAAGCCTTATCGTTTTAGTCGCCTCAGTGCCTCGCAAGGAGCAATCTTCTCGCTAGTCTGTTGCGGTGTGTACCCAGGCTTTCACTATATCGACTAGTGTGACTTCCAATTTGTTCCTCCATTGTAAACAGATTCAGATCCCTATGCTCGGTAGAGCCGATAAAATTGGGGACTGGTAAAGATTGTGAGTACTTAGAGCATGTTTTTTGCTCTGTTGTCAACTTTGTGTCTGCTACAACTATCGCCAGGCTTTGGTTAATTACTAATGTGAACAAAGTGCTTTTTTTTTTTTTTTTTTGTTGAGCACAGTTTCATCACACTTTGTTAAAGGCTCGTTCCACATCTAGGAATACTCCTGTGCAATATTTGTTGCATTCATAGCCAACCGCTCACAACCAAACCCTCCGGTTGAGTTAGCCGGTTTGTGTGCCGCTCCAATCTGTCTTGGTACCGACTCGAGTGTGGGTTTACTACATCAAAGAGCGTGGTCAGTTTCAGGTCTCGTGCAATGTGGGGTTTCTTATAAACCATTCGCAGCCGGTGACCAATCTAATGATTTTACTCTGGGTGGCCAGACCTCTACGAATTTGGCACCCGATATCGGGTCAATATCGGTATTCGATATCGGCGCAAGAGCAGGGCTGATTACGTTCTCCGTTTCAGCGTGTAGCAGATATTGGAGGATTCGTCACTGTACGTTGGGGATTTGTACTTATTTCGTATTTGTATTTACTCATTGAACGAATACGCTTATCCGTCCCGAAGGACATGGGCGAATACACTTGGCTATGATGTTGTTTGGATTGTATTAATCTTTATTCTTCCGAGCCCGGGTATTTATACCCAGACTCATCCATATTTTCAACCCTTAAATCTAGTGCATCTATTGCTCAGTTTGTAAACCTCAGCATTGGTCTATTACATTCTTATCCTATCGTTCGTCTCTTACATATTCTTATCGTTGAGGGTCAGGATGTGGAGGGGATCACATATTTGTTGAGATAAGTTTTATTTAATTTGCCACATACTGGTAGAATTCTTGATGGTCTGGCGTTGCTTTAAAAATTTGCTGATTTAAGAATCATCGAAAAAGCTGTACAAATTCACTTGAATACTCAATAAACAGTTTAATAAAATTACTTTCAACGTGTCTCAGTAGCCAAATGCTGGCTCTACTTAAATAAATATTGATAAATAAACAAACTATTTTATTTGGCTTGTTTCAATTGCCCCCGAAGGATTAGACGGATATTGATAGATTTCCTGCATACTTATGAATGCTGGCCAAATGTTTGCCAATTTCGAACACAATTGAAAAATAGCCATGCAAGCACACAAATATTTATACATGCAAGGAAGAATATTTCACATTCATATTTAATTAGTTTTGACAAACTGTGCAGAGAGCCCAATGCAATGGGAGAAACACACATGAAAAAAAAAAAAACAAATAAAAAAAAAAAATATCGAATCAAAATGAATTTGTTCGACGTGTGCAGCTTGGACAATTCATGTTGGGAATGTGTTGGGTTGGCAGGCGAGGCTATACATAGATTTAATTAATGTTAACACGATGACTTTGACATGCACACAATACAAATAACACACACACATATTCACACTCGAAGCTCACACACACACACACACACAGTGACTGCATTTGGCACTGCTGATGACTGACAAATTGAAACGGGCGGCGGCCGTTTGCCTAAGTGACTAAGTGACTGACTTTGCCTCAGTATGTGTGCGTGTTTTCATATGGGTGTATATGTAATGGTTTGTTTGTGTGTGTGTGTGTGTGCTGCGCAGCTGGCATTTGGCTTGCTAGCGCTCAAGTTGACTGCTTTGGTTTATTGTAAACATGTGTGCCAACTACTTGAGAGTCCCATCTAACCAACTGAGCTCAGCTTGTTTGTAAGACAATAGACACACGCCGACACTCACACAAACACACACCAGCATACTTATTTATAAGTCTATGTGTGTGTGTTGCCATTTAAATCACAATTTAGTGAGCGCTGCAAATCAGATTTGAAGCAATTCAACGCAACCGCAAAGCAGTTGCTGAAAAGTTGCTTGAATTAAATAACAGAACATTTTCTATATTGAGTTCGTTGTGTTGAATAAATAATAATTAATCAACTGATAATAGAGAGCTGATTAAAAATAGAACTTCAGCTGTATGTTTTTTCAATGTGGATTTAGATATAATTAAATAAATATAATAGTTCAAATGGTGTATATAAAAATGATGAAGACTGTTTAAATAAGTAATTGAAGACTTGTTTTACAATAAAATGTTTTATATTGAATTAAATATCATTTGTGTTTTACTCTAGTTATTTTTATCATCTGGTTATCTACTCCTCTTATTTCTTTTATACTTTGAATCGATTAAGAACTGCGAACTCACGATATAAGGGAATCGTAGTGTTAAAGTTATTATGTTGGCTAAACGTATTGATAGTCACTAAATAATGTTGACTGTAAATTAGCAAAGAGTAACAGGCGAACAAAATCTGTTATTACTTAATGTTACTTAACAGTGAGCAAACAGATGAACGTTACGCTCAACAGAACTACGTCAACTTACTGTTAACTAGCGCTATGTTAACATAATTGTGTTACTAGCAGTGCATTCACAGTACTATGTTAAGTCACTGTTGCTTAGTATTTTCTCCGTTTGTCTTACTAAAAATATATTGCAAACAAAAAATTGCTCTCATTTCTGTTCGCCTGGCGAAAAAAATGTTGTGCTGATATTTACTGTGTGGATTGTATATTTTTTATTGTTGATTTTTTGACATTGTCATTGCCATTGGTAGTAAAAAAAAGCATTCTGAAATAAGAGCATGATTATTGACAAAAATAATCTCTTACTTTTATATTTATTTATAATAGTTTTCTATTATTTCCATTGAATTGGCTCTTGAAATGAATTTGATGTAGTCAGATCTAGATTTCACTGAACTTTACAGCATTTGTTTAGCTGAATGGCATTTTAAAAAAGAGCCAACCTTTTGTGCTCAGGTTCATTTCAAGTGGCTCTCAACAATGTAAGCGAGAAAAGGGTCCACTAAAAATGCAAATTTGAATATGCGTTCAAATGCATACACTGAACAAAAAGGCACCTAGCTAGTTCTTGTTGTTGTTGTTGTTGTTTTGCTGTTTGCAGTTAGTCATAATGAGCTGCACACACACACACACACATACTTTGGCAGTTGAACAAATTTTGTAAAGCTTTTTACATTATGCGACATTTTGATATGCGCACAGAGACACAAATATATGTATGTGTATGTATATATTTATAATATATATATGTGTATATTGTTGCCTTGTTCATTATGTATTTAATTATGCTTTTGTGCATATTACAAACACCGAGAGCCACATGCACACGGACTAAGCCACCCAAAGTTTTATGTAGCTAGTGAAAAAGTTTTCGCTCCAGCCACGCCTTCGCGTCGGCATCGGCGTCGACGTCGGCCCCTCGCCCAAATGTCATTAACAATTTTTGTGAGTTGCCTCAACAGCTCTGAGAACAACTTGAAACTTTTATATGTGTTATAGTCTAACAAAATTATAGTTTAATATTTAATTAAATATTGTGCAGCTTAGCGGCGCTTATGCCACACACATACTCACACACAGGCACACGCATACACCCAAGTACAAATTAAAAAACGTGCTTATAATTATATTATGCGCTGCTGGTAATAGACGCCATTTTGTGTGGTGCAAGCGGTGCGATTGCAGTGCATAATTAGTTGGCAGTTAGTTAGTTATTTAGCTAGTTAGTTGATATTGTTGCCATCTGCAGCTGCAGCTCCTGCTCCTGTTGCTGCCACTCTCCTGCTCTCCAGCCCTCCATCTCTCCATATGCCATGGGCCCAATCAATAAATACTTGATTATAATTGTTGATTAATTATTATTTGGTCAAACAACCTGCATAAATTATGTGACAGCAGAAGCAATAATTGAAATAAATATTTATATATGCATTATGTTCATAGTCTACAAATTAACATTGCTGTTTACCATGCGGGCAATTTGCAACAAAATTCGAAATTTAGACTAATCACATTTTATTAATTAAATACAATCCTTCCTTGAGGCGAAACAACGAATCGCTTTCGCATTGTTTGACGTTGTTTTTTAAATTTAGCTTTAACTATTTAACTATTATTGTACGCGGCAGAAATAAAATGCAAACATCATGATTTTGTGTATTCCCGAAATTTCGATAAACTAAATACTTATTTATTTAGTTTGCTTAATTGCTTTAATAATTGTAAAATAAATACTTTGAATATGAAATATATCTTTGAATTTTTATAGAAAATTATATATCAATTTTCGTCTCAAAATTTGAACATGTATGTGTTAGGGAAATGTAATTGTATTTGTTACTTAAAGCTTTAAGAGTTTAATTCAATTAATTGTATGGCATCTGTTAAAGATTCTCTTCCCATTTAAATGAATAAAAAATTATCTAATTTGGTGCTTCATATTGAGGTACCCTATTGAAACAGTCAGACATTTTTATTAATACTCCCATCTGAAACTCTGATTACCATTATCTTTAACCTAAATATTACCTATATACATATTCTAGAAAATACAAAATGTGCGCTTTATATATAAATAAAGCATACCTCACTTAAATAGGATATCATTATCTTCTGAAAGCTTAAACCACTTCTAAGCAAATATACATCTACTCAGCTTTCGATTATTCTCTTGTACATACGTCAGCTTATGTGTAATTTTATCAGTTTCTAAATTGATTATCGCATTAACAACAGCAAAACCGAAATTTATATTTTCTTTTGCACTTGAATGAGCATTGTTGCCTCGAGTGCCGCACATATCTATATCTAACTCAGCAACCACAAGCAATGGGAGAGTTTGATTTCAACTTTATTGAATCCCAATTTCCCAATTATTGTACAGATGCCATTGTCCTTCAGCCAAGAGCAGCAGATGTAGTCAAAAGCAAGTGCGCAATTAGAAACATACGCAATGCTCTACATTGGCCACAGCATGGTCTCTCCACACCCCCGCCCACTCTCGGTGAAAGTCAAAAACATGCACAACAAACGACCTGCAAAATGTTGCAAACCCACTTCATTAAATATCCAATAGGCAAATATCAATTTACCAGAAATAATTTAATGACATTTATGCTTATTATAATGCCCTAACCGAGCCCAAACCAGAACCCTAGCTGCCTAGCTACCCAACGACCAACTGCTATGAGTTATTGATCAGGCCCAACTGGGACTTTGTAAATGCCAAAGCACAATAATGTTCAATTAAATTTCAAAGTGTTTTGATATGTGATATGAGTAGAGCACAGCAGAGCAGAGCAGAGCAGAGCAGCAACCAACATAACAACAATGGCAGAAATTGTTGTATATATTTAGCCAATTGGAGTGCCAATTCGAGCTGAGCCACATCAGTCTGGGAGCAGTGAATTTAATTAAGTGGCTGATTTAGGTGTTAGATGAAATATACATGCGCTGCAAGTCCAACTGATTACCATGATGAATAGTGTAAACTGGCAGCTCAGAGACTGGCTGCATGCGAATGCCTGCATGTTATACTAAGGACTTACATAGGCGACATATATGATTGAAGTCCTTGGGAGTGGCTCAAGCAAAGTTTGAGGAGTCGAGAATAACTGGTAAAATTAGTCAAAGAAAGTGCGTTTCTGGTATTAGCTTTATTATTCCAATTAAAAAGTATTTGTTACGAAACATTTAAATTTTATATACCATAAATTTGTAATTTGGAAATCTGTTTTCAACTGCTTTATTGCCTTTATAACTGAAATATATATGACTTCGCCTAGCTGGATAGATATTCATGCATTAGTCTGCTCTGCAATCTGTGAGCCAGCCCATGGGTAATGGGTAAAAATTGGAATAACGAATAACTTTTCTATGACTGAACAAAATGGTATTCGTAAGGCACACGAATATTTATCTACAATTTAAATGCAGACCACCTGAATGTAAGCTGTGTGAATTACAAAACGATTCGCTTTGTGATGCTGGCAAAAAAAGAAGAAAAATGTCAGCATTTTAAGTTCGGCTAGCAGCGTTGACGCCCACCATTTGTGGCCTGCTGCCACGCCTTTGCATACACAATTAAATCGAGACAAAAGTGCAGCAAAGATCAACAAAGCAGAGGAAGAGAGATGGAGATATGGAGATAGATCTGGGATGGGAGGCAGAGATGCAAACGCTTTTAATTGAAAATATTTGCAAGTTTGACACTGCAATTGACCGCAATGCAACTGCAACGAGCTGCATGCATTTTAAAATCAACACAAAAAAATCAAGGAGAGCCACGCATAGTCGATTGCCAGATGCCCTGTAGCTAGCTTTATGGGACAGACCACAGACCGTTTTGTGTGCGTTTCATAATACGGCATCAATGCGTACCCTTTAGGCCACATAATGTGAAAGTTGAAAGAGAAAGAGAAAGAAAAGAGAAAAAAAACAGCCCAAACTAGTGAAATTGTGTAAATGCCTGCAACAGACAGCATACAGGATGCCGGATGTTGTATGCTGTATGCTGTATACTGGATATATATAGAGCTGCAAATTGCTGTATCACAAATTTGCAAACCATTTATTGATTGTACATTTGAATATTTAATTGTATTTGCCACCTGACACTTTCCCACTCGATGGCAACTGCCAAACACTTGGACCGCAATTTATCGGCCTGCACCTGGCCAGTCCGGCTGGCCTAGCTTGGGGAATTTTTAAGCAATAATTCTGCTGTACATAGTTTAATTAAAATTCGTACTTCAAATGCATTTGCAGCTACAAAATTGTCTTCTCTGCATCTGTGTGTGTCTATGGGTGAAAAACCTTTTTCACATTTACTCATTTTTAGTATTTACGGCCACATTTTTGTGCTCTGCTCTGTAATTAAATTATGTGCGCACACACATCTATTGAAATTACGTTTGAATGTGGCTTGATTGTTTGGACGATGCTGGGAGCACCAAATTTTAAATGCAAAAGCATTTCTCAGCAGCTGAAAACCACCAACCGCGTGTGTGCTGAATTCCCTGTCAAGGGGCAGAAAATCCGTTTCCAGACAGCTTGAACAACTGGCTCGCACAGGTGAATGCCAGGTGGAGTTGAGCGTATTCAGCAAGTCAAATATTTCACTTTAGTTTCGCCAACTTGAATATATGAAACAAATTAAAATCATATTTTTATATTTTTCTAGTAATAATCATAATAAAATGTAATATGAAAAAAAAAGTCACAGATGTATGTTTTTTTAAAATAATTTTTAAATATTTTCCTGATAATAAAATAATATATAATATAATTAATATTTTTTTAAATATATCCGATATAATACATTACTTTATTTGCCTTACTATATCCAATTTTCTTATATGTTATGTATACATACTATGAAATCAAGCAGATTTTGCTTTTGCGAACGGCACAGCGTGAATAGACAAATGTTTGCTTAGGCGTCGTATGCGTAATGCTTAGCCAAGTGTGGTCCTAAGCTCATTTTGGCAAATGAAATTTTCGTCGGATTCCCAACTAGACCCAAATGGAAGACGCGCTCACCTGTGCGAGCGCAAATAATTGCATATGGTTTAGCCTAGGCCAAGGCGCTCCGTCTTTAAGATTTGGAAGCGGACTGAATTTTGGCTGTGTTCCTGTCTGAAATGTCGCTGACGCTGGCGCTGGCAATTAATTAATGCTCATCAGGGTGTTTGGGGTGTGAGGCGCATTAAATTTGATAAGCATTTAAGCATGTTACTCGGCACTTCCGCTGGGAGATAAAGGGCAAGAGCCAAGGGACAAAGCACACACGCACACACTCATCCACTGAGAGAGAGAGAGCAGAAAGCAGCAGGAGCATATATGAGCGACAGTCAACTAATGCACAGCTGCAATGATTTATTATTAGGTAGCTAAATTATTCACGCGTTCGCCGGCGCAAATAAAGATTAATGACGGCATTTCAGAATTTTGCACGCCCAGCAACGCCTGTCAGCCTGTCTATTTAACTGTCTCTGCCCAGCTGTACCGCCTGCCCGTCCGTCGTTCCGCTGGCACCCAAATGTGGTTTGTTTTTCCGTGTGCCCGGGCTCCTTTGTGCAGATTTCCGCGCCCAATCGTTGCAGTGTGTATGTAGTACACACAGCTCGGCCCAGCCAGCTTGCCCCATGCCCAACCACACAGACACCCACACCCACTCACACATACACATTTATTTCCGCACACACTCCAGCGCCACATCATCATCGTCACCGCCATCGCAATTCAGTTGTGCGTGAAATTTATGCATATGTATGTAGACGCGTGTTGTTTTTCCAACAGCTCTGCTGGCGCCCTCTGGCAAACCCATCATCTCTCAGCGCACATCTCGCAGCTCTACCATTCATGCCAACAGCTAGGCTCGCTCTGTGTGTGATCCATGATATGTAAATTCTTTCTCGGTCTCGCTGTGGCTTAACCTTTGACGCTCTCGTGTGCATACGCCAAAAAACAGCTCTCATTAGAGTCTCTGGCAACAGGTAACGCAACGAACGCCCGCTTCAAGCTGAATAGAGAACTATTATCAACTTGCATAAGCATAAGCGTAAGCTGATGCATGCTGCTTAATATCGAGTTATGTAATCTATATACGGAAATATGTGTATTGGCTGATCAAAGAATTTTAATTAGATGAGTTCATGTTGAATATTATAAGAAGTGAAGTATATGAAATATATTATGATAACATGATAATATAAAAAATAAAATAAAAACTATAATTTAGATAGAAATTCAAGCATTAAAATAAGGCTCTAACTGTTAAGTAAGGCACTCTGGCTGGCTAGATATGATATATGAGGAAGCCTTCATTCCTTCTTCCCAGTTTTATGAGAGCAAGACATAACTAATCGATTTAATATCACAAATGTCAAACCCGAATTCACCCTTGGCCTCATTTGCCCCACCCCGCGTATACCAATTGTTATTTATTTATAAATATTTAATTTCTTTTTATTTGATCTAAAATACTCTCAACACGTAAGTCGCCTGCCTGCACATACCTAGAAAATTGACTTGGTTTTTGGCACACACATGTTGCACTCAGCTCTTGGCCATCGCTGAGTACGTGGGGTACATGCCTATTCCATTTGGCTTCTATTTATGAAGCTTGTCTAAAACCGAATGGCCACTCGTCGGCTCAGCCTGCTGAGCATGTAACGAGCTGAATGCGACTCAGCCCATAGAATACCTGGGACTTAAATGCTATTTACACAGCTTTCGGCTGTCCAACAGCACGCGCGCCTCGCACAGTCACATCTCAAATCCTGCAGGCTGGGGCAAATCCCCTCTGCGCTCCCGCCCGCGCTCTCTTTAGCTATCTGTATTCTCTCTCAACGACCCCAAAGTGGGCTCATCCATGGCTGGCATGTCGAATGGGTTAATGCCCAACTAGTGTTGACCTTTTTGCCATTGTCTGGGCACGTTTGGCCGGGCTAAAATTGTGACACGGCACAGAATGTGCCCAAAGCTGGCCGAGATTCAACTGAAAATTTTGCGCACCTGCCGGCTGCGAGGCTGAGATTTGAGGTTGAGCCTTAGACGTAGAGGTCTAAAATTCCGATTGGGAGTTGACAACTGGGAACTGGGGACGACTCAAGTGCTCAGAGAATGTTATTATCTAGCCACATGTGTAACGGCTTTTGTTTTGTTTTCACCTTTTGCACAGAATGTATTCAGCTGTAACAACAGCTGGCAGCCGTGTAGAGCTCTGTTTGCCCCTGCCACGCCCACACACACAGACAGACAGAGGAAATGAGAGAGAGAGGGAGTGTAGAGGACTCCTGCTGCGTGTTGCTAATGCATGTTGAGTCCAGCTTAAGACACAATTTGAGTCCTTTGCCAAGAAGTTTCATTTGATGTTTGCCCAAAATCCATTTACCAACTCGTTCGTTGGCTAAATGAAACAGAATACATGTTTGACTCGGCTGGCGTAGGGGAAGGTCCTTATACTCTGAGCACTCTTTCCACATTCACGCACACACACACACACACACACACTCATATATGGGTATACAAATAAGAATGCAATTTGAACGTTAGAAGTCCATTTAAGGCTCAACCCCAAAGCCTAATTCAACAAGCTCTCAATGCTCGCACTTATAATTCCCAAACGAAATAAAGAGCAGCGCGCAGCAGCTGGCAAAAGTTTGAGTTGTTTTCTCAAGCCAACACTCATATGCCATATTTAAATAGAGCAGCGCAAGTTTTTGCAGCCCGCAAAGCAATCTATAAAAGTTCTTGCCACGCCCAAGCCAAGCCATTTTGTATTCTTTTTTTGCTGTTTGCTCCAATGGGAATATTGAAAATTGATGAAATTGATTTTCACATTGGTAATTTTGTAATGTCGCACAAGTTAGCTGGCAACTGCGAGCTGCCGTGTGTGGCAGCAGCTGCCAGCCACCTGTCCACCTGCTCACCTGCTGGTTGACAACTGCAACTAGCTGACCTCCCACTAAATATTTGGCCATCCATCTTGGCCAACCCAAGTCAGGCCACGTCGCCTCTATTTACCGCTGTTGCTGTTGCTACTGTTGCTGCTGTTGCTGCTGTTGTTGTTGTTGCTGTCCTGCCTGATGCTCCCTGCGGGCGCAGACGTCGCCATCAACACGAAGCAGCCATTTCCCAGTCTCAGTCGCAACCTATACGAGAGATTTGCTACTCCTATTTCTCGTATTTCTCGTTTCTCGCTTTTCGTTTTTCTTTTCTTGTGGCACGTATTTTTTTCAGCTTGCAACAAATTGTATGACCTGGCAAAAAGCAGTGTGTGGCCCGAGCCGTAGCAGCCACTAACGACAGTTTATAAAATATTCAACTCGGCTGCTTAGGGAGCCGCCAAGACAGCCTGACTCCCTCTCTCACACCCTGGCTGACTCTCTGGCTGTCTGCATGTCGCTCGCTAAAAGTTTTTAATGAATTTTTTAAAAAGCTAATCGAAGTCAGGTTTAGTTGCAAAATGCATTAACTAAAACTCAAGTGTGCAGCACATGGCGTATGCGCAATATTTGAACAACTCTGCGAGAGAAAGGCAGCTCAAACTTCCTAAATATATGCTATAATTTACTTAATGGCATATTATTATTTGATCAAATTGCAAAGTTTTCCTGTTACTATGGCAAGTATTTGTTTTTGTAATTCACTGAAATGAATATTTATTCATCAACTAGCTTTCACATTGCCTTTGCCTTTGTCGCCGAGCTCTGACAGGCTCAAATATCAGGCTTCCGCTGGCTAACGAGCCAAGAAGACTTCAGGCCAACTACTCTCATCTGCTCTTTGGCCACACGGCTCGTTGGGGGCGTGGCACACCCTGCGTATGCATAATTCAGTACAAATTGTTGGGGTTTTTGCTTCGAACAACATGTGCATAGAAAAGAACCCAGTGCTTAATTAGCTGCACGTGCGGGAAATGCAGAAGACAACTAAGTATTTGCATAGTCTTAATTAAGTTTTCAATAGCCAGCCAAAGGAATTTGGGTAGCAGCTAAAATAGCTAAAATATCTTTCCAATTAATTTCACCTGGCTGCAAGCAATTTATTGCAACATTTGCTCTGCACAACAACACGCACACACACACATACATACACACATATATAAACACTCATACACTCATGGAGCCTTGCGCATATTTTGCTTGGCTTATTTCGCTTTAGTTGGCTGCTCTCGAGCTATAGCTTGGCTCTTATATCTTATTTGAGGCAATGGCAGCTGCTCTCTGCACTCTGGCGAATGCCCTGGGTTGTAATTTCAGTTGCAGTTTTCTCTGCTATTTGATTGTTGCTTTCCTTACCTTACCTACATTACCTCCATCCTGCGCCATCCGCCCGCATCCGCTACGACAACTAAGGGCTTCAATTATAGCCACTGACAGCCATCAGCGCGGAATGGGAAACGGGAAAAACTGAGACTCTCGTCCTCAGTCGGAGTCTCAGTCTTAGATCGCAGACTGGCGCATTGGGTAAATGCTACGCAAGAAAATGCAAACATTTTTCTGCTATTTCAAGCGCGCAATGCGTGCCAGTTGCCAGCGCTGCTTATGAGTGCGAATATGTGTGTGTGTGTGTGTGTGAGTTTACCTTTTCTTATCTTCTCAGAAGCACTCTTATTGCGTGCCCTGCAGCTGAGGTTTGGCAAAAATCATCCGCATTAATTTTTTTTTTAGTTTTAGTAATGTCAATAGCCAACAGATATTATTCGTAATACATCCTGACAGCTGGCTAATAATTACATAGCGAATAGACACTGCTGAGTCAGAGATATAGCGCCAGTATGATTTTCAAATTAGAGCACTTTTTAGAGGTGCTTAATAAGTTAAAGTACTTCAGATATAACTCTGAGAGCTTAAAGCTATATAAAAACGGATATATCTTTATCTATATTTATATTATTATGAGATGCATTTGGAAACATATTCATATGCTAGAAGAATATCCCTCTTATCTTATTATAATTATATTTCTAAGTAATATCAACTGTCTAGTGTATATATTCATATGCCCCCTAATGGCTGCGATCTATTACTTATCAGTATTAAAGAACAATTGCCAGAGACCTTGGATTCCATAGTTTATAGTGCATAGTCTCATAGTCTCCATATTTTAATCCATCTCTCATCAGTCTACACTCACATCTTTTATATCATCGTTCACCTTCACTTAAATATAATTGTCAATTTTGAGCCTCTAAACGGTTTTAAAGTTTCTTGTCGAAATGAAATGAATGTAACCCAAAACTATACAGTAAAAAGTCTTTAAGAAAAGAACATTTAGATGCAGTATAAAAGTCAAGGAGTGTATACAGGGATCTACAAGGATAACTTCCTTTCTGAAGCCATCAAGCGGACTGCCGGATTGTCTATCTATGCATATGAAACTGTTCCTCTAGCAGTTGCTTTATCAATTAGTCTCATAATTTTAGAGCAATTGATATATTATGATTATGTACACGATCTCTGTCCAAACGAGGGCGCCAGGAATGCTGAAGCAACTATACTTGGATAGAATAGATAGCAAAGACCAAGCTGCATGAGATCTAAATTCGTAATGCCCTTCCTCCAAATTCACTCAGCTGGAGTAAGCGAAGACAAGAACTGAGAGCACGTTCGATAGTTACACTCCTGTAAATTCAATTTCAGTATAATATAATACAATCGATTGCTGTAGGGAACAATCCCTAAGAGCAGTAGTCTAATCAAATAACTTGTGCTAAATTTCTCTAGCATGCCACAACTTTACTATAGATTAATAAATCAATCCAAAATCGTACTCTATTGTATTGAACCGCCATGGCTAATCGTGAATTTGTCAACAGAATAGTTGATATGAACTTAGAGAATGAGTTAATGTGCCTAATGCATTTAGACAGCAGCGCAGAATTGGAGCGTTTGAGAGCTTGTCTCCAAATGGAGCGATAGCGAAGTCAGAAATGGCATTCCGATACGCCATGGCCTGGCGGCTGTTTGGCTCGGACTCGGGCCTGGGCTCAGGCTCAACCGCCTGTTCAGTGCTTGTTGGGCTGTTTAAATATTTGAAAATCCATTAAGCATATTGACAATGCCAATGTGTTTGGATGTCTGGTTTGGAGACGGGGCCCCTGGCAGCTGGCAGTTGCTGCTGCTGCTGCTCCTGCTGCGGCTGAATTTGAATTTGAATTTGAATATGGGTTCGCTTTAGGTTTCTTTTGCTGCTCCAGTTGCGCCTGAATGGATCATTAGTGCAGCTAATGGCGCAGTCAATAAATGACGGCCCCTAGGCCACACCCCTATCCACACCCACTGTTCGAATTTGAATATGAATCGAGTGGGAGTTGAAGTAACAGGAAGTGAATGTGCCGCAGCCTCAGCCGCATCCTCAGCCGCAGTCTCAGCCGCAGCGACAGCCACAGCCACAGCCGCCAGCATTTCCGGGCAGTCGAAGGCGGCGCCAAGGCAAGACATAAAACGGATTTATTAGGTCATTCCCATATACACACTGAGGGAGCGAAATCGAGCCACTGGATCTCATATAAATACTATATATATATATACATATATATATCTGGTTTGCGTGCTGCGTAAGCACTGTCGGTATTTAGAGATAAGAGCTCAGTGGAGCTCTCATTATTCTTACAATTTGTGTGTGCGAAATGCGAATCGGAACTTGCTGACAATGAAATCTTATTTGTAAATTGAAAAAGGCCCCGCCTCGACGACACAAAGCAGCCGATATTAACTGTCGCTTGGGGTAATGCAATGAAACTCCATTAAAAGGCCTCAAAAATGTGTACTACAATAATAAAATTTTATTAAACAATTTATAGAGTTTAAAAATGAAAATAACATGTGTACGTAAGGCAAACAGTCTTTGATATTAGCTGTCGAATTGGCAAACACAATCATGTAAAATTTTAATTTATAAATGTAAAAATAGATACACATATACATATGCATATATATGTACATATATGCAGTGCGTATACTTGATACACTTTAATTATCAATTGTAATATAAATTTAAATATATTTTAAAAATAAAGACCTAAAGCATCTGCTTCAACATAAACAGCAATCTCATTCATTGACATTATATAAATTTTTCTTAAATATTTATTTAGTTTTGCAATACATTTTTCACTGGTGATAGTGGAATTAAAAAAAAAAAAGAGTTCGTTAACATAAATTTATTAAGATTTGATGCTTGATTATGAATAACAATAACAAATACATATATTACTGTGTATGTACATATTTAATATACTTACTATAGATAAGAAATCAGTGTGTGTGAGAGATTTGGAGTCTTAGGAATTATGCAACACCAATGGCTGATTAAGCATAGCCACACGAGCCCAATAGAGTCATTATTCCATTACCTTAAATGTATTTAGATGAAAAAGGACATGATAATTGAATATGTTCCAAATGAAAAGATGATAAATATAGCCTCCATTATAACATACTAAAAATTCTATAGGAGCACCGCCTTTTTGTGATTTAAATCCCTATTATTGCTTGAAAGAGCCACATAGTTCGCACCAAAGTCAAGCTGACAAAGAACATTTTTCAAAGCAATTATCCGCTGATTAAAAATATATTAAACCATATTCTTAAACCTTTGTAAGTGTTGTCATTGCGAGTTCAGCTTCAATCAGTAATCAAGCCGTCACTCAGGCAATCAATGCGTCAATCAAACTGGATATATAATAATGAAAGTTGCGTTGATAAACATTACAGTTGCATCAAATTAATTAAATATATTTTCTCAGGTTGGGAAAACAGCTGAAAGGAAAGATTTACGCCAAAAAGTCGAAACACAAAAAATAAATTAATTACAAACTGGGCCATCAAATTTACCGAAGCACATTTGTGGTCTATGCAATATTTATAAGCCGATTGCAAAAGGATATTTTACGAGTTTATTACTTTTTGCGCATATTGTCACGAGATTTCAAATGCATTGGCCCATTTATAAGTATAGAGAATATGTATGTATGAGTGTATGTATGTATGTATTTATATATATATGTATGAGTATAAATATGCACTTTATTTTATTTCAATTTAAAGTTTTTAATGAGTTTTTGCCAAGCAGCGCTAATGCCCAACACACAACTGAATACGTTTTGCGAATGAGTGAATTCGTTATATATATATATATATAGAGAGAGAGATATATATATATACATATATAGATAGATTTATATTACATATACACCTATATAAATGTGTAGATGCATATGTATTGTATCTGTGTATGTCCATGTTAACTCGTTTTGTGGCTTGGCATTTGTTTCGTTACGCCAGTTCATTTATTTTTGCCCAAAAGTTCATTTTACTATTTTGGCGCAGATTTAAGCAAATTTAAGTGAAAAGAAATAAATGAAAAATAAAAACAGTAAAACACAAAAATGAATTCAATTTAAATGCATTTGCAGATTTGTTGTTATCGATGCAACAAAATGTTGTTGCTGCTAATTGAATATTAAATTCGTAAACATATTTAGCTGGCATTCCATATATATATATATATATATTCGATAAATACATATTTTTTAGACTAAAATCGCAATTTAATTGTTAGCAGCATTCGGTGCTAATCTATACAAGAAAAAATCTATATATATTTGGCTGCAGCCAAAAATTAATAACAATTTCACATTCACAATTGAAATGGCTAACAAAAGGCATCAATTCGACAGCAAATGGCTGCAAGGATGCGCCACGAGTCCTGTGACCAGCTCCTCCTTTTCTTCTTCTTTTTTGAGTTTGCTGCTGACAGCGGCATTGTTGGCGCCTCATGCTATAGCTGAAGCCTGACACATCGATACAAAAGTGGCCCGGCGAATGGCAACTGGTAGCTAGCAGGCAGCTGCTGATGCTGATGCTGATGCTGTTGCTGATGCTGATGTCTGACATTAATGAGCATTGTGAAAAGTTGCTCCTCAATTTGCCTGTCACTCAGTCACCGGCAGAGCCAATGATTCACATTATGCATCGCCTTTTTGCGGTTTTAAATGCTGACTTAATAACGCTCTCGACATTTCGGACATAGACAAGATGTCAGAGCGATCTACTTGAAGCTACTTCAATGTAGCATATGGACATAAATAGAGCTGCTCTTGGTATAGCAATTATGAAAAATGAAATAAAAAATTATCGTAAATGATAGAAGAATTTTTAAATTAAATTGCTGAATTTAGAATAGAGAAAAATATTAAAATAAAACCAGAGCAGACAAAGACTGAATAAAATAAAATAAAATCTTAAGTTAAATTTGAAATTTTACAATAAAATTCAAAAGAAGAAACCAAGAGCGAAAGTTAAAAAATAAATAAATAAATAATTATCTTTGAAAATATTTTAAAGTAAAAAATAAATATAAATATGAATTATAAATTATAAAAAAATGTATGTATATATTTTTTGGTATTTTTATTTACATTTTAATAGAATTATTTAAATGAATAAAAGTTGTACATCTTTATATCAGCTTTAACTATTAAAAATGGCAAGGAATTTGAGAATTATTTATTATAATGAATTATTAAAACAAAATCAATGCTTGCGGGCACTTTGGCTTTAAAGATTTGTAGAAGCCAAAGCTGTTTTCTCATAAAAATACAATATGATTTGGCATTCCACTCCAATGACTTAAGGCACTGTCCATACACACATACATATGTATGTAAGCTTATATATATAACTCTTACCATTATTAGCTGGCATCGGCTTAACAGCAGAGTTAATGCATTTAAGAGTAAATAATTTATTTACACATATATTTATTGGCGAAATTTGCATGTGGGATAGCATTAAGCATACGCCGCATGGCACCATAATGCTCTCAATTAAGAGTGCAATTAAATGCTGCAAGCAAAAATAAAAATATATTGCAATTGAATTGATTACATTTATTATGATTGTTAAATGAAATGTAAAGCGAAAATATATGTTGGCGATCCACATATATACCATATATGCATATCCATGTATAATATATTGGCAGGGCCTTAGCAATTAATCACCAAATAATTTGTTAAATTTTAATTTACTGCTTCGATCTGCTGTAAACAGCTCAGCGAACACACACACACACGTATACACACGCACAGACACACACACAGTCACACGAGTACTGACAGCTGCATAAGCCGTTTTATGTGCACCGTTAATTAAGATTTAATGCGCAGTCAGCCACGCCCCCATCGTTCAACCTACATCTATGGTCTATATCTGTGTGTGTGTGTGTGTATGTGTGTGTGTGTTTGTGCGTAATTAGGCGACAATAAGCATTTAATACACATTTTCTAAAGCACAATACTTGACCAAAAGCACATACTCACACACACACACACACATGACATACATAATCACACACACACACGTACACTTCCATATTCACATTCGAATGATTCCAATTAGTTTTGGCCGTGTTTACGCTCGAGCTTTAATGCCACGCCCATTAAGTGCACAGACATTATGGCAATTGAGCATTTCGGCCAACTGCAATTTGTTAGCTAATTTAAGGCCAATAGCCCCAAACAAACAGCCGCCCGTCTCTGTCTATTGACTATATGGTTAGATCTCACATGCCCCTCTTAACAACTCCTGCTGCTACTCCTCCTGCAGCTGCTGCTAAGCCCCATGCCTGCTCTTACCACGACGCCCACTCACGAGTGTAATTAAAAACTATCTGCGAAATGGAATCACACATAACATACACTGAAAAAACTCTTCTCTGAGTTGGACATCAATTTAGTTGTATACAAATAGAAAACTGTTTTATTTACTCACTGGTTCGCAAATGAACGGAGTTTTGTTAACTAAAAAGCGGAAGGGATTGAGTTGCTGAAGACGAAGCAGAGAGTGTGAGAGAGTGGTTATAGAGGTTGAAAGAGAGAGAGACAGAGAAAGAAGGAGACATCCTGAGTGAGAGATAGAATGAAGAAAGTGATAGAGCGAGGGGGAGAGAAAGTGAAAGAGGGAGAGCGAGGGCGTGAGAGGAGGATGAGATAGATAGTGAGATATGGAATACAGCAGATGTAGGTAGAGAAGCTAAGGAGTAGATTCAGCACTCTATATATAGCATATGACAAATATTAATTTTATAAATTTAAAAGAGGGTTTAGGAAAAAAAAATTGGGTCTTTGATATATTGAAACTGAGTTATTTTCAATCAAAATCTCAAATATATAGGTCGCTTAGAACAATTCGGAAGCTTCAACTTTTCTAGCTCTAGATTTGAATGGACTGAGCTGTACAATAGTTAACTTTTTATATATAAAAAAAATAAATAAACTTTATGTTGAGCATTTTCATATTAAAAAAAAAAAGAAACTAACATCCGTATAAAAATTATATATTAAACAGTCAGTTTTAATAAAACTCACTTTAAAGAAATATCCTTTAAAATTTGCCAAAATTTCACACTGTAGTTACAGATGAATCCCCTTTACTTTAAAGACAATTAAATAGAAATAAAGAAAACTAAATTTCGCCTGCTTCTCTGCTTTCCATTCGCTAATATCTGAAGCACAATCAAAACCATATATCATCTATCTTTAGATCTCCCCATTGAGCAGTTTTTAGATACATTTTGCGAATGTGCAATTTGAATGCTAAATTTGTGGTTGGATCGAGTGTCTGATGAGTATCGCTGCGCTTGAAATTAATCTCGCGCAGTGTAATTAATTTGCTCATAATTTGTGGCGCCAAATGTAACTGCATCAGATTAGTAATTATGTAAGCTGCTCACACACGCACACGCACACAGACACACCGCACTCACACACACACACGCACTTGAGACAGCGCCCATAAATCCGCGCATAAATACAAATTACAGTAGGACAAAGAGACTGGCACACGCACACATAGGGAAACAGAGATAGCCACACACACCCATACGCACACACACACACGCACACACAGACAGACAGACCAATATCAATTTACTTAGACATTGTGCGAGAGTCAAAGGTTAAGTAAAAGTACATGCATAATGAAACTGTTTGGTTGTCCTCTTGGTGCTTGGGTCGTGCTCTGGCCGAAGCCGTCCCCCCCACCGCCGCCGCCGCCGGCTCCACTCAATTGTCCGTTGCCTTTGTTTTATGACATGGGCTTAGCTTATGGCATCGCATTTTGATATGAAAGCCATTTAAGACCCCCGGGCACATTCAGCGCCGAATGTGTGCTGACCACGCTCTAATCACTGACTAACGAACTCCCATTAATCCTGCCCCTCGTCTGCTCTTTGACCCGTTGCAGACAATCATACGCGAGATGAATCGGCTGGGCATGATGGTGGATCTGTCGCACGTCTCCAAGGGAACCATGCGCGACGCTCTCGAGGTGAGCGAGGCGCCGGTCATCTTCTCGCACTCCTCTGCCTACGAGCTGTGCAACACTAGCCGCAACGTGCAGGACGACATCCTGCAGTCGCTGGCCAAGAACGGCGGCCTCGTCATGGTCAACTTTTACTCCAAGTTTTTGTCCTGCAGCGACAACTCAACGGTTCAGGATGCAGTCGGTAAGTTGTACATTAAATTTGTATTAACTTTGATTCCAGAGTTCGTTTTCCATTGAAATGCCATTTCATTCCACTGAGTTCTCCTGCCCAACTAGTGCAGCCTTTGCTTTTTTGTGTGAGCATGCAAAACAATTAAAGCCGCCGACTGACTGCGGTCTATGTGGCTCCAGCCAACACCCATCAGCAGCCCTCAGCCAGCACCCACCGCACACCACCCAGCACCGCTGATTGTCAGCCCATTGTTTCAGCTGGTTCATTATTGCCTCTCGGCTGCGCTGCCATTTTTTTGTTGGCATTGCTTTTGACACGCCATCAAAATGGCGGACGTAATCACTTCCTGTTTCGTTGGCTTTTACACAATTCGGTTGCGCATACCCTGAGCCAGGAAGCGGGTATGCTCGCACATTGAGTGAAGTGAACAGTTGGTAATTGGGAATTCGTTGAAAGGGTCAATAGGGTAAAGATTGAATGAGTCGCCAGAGTCAGCATATGGCATATACTTATGTCCAATCAAGGCATATGATTGATTGACAGTCGATGGAGATGTTACCAGATTTTATTGACATATATCTTTATAAAAGAGATCTTTGCATGTCACATGAGCTGTATATAAAGAACGCAGATCATTAAATATTAAATGATTTTAAATTGATTTTGCAGTTCTGCGAATAGAATATAGAATAAATTAATCACAATATCTTAACTGAAAAATCAGCCATATAAGAAATCATCTCCAGCTTTGAGATTATAGAGTCCGCTTGTCTCTCTCCCTGGCACTATAATAATCATTTATTAGTCTTACACAGTATCTGGAATCAGTTCAATTGCTTTCTTTCGCTTGCTAATTGTTTGTTTGCTTTCTTTACCATTTTTTTGGTTGATTTCTTTTTTTTTGGTATTTATTGTGCAATTGTCTAATGTGACGTGATTTGGTTTCCATCTCTTTTTGTCTTTTCATGGCATTGTCTTGGCGCCTGGACACATTTCAAATTTTGCGAAATTTTAATAACGACGGCTTATGATGATGATGGCAACAACAACAACAACAAAAACAACAACGGCGCTCACTTAACAATGGAATCTAATGAACTCGACAACAACAAAAACAACATCACGCTTGAATGCTTGTCATTCGATATCCTGCTGACCAACACAACGAAATGCAAAATGACACTCACACACTCGGACACCCGCTGATATACACCCACGCACACTCACTCACACACACACACACACACACACACAGCGCATATTAATCACATTAAGCGCGTCGCTGGCATCGATCACGTTGGCCTCGGCGCCGGCTACGACGGCATTAATTAGTAAGTAAAAGTCATTTATTTCACTTAAATGCGCATTTCCCTTGGCCACAAGCCTCACAGAGAGCAACTGCTACGGTAACTGAGAAGCACTCCCCCACACTCTCTCTCTCTCTTTCTCTCTCTCCCACACTTCCTGCATCTCTTTCGCACTCTCTGTCGCAGCCTCTGCCCAGGTGGTTTTTAAGTTATTAATTGATTCTATTTAAGTACAGCAGCTTAACATTGGCATATTGTGGCTGCCAATTCATATTGCGGTTCGTTAAGGTCTACAAAACGGGGCAGTGAAAAAACTGAGAGAGGTGGGAGAGTGTCGAGAGAGTGTCGGGAGAGGAAGGACGGCTGAAATAAGCACTGCGAATAATTACACCGGTTACCAAGGGCAGATGTACTATTTATCGCCACGAAGGCTTTGGGAATTTTATAATAACTATATATCGAATCATACACGCTTACAGAGCCAAAAGAGCATATTAGGTGCTTAACTAAGGACATTAAATTTTAAATTAAAATGAAATTTGACTTAATTGGAAGTCAACGGTGGACTTATGGTTAGCGGAAGGGAGAGAGAGGAACAGAAAGAAAGAGAGGATGCCAGCAAGAGAAAAGTAAAGAGAGAGTGAGGAAGAGATACAGAAAAAGTAGAAAGAGAGAGTGAAGCAGAGATAAAAAAGAGAGAAAAAGGCAGAAATACAGAATATAGTGAAAGAGAGAGAGAAACAATAATAAGTGATCAATGAATCGAGAAGACATACAGAACATAAAATGAAGAGAGATCGAAGCAGAATCGAAGAGAGAGAAAGGGTAGAGCAATACATGGTTAAATCGAGCGAGGAGGAATGCGAAAGAAAGAAATGATTAGATTTAATAAGTGCTTGAGCGAGAAAGGGAGATTGTGACGGGAGATGACAGATAAGAAGAGATTACAAACGAAGATAATAAACAAAATGGAGGGTATAAAATGGAAAAGAAGTCTTACAAATTCTTTTAGATACTAAAGCCAGACTATTATAATCAAATACAGCAGAGAGGGCTTATTTAACTTTTAAGTATCTATTGCTAAGCCATAATTATATTCCATAAATAATATATAATAATATAATTTCCATAAATAATATACATGTAAATGAAAACTTAGACCCATCTTAGTAAATTTAGAGTCGCATAAAATAAGCAGTAGAAAAAGTTAATCCAATTGGTATTAGAAGTGAAAAGAGTAATTTGAGATAAGATAGAAGAACCTTTTTAAACTTCTATTTAAAGGAGCCCTACACACAAATTATATCAACATTTGTCATCAAATAATATATATATATATATACATATATATTTCGGTGTGTATATTCTTTTCTATATCTCTATTCTTAATGGCTGCTCTCTATCTCTCTCTCTCTCTCTCTCTCTCTCTCTCTCTCTCTCTCTCTCTCTCTCTCTCATATACATCCACTTTATAAATACACCAAAATTACAACACTTTTCAACTTAAATTAGTTTGAGGGAGAAGGACAGACAGAGAGAGCTTGCAAGCAAGAGAGAGAGAGAGAGAGAGAGAGATATTTGCCAAACAGTTTCACACTTCAATTTAAATTGAATGGCCCCTGCTGGAAAGGGCTCACACTGAAAGTGGACTTAATTGCGTTCGCTCTGATGGCTACCAATATGTTAGAGACACACACACACATACACAGGCCCACCCATATGTACACTGCACTCATTATCATTAGCATTCAACGTTATCAGCAGCAATAAGTCGATAACGCTGTCGACCAAAAATTTGCATTTATTTTCGTCTCACTGGCTTTTATTTTGGTGACACAGAGTACAAAAATAAACAAAGCCACGAAATTTGAGGAGCGACGCTGTTCCTGCATGTCCTGACCCTTTTATATATACACACACACACACACACCCTGAGACCCCTTCCATTTGTTGCGTGTTTTTCAATTAAATATTTTTACTACATACCACAGAATTTTTGCAGCCACAACAAGTCGCTTGTTGTTGTAATTCGACATGCATATGAAAATTTCTGACAACAATTTTCATGTAAATCAATTTCCAAAACGAAACGAAGTTCATTTCGCCGAAAAAGCAACTACAACAACAACAACAACAACAACAGCCCTAATAAAAAAAATGCCAAAAAACACAGCTGAAATTGCGCTTATGAATATTTATAGGCCACTCACACAATACACACACCCACACACACAGCCACATACACGCACAGCCACACACACGCACAGTGGCACAAGTATTTCACAATAAATAATCTAAAATTCTATGAAATTACAAAATGTCAAATGGTATTTTTCCGGCTCGAACTCCGCATGGCCAACCACAGCCACGCCCCTGGGCGTTGACTGGCATTTAATGCGTTTAACAAGCAGCAATTGAAGCTGCCTTGTTTTCGATATTGCTGTTGCTGTTATTGTGTTGTTTGTGTTGCTGCTGCTGCTGCTGCTGCTGCTGCTGCTGGCATTACTGCATTCCGAGCCACTTCAATGACACCTGACACATTTTCATAGTTTTTGGCCAGGCTATCGCATATCTATGCCGAATTTTTTTGTAATATTTATTAAAATACACTTGAAGCATAGAGAATTTAAGCTATAGAATGAAGTATGCCTCACTTGTATTATAAAGTGTCTATATATAGGAAACAAAGTTGCTAAATTTTCCACAGTTCATTTCCGATGTGTGCAATAAGCATTAATTGAGTCTCGATCATTGAAACAGTTCAGTTGGTTTCTACACATGATGACAAATGGATGAAATTTTTGTTTAAATAAAAATCATTCTAATTCATGGATTTCTTCTTCATAAGGCTTCAATACTACCCCTAAATATCCCAAAACTTAATCAACCTAAAATCTAGAATCTAGCGGATAAAAGCTTTTGTTTTGCTTAATCCATAAATGGTTTAATGCAATTGTTGATTAAACAAATCCTAGCATAATAACCAAATAACATGGCAAAATGAAATATATAAGGATTAAGCTAAGAGATAAAGATGAAAGACAGAAATAAGAATCAGTATTTCAAATTTCTGCCTTTCTGTATTTCATATTTCTGTGCTTCATCTCTATCTCTTAGCTTAAGGAAAATATAAAAACGAATATATTAAAAATAAAATAAAAGAAATATAATAAAGATGAGAATTCAAGATAAGAGATAGACTTAGAGACAAGTAAAAAAGTGTGAGCAGCTTTAGAGCTTAATAGAATTAACATATATTACACAAAATCAAACCAGATCATAGTCAAGCATTCCATTGTTAGCAATCGAAAGAGTATTGCGACTATTGTTAATTAAATTTACTTTTAATGCGTGATTATTGTGATAAATGTTCATGTGGAATGCGAATTGAATTTAAAGCACTGGCCATAACCGCAAATGAGAGATATTAATTTGCGCACAAACAATAAAATACCAATGCGAAGTGCATGCGTTTAGCAATAGAAAATGGAAGAATGCACGCACGCATTAGAGACGTGGAACCGCAAAGAAAGCTTAAGCAATATAAATGCGAAGCTTAATAAAGGACAACAGAGGCGAATGACAGAAATTGGGTTTTGTTTTTGACTGAAGAATGTTTGAAATATATTTATAGCACCGACAATACAGGGTGCTTCACTTAAGAGCAGCTGTCAAGAAAATAACTGTGTTATGTATCATTTGCAGTCGACAATTTAAACATGAATTTAAATTTATTTGGTGCCTCGCTCTGTCTTTCTCTGTGGGCACCCTGTACCGTGTTTAAGCACGTGCATATATTCCGTTTCCATGTCATTTAAATTGTGGCCTAAATGCTGCATATAACAGTAAATTATTATATATTCGTACTTCCTCCTTCAAGTGCGACCAGGATATAAATTTATTATTTATGTGCCATTATATTTGGTTTGTTTGTTGTTTATTTAGCTCTGACTCATATAAATTCCTGCTATCTGCCTTTCTCTCTCTCTCTCTCCCTCTCTCTCTCTCTCTATGCTTTATTATCCGAACAGAGTTTGGGTACATTTAGCGTCTGGTTTATTGTTTAATTCTTATGACCATATTTACCATTAAGCAAATAAAATTATATATATAATTGAAGGCCTCTACTAAATTGAATGTACATAGGAAATTTATGGTATGCTTAAGGCAATATCAATGGGAAATCGAGATATATGCAAATACGATTATTAAAATTAGTAATTTAAATATATATATTTTTCTTAATTCTTATAAGCAAATATAGATTCATCCCTAGTTTTATTGAATAATATGATGTATTGTGCTAAAAAAATTACTTTAATTTAATTTCAACTAAAAATCTCTCCTCTCTCTCTCTCTCTCTTTCGCTCTCACTCTTGCAGCACGCCCAAAGGCCTGGAGGATGTTTCGTCGTATCCCACTTTATTCGCTGAGCTCTTGGGGGGGGGATGGACCATGGATGAGCTAACTAAATTGGCTGGGGGCAATTTCTTGCGCGTCATGCAGCAGGTGGAGAAGCTACGCGACGAGAAGAAGGCCGCCGGACTGAAGCCCTACGAAGATCATCCCAATTTCCGCACTGACGATCCATACAATTGTACTTCCAGCTAATTAAATCTAAGCATTAGAGCCAAACAGGTTGTACAATAGACCAGTTTAGTCAAGGTGCATGCAACGAAAATCTATATAAATATAATATATATATATTTGGCTGCGTATAAAAGTAAATTCACATAGAAATTTATATGGAATATTAAAAAAAAAAAAAAAAAAATAAATACAATTCCATTCTAGTTATGTAAGATATGGCCTAGCTATGGTTTGTATAAGCTTTAAGTATACATTACTAAGACTAAGAGTATTTGGCTAGTTATTGCTAAGTTCTAACTAAACCTTTCGAATTTTGTTGTTGTTAAGTTATGAGACAATCTACAGACTGCCAAGAGAAGCCACAACACCCACACTTTACAACAAATCGTTGAGATTTATTTGAGAAATAAACACCAAAAGGTTTTTTGCTGTCCACCCAACCCAACTGCTCCACTGCTCCTCCCATATGAAATTCGCTAAAGATTCCCCAATTACGACTTTCAACTGGACCAACAACAGAAATAGATCAAATATGAAATACGATATATGAAGAATACAATTACAATATGTTTCCGACTTGATTTATTTAGTTGTTTATGTGAAAAACTACATATCAAGCGTGTATTAAATATTATAAATAAAATTGAATTAATTTCATAGATTAATGCTAATGCAAATATTGAAAGAAAACAAAAACAAGTGGGAAAGCATACACTTACATTGAATATTACATTATTATAATTATTATTATAAAGAGTATATTAAATATGAATAAAATATTTAGGAAATTACTGAAAGCTTTGCGCAACTATGGGGCGGGCATTAATTAAATGTTAATTAAACAATTAGTTCAATTTTTTAAGCAGTTGTATAAACTATATACTGAACGGCATCAATAGCGTACCACATACTAAATTAGCACGATAAGTAAAAGAAAAGGTAGGCGTGGCAAATAGCTTAAAGTGCATGCCACGCATACAAATTGTAAATATCTGAAATTCGGCAAGAAATAAATTTAAATAAATATAACACTCTAACTACGAATGAATTCTCCCAAAACAAAAACAAAAGAAAACTCTGTCAGTATCTCTGTACCTTCTGAACCTACAAAACAAAAGAAAGTTTAGTCAAATGTGCGTAGCCCTAAGTAAATAAATATACATACAAATGATAAAGATAAACTCAATAATTGTACATTTTCTATGCAAGTATTTAAAAACTATTGTTAAACTTTTTATGACGTATTTTATACGATTTTGTATGTAATTCTGTAAATACGATTTTTACCTACAGTCACACACGCTCACACATACACATATACACCTCTATGATTTGTAAACCTCAATAGTTTTATAGCAAATTACATTTAATATGCATATTATTACAATTGAAATAACAATTGCAATTACATTGTATCTTAGTAAGTTGTTAGTGGAGCGTTAGATTTTAGGTTAAATGTTTGCCTATAAGGCGTGAGCATGAAATATCTGTAAAGTTTACATACATATACTACATATATATATACGTATATATAGTTATATAGAATTTGCATATGCAACTTATACAGAAAACAAATTCACACATAATAACAATTCTATTCGAATTCTTCAAACATGCGTCACTTAATACTGCGACGATCTTTGGGTTATTGCATATAAGAAACGATACACATGAAACACATATTGTATGTAAAATCCAAATGGTAGTTAAATCTTGATAATGGATAAAATGTTTAGCAAATAAATTTCAATAAAATGACAACAGAATGCAGTAAAATAAAACTATATTGTTTATATTATTTGTTTAAAATTTAAAGGAAAAAACCTGGAGCTTATTTATGGTTTGTGTACCCACTAAATATCTTAACAGTATTTCACTTGGAATTAACAGAGCAGGCTGACAACAGCAGCGAACTGCTTTGCTCTTTGGCACTTAACATTATTGAACAACACTGTCTTCTAACAGTGAGCATTCAAACTTTACTTTTTACATTATTGCTCCACACTAAGACCGGCTCCACAGCTAAGGAGCAGTGTTACGCTCTGCGCATTTAAAGGGAGAAAATAACAGTGACGTCACTGAATTTCCTGATATGTTAAATTTTATTTAAACGCAACATAAACAGCAAAATATTTAATGTTGCGATGGAGTAAATATTCAAAATTAATCTAAAGTAGTTGTTCTTTATTCATATAGAATATTATGATGCTAAAAGTCTAAGAGTAATATATGACTGACTACATGCGTGACCTTATAGCACACTCTAATCTCCAGTCATATTTTGTTTACATTTTTTTTTGTTTTGTTTTTCTGACATGGCGTCAGAGAAAACGGCGCCGGAGCTGCTGGCGCTGCAACCACGACCAAATCCACTCTCGGATGTGGATAACACTGACATACAGCGGCGCCACAGCACAGAGTTGAGCTACAACGAATTCTACTGGCGCTACATGCATGCCAATTGGCCGGTGATTATCACCGATGTGTCCAACACGTGGGAGTGCCGCAATTGGGCGCATAAGGACAACGATATTGATACTGCAAATGCCAATACCCGCAAACACAGCCCCATCAATTTTGACTACCTCAAAAGCCGCATTGACGATCTCTCCGTGCCCGTCGCCGACTGTAATGCAACCTATTTCAATAGCCATGCCAAGCTGCAGCTGAAGTTCCACGACTTCCTGGAGCGCTGGCAGCGCACCATGGAAGTGGACAATTCACAGATGCAGACAACGGAACCCAACTGCAACGTTGCCAAGGATAATCTCTACCTCAAAGACTGGCATCTGGCTGCACAGCTGCCGGCATACGAATTCTACCAAGTGCCCAAGTATTTCGCATCCGACTGGCTGAATGAACAGCTGATTGAGCAAGAGCGCGACGACTATCGCTTCGTGTACATGGGACCCAAGGACTCCTGGTAGGTGATAGCTAGCCAAGAGATAGTTTTCAGTAATCATTGTTTATTCTGTAGGACGTCGTTCCACTCGGATGTGTTCGGCTCCTACAGCTGGTCCACAAACATTGTTGGTCATAAGAAGTGGCTCATACTGCCGCCTGGTGAGGAACTAAAGCTGGCCGATCGTCTTGGAAATCTGCCTTTTAGCATAGACGAGCCGCTGCTGGAGGAGCACAACGTACGCTATTTCACCATCAATCAAACTGCTAACGAGGCTGTCTTTGTGCCCAGCGGCTGGTATCACCAGGTGTGGAATGTAACGGACACCATCTCGGTCAATCACAACTGGTTCAATGCATGCAATGTGCCGCTGGTGTGGCGTAATCTCCTGAGCAACCTGCAGGCTGTGCACAGAGAGATCGCCGACTGCAAACAGATGGACAACTTTGAGGCGCACTGCCAGACCATGTTGCGGGCCAGCTTTGGCATTAACTACCTCGATTTTATAGAGCTTTTGGAATTCATCGCCGAGCGCCGTAAATCAACGACCAACAACAGCCAACTACTTTTCCATAGATATCAAATGAACGCCTATCACGTGCAATACGATCTCGAGTGTGTGCGCCAGCTGCTCAAGGAGATGCGGCAGGAGCCGAGCGTGCAGCAGTGCCCGGCTCAGCTGCACGAGCGCTGCGAACGGCTGTGGCAGCAGCTGCAGTAAGCAACAGGAATAATATATCGAACTGAGAGTGTTCATATGGGAAGGCCTTGGCATATTTTTGTATACCAAAGTTGTATTCATATACAATAGTCAATAGTCAATAGTATTTTATTATATTATATTATATTTGTAAAGAATTTAATTGTACGGAGTCCGGGTGCGGGCGTTTACTGCCCGTCCGGCCACATAAACTCGCCTGCCACGGGCTCAGTTCTCAGCCACAGACATTGATCGATTACTTGGAAGCCCAGCTTGGTGAACATCGCATTTGAAGCTTGGTTATGAGGATTAACTAGGGCCATCACATCCTGACCAAGGGCAGCAATGAGCTGAGAGATCTTCTTAGTGACCAGACTGCCAAAGCCTCGGCGCAAATGCGTTGCTCTCACCTGTAGAGCGCCCAGGTAGCCGCCTTGTAATCTGAAAACAGCAGGACCTTAGTCAGCTAACTTGTTTGCTGTGGGCTCCGTTACTCACCTGATGCACCAGGCAACGAGCTCGTTGGTATCTGCTGCATATAAACCAATATTCGCGCAGAGGCGTATTTGGCGCTGTATAAAGTACAAGGAACCCTCATGCCGATTGGGCCATTCCCCATTAATCAGCTCAGCATCCTGTTCACTGAGACTTTTCATATAGTAGCCAGCTGGTATGCTATAGAATTTAGGAACTGGGTCATATGATCTGTGATATTGTAAGTTCTGATGACAAACTCACTCAACCTCCAGAGCAGCAGCCTTCTCCTGAGGCATATAGTATAGGTCCGTCAAATCTCTATACTGCACCTTAAGCTCTTTAGCCTTGACGACCTGCTCGAGTGCTTCTATGTGGCGAAAAGGTATGGAACTGCATTTCAGTCCACTTGACCAATCAAGCAAATTCAGCGCATCCTTTAGCAACTCTTTGCCACTGTCCAAGCAACCCATAAACAGCTGATAACGATCCTACAAGTTGTAAATATTAAAATCTACAATAATCAGCGTAATAGCTACGCCTATGACTAACCACGATCACAAAGAGCGCTGCGTCTTTAGCCCTCTGCTCGGACAGCGTGTAAGCTTTAACATTCGCCATCTGTGAATCCACTCTAAAGAAACCTATGAAATTATCTAGACAATAAAACTCCGCACAATATTTGGGCCATTGTTGCTTATAATGCTGCTGGTAGATCTCCAGCTGCTGAAGGTCGACACGTTCCAATTGGAGCGACATGCTCAGAGCCAACACAAAGACGACTGCCCGAGGCGAGTGAGCGTGACAGACTGAACTCAATTAGACAGAAAATGAATTAGAAATGAAACATGTTTTGAAGAGCGCGAGAGAGCGAGATTAGATAGGTGTACGAATTTGTAGTTGGAGAGCGAATTAAATATTTGCTTATCGCCAAGGAACTAATCGGGGGTTGTTGAGAGTGAAAGATAAAGAGGAGCAGTTATATGATGCATATGATTAAGGATTTTTTGTTTTCTTTGCTTAATTATAAAACTATTCAACAATATTAAATAGTTAAGCCAAAGAGTATAACATTTGTTACCTGTTTACAAATGGTATACTCTTTGGCTTAGCTATTTAATATTGTTGAATGTTTGCTGATTGGTTTTATCATTGCTAAAAACATCCGAGTTTGCAATTGACTTTCTATTTTTGATTCCCATTAAATTGATATATGTATACAATAAATAGATATATGTATGTTCCGGTATTGTGTCTACATATTATTAGAGTTCTGACTTTATTGACTTTTCAGCTATCAGATAAATTTTTATCAGTTTGTATATATTTCATATGCGAGCTCCATCAAGGCCTATTAATTGACTATAAAGCTAAATGCTTTTGGTCTAAACTAAAGAAAATGCATTTTTCAATATCTGCCAAAGGCCCTGCTGAGCATTCCCTAGGTGTCATTCGCCATTTGGCCAGGTGAAGCTGCCATTGACGGGCAGAGTGATTACCCAATGGCAATAATCGAGTTGTTGAAATCCCAGCTTATTGAACAAATGCAGAGAGGCTGTGTTCGTGACGCTGACTTCGGCAATCACATCATCTCCCGCTTCGGCAATGCGTCGAGCAAGAGCTCGGACTATAAGATTGCCGAAGCCGCGTCGTTTGTGCGATATCTGCACCTGCAAGGCTCCCAGGAGACCATCTTGTGTTCTAAGAGACGTCATTTCTTAAGTACAAGTTCAAATGAAATGGAAGTAGCAATATAAACCTGATGCACCATGCCACCAGCTCATGCGTATCGTCCTTATATAGGCCCATGCTCTGACACAAGCGTATCTGGCGCTGTATGAAGTACAAGGAACCCTCCTGGCTATAAGGCCACTCCTGATCAACGATGTGAGCATCTTGTTCGGTCAAAGATTTCAGGTAAAAACCTTTTGGGCAGCTGTTGAATGAAACCGTTTAGAATAGAGAAGACACGGACAGCAGAGAGATATCCCACTCTATGTCGAACTGCAGTGCCTGTTTGGCTGGCAGGTGATGCAGGATATCACAGAACTGGAATTCAATTTCGAGTTGCTTCTCTTCGACCACTTGCAGCACAGGTTCAAGATATCGCTTAGGGATAGTGGTGCACTGGACGCCCTGGGACCAGTCCAGCAGGTGCAAGGCCTGCTTCAGCAAATCGAACGATTCACCCAGGCAACCCAGAAGCACTTGATAGCGATCCTACAATGGCATCCGGTGAGATCATAGTTGGTGTAAAGTGTCTCGCTCATAAATACCACAATTAGATAGAGACCCAGCTCCTGTGCCTCTTTATACGGCAGAGTGTACGCTCTTATATACTTTTTCTCCTGATCGAGCTTTAGGAATGAGATCATGTTCTTCAGACTATAGAATTCCTGGCAATACTTGGGCCACTCTCGCCTGTAGAGCGACTGCAGCTGGCGCAGGTCTTGTACTTCCAGAGCTTGCAGCTTCATCTCTGTGGTAGTTGCTCGCTCAGCGGCACACTTATTACAAGCTAGAACAATACGACGTCTGGTGCTTTATAAAGTGTGCAACCGGTAAGATAATACAAATCTTAACGCTATATGGTGACGGGTATTACATAACAGAGCTTTGCTGTTTACATTCTGTCTGGTACTCATTCGCTCATCTGCCACCTAATTGAGCCCCCTGCCGTGGGCAAGCACATGCTCCAGTAATAATGCTCTCCCTCATTTAGCATAAACTGCAGCTTTTCAAATACTCTACATGCGGCCGTATTATTTAGATTAACCAGCGCAGTGACATCGTGATTTAAGTCGCTGGCTATACGCTTGGCTATGGCAGCGGCGACAGCTAAGCCCAGGCCACGACGCTGATGCGTGTGCAGCACCTCCAGGGCGCCCAGGAAGCCGCTCTGCAATCTAAACGGAAAAACGTCATTCAAGTTGGCCTTTATTTACCGCCGACCTACCTTAAACACCAGGCACAGAGTTGTCCAGTTGCCTGCTCATACAATCCCACATTGGTATTCATCTCGATCAGCAGCTGGATGAGCCTCAGCGAGCCCGGATGCTTAGCTGACCAGAGCTCATTGATGAGCTCTGCATGCTCCAGGCGCACATTGTCCAGAAAGTAGCCCGACGGGCAGTTCACGTGCAACCCTTTGGCCTGCTCGCAGGGCAGTCGATACATAATGGTCTTCATTTCGCGATCCATGCACAGATGATGCTCCGCTAGCAGCTGCTTGTAGATCACGTGGTGCGTCTCGTGAATGGCGCTCACTTTATAGCCACGTGTCCAGTCCAGCAGTGTTAGTGCTGTTAACAGCTCTGGTGTCTTTTGCCGGCTCAGATTGCTGAAGAACAATTGATAGCGATGCTGGAAGTGCCACAATATAACGTGTTAAGCCCTGGGTAAACTACATCACATACAGACCACTAGTAAAATGAGCCCATCACGTCGCCAATTACCATCGAGTGTGTAGAATGTCAAGTACTTAATACTGGGATTCTTTTGCAGCCATCGCAAATAGTTGTCCAGCCAGTAGAAGCCCACGCAGTGCTTGGGCCAATCTTTCAAATGGAGCTCCTTCAGTGCCGTTAACTCAGCTAAATTCGTAATTGTTGTCAAGCTGGAGGCCATCTGCAGCAATTGTTTATTACTATTGTTATAATTATGAAGCTATCTTAATTACTCTTATTTAGTTAATCTATGGATGAAGAGGCGCGGCAGTGGAAAATTAACCGGTGTTGAATTAGTTATGTCAACACTCATCAGTCTATCACGCAAACTGAAATTAACAGCAGATCAGCTGTTTAGTGTTTCCACTAATGTTATGGGCAGTAAACTGTAGCTTTTTCTGTTCAATGCTAACAGCTGATCAGCTACGTTAAAGGAATTGAAGAGAGCTGTTATTAATGACACTCTAAATTATGTACATGTACATATATAACAAAAATTGATATGTTTTAATAATATAATATGCATGGTACATAGCATTCATATACAAGATAAAAGAATATGTTTACATCGTTTGGTATGTTACACTTTAAACGTCAGAGGCAAATGTTAGCAAAGTTTCACACCACGCTGTTCATTGGGTGGATCAATTGCTGTGCACACACTAGTCTTAGCAGTGGATGCCTTCCTACTGCTTTATCCCTTTTACTTACCTATTTAACACTAGTTGGTGTCTTTACAAACATGTTAGCTGCAAATAACGCTAGGTGGCGCCACAACAAATGTACATTTAACCTTAGCTGATCTACCGAACACTAGATGTCGCCATTGTACCCAACAGTTTCTAACAAAAAATCATAACGTTTTACTGAATTTAAAAAAACTTGTAACTTTTTATTAAACAGTGGGCGCTTGTTTTTGTTATTTTCGTACATACCTCTCGCGTTGCTTTGTATATATACACAAAAAATACCAATGCTTAAATAACTAAATTGATATAGTACATTTGCCAATCTTCAACTTAATATTTTCGTTTCCTCTTTTGTTTGTACAATTCGATATACACATTAAAACATTTAACATACAAATTACAAATTAAAAAATACAAAATATATAAAATATGCATACACATATATTTCAATGCATATGCATATATATTTACAGCTAAACAAGTTTTTGTGTTGTTTCGCTGCTCGCTTCTACCGTATAGGAAATTGTTGTCATCTGTTTCAGGATTGGCTGCGATCTGGGGATGAGAGACCTTCAGGGCTCCTCCTTGAGCGTTGGTGTTTCCGTTGCTGCTCCTTCGGCTCCTGCTGTTGTTGTTGTTGTTGTGGGAAATAGTTTGGAGGCAAGCGTCTTCTTCAGCTGCAATATGCACTTGGACTCTTCGGCCTCCGCCTCCAGCTGTCGCGCCAGTTGCTCCTCCTGCTGCTGCTGCTGCTCCTCGCTGCTGTCGTCGCCTGACTTGGCGCGCTCTGCCTGCAGCCGGCGCAGCTCCTGGGCCAGCGTTTCCGCTGACTCCGACTGCGTGGGCGTATGCGAGGATGTGGGCGTGTGCGAGGCGGAGCAGCTGGACGAGGCGGAGCTGCGTGATGTTGCCAATGGCAGTGACTGTGGCTGCTGCTGTTGCTGCTGTTGTTGTTGCTGCTGCTGCTGTTGCTGTTGCTGCTGTTGTTGCTGCTGCTGCTGCTGCTGCGTGACCTTGCCCATGAACGTGCGTATCTCCTCGAAGTAAGACTCCTCATTGGGATTCTCGCAGAAGCGCCGAATGCAATGCATGCGCTCGCTGACCCCACTCAGGGCACTCAGCGAGACCGCATCCGATTCGTGCTTCTTGAGATGCCGATCGAGATTCGTCTGCTGGCCGAAGCAGCGCTCGCAGATCTCGCACTTGAACGGCCGCTCCTTGTTGTGGATGTTGCGCACGTGCCGCTGCAGATTCGAGGAGATGCTGAAGGAACGTTCGCAGTATTTGCACTTGTAGGGCTGCTCGCCCGTGTGGGTGCGCAGGTGCCGGGTGAGATTGGCGGAGCGCGGAAATACCTTGCCGCAAAACTTGCACGTGTAGCGATCCTTGTTGCGCTGCACGGGCAGGGAGTTGCCTCCGGCAGCCGCAGCAGCTTGGGGCTGGGCCTGGGATTGGGACTGTGCCTGCCGCTGCTTGACCTTGCGCGAATGCTGCCGCGATTGGAATTCCTGCAGCTGCGGATGCGGATGCGGATGGGCGTGCGGCGTAGGTGTGGGCGTGGCCGTGGGCAAGTCCAGCTTCAGTTGCTCCAGCTTGAGCTGATGCTGCTGCTGTTGCTGCTCGGGCGCCCAGCTCAGGTCGCTCTTCTTGAGCGGATGGCGAAATGCAAACTCCGGCGCCGTCGGACATGTCGCGCCCGTTGGCGCGCCCGTCGGCGGCGCGAAGACATTGCGATACTGTAGCGGCAGCGTCTTGGTCATCGCCTCCAGCAGCGTCGAGTGCACGCCAGCAGCGACAATGGCATTGGACGCTGGCGCTGGCGCTGGCGGCGACGTGGTGACGCCCTCGCGCAGTGCACGCAGCATCTTGCGGCTCATGTCGAAGCCCAGGTCGGCCAGCGAGGCGGCTATGTGATTATTATTCAGCTCCTTCTCCTTGCGCTGCACCGCCAGCTCGTTGGCGAACAGGATCAGATTGCTGTTCTCATCCTCCAGCGGCTGCGGCTCCAGCGTCTCCTCCTCCTCCAGCTTGACGGGCTGCCGTCGCTTGTGGGCCAGTCGCAGGTCCAGCGGCTGATCGTAGCTGCTGCGTCGCTTCGCCTTGTTGCCATGGTGTGATTGTTGTTGCTGTTGCTGGTGTTGCTGTTGCTGTTGCTGTTGCTGTTGGTGTCGCGCTGCTGCTGTTGTCGTCATGCTGCTGGTGGCTATGGCCGCCGTCGTCGAGGCGGACAGATCATAAGGTACATGTGATATATACGATGTGGGTATTAATCCTAAGGCAGGGTAAACACAGCCCTGTTTTGGGCTAGGAAGCATCTTTCTTGGTGAGTGGTCTTTCTCTCTCATAACTGTTAACTGATTCAATTGTGTTGCTGTTGTTGTTGCTCCTGTTGCTCAGCTTGCTTCAGTTTTGGTGCTGCTTTACAATAGATTCTCGTCCGCTTTCTCTTCTTCTTCCTATTATTGTTTGCTATTTGCGCTGTCTTCGAGTTAAGAAATTTTCAAAGGCAGAATTTATGAACCTGTTGGAGGACAGAGAGTTACGAAATTTATTAGATAAAATTATACTGTAAGTTTAATAAATTTCATATGAAAATACATTTTTAAATATCAACTGTTATTATTAAATACTTTTTAAAAATAATGCAACTTAAATTATAAAAATAAATGTAACAAAAATCTAGTTGAATCGCAATTGACACAAGAGCAAATATAAATATTTTTGTCTTTATTAGCTCCTTAAGATCTACATAACATTATCTACATATATCTGCATCATTCATAGTGCTGTAGTGGGAGGGAATGAGAGAGAGAGAGAGAGAGAGAGAGTGAGTAATATACTCCAATTATTTTAATAAGAAAATATTGTTCGGTTCACTTGTGCTGCGGCACGCATACTTCGATTATCTGATTAGCTGTGTAACAGATATTAATGAGCCCCATTGTCGCAGAATTTGAACATCAAACAAGTGGGGACCTTCGGCTAAGACAACATTCCATCGCAATACACAACCCAAATATTCAAATCCGGATTCTGATCTATCAGTTGTCCAAATAACTAAGCCACTGAGAGAACTTAACTGTCTGCCTACTAAAACTGATGATTAGCTCGATATTCTCTGCAAAATATTTACTTGTTAATAATTAATAATTATAAGAAATATTTATTTATCTTCTACATATTTCTTATAGCCTATAGCAGAGTAACACTCTTAATCTAGCTAATCCAATTTTGTATGCCATAGATCGCCAGGGAACAAAGTTCCAGATGCGTCACATAATTCCCACAGCTGTGCAGGTTCTAATAGGTCGGGTAATTCCCATCTTCGTCATGACTTTAATCTAATGGCTTGAACGAAATAGATAATACGAATGCTCTAACTGAATAAAAAGTAAAAATACCGAAAAACATAATTGTCTTGAAGACAATTCAATTTTCAAGCGACAACTAAATTCAGTTTCAGTTTCTGTTTTTTTATTTTGTTTTTTTTTTTTTTTTTTTTTTTTTTTTTTTTGACTAACAATTTTACTTCTTTTTTGGCGCAATGCCAAAAGCCCCTAGTTTAAACAATTGTTCTATTGTGTGCTGTTTTGGAACGGAAAGAAACTAGAAAAAACATAGTAATAATAATAGAAGAAGAAAAAACGAATGCTAACGGTATCTAGAGTGACGATTATGTAAGACAAAACAGACCAAAAACAAAAAACACTCACAAACATCTAAGTATACATTAGCAGTGGGTGGAGCGAAGAGGGAGGGGTGGAGGGCGGCTGTTGGGGGGCAGGTAGGCATACCACTTGCCCCCATGGAGGTCGTCGGCATGAGGTGCGTGCTGCGTAGGCTGCAGTTTAGCCCAACAGTCTGAAGCAGTTGCCAGCTGGAAGTTTACCTCTTTGCCACTTGGCCTCTAGGCAGATGGCACGCCAGTCATGTGAACCAGCCGGCAGCAGCAGCAGAAGCAGCAGCAGCTAAAACAAAGCCACTGACAGTCAACAAAGTCAACTGCAACTGCAGTTGCAAGCAGTCAATGCGCGCTTGTTGTGGAGTGACAGACTTGAAGGTACTCTGGAATTGACTCAATCTTCTAATGCCAAACTACATAACGTTCTCTCAGCACTCAAGAGCTGCCAGCCTAAGCTATAGCTATGAAAATAAAAACTTTTAAGACAGATATGATAGTCTATGTCAGCTCTAAGCTCCACTGTCCTTATTATATCCCAATGCATCAATTGCCTATATGTACAAATGCCTTTACAACCGTTACTCTCAAAATATGAGAGAGCTTATTTGTGTTTATATTTAGTTAGAGACTTAAGGTATGCAAATATTAAAAAATAAAAAATATAAATATATAATATATACATATATATTATATATTGGATGATATATCAAGAAAAAACATATAAATACATCAAAAATAATATCTAAAATATTATAAACAAAAAATTAATTACAAAATGCAAATATATTTCGCTTAAAAGTCAATGATATATGTATATTAAATTTAAAAATATATATATATATGTATATATGTAGATATGATATATGTAAATAAATATTATATATTAGAACATTAGAGAAATTTTAAGAAATTCTAAAAAATAAATTATGCAAATTTTGATAATAATAATAATATAAAGATTTATGGATACATAGATATTTGAATATAATACAAAATAATGATATTGTAATTATAATAAAACATTATTATCAATATATTTTTCATATTTGACGGGATTTACAAAATTGAAATTTAAAGAGTTGCTCCAAAATATACAGTAGAATCCGGTTATAACGACTCCGCTTATAGCGTCCGTACGGTTATTGCCAGTAAAATGTGAGTTCCCAGACAAACTTATATAAGCAATTGTACACGGTTATAACGTCTGCCAGGTATAACGACGATTCCTTGAGCGTCGTTATAACCGGATTCTACTGTAGTTAGAACAAATTGCTGAGGCTTTTATCGAGTTGAACTGATATGAGTTACGCACGAATTCTTATAGCTAATATTTAATAAGGATATATGTAAAAGTTAACGTTTCCTAATCATAAGCGACATATCTCATTTGCTTTAAATTACAGGGTATCGCAACATCAACTGCCACTGCCACATGTTGCAGCTGTAGGCGTTCAATGAAGCTGCAACTGTTGCTGTTGTTGTTGCTCTTGCTATCTAGAACAGAATATTTCACGAGACATTTTCCGTGGGCTGGTGCAGCATTTAGCGGCTTCAACACACACACACACACACACACATGCGCACAATCTCACAACAAATTGCCTTTTGTTGCTGTTGGCCTAAAACTTAATTAGCCGCATTTGCTGCTTTGATTTACTGCTTTCAGCCATTTGTAAGACTTGAAATATTTCTACCCAAAAAACAAAGCAAAAAGTATTTGGAGCTTGAGAACTTTTGCGCTGGCCGCCTCGTTGATGACATAAGTTAGCTGATCTGCGATCTTAAAACAGATATTTAGCACTCGCAGCTGTTAGACTAGAGACAGTTTAGTCCGCGACGAACTTGAATCATATTTTGCGTAGCATCGAAGTAACATTCGATCGCATCGATTTATGACAAAGTCACAACAATTTAGCTGAATGATCTTGAGAGAGAGGGAGAGCGTGTGTGTGTGTGAGAGAGAGAGAGAATGAGCGAGCGAGCTGCTAATCAATTTGATTGGCTACTTGTGATGATCTGAGCTGATCTGTTCACTTATAATTAAGTCATTATAAATAAGTGCGATTAGAAGGTGAACTTCACTAGGGTTCAGGTTTCAGTTAGCCAATTACACGAAACATTCTTGTCTATAATAATATAGCTAAGCTGGGTCTGCGAAAGATTCTAATATAAAAACTATGCATCACTATGGGAATTTAAACTGAAATTACTTTTAGGCAATATTGGCATAGACTTTTTAGAAGTCTGAAATATTTTCATACACTAAAAATGATGCCAAGTCTCTAAGAAAATCATAGCAGACAGCACAGGACTTTAAGATGCATCTGCTTTGAGTTCTCTTAAATGAAAGCAGCAAATATCTTAACGCCTTTTCCCGCAATTTTCAATTTGCGAAAACACGCGGCAGGGAAACCTCTTCAAATGGAATTGCATATCGATGTGTTTATAATTTGTGGCTAACGTGCAAAAGTGGTTGACAATTATGGCCAACGCTCTGGCCAGCCGACTGCATCATCATTAAAGAAAAAAAAAAAACGGATGCCCAAAGCAGATGATGATGGGGAGCGAAAGAAAAAAAAACCAATTAAAGAGTAACAAAGTTTAAGCGGACCGACAGCAGAGCCAACGACGACGACGACGACGACGACGACGACAACGAGAGCAATGAAGCAAACAGTTCAAAAAACGGCCAGTGAAGGTAAAACAACAACAACAGCAACAACAACCAACAACATCGCATGTTGCAAAGAAAAGTGAAATCAAAGTTGTAAAACCGCGAAAAACGCAGTCAGGCAGACAAACAGACAGCGACACATAACAGCAACAACAACAGCAAACTGGCAACGCTCCAGATTGGAAAATGTCCAGTGGAAGATGTCGACAGGCAACAGCAACAACAACACCGACAACAACAACAGCAGCAGCAATGTTGCCTATCTTGGTAGCCGCATAGCGCAAGCTGATGCCAAGCCAGCATAATCAGCCCCCACAAAGCCGTTGACAATACTTGGACGAAGAGATTAGCTCGGTCATGCTCAAAATGGATCACACCGTACCCATCATCAAAGCCAGCGTACAGCAGCCGCACCACCTCTCGCCCCCAGCCCCAGCCCCAGCCCCCAGGCATCAAGAGCGACAGCAGCCTTATGATTATGTATATACCCTCAAACAGGTAGTTGAAGAGGAGTATCATATTTACTCGCACAGCTGCTGGAGCTGAGAAAGTGACAGACGGCAAATGATGGAATGTGTTTGGCTTTACTGTACAGATCGGATGTATTGATATTTTATTAAATCTGCGGACTAAGCATAGATATAGCAGAGTTCCTTTAGGCGTGAAGACCTCATCGCAAAACTACTCTTAGTTAATGGATAAATTGCTTCCTGTTGACACTTTTTGATTAAGTTCTCCTATATCTTGTCCTATCTCAAATTTAATACTAAGACTTTGGAATACCAATAAGCAAAATGATTCATCTTCATAGTCAATCAGGTATACCCCTAATCCTCATTACTCGTCTTGCTATATGTTCTTATACTTGCTTAAGCTTACAGGATATGCAAGTCAGGGTATACAAGTCAAGCTATACAAATCAATTCTCTTTCCATTTGCATTTGGCTACAAGGTATCTAGCAGTCATGCAATATGTTCACCCAAAGCAGCATCCTTCAATGAAATATTCATTCAGATCCTGTACAAAGTTGTATTCACTTCTTCTGCTTACAGGATATGTAGCAGTTAACACTTTTCAATGCATTCATCATTTCACATACAATCTTATCATCCCCTCACTCCCTTCATCCTACAGAGTATCCAGCAGTCAATCAACTTGTTTTGAATGCCCATCAACTTGGTCATTAGCCTGCAGCTGCATAATTATAACGCCAAGCAGCAGTCAGCATTAGCAACTTAATCATCGCCATCAGCATCATCGTCAGTATCGTCATTATCATCATCATAATCGTCATCATCTTTGTCATCCACATAATCAACGAGTGGCTTCGGTTACGCTTGTGGCCCGCGATAGGAGCAGAGCATAATCAACCGCAACGAGCTAACAGTTAAGCCAAGCTAAAAACTGTAGCTAAAACTATAGCTAAATACAAAAACTATAGCGAAAAGTCAAGCTGTAGACGAAGCGACGCGACGCGATGCGACGCGCAATGAAAATCGAGAGTAAAAATCCAAAGCGCAGCCGCCGCGCATTGAAATGGAAAATTAAACCTTGTTACATCAGTGCAAAAGCAACAACAACAGAGACGACTGACAAGCAATGCGGCGACAAACGTTTGCTGGCAGGATCCACAAACACACACACACACACGCAAACTCACACTCTCTCTATACACACGCACACTCAGCTCATTCACTCTCTCGACTCGCATCCATCTCGAGCTCTAACGAGGCAACCTGATACCAAAATCGTCACAACAAACGTCCAAAACAACAACAAACAACACGCAAAGCTACAAACATACAAACACAAACACAAACACACACACACACACTCACTCACACCGCTCAGTCAAATATGAAGTCAGGCGCAAGTTGAGGCAGGCAATGAAAATAATACGCGGCATTTATTTTGGAGTTCCAATTGGAAATCATTCACGAATGTGAAGTTTGTGCCTCTAATAAGAAATACATTTCATAGTAAAATAAAAAATACATGCAAATCGAGTACTCATTTAAGAAAAGTTAAAGAACATTAAATATAAAAAAAATATATACATATATTTTGTTTTGCCTTAATTATTGAGCATAGAGCTATATTTGAAAGGAACAATAAAAATATCGTAAAATATTAAGAAATATTGAATGAAGAATTGTAGAAAATGTTGTAAATATGGAAAACATAGTCAAAAAAATTAAAAAAAAAAAAATTAAATATTATTTTTATTTTTATTTTTATCTATATTATTCGTTTCACTGCCATTAAAGCCATTCTCTTAGTTAGGCAAGTTTGGCCTACAGACTTAGAGTTACGTTCTTAGCCAATGACTTTAGTTCTTCGTGCTGTTTAAAATATATAATATATTATGTATAGTAGTTTATACTTTTGCAAAAGAAATAAAGGTTAATACATATCATATTGAAATAGCTTAAATACAGTTCATTTTGTTACAGACCTCAATAGTTTAGATAAATTAGAGCGAGTTAGGCTTGTTAGTACTACTTTAATATGCTATGCTTAAATCTTCAATAGTAGTGATAGTATTTATATTACAAGTAAATAAAGTATACTAACTTTTCTATAGGGTATTAGTTTAAATTAATTTTTTAATAAAGGATGGAACAGTATTTATAATTAAAAGTTATATATAGTGTTGTTTATTAATAAATAAAAGCTAAATTACTTAAATACTAATTATATAAAATATGTAAATACTTTTTCATAAATTATTTAGGACCTTTCACAATATTTAACCCCAAAAGAGCATTATATAAAATCCCTATTTCTGTCTTAAAGCAATTATTATTTTACACTTTGATTGAAAGAATACAACGTAAGACACATAGAAAATTGATTAATAATATTAAATATATGAACAAGCTGAATCATTCTCATCATATACTCAAATCAGGCTTAAACCATCCGAGCTCTAGAGAGTGCTTCATAAATCATTCAAATTAAATATTAGCCTTCAACGCCATTTCTCCAACTGTGAATGATTGCAGAAATTGTTGCAGATTAAAAGTTGTTGAAAAGAAATGCAGCAGCAAATGCCACACATCAACAAGAGCAACTGCAGCAGCAGCGACGACAGCCGCAGCAGCAACAACAATTTGCAACAAAGTTGGATGCGTTTTGCAGCTGAATGGCTGATGATGTTGATGATGCGACTGCATTGGAGCAATCTGTACCACTTTTCCTAGCGCTGGACACAACAAGTGTAACGGCAGCAGCAGCAACTGCTGCAGTTGCAGTTGCTGCAACAGTCGCCAACACATCTCCAAATCACGTCTTGCCGCGTTTGTCGTCTGCGTTACATATCTCGTTGTCTAGATTGGCTGCCCGACTGCCAGCCATAGCGCGCTGTGTAAATGTATCTGTATCTGCGAATGTATCTGCTGCTCTTGCTGCTGCTGCTGCTGCTGCTGCTGCTGCTGCCTATAGCTGGCTATGGTCTATGGCCTGGATGGTCGTCAGCGGCATAAAAAGTGAGAGTGACATCGGAAATTGTTTCATTTTTTAGCCAAAACGAAATTAACAACAACAAACACACACACACATAGGATGCTTGCCCCCACTCTGCCCCCTCTGCAGTCTCGCTTCGATCTAAGCTCGGTCGTTGGTCGCCAAATGAATGAATGTCGAAAACTGTATCGACCACAAACTGTTCGCACAGAGAGCTACTTGCCGTCAGCTCAGTGGCTTAGCTCCTCGACTGCGGCAAGTGCTTTCCCAACAGCCGCCAGGCTGCTGCAAGTGCCGCAAGTGCTGCAAGTGCTGCAAGTGCTGCAACTGCTGCAACTGCTGCATCCTGTTGTTTGTTATAGTTTTCGACGTTTTATTTCTTACTTAAAGGCTGTCTTATTTTTTTCTCTGCTCTTGTTTTTCTTGTGGCTTTTGTATTTTATATAACTCAACGTCGCGTCGTCCAGGCTCAGCTTTCGGCCAAACAAATGTCTGTTGCATGTTGCATGTGGCAGCGCTTAAATAATTGAAATTTTTCACCGCATTTCGTAGGTGCAAAATTGGACGACTTGCAGCTCGACCATCGGTTGAGCAATTTTTCTTCTTCTTGCTGTGGGACACTTTAATGCTCCTCTGTTTAGAGCGCTCATTTGTAAATGACAATCAGGCCAAGTCGGTCTGCTGGCCAGACTTGCATTTTATTGACCTGCTGCAGCTGCCACATTGCTTGTTGGCCTGATATACGAGACCGCGCGCTGGCCCTGTGGGCGGCCAGCCTCTCGAAGGCGCTTATTAATAACCGACTGCGAATATCTGACATTTATTCTATATTTAAAGTTGGTTTTATATGCGACATGAGTTACCGACTGAAGTCTCTATTATGTGCGGCTTTACAGTTGAGGAATTCCATTTGAAGTCGAGCGATTTGAGCTAATTGCAACAAGAGCTGCATGGGCAGACTAAGAGATACCCTGCAAAATTTTCAGGTGCTTTAGAGCTACGTTAATTCTGCTTTGAGCTGATTCCGCAGCTACTCAAGACTGAACTAATGTTTATATATGGTTTTTTATTTATTCCATGAAATCGCTAATAGTTAGCTATGATTTCAGCTTGAATTGTCTAATTGTGTGTGCAATCGAATCAAGTCTACACATCGTAAGTTTACCCAGGCATATAAGAATATCAACAGACAAATTAACAAAATTTACAAATACATTAATCGTCTTCTAAGTCTTAGTCTACAGCTGACGTCTTTGTTATTACAAATATTTGTTAAACATATTAAAAGGCCAAGACAGAAATGAACTTTATAAATTGAAAAAATATTAATTTAAATTGAAATTATTCTCTGATTAAAAAATATTTATAAACAAAAAATAATAATAAAAGTAAATATAAAATATAATAATAAATATATTTTTTTTAATTTAGCTATACAAATTTTATCTATTTTTTTGTTTTTTTTTTTTGTCATAAATATTGGCTTTTGTATATAAAATAACCTGTAAGTTTTTTTGTAATATATGTATGAAAATAATTTTAATACAAATATTGTAATTTTAAGTTAGAAATATGTTTTATATAAAGTTTAAAATGAATATATATGTAGTTTAAATAAAGCATAGAAAATTGCGTTTTCTCAGTTTTCAAAAGACATTTCATCACAATTAGCTATATCTAAATCAGAGTTGATTTCATTTAGCTTTGACTCTCATTTGCTCAAAGTTGATAGATAAGGCATTCGCTGGACATGCAGAGCCACAGCATGCATGACATGCATATGAATATCCGTGTGGCACCCACTCGCTCGAGTGAATGTTGCCCAGCGAAATTTTGAAAGTGTTTACGGGAGCCATGAGCCATGAGCCAAGAGCTGTGAGCTGAGAGCAAAGAGTCAAGGCAAGCAACAGCAGCAGCTGCAGCAGCAGGAGCTAACTCTATATTCAAATATTTAATTGTGCAAAACACTTAAATCTAACAAAAAGAAATAAATACAAATAATTGAGCATTTCACGACTTCGTCGGAGCCCACAACGCAAACAGCCGAAAAAAGCTGCTCCATTTGATTGCCTAAACGCTGATGCAATTAATTAAAATTTTATTTCTTCATTGAGCCTCGCACTTCTGTCTGTCTGTCTGTCTGCATGTGTGTGTGTGTGGAAGCAACTCATTTGATATAAATTTATTACCACATAATTCAGTTTGAGCTCAGTTGCAGCTCGACTTAGTTCGACTGCGCCAGGTGATACAATTATTCCAACAGCCAGCCAGCCGGGCAGCCAGTTAAGCTTGTTCTAGTTGAAAGCGATAGCCCGAGCTACCCGGCCAGTTTTGTCGCCAGTTAAGGAGGAAAAAAAAAATATAGTCAACACACACACAGATAGTCTATTAGATATAAGAAAAAAAAAAGAAATAACGAAATAGAAGCAGCAAAAAGAAATACAAAATTGAAAAGAAACCGTATCAACATTCACATCATAAGTAAACCAGTTTGCACCTGAGAGAGGAAGAAGAAAGTTGTCTTGGCCATTTTGGTGGCTCACAATAACTGCATCCAGTACATGCCTCACATGAGCACATCTATGAATCGCAAGGAGCCCCAACCTGTGCCTGTGCCTGCGCCTTGTTAACTCTGCTGCGGGCGTCGAACAATGGCCAAAAACCTAACTGTAACACGGCTAACATTTTTTCCTCCTCATCCATAAGCATAAAATATTGCGCACATCCCGAAAAAAGAGAAAAACAGCAAACAGAAGACAGAAACAAAAAAAAATTGAAAATACATTCAGCAAACGTCGCATGTCCGAATGCCTCTCGCTGCAGGCCTAATTATATTGCAGGCCGAGCCAATTGTAATCCCCCCTCCCCCCCTTACTTTTCCTCTGCTCCGCAGCCTTTCGCCCCCGCCAACCTGACTTATGAGCAGGCAATGTCAGCAGCAACAACTGCAGCAAACATGCGGCTACTGTTTGGGCCACGTGCGCTGCCAACATCAGATTGACCATAAATCAAATTGGTAACGACCTAGAGATATCCTGTAATATGCATTGGTAGCAATTATGAAATACTTTTGATATTTTATTTGCATATTTCACTGATGAAGATGCCTAAATAATTTACTCTGTAATTTCTATAAATTATTAAAAATACAAAATTGTAATTTTGTGCCTAGATCCAACTTAAGCTTTTGCATATCCATTAAGCCGATGCTCGCATAGGCAAATACTGGCCAGAAAGTGAATGGCTTTCTCATATGTATCCGTCTAGACTGAACATAAATCTTATTCGTTTTATTCATTCACTCATTGCTCAAGTTAAGCAGACGTGAAAAGGATTGATTGCCTTTGGTTAAACGAGAACAGCTGCACTTTCAGTAAAATTTCTTTTATTATCAATAAATTAAAGTATTTAGGAGACCAAATATCATTATTTTGTGGAAATTAAGGACTTGTTTTTCAGTACTCTCCATATTTACTTCAGTACTTTGGCAATATATATATAATTATTTATAAATTATTTATATTTTCTATACAACATTCATTCATTAAAATTTGAGTATATTACATAATTTAATCATTTTGATCTATTTTTTTTAATTGTTAATAAAGTTTTGATAAAAATTAATTTAACAAGATCTTCATTACATAGCTCAGAATTATTTATCGAAGCGTATCTAACCAAACATTTCATAAGTGCTTTATCTAGGGTACGGCTATCTACATAAAACAAATATCTAGAGTGTGAAGAAAACTATTCACCCTAAGTTCTGAAGGATTCTAAATTTCGAATTCATGTTGGACTATAAACATATATGAGAGTGAAGCCATTCATTATTATTCCATATTATTCATTCATTATTCCATATTATATTATTCTACTGTCGCTAAATTTCCTTGAACGTTTTCCACTCTCACTTATTCCCACATCTTCCCCTGCTGCTCTAGCCTACAGGGTATTATGCGACAATCAATGTGCAAATTCCAATCGCAGCTGCCACTGCCAGTTGGCCTAAAGTGAAAGTGCTCCAGTTGCAGCGTTGCGTCCGCGGATGTCGCCATCGAGCGCCAAGTGCTTTGACTCCTCCTCACACACGCTCAGCCTATCCCGATCCCCATCCCTATCCCCATAGGCTATTCAAGACGACGTGAGCCGATCTCTGGGCAGCGGCTGCTGCGTCGCACTTGCTGACAAGCTGTTTGTGTCGCACCCTCTTGTCGCGAATGCCATGCGCTGCCACGCCCCGCGGCTGACTCTGCTCGCCCGCCCGCCTTTCGCACACTGAGCCATGGCTGTGTGCACATTGCAGAATAATTGGCCCCGACTGGGAGCTCAATTAGCGCTGCCCGGGCAATTACATTTGACGGCTTTGCACACATGTTTTCAGTGTTCAGCATTCGCTTGGCTCTTAATTTGTTGTTGTTTTTCTATACACCTACCCCTCCACCTCCCCCTCTCTAACTCCTTCTATTTCTTTTCATTTATTTTTCCAGTGTTGGTAAATTGCCTAAGTGCATTAGCGGCATTCGTCGCGCATGGCTTAAATGGCTTTTCCTTCCGGTCACCCAAAGCAAAACTTGATCTTGTCAATCTCAGCTCAATTCTGAGGCCTCACTGCGGCTGTGGCTAATAATTGCATACGCTCAGGCGTTAAAATCGGCCGAATAACAGTATTTCGAATCGATTAAGCTAATCGCCTCGTATATAATTGCTGTGACTTTATTATTCGCTATCTAAAGTTTTTAACCAAGTGGAAATCGATAAATATTTGACAGCAATTTGTTTTCAGTACTGAACTGAATAATATAATGATATCACGTTCAGATTTGTGTTTATTTTATATTCACTATCTCATACTGAAATGCGCGAAAGTCAGCTTAATGTTGTGCATTTTATGAGCTGACTAAATTATATCACTCATCTCTCTCATCTCATCTGATTTTGATTTGATCGCCTTATCGTCACTTTTGCTTGGCTGACTTTTCAGTCAAGCCAAATTTTAGCAAAATTTGATTAAAAAATTTTTAAAGACTTTCGGAAATGCAAAAGCTATAACTTTCAAAAGGTAGAATAGCATATGAAGTCTGAATTCAATCAGTCTGTCGATGAAGAATATTTGATCTAAGATTTGTTGATTGCTGACTTTAATCCTGCCAAGTCCGATACAATTATTATCGAATAGCAATGTGTGAGCTACTATATTATTCGACATACAAGTTACAACTTGGACCAAGTTGAAGTAATTGTCGGCTTGAAAGAGGCTCGACCTGAAATCAATTCAATGAACTCTGCAAAAATTATATTCGCATTAAATTTTCATACTACATATTTTAAAAGAGCTATAAAAATGTGAGCAACTCCGCTCCCAGCTGAACTGAACACGCTGAAACAACCTATTAAATCGACGACAAATTTGAGGTTCTCTTACTTCCTTCATTTCCCATACCAGCTATATATAGCTACTAGATGGCTAATATCTCACTTCTTGATCGGAATTCATACTTCGAGCTAAATTTTGCTGATTACGAGCCGAGATTGCCATTCCACATAGCTGCGATATCTTCCAAAATAATCTCTGAAATGCGGCGTTCCATAAGTAGACGAAGGTATTCAATTTTTGGCTCGTTACGAACCGCATCGTATCCCAATTTTTGTTTGTTGTTTGTTGTGTGTGTTTTTGTTGCTGTGCGCCCACTTACATAAAGTCGACTCAAATGAGCCACTGTCATGTCTAGCAGCCATTTTGGCCACCGCACAACCCACATAGTGCACATAATGTGGGCAAATTCTTGAAAATTGCCCACAAACTAGCCCACTTTGCAACTGGCCATCCAACAATGGAGCCACGAGATAAATGAAAACGGCAAAAAGACGCAAAATGTATTTCGGGGCACATCAATTGTAAAGCCAAGTACACCTGCCTCTGTGTGTGTGTGTGTGTGTGAGTCCATATATCATGGGACAAGCATGGTAGCAGACAATATGCCATGCTAAATGCGAGACAATTAGAGGAGAGCCCCCTACAACAACAGTTCGTATCAGAAATGCGAAAAAAACGAGACGCACACACACACACGCACACTAATTTGAAATCTGAAATTTCACACACATGCGAGGTGTACGAAGTTAAGATTCAATGCGATGATTACATATTACTCGATTGTTGTTGTTGTTGTTGTTGTTGTCTGCAGAGTTTTATGGTCCAAGGTTAAATGCTTTGACTGGGGCGTCAGGAAAGTCTTGTCGGGCAAGGGAGGGGTGCGGCCAAAAAGAGAGACAAAACGAGAAACTTTGCGACTTTGTGTCGCTTTAGTTGAGGCATTCATTGTGTTGTTGCTTGCGGCACAACTTCATTTGATTTGCAGTGAATATTAAAGCAATTTGTGGGATTATTTCCTATTGTAATCAACGGTTATACAAATATACCCGTATAACACATACATACACATGTACATGTCTACTCATCAGTGTAGACGAGACACATTCAGACAAAAGTCTGACTTGTCTTGTGTCTGCTCTTTTGGGCCAACTCATTTTCAAGTACAAACAATAACAACAACAACAACAACAGCAGCAGCAGCAGCAGCAGCGACAACTCTCTTGATGACGCCGTACTGCATGGGGTTTACGGGTCTTGTGGGTCTCTTGTATGGGAAGTTTTTGTTGTCATCTGTTGCTGTGTCGCCTGCCTGCGGCCAAAATGACGTTTACTTAGCTTTGTGTATGTTTTATCTAGTTAGCGTGAAAATTGCTCCAGTTTTTAGCTCCACTTGATTTTGTATACTCTTAAGTGTGGGATATATTCGCTGTGTTGTAGCAGATGTCGCAGACTTCTTGCATGCAAAATTTGATTGAAGTTATATATGAGATCGATAAGAAAGAATATCAAAGAGAGTTCAGAAACCTCTTCAATTAGTTTTAAAACTTCATTTCATTTCATTTCTTAATAGAAAGAATTTATTGATGCCAAAATGTCAAAATGAATTTTAGTTTTTAATTTTTTATTTAATTTGTTGTTAATTTTAATGGAATTTTATAATAGAAACAAATTACTGAGATATAATATATTACAATATTATATATAAAATATTTTAAAATCGTTTTAAGATTCTCTTAGAGCGATATTTCATCATAATTTATATCATGTATTAAATCAAGTATAATAAACTAACTGCAGAAGGAACTAAATAAATATCATATGACATATAAAAACAGTCTACTTAAAATCAGTTAGTGTATTTCGACTTCCTCATAGTTAACACTCTCATTATTTTCTTGAGATTTATATCGCATGCGAGATCATGATGTGCACAGATAGCAAACTTGATCAATGATGAGGCGCATTTATGATTCAATTTGTGCGACATAGAATATGGTTTTTATTTTATTTTTATTTTTGTGTGTTTGCTTTGGCTGTTGTATTTTACACCTTTTTAATTGTGGACACACACACACATACATACACGCACACACACACAACAATTAATTAAAGCTCTCTCAGTGCATTCAAGGTCAAAGCGGGCCTGAAGCGCTCTTGGATTCAATTTGATATTGTTGTTGTTGTTGTTGTTGCTGCTGTTGTTGCTGTTGTTGCTTTTGTTGCTTGGTGTTGTTTAGTTGGTTAATTTACAGCTTTAAATTAGTGTAGTTTACTTTCAAAACACTTGACTTTTGCTTTCAAAATACGCGCATTGTTGTTGTAGCTGTTTTGTTTTTGTTTTTTGTTTCTTGTCTTTTTCCTGGCTTATAAATGGGTGGGGTAATCATAAAGCCAAGTTTCTTAAGTAGATTCGCTCAGACTCGCCTCGGCACAGCCAATGTGCAGGGCCTTTAAAATTTATGTGCGACCCAGCTAAACAACCAACTGCAGAACGTTAACAATCTGCTAATGACTGTCGCTCCGAAAAAGATCTAAAGCAAAATGAAGCATGAGGCGGGCTACGAGCTACGAACAATTGGGCATTGGGTGTGGCAGCAGAACGTCTTGAATTGAGCTCGGATGAGTATGCAAATTATAATTATTGACGTCTCTTGCGTGCGCGAATAACTCGATTGGAGATCATTTTTGGCAAACTGTGCACACACAGGCAGCAGCTGCACTGCAAATATTTGAGTGGGAAATGCGGAATAAATTTAGCTGGCAGAGCGCAAAGTTATGCGGAAGATTTGCAGCTGTCAAATGCGAGATCTGAGTGCAGAACTATTGGATGTAAGAATAATAGCAAAATACCAAGAAAATATTCAAGTGTTGGAAAAGTTAGGCTTAAGATATGAGAGAGAACGAGAGAAAGGGGAGAAAGAGACAGAGGGAGAGAGAAGAGGAGAGCGGAAGAGAGTGAAAGAGAGAGAGGAAGAAAAATAAACACACAGACAGAGGGGAGAGAGAGAGAGGAAAAGGAAGAAAAATAGACAGACAGAGAGAAAGAGACTGACAGAGCGTAAATTCTCTAGTATTATTCAATCATGATAGAGAGAGATAGAGAGAGAGAGAGAGAGAGAGAGAGAGAGAGAAAAAGAGAGAAAGAGTGAAACATTATAATAAAGAGAAGAGAGAGAGAGAGGTGAAATAGAGAGAGAGAGAGAGAGAGAGAGACAAACAGATAGTGACAGAGCGTAATATCGATAGTATTCGATATAAATAATACTATAAAAATATAAAGAAACTTCCTTTCTCTCTAGAGAGAAAGAGCGTAAGGTCTAAAGTATTATTTGATTATGTTATAGAGTATATCAGAAGTGTCTGAAAATACGAATTGGTATACCCACTAGTTAAGAGTATATCCTTATATAAGCGATCTGGACTAGTCAGTTAGCTGTAAGTTTAATTTTCACTTTAAGCATTATCCTCCAATTAGAAAAATATACCAAGTATTCTAAGCTCTTGCTTTTAAATACGTACTATTCATTTAAACAATTCATAAAACAATTGAATTAAATAGAAGTTCGTGCTCAATATTAAGTTGAGTACTTCGAATAATTGATATACAGATATATATTATATGAGTTGGAATTATATTCGTCGCAAAATTGATAGAATAAATAGATGCTTATAGCTACACGAATTCGTTTTGTAATTATTTCTCTTTCAGCTTTGAGCACATTCTCTACTCTTTCCCTCTCTCTCCCTCTAAATATATCACAAAGTATTTATATTTCCCTGCAAACTCAATTTTCTGGCAACCAAAAGAATGACTGAAAATATGCAAACCATTTGCACCTTTCTCCATTTGAGTTTTCGCTCTGCTCTTTATAAATATAATGGCATAAGCTACCCAGTGTCCATAAAGAAATTTTCCATACCCAGTTTTTAGCCAAGGAAGTTCCACATTCACTTTAATAGAGGATGCTCATCATTATCTAACGCTCTATAGGTAAACCAGTTGCAGTTCAGTTTACGACTCGGCTCGCTATTTATTTAAATAGAACGCCGCAGCATTTACGTACTATTCCACTGTACCTGTGTGTGTATATGTGTGTGTGTGTGCCGTTCCAATTAGAATAAAACTCATCTCCTGTGCTGCATTGCAAATTATCTTACATAAGGCCACAGCGGGGGCACCTTCATGTACAGATACAACAATAAATATATCTCTCGATCGTTCTATATATACATATTCTATATCTATATATAAACGGCAGATCTACTGATACTCTGCGACAGTGGGGTACAGGGGGCTGCAGCTTAGCCTGTCGGCAAATGGTTTTAATCGATTTGCGTATTGCGCACAGCAATAGTAATTGCAGCAGTCGAGGGGGCAGGAGGAGGAGCTCGGGCAACTTTCATTGCGAGGTCGTCTAGAGCACCGCGAATGGCGCTGGAATGGTAGGTCTGGCTGGGCCGCCCGAATCTGGATTAAGCGTATGCCAAGGCATTAAGGCAGGGGTGCGCGGCTCGATTCGGAAACTTTTAGATCTGAATGCGTCGCAGCCTCGCGAGTGATTTGTTTTTTAGATTTTCAAAGTGATTGCGGTTATCCCAGTCGGAAACGCAGTCATCGTCATTGCGCCAACTCGAAAGACAACAACAGCAACAGCAGTGAATTGAAATTGAAAACGAAATATAGTAGAAGACGACGACGAAGCAGTAGTAGATTGAAGGCAGAGAAAAAATCAGCGCACATTCCAAGTACACACAAAATGTGTAACGCAATCAAATCCATCGTTTCCGGTATAAGACGCAATTAACCGACTGCGGATTACGTCGATGCCCAGACACCATTCACCTTGCCAGAAAACTCATCTCAACTCATCCCAAGATCTGGCTATGTCTGGTCATTGTGTATATATATACATATATGTCTCTCTATATGAACGTCATGGCCAACAGATTTGCAGTTTATTCACAACATTTCACTTATTTCTGTAATTTCAGTCGTATTTCCCTCTCTATCCCTCTCCCTCTCTCGGCTCTTGTAATTGGCATTTTGAATGTTGCAGACGCACAAATTTTGTTCGATAGTTAAATTGATGAAATGTCATAATTTTTGGTGCGTGTGAGTTTTTTTTTCCTTTTCATTATTTCTTCTTACTTTTCCAGTGGCCAATCGCTTAGAAAGTTACTCGATTTTCACAGTCATGACAATTGGCCATGAAATTTGATGGGGGCAAAAAGGCCATTCGAAGACTTTCAACTCTTCAATTTAGAAAATATACAAAATTGGAATATGCATATTTGTCTGCTTCAGAATATTGTATAAAATCGATTGCAATCGATAGAGATGCGCTTAACTACTCAGCTACACCTGTTTATATAAGTACATATATGATATATAGATTTATGTGGATAGATTATGTGTGATATATGCTGTATGTACAAATTTCAACTTAAATATATTTCAAGGAAATTTAGAATGCGAGTTAAGTTTATAGTATTGAATATGATGTCATCCAGACTCTTAAGCTCCTGCTACGATAAATATAACTATCTTTTAAGTGTTAACAACTCTTGCACCCTCAGTTTGTCTATCCCTGCATTATCGCTGTGTATTTTCTGTATTAATACCTATCAATACCTAGTATGTCATCAGGAGAAGGATATATCTTTAATTTGATCTGGTTTTTACTATGTAAGAATATTTTCTAGCTAAATAAGGACTGCTTTTATGTTTAGACTTTTCTTTAACTCTCACAATATTTCCCATTTTCTTGACAGCAGCTATTTTTCTGTCATCTCTGCTCTGTCCGTCGCTTCTTCTGTCTGTCTGCCTCTCTCTCTTTCTCTCTCTCTGTTTGCCTATCTGCCGCTCTACTAGACTTTATCTCTCCCCCTCATTTTCTTTCTCTTTGCTTATAACAACAGCTTAACGTCAATATAAAATGCATTTATTTCTATTTTTCCTTACTCGTTCTCTCTCTCTTTCTCACTCTGTCTCTGGTTTACCTTCCAGTTTTTCGGACATATAGATAGCATAGCCATAGTATAGAAATTAAAATTCTATCTCTGCAGAGCCATAACCCACATCTAGGAAAGGACTCCTGCCAGCTTCTCCAGCTAGCTCGCCCTTGACCCACTGCACTTTTTGCTCTACTTACATCCAGCCCAAAACCTGTTTCCATTCTATACGCTGAATTTGCATCAGTTGATCTCGTTAAGAGTAGTTCGGCTAATCGCCTGTACATAGATTCGCCTAATTCCAACGTTCTTTACGGCCATTCTAAACAATCTCAAACTAATTAACTTCTTAATGAAGTATATTTCCAGCTTCCACCTTCCACCTCTGTCCAGCCGTTCATTCAGTCGGGCTCAACCTGTCTGGGCAAGCCGCTCACTCAACTCATCTCAACTCATTCACTCACTAACCTCCAAGATCGTAAAATTAATGATCTGTTTTGAAGCGCTTCTTCTACGCCCATCTGCCACTTCCACATCGAGAGTTCGACTGCCACTGCATGACCGCGACGTAGACCAATTCGAAGAGCAACACAACTTTAGACAACCATCAACTTCTATTTAAAATTAAATTAACCTGCTTAATTTGCCAGCCCCAGCCCCAGCCCCAGCCCCAGTCTCAGCTTCAATCCATTTGCCCCATCCCCAGCCGATGCGAGTGCCGAGACGCGCCCAAACACATTCACTCGAAGCAAATGAAAATCGAAAGGCGCTACTAATCGCCCCGTATGCCTATATAGACGGCTATATCCACGCACAGTCGGCTGTATCTGCATCCGTTGGATACGTCTAAACTCTGGCCTGCTCGAACATTTCGTGCATTTAACGCACAAATGACCCGTTTGGACACGGCTCTTTGAGGCCTGTTTTTCTTTTTTTTTTTTTTTTTTTTTTTTTTTTTTGTCTCGACTTTGATATTGGATTCAATACGGAATGTCGACCCTTTCACCCTTCACCACGAAGGCTGCTGTGATGGCCAGCTGGCTGCCAAATTTAGCAAAATTCGATTTGATTTTGATCGCTCAATTAGCGTAAAAGTAACATGTCAAAGCTATTAATCACTTTCGAAAATACAAGACACGAAATCAACACAAAATATTACTCAAAAGCCAAATGGGCTGGAAATGATGCCAGAAGTCCTCAGTCAGAAATACCCTATTATATAGTCTAGGGTATGCAGTTATCAATGCCCAATTATATTATCTAGAGTATCTTCTTTATTAGTCGACTTCTGCCAGGGTATTATGTGCTAATAAAAACTTATCTCGACTTGTTCATCACGGCTTAGGGTTTATCTCTGACTGATTGATTGATTGACTGTTTGACAGCCTGACTGAGCATTTAGAGCTGAGCATTCAGTGAAGTGTAGAAAACTGAAGTTTCTTCAAAAGTGGAAATTTTACTCGGAATAGTGGAAAATGAATATTCGTTTTTAAGATAGTTTATAGAGCACATTTTAAAATCTTCTATAGACTGTAGTATGACCAAATTCCATTTGAATTCATCTAGTAAACCTACACCCTCTTCTAGGCTCCCTCTTATATCCCATCAAAGTCACAGCAGCTTCAGCTGTCATTCGCAAATATTAATATAAAACGCATTTAGTTGATGCGGCTCAGAAAATACTTCCATTAGCCTGTTGCCCTTTTTCATGCTAAAGATAACAATAAAAGCGAGAAGCAAAAGCCAAAAAAAAAAAAAAACAACAAAAAATTAAATATATAATAATAATAAAAATTGTTGCTCGTGCCGTTGGCAAAAGTGCGTGAATTTAGGCGTAACCCGAAATTATATAATTTATTATTTCTTTTGATTGGCAAAAATTAAAAAGTAACTTGAGCTCCATCTGTGTGGCCGCAAAATGTATCTGTGAATGCTGTAAATGTGTATGTACATATATGTATGTGTATCTATATATTTGTGTCTGTATTCAGCTATGGACGTGTCCCCTCTGCCAGCCCCCCCCCCCCTCATGCAGCGGTTGGACAACTCTATTCGCGCTGTTTTGGCCGTTTGAAGTTAAAAACGGCTGCGTCATTGCCCGAACTTCAATTTCATTCATTCATCAATTACAATGCACAAAAGTCGAACGGAACGCTGAAGCCTTGAATCTTGCAGATACATAGATACAGTCATAACTGTTAATGTGTGTGTGTGTGTGTGTGTGACTGTGTGTGTAATGCTTATGTTTGACATTAAGCTTAATATTTGTCGTAGATCCTGTAATTGCGTTGATTTAGTGCGCGTTAAGCTTTGAGATAGTTAAATGTATCTTTGAGATGCATTGAGCGCAAATGTGTATTTGTAGCTGTGTATGTGTGTGTGCTTTTATAGCTTATTTGCTAGTGCTTGACATTAAGTTTAAGATATATTGCAAATCCTCAAATTAGGCTGATTATATGTGACTTGTGCTTCTAGCTACTCCAATGTATGAATGTGCTTGAAAGGAAACACTTGCAGCTTTGTATTTCCGTACTAAGATCCTCTGATAGATAATTGAGATCAGCATTGAGAGCTGCACTTCCAGCTACTCATATGTATCTGTGAGATGCACTAACTGTAACTGTATCCTATAGCTATGTATGCCTGCTTGTGCGCTTGCCATTGACATTAAGTTTCAGATTTATCAAAGATCCTGTGATTATGCTTATTAAATATGATCTGTACTTCAAGGTACTCGAATGTATCTCTGAGATACAAATGCTTGCTACTTACATGCTTGAAGTTGTGTGTGGTTGTAGTTGTTGTTGCAGCATCAATTTGCTAGCCTCATCGAGTTTAATTGTACAACGTAGTCTAGTTGCTGCCGCTGCTGCAGTTGTTGCTGCTGTTGCTGCTGTTGCTGCTGTGACTGCTGCTGCTGCTGCTGCTGCAGCTATAAAATCCGCACGGATATCCGTTGGCCGGCAGGAAGAAATCAACATTTGAGCACCGTTGGCGATTGCAGCGCTTTACGGATGTTGATAACCTGCATTGGCATTGGCTATAGCTATATGGAGTTGATCTTGTTGTTGTTGCTGTTGTTGTGATTGCTGTTGTCATTCTGCATGGGAGCAACAGAAACAACATGGAGATCAGCGAGCTGCAAAGCCGACGGCGCGTGTGAAAAACGTTTTCTAACACTTTTTTATTGCGCTATGTTGTAGTATTTAAATTACTTTTTTTAGAGTTTTTTATTGAAGAAGGTTTATGTATTTATAGTTTTGTGATAGTTAACAGCTGTTTGAGCTGTGTTTTATAGCAAAAGCACATATAATAGAATTATTAAGAATTTTTCGCTCTATAAGTAATTCTTAAAAGTTACGTAAATGTCTATAGGCAGTTATTAGGGATTATTTATATTTATAGAAACAGGTTTGAAAATTTTATATTTGTAATCCATTTCTCTTTCTTAAGCTTGGTATTAAAATTAGTTTTTTTACTTTGTTTTTTTTTTTATACACTTTGTACAAACTAAAGACTTGATTTTGTTGTTGTGGCTTTCCTTAGTTGGCTGATTTATGGAATCAGTTAGTTAGTTAATATTACTATACTAATTAACTGTAATTGTCGTATTATTCTCGTTGACACCAATTGAAGCCGAGCACTTCCCAGTTTCGCTTAATCGGTTTGGCTTATATATTTATTTTTATAATTTCATTATAGATTGTCTCTCTTTAATGCCTGCCCATAATCATCATCAGCCTGTACACATGTGCTTCGAGTTGTTGTTGTTGTTGCTGTTGTTGTAGCTTTTCCACAGCTTTACTCACTTTGCATTTGCATCTGTCACAATTTGCATTAATTGCATTTAAGTATGCAGTTATCATTGATTTAGCACCGATATTCACTTATATGTGTATATAGTTCACATTCGTATGCGATACAGCTACTGGGTGCGTCCAAAACTTGATATATTATTTTACACAGAAGTTTTTTCTTTCTATTTTGTGTCATAATTTGTGCCAGCTTAATGGGATAGTTAGGAATTGAAAACTTTTATACAACACGTTCTATTTTATACTTTAGTTTTTGCTCTAGTTAGGAATGTACAAATTGCAGATTGGTAGATTAAGTTAAAGTTTAAGTGTTGGAAAAGTTTCGTATTTATTTCACATTAGTAGTAATTATTTTCTATGGTATAAATTTATAGAAAATAAACGTTTTTCTTCTCTTTTAGTTGATCAATTTTCGACTACATTTGCACTATTTTTTGTATATATATATATATATTTTTTTTTTTATTTAAAATTATTTTTATTGAATATTTCTGAATTTTTATTAACAGTGGCTGAGAATAATACTTGAGCCACGCCCCTTGCACTGCACTGCTACATTTCCATATTAGTGATATGTACCGTTATCATTTAAGTATTAATCGCGCGCGCTAACATCGCGTTACGTTACGTTACGATTCGTTCAGTGTTGGCTTACGTAGTTGGTCGATCGTCTGGGTTATCGTCTGCTGTGGGGCTGCTTGTTGTTACTGTGGTTATTGTTGTTGTTGTAATAGTTATGTGGCGCTGGTGTTGCGACCGACAAGCGACAACACGACCAATAGCTTTGAGACCGTCTCACGGACTGATGATAGGCGGCTAGCGCGCAGCTTCACAGTCAGAGTCACTGGCAGAAGCTGAAGCTGAAGCAGAAGCAGAGGCAGAGTCGAAGTCGGAGTCGAAGCGTCGTCAGAGTGCAAAGCGATTTCGATTTCCTAATAATAAACGCAAAATAGTTATACGGGCAGCAGCGACGTCTTCTGTCTATGTATGGGTGCTCTGAATGAATACGAAACAAGCCGCGAGTCGCGAGACGAGCAGCAAAGGCGATGAGTTCCACAAGCAGCAGAGCTAAGCTTAACAGCAGAGCAGCCGAAGAGCCGAGCACAACGCAGAGCAGAGTAGCGCAGCGCAGCGAAGCTCAGCGAGCAGAGCTCAGCATTTTGAGGAAGTCCAGAGACGATGCAATAAATCGAAGCTAATACACTTCTTTCTTAATGTAGAGCACACACCACAGATCGAGCGATCCACAAATCCACACACACACACACACGCGCGCATGCACACAACAGAAACGAATAGAGCAACTGCTGCGAGACGATGACGACGACGACGACGACGACCACGAGTGAGACGACGACGACTTCGCGTTGCGAGTGCTCGGCTGCCTAGACAAGTTTAGCGGCAGCGACGCTGGCAGACAAAACAACAAAACGGTAAATGAGGCAGTCGCGTGCATCCTGCACAGCTGCGCCAACCGTTTTTTTTACTCAATGAAAATACGCAGTCGCCGCGCAGCCGGCGCTGAACAGCATTCCAATTGCATCCGAAACTGGGTGGAGATCTTCCGCCCCAGCACGAGTCGCAGCGACACGAAGCCACCAAAAACCCGAAGCTAGACGTTCCACATGCGTTCCACACGAACAGCAAGCCATATACCGTACCATAGAGTACAAAACACAAACAAAATAAACAAAAGTGAGCGCGTCTAGTTGTGCTTGGCCACAGTCGCTGTATGAAGCTCGCGGCGGCAATAACGATGATGGGGGAATGCTGCAGCTGCTGTCGCTTCTATTGCTGCTGCTGGCCAGTTGGATATGTCCAAGTCCAGGGCTCGTACAATAATTAAGCAGCAGCTTAAGATAAGTCTTAACTGACATGGAGAATGGAAAGTTCAACTACGTCTTTCACTCGCCAAGAGTTTGCTGATGGCGATTAACATACGACACACACACATATGAGAGTGTGTGTGTGTTGCAAATGGGAGAAGGGTTTGTGTGGCAGGCATTTGGCTGTCCTACTTCTAAGGCTGTTCCTGGCCATGTTCAAGACCATGTCATGTGGCTTCTACCGAGCTTCTGTGGCTGTGTTGCACGAAATCGATCAAATCAAAAATGACTTTGTGAAGTGACTAACTGCCAGCTGCCTGCTGCCTGCTGCCTGCTGCCTGCTGCTTGTTGCATGCAACATGCTGTCTAACAGTAGCGGTCGCCTCTCTGCTGCTTGTTTAGATTTTTGAATGAGCCGCAAGTCCAAGTCCAAGTCCAAGTCCACGTCCAATGGCTGCAACACTTCAAAATGAAAGCACATTCCCTTGTAGAAATTGTACCGTTACGCGATGAAGGCTAACTGCAACTGCAGCCAAACAACTGCAACAGGTACCCAGGTTACAACAGCACCAACGATCGTTTGTCCGATTTTTTTCTTTTTTGTGTGTGTGTGTTTTTTTTATGGCTGACAGAGACTCGCATCGTCCTCCAGCATCATCCGACACTTGTGGCAGCTTATGGCACAGATTTGCAAATCGCGGCTCCTCTATTATTGTAGCCGTTTGTTGTGGCAGCAACGGCAACTGTTGCTCTAGCTGTTGCTGTTGTTATTGTTACTGATGATCTCGTGCCCCCCTCTGCTCCTCTGCCGCTCTGCCTCTCCTCTGTGGCAGCTCGGCCGCGTGCCTCTTATTTATTTGAGTCAATGAGTTCACAACTATTTTTTTTCTTCTTCTATCCCATTTTAAGTTAATGGCTTTTTGTTGCCGTTGCCGTTGCCGTTGCTGTTGCTGTTGCTGTTGCTGTTGTGTGGCATGTGGCATGTGGCAAGGAAGCATCTTGTTGGCTTGCACTGATTGATGGCCTGATAATGCTTAAGTGGCAAGATGCTGATATGTGCATTGAGTTGCAATACCCAATCCCACAAAAGTCGTATCGCTCACCTCCTAATGATTCCCCAAACTACTGAAAACTTTAATTAATATTTTGTATTGCCTATTCTTTTAGTGTTAAAGTTGAAACTAAAAAAACGCCTGCTAAAAATTTATTTTTTAAATTGCTTTAACTTACACATTTTTTGTTTAGTTTTGTTTTTTAATGTGAATATTTTAATAATTTAATAAATTTATAAAGAGTATAAATTGATTTTTATTTTGTTAAAAGCTTCCGTTTTTTTTTTTTTCTTTTTTAATATTGTTAACATTTGCCTTTTTTTTTACATTTCATACTTAATAATGCCAAAAAGCTTATAAAATTTTCAAAGGCTCAAAGGCACATATTCAATATTATTATTATGCCAATTTTTATTTTCGTACGTTCTTCTTAAACTGCCTTAAAGTTTTTTAAGTGCCTCATTCGGTCATCTTTATGTTTCTACTGCCCAAAGATCTCGAACGAGTTTTATGAGTTTGTAAGAATTTCAAACCAAGCGATTTCCATTCCAAGTTGCCAATTTCTCAACCTTTCTATTTGCTAAAAGTGCTCAAGATCGGGGTCGAGTCAATATAAATCATGTTCAACTATGCTAAGTTATAGATTTCCTGAAATATATATATATATATATTTTTTTTAAACGCATATTTAAATACGTAGCGAGCAGTGCATGAAAATTAACATAAACGAGACTCGCAATGCCCATAAACAAGCGATGCCATTCAAATTGATATGTTCAATATAATTAGCCAGACAAACAACAACAACAACAACAACAACAATGGCAACAATACTAGCATTTAAAAAACGTTTAGTTTATGGTTTAAAGCCTTTTACTAAATGGCCAATAACAAGAACAATAATGACAGCGCATGCAAATAAACAAGAGGAATTTGATAAATTTATGCGCAAAATAGAAAACAAAATTGAGAGAAACAGCAACAATAACAACAACAACAACACGAGCGAGAGCCACAGCAATGGCCGGCAACAACAGCTCCAGTAACAACAACAACAACAACAACAGCAACAACGGCAACGACAACGTTTAGGAGAGCTTTAGCACTTCCCGCTGCCCTCGCGCGCCCACCCTTAACGGCAGCTGCTGCACATAATTGGCTTAAAGCGAAAAGCAAAAACAAAAATAAAAACGAAAGAAGAAGCAGAAGAAAAAATAATAATAAAAAGCTCGTAAAGTTTTGTTGGGTTTTGTGTGTGCGCGCAGAAGACCCGCCCGCCAGTTGTTGCTGTTGTTGTTGTTGCTGCTGCTTGTTGTTGCTGCTGCTTGTTACTTAAACGTTTTCAAATCGCGCAGCGAATGAAAACGAAAGAAAAAATGAAATACATCGAAAGTGAGCATATGTATGTGCATGTGTGTGTGTGTGAGTGTAGCTGTGTCTGTGTGTACATACATATACATATGTCGGACGTATCAGCGACGCGCGCCTTCAAACAAACTTTGCATGGGGCCGGCAATGCGCGAGCGCAGCAGCGAGAGAACGAGCCACTCAGTTGGACTGTGGGCACTGTGTGTGGGGCCTCTGGGGGTGGGTGGGGTGCGGCTGGGCGTCAAATTGATACAACTGAGCTGAGCTGAGCTGAGCTTGTCGCGGACTCGAGCCGAGTGCGCAGCATCGGATACGACAAACTCCATCAGCATATGCCAAGCGATTCGCTGTATATAATATATATACACACATGCATCTATATATATATATATATATATATTGTTCAGTTGAGTTTATAAATATATATTGTATTGCTGAACAGCATCGAGCCGTGGCGCAGCATAGAATGTAGTATGTATCTATGTAATCTCTGTCGATTGTTCGTGTATGAGCAGAGCTTATATCGATATACTAAATATATTTTAAATACTTTTGAGCTGCATAATTTTGTATACACATGTAATACATATTGTTTTATATTAATTAATGGTTAATAAAATTAAGCATTTACCAAACTGAAGTAAATGTTTATAACTATTTTACCTTCACTGATTGCAAATGCTATATTTCTCGTTAGAAATTTAAATATGAAATCTTTCATCTGATAATTCAATTCAGTATAACATATACATTTTTGATATATGATTTAGTTAAATTCTTTATCCATTTATTATGATATTTTTTTACATTTATTATGATATTTGTCAGATTCCATTATCTACTGTTAATCTACTGTTCTAAGATAATGTATGCGAATGTTAGCTAGTTCCAAGTTCTGGCTCTTATAGTCTGAATTTTATTTTTAAGAAACGATAAAGTCAACGAATCGAAATTCTCCTGTTGCATCCTAGCTAATAGTCAAAAATGTATTTATCAATATGCTCTTTACAATATATCTTGTTATAAATCTTCATATATCGATTATAAATCATATCTTATATTAATATCAATAGATATTGAGTGCTCTGCAAGCATAACTTTGCTGGTGAGCCAACAAATAAATTTAAAATTAATTTGCGAAATTATTGAGATGCATTTATTCAGTGTTTATTTTGACCCTATAATAAATAATTCTCTATAATAAATAATTTTTTTTTGGTACTCGTTTAGTCAACTTTCTTATATTTTTAAAGTAAATAACATGATTCATATGACTACATCTTTTACTCTATTTAAATTAATTTAAATTAGTATATTTTATATACATTTATATTTAATGTAGTTTTATGTTGCTTATAGTTTTCATTTGCATTTTGTTTTATTTGATTCATCGTTTTTCTCCAACATTCTATGTAGTCGCATACTCTGTATGTATATGTATGTATGTATATGTATGTATGTATATGTATGTATTTATATGTATGTATTTATATATGCTTCTCGCTCTTTTATGTATAGCACTCAACGTTCTGCAATTGGCTCATTTAAGCGCTGCGTTCGCACACACACATACACATACACACTTGAGCACGCACACAAGCGCGCTCCCACACACACACACACACACCCATATAGAGATGGCTGTGCTGTCGTTCGTTTCTAATTATGCGATAGGTGCGCTTCGAGCCATGAAACGTGCGGGGTCTGACCTTCTGTGCAACGTTTAGGAGCTGCCCAACTGAGTGAGTCGGAGTCCGAGTGCAACTCGAGCTGCTCTGTTGCATTTGCCCCTCAGCTGCCTGGTGTCTTGGATGGTTTTTGTTTTAGTGGTTTATTAAATATTAGTTGGCGAAAAAGGCTTCTGTGGCGGCAGCTATTATTATTTCATGCATCTACTGGGATTTAATTATTGGAATTTGAGCTAAGGCAAACGCCAAAATGGAAATAGTTTTTCAAACATTATTCATCACGCTGTGGCGCAGTCTAGGGTGCGCCGGGGTATACTCGACTAATAGTACACTGGCCTGCTCATAGAATTAGCAATCTACTGTTAATTATCTTCAATTAATTGTTCTCAAATATTGATAATAATTATCAGATTTTGCCTAACAGATACATTTGAATGCCAAGTTTAAATCTGATAGCTGATGTACTCAGTAAGGTTATATTTCTGTTATATAATCTAGTGTAAATATTATAAAAAATATATATTTATGTCATAATTGAGTTCAGGATACAAATCCTTCAGTCTTTCATTGTATTTCTGTCTTTCTTGGTCTATTTGTAGTTCTCTCTCTTTCCGTACTATCTCTGATGCTCTCTGTAACCCTTTTTATCTCTTATTGATTTATTCTGTCTCCAATCCACTGATTACTCTCTCTCTCTCTCGCTCTTTTTATCTCTCTCTCTCTCCCGCTCATAATGTATCTATATTTCCCTTTCTCTCTCTCTCTCTCCTTGTTTCTTCCCATATCAATATCTTTCTCTGAGAATCTTTTTCTATTTATCATTTAATTTACTTTCTCCCTGACCGCTTTACTATGTCTGCCTGTGGCTCTCTCTCTCTCTCTCTCTTTGTTTTCCGTACCTCGCCCACTCCTTCGGATTCCTCTCTATTACTGTGTATATGTCTCTCTCCCTGTCCCTCGTTGCTTCGCTCTTTCAATGCCTACCTGCCTCTCTTTCTACATCTTGCTGTACTATGGTTATTTTTACTATTAACATCTATCAATATAAAATATTTGAAATTTTAAAACTTTCATCTCTCTATTTATTATGAATTCTTGTTATGGCAATCCATTATTCATAGCAGCGAATCGTTCAATGAAATCGTGTTCGCTGGTCATCTGCCTACTCGACCCGATCTGCTGATCTGTCTGATCTGTTGATCTGCCCTCGACTCCATTTCTGTTTGTTTTCTTTTCTATTTCTGTAATATATTTTTTCCTCTTCAATTTCAAGTAACCAAAACAAGTAATCTGATATATTTGTCGAACATGGCTGGCATTAAGCTCTTGGTAACATTTCCGCATTTCAAATGATTTTTAATTATTATTATTTTTTTTTTTTTTTTTTGTCAGACGCCTACACAACGAAACATCGAAGACTACCTCCAAGTGGATCTGTCGCCTTCTGCCACTCTCGCTCGCCCTCCCTCTCACTCGCTCGAATGTCAGGCTTCGTAATAAGCTAGTATTTTCGAGCCTTATCAAGTGCTTTTTTTGGATCTCACTGAGTGTGTGTGTGTGTGTGAGTTGGGTACATCTCTATGTGGGTGCCTAAGCTCCATTGATGACACGTCATTTCTGGCATAGACATCTTCGTCAAATGTGTTAAGTCGAGTGAGGAAACCGAAACCGAAACCGAAGCCGAATAGCTCGAAAGAAAACAGGTCTTCCCCCAGCTAGGAGGAGGGAAGTGTCAATAAAATGTCATGAAAAGCCACTTAGCTCAGCGGCTCAGTATGTGCGTGTGTATGTGTGTGTGTGTGTGTGTAGCTGGAGACGGTGCCTCACCCAAAGCACTTTAAACTTTGGCCACATCCGCTGTGGGGTTTGCCCCACTGAGCATTTGTCAAATTTTATCGCCAGTTTTGTTGTGGTTCTGTGTTTCCAATATTTCTTCTATTTTTGTATCTATATTTTTGGTTTTAGTTTTTTTTTATTTACAATCATTGCTTTGATTTAAATCAGTCTACTGACCCAAAAGTTCAGGCCACGGAAATTGCAAATTTAATAATTGAGTAGACGCCAAAAAGGCAGCTTGAGCTACGAGTCAAGTTAATGTAAGCCAAAAACCAAGAGGGCTTATTAATGCCAGATGGCCTTGGCTGATTTAATTTCTTGTTCGCAAGCTGTGTGATTACTACAACAACAACAATAATAACAACAATAACAATAACAAAAGATACAAACAACAACGTCAGCAAAACAGCAGCAGGAAAAATCAAAAACTTGCACAATTTCGACACTAAACGGCGATCTTTGAGTTCGACTTGAGCTTTGTCGAGATGTTTACAATATATATATATACATTATATATATATATTAATTTTTTGCTTCGGGTGCCAGTTAGTCGCATATTTAATTAAGAGATTGAGGCCCAACCGAAACAGTGTTGAACAATGGGTACATGCTGTTGGCAGCACGAGTCCGCTGCACTACACTTCAAGAAAAACTCGTTGAGTTAGGCGTCGCTGGAATCGTATTCTATCATTCTGTGAGATATAAATGGTGGAGTGATGCGCTCTTCGAACTCTGGCTGCAAAAGACCCCTGGTGATTAGGAACCAAGAGAAATAGATGTTCTCCGACATCGGCTGGGGTATGCGATCCTTTAGTGTATGCAGCCAACTCTTGAGTTTGTTTATGCTCTTGACCGATCCCTCGACAACGCCCGAGCAATCTTCGCGCTCAAATGTGAAGATAACATAGCCTTTGAGCTTCAACTCGCGGCATTGACTGATCAGCATCGAGGCGATCTCTCTATCGCTGGGATCCAGCTTGTGCAACTGAAATTCCGTATGAAAAACGGTTGTCTTGTTAATCGCCGTCCTCCTGCGATCCCGACACAGCTTGCACGCACAGAAGCAAAGGCCGCTTTCGGGCTCGGAATCGGTAACTGAAGTGGAACTATCGTTCGGAGGCAACTCTGAATCATCGCTTTCGCTCCTCGTATTCAACATGCGACTAGCGACCAATTTCAGATAGGCTATGCTATTGAACGAGAAGGTCGACTTAATTAGATCCATTTCTATTATTTCTGAATTATTCGTAGCTCTTCGGAATTTTTATATATCTAGATATTTGAAATTTATAAATTTTAAAATTGGTATATTTCTATATTTTTATATTTTTTATTTTTATATATTTATATTTTTATGTTTTTATATTTTTATATTACTTAAGTTTTTTAGTCGCTTTCGAATGTTTTGAAATGAGAGATTTGCTCAAGTAAAGGCTCAGAAGTTGGGAAATCTATTTCAACGCTATATTGATTTGGAAATTCAAACGTACTTTGAAATACGTACTTTGACATCTAAGCAAAAGATAATGAGAAAAATATACACTTTGTAAAATCTAAAATGATCGAAAAGCAGCAATAGAACGACTGGAAGTGTTTTCCTTTGTATCAAAGTTGGCTGAATTTCAGTTTTTAAAATGAACCAAAACAGTGTTGAATAACCCCTGTTAAACTTCAATCACAGTCAATGGAAAACCCGTAGCAGTCACTTGTTTTCCCTCAGAGTTTTTTGAATTGGTATTGAAATATATTACATATATACATACATACATATATATATATATATATATATATATATATATATATATATATATATATATTTACGTATATATTTATCGGACGTTAATCTATTTCAATACCAGTCTAAAAAACAGTTCAATTAGCTCTTTGATAATAATTGTTAACTACTTCAGCAAAGATGTCCATGGAATTTGAGCTGAGCGAGCCGGTTGCAGTTTATAGGGTATCCTACAAGCTGTACCTATCCGACATCAAGGCTCTGATGCCACGTGCCGCCCTAAAGGCCACCGAGTTGAATGTGCGCGGCTATATGACACGCACCCAATGTGGATATGCGGTGAGTGGCGAACTGGAGGGCACACAGGATAAACTGCAGGAGATGATGTCCTGGCTGCAGGAGGAGTCGCCGAAGGGAAGCGAGATGCCCAAGTTTGGCCAATATCAGCTACAACTGAAGCCCGGCTACGATGATTTCTTCTGTTGTTAACGAAATTCCCCACCCAACAAAAAAGAAGAAGAAGCTGTAAATAAAAATGTTGCAAGTGCCACAAAATTTGTTTCGAGTGCAGCTCTCATAAACAATAACAATCAGTCGAGCAGCGCCGACTATTGAACAATGGATCAGTCGAGCTGCTGTGGCTGCAGCAGTTGCTGTTGCCAGTTGCTGTTGCCAGTTGCTGTTGCCATTGCTGTTGCTATTACTGCTGCTGCTGACTTTTCAAAGTCAAAAACGCGATTGTATCATCAGTTTTTAGTATATTTCAATGCTCGTTACAATAGTGAAGGCGGGTATATGGGCTTGTGAGACATGGAATTATATTCTTAGTCGTCTGCGAGCGAAGGTATTGGTAATAACTTTCTAACTATACTTTTATATAGCTATCTAGAACTTATATCTTCTGTGCCTTGAAGCTAGGGACCTAATGCTTGGGTTATCTTGTGCACAGGATTTTATAGAGCTTTAAAATAATTTTAAAGAACTCTTTAGAGTTGACTTACTTCCTAAATGGCTTAGCACATCACAAATATTATTGAGATTATGTGGCAGGAGTGCGAGATTAGTAATAGATTAGTAAAACTTTCCTTAATCATGATAAACTTATAGATCTCATATATAAAAGTTTCAAAGACTGCATTTTATATATTGTTTTTTAAAGTCCCATTGTTTGAAATTTGATCGATCAATAAATTAACTAGATTTTGTAGCCCTTGAACGAGCATTGAACGGCAGGTTCAACACATTTGCAAAGTTCTTAGTTCGCTTTTTTTTTGGTTGGTTTGCGGGCGCGGGTGACTCTGATTTGTGCAGATAGAAGAAAAAAGTTGCAAACAATGAGCCACAGCCGCGATGAAAAATACAAAAAGAATTGAGCCAAGTTTGGCCCAGTGAGCCAAACCGCCGCAGCAGCAGCAGTCGCAACAATCGAATCAATTCATTTTTCTAGGGCGTACTATGCCACTTGAACGTTGAACTGCAGACGCCCCAATGCTGACTACTGTGAAGGCGACCGATCTTAACTGCCGAGCAGCTCCATTGTTATTGTTATTAAGCCAGCAGCAGCAGCAGCAATAGTTGCTGTGGACGCAACAGCAGCAGCAGCAGCACTTGGTCTTGATCGTGCCCTGGCACTAGTCATTTTATTATTTTCAAGATTTCTTGGCGCTACTTGGCGCATTTCGCAACACTGGTCGGTGTGCGCGCCTACCTCTGCCCAAACTCTTTGCCATAATTCATGCTGCGGCGGCTGCTGCTGCTGCTGCTGCAGATTTATGGGCTTTGCTTAAATGGGAGCAAAGCGTTCTTGAAGCCAGGATTACAACGTAACATTTGAACAGGCAATGGCAATTCAATTAGACCTAAATGCTGTCAACAGCCAGGCAACAACAACAACAACAACAACAACAACAGCAACAACAACAGCAACAGCAACAACAGCAGCAACAACAGCTGTGAAATAGACAGCAAAGCAGAGCCAAGTGTCGTCTGGTCTGTTGTGTCTGCTGTGTCTGTTGTCTGTTGTCTGTTGCCTGTTGTTGTGTGCTTCGTGTTGCATAATATTTTATGCATGCAGAGCGCTTGCATATTGTTGCAACATGCTGCCATGCTGTTGATGATGATGCATAGCCTCCAGAATTGCCACGTTGCCCCTCCCTGAAAAAAGCGATACCAGTAAGAGTGATCTAGTCCAGGGGGCTCGACGAGAAGTTACCCTGTGGGCCATACATTTAACTACATTCAATCAGCTGCAAAAACGTGTTCCTAATATATTTACTCTTCGATTATATATAAATATTACGATCAAATATATCGATATATCACACAGGCTATCTATATTTATCAGAATATATTCGGAGAAAGAAATATACCATCCTAGATTTGTAGATTTGAAATGCCATATTTCCTGTATTCTCTATGGACTACGATCAAAATTCACGGAGATTTGTACCGATGATATCGATTTCAGCAGTGAACATCGATTTACGGCCATTAAACCAGGATATTAAAGACAAGATTGTAAAGACTGTCGATTATATGTTTATCGGTAGCATATAATAGATCCACAACATCGGTAAATCGAATTGACTTTTTATCCGGATCAGAAATATTAAATTACCATACACTCAAATCCTATCGATATCCCGAAATCGAATCGTACTTCATCCACATCAGAAATATTTATATATCTTGCTTGGCAACCACTCCCTAGTCTCTTATCGATTGCAAGCTATCGAACGTATCTAGATCTACTAGAGTTCTCTAGGTCGACGCGAGGGTTGATCCTGTCAGCCCCACACTCTGCATTACTTGATCATGCGCCTTTTGCACCCATTCTCAGCTAGTACAGGGTATACGAGAAACAAAAAATCAAGTCCGCCCGATCGTCAGACAGTCCTGCGCCAAGGCGTCCAGCTGTGCGCCGGCTCCAGTCGCCTCGGCTCGTAAGTGTGTCGAATATTCAAGTGAAAATTTCCCGCATAGAGCTCAAAGTCAGTCAAATCAGCGAGTGCGGCGCTTGTCTTGCGCGGCTCTTGTGTGTTGGTGTTGGTGTTGGTGTTGGTGTGTGTGTGTGTGTGTGTGTGTCTGTGTGTGTGTGTCTGTGTGCTTGCCTATTCGCATATCCATGGCATGTGCATGGCCATATAGATACAAATGTATCTGCATCTGTATCTGCTGCTGCTGCTGCTATGCACATGGAGCTTTTATAGGTGGGTAGCTGCGACTGCCTTTCGACTGGTATTTCGCTTGCGTCTTTTGATTAGAGTCTGAGCCAAAACTTGTCGTTACAGTTGTTCTTGTTGTCGTTGTTGCTGTTGCTGTTGTTATTGTTGCTGCAGCTCTTTAAGTCGAACAATTACATTTTAAGCGTAGCACAACCTTGGATACCGTTATATTTCTAGCTGTCGTTGGGCGTGTGTGTACGTCAGCTAGTGGGCAAATAACACAGCGAACATATTTTTAGACAAGTTCTTAAAGTGCGCATAGAGTAGGTGGAAAGACCAGTTGCTGTGAATATGATCATATTATTGTGAATAGAGTTATATACTAGAGTTATTGTAAGGCATCTGTGCATCCATGAATTAAGATAATAGCATAGGGAATATTATTATTGGTGGGTCATATTCATAAATATTTATTCACGGAAAATTGTAATTAATTTTGTTATTAAAATACCTTTGAGTTCAAGGAATATTCTGAGATCTTGGCATCTATGAATCAAGAATCTAAATTGCATAGTGACCATATGATTATTAGCGATATTCATAAATAATTATTTATATTTTGAGAGCTTAGATTATATATTATATATATATATGATAAGTAAGATATCAGCATACATAATTATAAATTCAGATTGTTGAAAATCTTCTTTCTAAAACTATTTCATGATTTATTTGATTTTTTAATTTTTCGTGGCATATCTTACGAGTATATTAAAGAATCTATACCCAATTTTTAAATGAAATATCATATTGAACATGCCGAAAATGGAAGCAATCTATAAGAAATATTTAGTCAAACGCAGCATTTACACACAGTAGTTGCAGCCAGTTCTAAGTGGTGTAGCAAATGTTTATTGGGTTTGATGGCAAAGCGCACCGCTGGGCTAAACACGATTCAGCAATCTGCAAACGTCTCGTTGGCTTCGACGTCTTTGGCAACAGTCGAAACAGATCGCCAGTCAGCCCCGGAGCAGCAGACCTGGCCAGGCCAGACCACAGCCAGAGCTGACAGTCAGACAGACCGAGAGACAGTCAGCCGGGCCAAGTTAAGAGCGAGTCGACCACACCCGCACACTTCATTATTTTTATGTCGCCCGTGGTGGTACGATTTAAACGACAACGGGCGACGGCTGCAGATTGTGGAGCAGTGCCGCAGCAGTTGTTGGGTGGGGGACGGCGGCAAGGGGTAGATGGCACAGAGAACGTGGCACGACATTCGGCGTTTTTGGTGGCGTCTCTGCGCCGCTAGAGAGCAGCACCACAAAACCGAAAGGCAACTCCAAGAAATTAGACGCAAGTCAAAGAGTAGCCTCAGTAGACGCAGACCCCAAAACAGAGTTGGGCACGAGCTGAGGTATAGGGCATCACGTATCGGGTATCGGCTATAGCAATTCGAAAGTTCAAAAATATATATTTATTTTAGGTTTAGCCGAAGGAATTTTTAAGTATGCAAATGACGGCCATAGAAAGTGTGATGTACGTATGATGTGTGTAAATATTAAAAATATATATATTTTAAATACAAGCAAATATCATAAGAAATTATAACCTAATTATTATTATTTGTATAACCTAAATATTAAAAATATGTAATTCTCTTTTAAATAATCCAATTCATTTTTATGAGTAAATATTATAAAATATAAAATTCCTGTTATATTTTATTTTATATCTTGTTTTTTTTTTTTTTTTTGTATTTTCAATAAACATTTATTTAAGAAAATTATTTGTAAATAAAAAAAACAATAAATAAAAAAAAAAATATATATATATATATATATATATATATATATATATATATATGTTTTCACATACATTTTATAAATAATTTAAATAAATTTAACTTTTCAGAAAAAAAGTAATAAATAAAAATTTATATATATAAATTAATCAATAATAAATAAATAAACAAATAAATAATTATTGTATATAAATAAATAAACAAACGAATAAATAACTAAATAAATAATAAAAATTTCAATCTTTTTTCATTTAAATACAAATTTTTATTTTGCTGTATAGCTTTTCATTAGATATAAAAAAAGAGTTACAAAAATACAGTTTAAGTGATTTCAATTTAAGTTTCAACAGAAATTCAATTCATTTAGTTGCTTAGCCTAAGAGTTATATCCAATTGAAAGCTCCAACTAATTTTGGGGGCACGGGCTGGAGCTGCCGAAGCTGCTTGGCTTAATGTGCCCAGGCACATCTCATGTTGATGTTACAATTGCCGGTTGTTCGTTTTTTGGGTTTTGTTTTTCTGGGCTTGTGGGGATCGTGCGCCAGCGCAAATGCGCCTAGTGGGGCTTGGAAATTTGTAGCGCCTGCAAAAAAGAAAAAAAAAAAAAAAAAAAGCTGAAAAAAAGCAGCTGCAACTGCAACGGCAACAACAATAACAACAACAATTATCTACAATTACAACAACGGCAGGCTGCCAAAAAGTCGTTACTGTTCGAAGAGCTGTGGCAGTACACTTGAAGAAAAGCCTGAGCAATTAAGTAGCCAAGTGAAATGGTTGACTTCATTACAGAATTTTCTCTTAACTCAAATATAATTCAACTCGAATATAAAACACTTTTATATATGAGTACCAATTCGTTTTTAGATAGCTTCGTTATATTTCGTCAACTTTCTTTGATTTCGTTCTCATATAGCTTATACTCGTATTCCTTCGTTATATTTCGCCGACTTTCTTTGAGTGCAGTCTCATATATCTAATACGCCTTCTAATGCGATCTGCTGCCTCTGCGCTTGGGTCTTGGGCAGACTCCAATGTAATTTATCTTGATGTTTAAATCAATAATACGTATAACGCCATCCATCCGAGTTGTTATTTCTCCAACATACACACGATTATATATATAAAATTTAATAGCTGTTGTTGCTGCTGTTGCTGTAGTTGCTGTTGCTCGCTGTTTGTGATTATTATTGAAATTTTCAATATGCGGCCGCTTGCGGAGTTTATTAAGGCACGAACCGCACTTTGACGACGGCTCCTCGTCGAGTGCCTTCATAATTATTGCCATAGGCTTTGATCTGGTTTCGTTCTGGCAGCTCCACACAGCGCGGCTCAATCTGCATCTGCATTCGTATCTGTATCTGTATCTGCATCTACATCTGCATCTGCATTTATCTCTCTTTGTGTGTGTGTGTGTAGCTCGGCATGCAGCCGACTCAGTAGGCCGCCGCATAGACGCGTCGCGATTCTGGTCTGGCGTCTACGCCTATTCGTCTGCCTTGGCTATGACAGTTGGGCGCTCGGATATGGTTCTATTGTTCGCCATGTGGCCCGAAGAGCTGCCGGGTATCTGTATTTAGCGGTGGGCGGGTATTGTTTCGTAATTGTGAAATATGTTGTCAGGGTCTAAGTTATTGTCGGCTCTCGTTTAGATGCGACAAATGCGCTGCAGTTGGGCGGCGTTCATGATTTTTATAGAGCAGCATAGTTTGTTTTGATTGTTAAAAGGTAAAAAAGTGATCAAAAAAAGATCATTTTGCATGCAATATTTGGAAAGCTGTTTATATTCTACAAATTTGGAGACTTATATATACATAGTATGTAAAGTGGAGTTTTTTAATGTATACCATTTAGGAGAGTTACATTAACTTATATTATAATGTCAGACTGCTTTTCAAAAGTCTCCACTTTTGGAGAGTTCATACAAATCGTCATTAATAATGTTACTTCCTGGCAATCGTTACAGCGGCTCATATCAAAACGCAGTAATTGGTGTCGAATGCGCATTCTAGCTCATAATAAATGTCTCCACTTTTGGAGAAATGCATTTCAATGTTATTATTATGTTAATTAAGCAGTTGCTTTGCCATAAATATGCTTTTAAAGCCGCTGGTGGACATTTTCAAAAGTCTCCAATTTTGTAGAGTTCATAAAAATGTCCATATTCGCCAGCAGCAGCACTAATAGTGTTACTGCCTCGCCATCATTAGTGTGCGGCTCGTCGTTGATCCCAGAGGTGGTGCAGCCAAAGCCGCCACCATCGCCGCCACCACTGTGCGTATGAGTGCTGCTCGTTGTCGTTGCGCATACGCCACATTTGCCGCGCACGCCGCCACACGCCGGCCAAACGACGCTCGTATTTGTGGGCTATAAAAACAGCAAACGATGGAGAGCCGAATGTGGCACCAACACATCGACACCGGCACGTTTTAGTGCCCATTAACGAGCAATTGCAATTTAAACTGGATCGCTCAGTTAGCAATTTGGAGCGTTGCTTTTATGCAACAGCGCAGTCGTCGTCGCTGCCGCTGCCGCTGAAGTTGCCGCTGTAGTTGCAGTTGCAGTCGCAGTTGTGGTATTTTGGACAAATGTAGATTTTTTTCATCATTTTTTTTTTTTTGCTATGCAACGAACGACGACGATGGCGAGTTGAGTGGCCTGTGGGCCACCGAGCAGATTCGACGGGACGGCCTCAGCCAGCAGCAGCCGCAATGTCCGCCCCGACAACGCCACGTACGCGCCAAGGCGTGCATGGGCTGTTGTTGTTGGCGGCGGCGGCGGCAGCTTACAATGCATTTCATCAGGCAGCAGCTGCCTGGGCTGCCATAGCTTAGACACACTCTTGATTTTGTGCCTCTTAGATTATACGTTACGTTTCTGCGTTCGCTTGGACCAGGCAATAGATACATAGATACAGATACTTTGCAGTGTGTGTGTGTGTGTGTTGTATATTTCTTTGGCTAATAGCAAAATGTTGACTATATGGCCCTGCTTCGTTAGATATAGATAGCATTCGATTTTCGCTCAGCCGGCTGCAGTTGTTGCTGGCATGCCTTCCTAGGCAGATAATCAGGCAGGCAAGCAGCCAGGCGACCAGGCGGCTTGGGCACAGTTGGTGCTGGCCGGATGGCAGTTGCTGCCGCTGCTGCTGCTGCTGCTGCTGCTGCTGCTAGTGCTGCTGCTGCGCCTAATGCAAAAATTCGATCAGCTGCATTTTCAGATCTCGACCCATATTTTGCTATATATTTTTGCTGCTGCCGCTGCTTAAACTGGTTTCGATTTGCATACACGTTGGACGCAGGAGTGCGATGAGTGTGCTTAGTCATATTGGGCGGCCATTAGAATGCCGCGGTGCGGCGCGTCGCAGTTGCAGTTGCTGAAAATACAAAAAAAAAATAAAAATAAAAATAAAAATAAAAAAAAATAAAACCGAAATAGAAGTAAAAGAATATCCATTGGTCCCCACCTAAACTAGTTTTCCAATGTTTTTTAGAGCAGACACAGACTTTTTGCTCGCCACATTCGTTTCGTGTGTTTGCTGCTGCATTTATTGCTGTTGTTGCTGTTGCATGTTGCAATCGATTGCGAAACGAAATGTGCGACCCACTGCGACTAATCTTCACAGGCAGCAGGCAGCAGGCAGCAGCAGCAGGCAGCAGCAGCAGCAAAGCGCACTGGGCAGGCAGCATCAGGCACAGCCTTTAAAAGCTCTCATGTTGTTGTTGGCATTGTTTCCTTGCTTGTTTGTAATTAAGCATACGTCGTGTGGCACATGGGATGCCAGCCAGCGCCTCGTATCTAACAGATACTTTCACAATTTTCTGCTGCTGCCGCTGCTGCTGCTGCTGACCAACTGCAACAGCAACAAGAACAACAGCAACACCCGTTGCCATTGTCGACAACTTCAAATTGTAACACACTCAAATTCTAAGGTGTGCCGAGACGGCCATTTAGATTGTGGTACATGCATTATCGGATCCCTCCCCCTCTACCGGCACCGTTCTCCTGCCTGCCCTCTGCCGCTACCCAGCTGTAGCCGTAGCTGAGGTGTCCGCCTGAGCGAGCGCGTGTTGCTGCCGCCGACAGGGAAGGCCAAGAATTTGTCGGCTAATAGAGAATGGCGAGCGCACTTAATGATGCCAACTTGTGTCGGGCCAATAATAATAAATCCAATATAAATAAATAAAAATCAACTTAAAATAACAGCAGCAAAAACAACAATAACAACAGCAAGTGCAAGAGCTGTTCAGCAAATTGTCAAAACAGCATTTTAACACACGCAAATATCACGAAGAGTTTGATAGAGAAAGATTTTACTGCAAGGGTAATTAATTTACTGAGATTTGATAGTCTTTTGAGAGTATGAAAATATTTAATTAAATATAATTATATAAATATTAAATGTAAATATAATATATATATAATATATATACATTGCATTAAGAAAATAAATATAAGTTAATATTAAATACTTAGATGCTAATGATCAATTTTTTTCAACAAGAAATTAAACAAATTTTGCATCGCATTGAAATTCAAAATCATGTTTTGTTTATTGACTATATATATCTTATAAAATCAGACTAAGTCATCAAATATAAAATTTATCAATAAATAAATACTAACAACAGAAAGTAGCTATAAATATGTTAATAGAGAAACAAAGCAGTGAGAAGGGGAAGATAAGAGACAGAGAAGAGAGAGTGAGGAAGAGTAAAGGACAGTGTGATGGATATAGGAGAGAATGAGCATACAGGGAGAAGTGTATGGAAAAGAGTGAGAGATAATTTGAAGAAGAGTTAGAGAAGCGTCCAGAGGCAAAGAGAGATAGAGAGAGAGAGAGAGAGAGAGAGAGAGAAAGGGGGAGCTAGAGAGGGACCGAGCGAGTAATAGAGGCCGATATATATAGCAAGACAGAGAGAGGGATCAGACATGATCAGCAATGTACCCAACTAGAACCCATGTTTTTTTTTATTTATTTCTTTATATTAATGAAAAATACAGTTTTGTTGATATTGTCGATAATAATTTTATTATTTGGTTCAAGCAGACTTACTGACATTACTCTTTGAATATGATATCTCTCAAATGGCCATCTTGAGCCTCTACGGCGTATAGTGCACGTCTCTGTCAAGAGGTATAGACCTGCCAGATCGAATGTGAAGAACCCTGTATATCTCATATCATATAAATATATTGTAAAATATCAAGATATCACTTTGATATTGAGTTGCCATACGATTATTACACATAATCAATAAATAAAGAGAAATAGCTTGCACATTATTCGAAGTACTTAAATGCAACCACGTGCTGCTCGACATCATGAATAATTCTCTATATATATATATATATATATATATATATATATATATATATTATATTGTAAGTTAATTATTATCTTAAATATTTATACTTACAAATAACTATGAATTTGTATTTATATAATAAATAAGTAAGAAGATAAGTAAATGTTGTTGAGTTATAAATTACACGCAATGCATAAATCGCCGATTGCCGATCGCCGATCTACGATCGCCAATAATGTTGTTCCCCAAATACAACAACAACAACAACAACAACAACAACGAAAAACTCAACTGAACTGCTGCAAAGTGAGGCGTATAAACAAGCCATAAGCATTTTTATGATCGCTTCTCAATTAAACAACTACTCGATGTTGTTGCTGCTGCTGTTGCTCTGGCTAGGCAGACTGTCGCAGACAGCATCCATATATACTAGATCTGTCTGGTCTCTGTGCCTCTGTCTCTGTTCCGCTCTCCAGCCAACTCTCTCACACTTTATCGCTGCCAATCGAATGCTGCGTTTGACGCAATTAAATTGTCACTTTTCGTTTTGTTGAGGCGATATTTAAGTGCACTGGTTTGACTTGAACCGCCTCATAGCAATGGTTGTTGTTGTTGTTGTTGTTAGTGTTGCTGTTGCCGAGACATCGTCTATAAGTTGTAGACAATCGCCTCGTATCTAAGTCTGGCAACAATTTGCCGCCTTCCTTAATTCTTATCGTCACATAATAATTTCACATTGGCAAATTCTTGCTAATTAGTTAATTGCTCAACACACACACACACTTGCATGTAAATTCTACACCTAGAATATCTTTTGTATCGTTGTTTATTTTTATGCTTTCAGCGCGTGTTTCTCTGCATTTGGCAAGCCGTAAAATTTGTGCAATCTTTTCGCCATTATCGCAAATCTTTATTCTATTTCAATTTTCATTTCGATGGCGATTTTATTTTATTTATTTTTTTTTTTTTTAATGCAAATTCTTGAATTTTTGCCGTTTTGGCCAATTTACTTGATTTATGATTTTGTTTTCAAATATTTAAGTAGCATTTTTGGACGTATTTTATGTTTCAAGTTCAACTTTCTATTTTGTATCGAAGCTTACGCTCTTAATAATGAGTTGAACCATTTGCAGTAATAGCAATTAACTTACTTAGTTCTTTATGATGTAGTTAAGTTTCAATAAAATAACTTTATAGTTTTTAATTTTGAAAAGCTATAAGCATTTATTTATTGTTCATTTGGTATACAAAATTCGGTGGCAAGGCATTAAAGCGTATAATAGTGAGAGGGAGAAGGTATTCGATTAGATGTAAATAAAGTATATACTCGTAATATTATATATATATTAATATAAAATATTTCGATATTTTTTTTTTAGGTTTATGTTTTATTTTCTAATTTCCATTAAATTTGTATATAATATTATATATGTATATGATATTCATATAAAATATGTCTATATATTTTTGTTTAAGTTTGTCTTTTATTTGCAATTTGTTATAATATAAACAACGAGCAAATATAAAATATATAAATAATTTTACTAAATTTCGATTTCATTCGTAACTCAGGCTGCTTCAGCTTCTGCAGCCTTATTCCACTTTGGCAATATATTGACAATAATTTCTTCAATCTAACGATTGACTTGCTTATATTTTCTATATGAGCCTGCATCGGTTATTATACTAACAGTTTGTTGCTTTATTATTTCTATTAACTTACGTTAAATATTTAAACAACTTTATTATTATTATTCATTTTTTCTTTCAACATACTTAAGTCATTAAATCTACAATAAATATTCCCGATTCACTTCCGGCATTATTTATTTATTTACTAATTTAGTACAACAAATGAAATCTATACTCCGCAGACTTTTCTCTAGTTAACTGGTTAACATCCATTTCTAGAACATGCCCTCTGGCTAGCTAGCCCATCAGACGAAAGTTCCTAAAGCAGTACACACGCATACACACACACACACATAGACATCCACACACATGCATACACTTGTTGGCACATATTAAAAGGCAATGGCAATAGCAATAATGCCAAAGTGAAGCGAATGCCGCATTTAAAACAAAAGCAAAAAATGAAAAGCAAAAAAGATAAAAAGATAAAAATTACCGTCGGCGATTTTGAACGCAGCGTAGATGTTAGATGTTAAGTGGGCGCTTTTTATGGGCGTGCAAGATCTGAAGTTTTTCTGCATTCGACTGCACAGTTTTATGATGCGGCTGGCAAGTTCGTCGAAGATCGCCAACGGTGGCTGCAGACGCGACTTTAACGACTACCGAATTCTTCTAGCCGTAGCGAAGGCAGCGACAAAATGAATCATCTAGCAGCAGCAGCAGCAGCAGCAGCAGCTGCTGGACATGGAACATGGGAACATGCATAGATCGTGGGTGCTTCGGCTGGTGTGAACTCTGTTGGCTGGCTGGCTGGCTCAGCATGAAGCTGTTAAAAATTGTTTGCGAAAATTAAGTTGGCCTAATGACACTCGCGCCTGGCAATTACATAACCAAAGCAAGCAGAAACTGTGACAGTTGCTGTCCAACACGTGGGGCTGGCAGCCCAACGATAAGAATCGTCGTCAAAGCGCATTTGCGTTACGTATACGACACGTGTGCGCCCATTGTGAATTGACTCTCTTTCTAACGGACATATATCAAGCCAAAGCCCACGGATTACTCATTCATATCCGCAATTGTGTAACAGCCGAGCCGCTGCCTGCGTCGCACATGGTGTCCGTTGCCTCTGCATGTGGACACGCAGCCATTAAAAAGTGAATCGCACTGCCAGCTGTCCAGCCAAAACAGCCAAACGGGCAGGCCGCGGTGCTGCGCCGCGGAGCATGAGCCGAACAGCCAGCGCGGCCCCAAAACTAAACCAATTTCTGCAAAATATTAGAGCAACAAATTAATGACAGTGCAAACAGAGCGCAAAAAATGCAATATGCATTGGCTAATCAGAGCAAAGCAAATCTAGGATACTCTTGCCAATGAGGTTGACTAAGCAATAAATATATAAATCCAACAAATGGAATTGAGTAGGTAATAAAATATAATAATAATGATATTTGTAGTTTAAATTATTTTTTCTTTTTTTATTAAAGTTAAGAAGTTGAATATCTGAAAATTAATTTTTAAATAAAATATATTTATACACATACATGAACATACATTTTTAAATAATATATATTTATACATATACTTCATTCAGGTAGAAAAATAATAAAATAAAATTTCGTATTCAATTAATTTTTAGTATTTTATTTTATTTTATTTTTTCGCATTTTTTGATTAGAAGAACTTATAAATATTTTTTTTTCCTCGAAAAATTTAAGTGTTAATCGTCGAAGGAAATTTGATTTTGACAAATGTAAAACATTTGAAATAAAAAAAAAAAAAAAAAAAAAAAATACAAAATAACAATTATAGAAAATATAATAGACATTTTGAGCTAAAAAAATGATTTCTCACAAAACAAACTTACAAAAATATTATAAGATGTAAGTATTATAAAATTGATATAAAATGAATATAAATATGAAATAAATAAAAATTTTAAAAATGAATAAAAATAAATAAAACAATTTATATTATATAAATTGATAATATAAAATTTATTTATCCATTTTATAATATTTTTTGTATATTAAATATATTAATATTAATATTATAATATTGTAATACACAATTGGGCAAATTTATTAATTATATTCTATATAAACCCATGTATTTCTGCTTTCATCAATATTTTCAACAGCAAAAAATTAAGTGGATATCTCAATTCATTTCAGCTTAATTGCTCAAAGCTTTACGCTGCGCTTGACCAACATTCTTTTATAGCTGGAGCAACCCATTTTGATTAGTGTATAATCAACTACGCCTGGCGACTTTCAATTAAAAAAGAAGCAAAAAACAAGAATGACAATCTGATGTCGTCGTCGTCGTTGTTGTTGTTGTAGTGGTTGTTGTTATTGTTGTCGTCTTACTGTTGTCGTGGTCCAAAGAAAAGCAAAAGCTGCTGGCCCGCAATGCAGTCGCTGAAGCTGTCGCAGCCAAGCCCGACTTTGCGTCCGAGTTGAGGTCCAAGCAATACAATTTACTAGCTTAGATGCTTGGCATGAATAAATAAAATAGCAAAGCACATTAACGCCCCACTGCAGCTGCCAACTGGCCGCCTTCGCTGCGGCTGCAGACCCAAGACCAAAGACCATCCAAAAAAAAAAAAAAAAAAAAATGGGCAGCCGCCTGGCCGATTGCAGGCGAAACTTGAATCACCCCGAGAGTCAAAAAGCGAAAAACCGGACCGATAGATAGCACCACAGCCGATCAAAATAGCAAGCGCGGCTGCGGCTGCGACTGCAACTGCAACTGCGGCTGCCACTGCCACCGCCGCTGCTGCTGCTGCGCACAATTACAAAAGGAGCAAATGCTGGCTGCGTCCAGGCAGCGGGCGCGAAATGGCTTCAAGCAAATTGACGCCGCAGCAAACGGCAAACGGCAAACCAAATGCCAAAGCAGCTGAGGAAAACACAAGACCAGCTCGAATGGACCGCAGTCCACTTTTTTTTCCTCTCTTCTCTTTATTATTAGTGTTTGTCGTTGTCGTTCTTTTTTTTGCAATCCAGTCAAGGGTGTGGTGGCGTCGCTGCCGGCGTAGCTGCTGCAGTCGGCCAGTGGTCGGCTGGTCTCGTGCACGTCACACAACAACAACAACAATAACGGCAGCAGCGACCAAAAGCAGCGACCAACACAGTCGAGATGAAAAAAAAAAAGAAAATACAAAACAAACGAGTCACGCTCATTGCTAAAAACAAAAGACTTGGGCAACAAACTCGCTGCTCGCTGCTCTCTGCTCGCTGCTGTCTCTCGGCAGCGGCCTTTGATACAATTTTCTGACTGCGCGACTGACTAAGCGACTGTCTGACAACTGAAGCTGCACATGTATGCATGTATGTGCGTGTGTGTGTGTGTGTGTGTCTCTCTTGTGCCTGGTGTGGGCAAACGCCCGGCAACGGGCTGTGGCTGTGGCTGCATTGGCTACTGCCCATAACGGCGTTGTTAGTAAAGCACGTTGACGTTCCTGCGCTGACTGCGCTGCCGATTACCGTTACCGTTAGCGCCAGCGTTGGCCGCGCGCGCTTGTATTGGTGTGGACTCCATTTGTCGAGGCCTGCGTCGCCTTTAACGTTCTCTGGCTTGAGTTCTGCTCTCTGATTTCTTTTTTGTTTTTTTTTTTTTTTTTTTTTTGAATTTTTTTATCCCATTTTGCTGCCGCTATTAAAAGCAAAAGTTTGCAATTAACAACGAGCGAAAATTGTTTTTGTTTCTTGTGCTCTGCCTCTGCCACCGTGCATATCGCATGGGGGACTGAGTCTTTGGGGCTGGCCTTTTTGTATTTATGCAACACGACATATAACATGAAATATTAGCAATAAATTTGTAAATGAATTTTTATTTTTTATTTATTTATTTATTTCTCCTTTTTTTCTGTTGTTGTTGTGGTGCTCAACGGAGAAGTAAAATGATATGTGGGCTGGCACTTGTTACAATTTAATCAAAATGAAAATCGAAAGAAAAATAAAAAACTGCTTGCAGAGGCAGATTACGATTTGTTGCGATTGGACGGTGAGATAAGGCGTATATATTATAAAAATAAATAAATAACCGTAAATAGGAAAGTAAGTTATGTTTCCGAAGTGCAAATAATAATGGACAAATAAAAACATTGACAAGTGAAAGATAATTAGTTATTAATAGATCTGGCCTTTTGACAAAGAAAAAATAAAATGTTTTGCTTCATAAAAGTTGAGCAATTTGAGAGATTATAATGAAATAATTATGCAATTTTGAAGGGCATTAATATTTTGGATAATTTTATTTAATTTTAACAAATATCGAAATTTAAATTTACAACTACTTTTTATAATATATATCAATTATTTCTTTTACTTGTAAGTTTCCTTGAATATTCATGCGAATGCTGAAGCTTGAAAGAAATTTTTCATAAATGCAACAAATCTTATGTCTAATAAATTATTTAATTAATTAATTATTTAATTAATAATTTTGTAAGATCGAAAACAAATTTTTAAAATGTATTTGCTTTAACATTTATTTATTTTACAAATGGTTCGGCCAATGTCTACAAGTTTGATTTGCACTTTGATTCTTTTTGTTGTCTAACTTCGACTTTTAAGGCTTCACCTACAACTTTATTTGCCGCCTGGCAATGTCAACCTTTTGTCAAAATTTCGCCTGGTTTGTCACATTTTAATTAAGAGTTGCATTTGTATTTTGTATTTCTTTTGTTTGCTCGACGCTCAACTCTAAGCAGACAAATTGAATTAAAGTTTCGTTGGGCAACTGGCAGCTGGAAAAATCCAGTGCAGACTCCACTAGAGCGCAGCTGCGCGACTCGTTTGGGCGTGTTCCTTGGTGGTCTCGGCGACTGCAACTGCAACTGCAACTGCAGCTTTAACTTGAACTGCAAATGCAGCAATTCTTGCTGAAATTGGGTGTAGCCTGTGGACAGCCTTTTGTCGGTTTGTGTTTGTTTTTGTTGTTGTTTTTTGTTCTACCCAATGTCAGTTAGTTAGCAGGCAAATTCAATTCACTCACTTCAGCAGCTGCTGCTGCTTAGCTAACGAATATCTCATTTTGATTTTGACTGGGCAACGCATCTGTGCGCTGCATTTCGATGCCAAGTTCTGGCCTAGGAGCAAAATGGAAACACGACGACGCATAAATAAATTAGAAAGTCAAAGTCGACCTCTAAACTTTATCTAAGTATATTGCGCGCGCCTCTGTGGTAGATTATTGCATATTTTATTAACAACAACAACAGCAGCAACAACAACGCGCACTGCACAATGAGAGCTTTGAGTGCGACCAGCGACCACGCCTGTAATTTAAATTAAATTTGTTTTGCTATATTAGGTGCCGCCGCAATATGTTGTCCGATACACACACACGAATATATATAGTTGATATATATACTATAGATATATACATGTATATATTTATAGAAATATATCCGTAACTAGGCGTTGTTGCTGCCGATTGACCGCTTCAATGATGAGTTGTTGTTTTTATTGTAATACAAAAAGTGTAATTCATATAGGTGAGAGTGGTCTGGGCGGCAGTTAACGACTAGAACATACACTGAATATATATTAGCAGATATTATATGTCATATATAGCGATAGACAAGCAATAGATAGACAGCCAATATAAATAGGTAAGGATTATAAATGATTTTCGGTTTTATTTCAAAGCAATTTCAATGAGAAATTATGGCATATTTATTATTTTAAGAGTTTACTTAGTCAATTACTAAAATAAAGTTCACAAAAATGTTTGTTTTATAAACGGCTTAGGCTTGAGTTTGATATTACAGAAGCTATGTATTTTGGAGCTGAATATAGTATATATAAACGTATATCATACTAACTCAAGTAGTCTACCAAAATAAAGAGAGTTTGATAATATTTTGATTAAGACAAAATAGTCGACTATTATGCTTTCTAATATGCCTCTAAAATTTACACCGAATCATCATGCCCATTGTCTGGTAGGGTATGCCAATATATAAAATATTTCTCTAGATAAAAATATATTTACAATATAGTTTTTCCGGCTGTAAGTTGATTATTTTTTTTATGTATATATATACATTTTTTTGATTTTTTTTTTTTTTTTTTGGTTTCCATTTATCAATTTATTTTTTATTTTTTTGCAATTTATTTATGAGCCCCTCAATAGTTGTAGAAATGTTACTTAATGGGCATTTCGACATGAAATCCGACATACGACAAATGATTTATTTCATTTTGCGTGCAGAGCGAAATGTGTCAGAGCTCACCCAGATCGAACGGAGGAGTAGCTCAAAGCCGGAAAGTGCCGGACAGTCAGCTGAGAGCGCGCACAATTAACCCGAGTTCATGTGGGCGACCCCCGTCATCAGTAAACGGATGCAGGAACTTCACAGCCAGAGCCCGAGTCGGGTATTTGCATATTCGAATGCATTTTGGCTCTACTCTAATCTAGTTCCCTGTTCATAACAAATCGAAATCAAGAAATTTCCAATTAATTGCAAATTGTTTTTAAATGCTAAATCAAGGCAAAACAGTCACTGCTTCGCGTTTGGAATATCCTTAACAATTGGCATTGCTGAGGTATGTGGATTCATTTAGAGCAATAAAGTCTCACTTGTCTAGAGCATCTACATCCGTGCCTTGCGGCCAAGTTTATGATATAACATTGCATTGAGGTGCAAATCAGCTTGTCAAATCTTGAGTTCTGTATCAAATTGAATTAAATATCAATAAAATCAAAATCAGACTCGGTTAACGCTGCATAAATCCCATTCGTATAAATAACAAGGCTGTTGTGCTACAAGAGAATTAGAGACGCTGCAGATCAGCGAAGCTTTGCAAAAAATATAAAATAAATAAATAAATAAACCCAAAATTGCATACATTCAATAGACCTAGGCCTTGAGATTTTTGGTTTTAACAAGCTTTGATTCCCAGCTAAAGGAATTTGAAATCGATTTTTTGAACATAATTATCTTGGCACAAATATCTCCACTGCAATAAACGATGCAAAATGTGCTCTAATAATAAACTCTTTAATTGTATATTATTTTTCGATGATATGCAACAATTTGCATTCGTAAGCCCAGCAAAATAGATTCGTATGGCTGGCAGTGCAATTTGAAGCATCGTTTACAGCTATGTTCATTAGGTTAGTTAGTTCGATCCGTTCATGCAATAACAGACAAAGAAAGAGATAGAAGCAGAGAGAGAGAGAGAGGGAGAGTGAGAGGAGTAGAGATCAGATCATAAGTGCACGAGAAATTTGCAATCGAAGAAGCCTCCATGGGGCAATCATCGGACAGAGGAGTTGCATAAGTACCTCAAACTCGCAGCTCTAACTAACTAAATAAAGCATGAGGCCTTTCGAGAGCAATTGGAACTTCATAAATACACACATACACACACACAGTTACAGAGGGAGCCTATGAGATGTTAGGAAAGGAAAGCACAAATTGCCAATCCGATGCGATTTCAGGAATTTAGCATAGTTTGTGGCTTTCATTTGCATTCAATTTGGATTTGGCATTCGCCTATTTTTTTTTTCTTTCCTTTTCTTTTCTTTTCTTCTCTGTACATTTTTTGCAGCATTTTATTGTCATTTTACGTTGTTGTTATATGTCTGGCAACAACAACAGCAACAGCAACAGCAACAACAACAGCAATAGCAACGACAACAATAATCGACAACAATAATAGTAACAACAACACACGAATGCCACGCGCCTACTTATGTTGCCATGTGGCATGTGAAGTGGAGCCCGCAACCACCTAAGCCCCGCCAGCTCCAAAACAAAAACCACACAGCAACCACACAAAAATAAACGAGCCACAGCCAAAGTCAGAGGCCCAGCCGGGCAGAGCTGGAGATAGATCCGCATCCCAGGCCAAGCCAAGCCAAACCAAGCCAAGCCAAGACAAACCAAGCCAAGCCAAGCCAGACGAGACCAGACCAGAGCCACGATACTTTTTGGATGCTGCCGCGTTGCCAGCTAAATTGCAAAACACCTTTGCAGCGACAGCCAACAGCCAGCCAAGCAGCCAGGCTGGGATAGGATGGCATAGGAGATGCTGATGGAGTCGCAGATGGGGCCAAGCCACCGAGTTGTGAGATGTGCAAACGTAGCCAACGTCTCCAGCTTTGACTCTGCACTCGACTCTGATTCGCATGTGTTTGTGCTTTTTCTATTTCGTTGGTTGCTTTTTTTTTTCGTATTTTTTGATCCGTTTTTAGTCTGTTGTTGGCCAGATCTTGCACTACATAAGGCCGCATTGATGATGAGGCTGACGAATGGGTAGTTTGAAGAGTTGGCAAGTGGGAGGAACGAGAGATGAGCTTAGGAAAAGGTAATGTGTCGAGAGAATAGATGTAAATAGGAACAGATAGAGTCTACCTGAAAAATATAGAGCTATATTTATACAATAAGGTGAATTAATGTATGAACATTATATAGTAGAAAAAAATGGAAGATTTAAAATATTATATAAATAAAAACAAAAATAATAGATTAATTAAATTTAACTAAATTAATGAGAGCAGACACTTAAATAAAAAGAAATTAATAATATATATGCATAATAAATTAGTGCATATATAAATAACTTTAAATTACAGATCTGAAAATTTGATAAAAATCATATGGAATTAATGAAATAAAATATTTGTATTCTCAGTTTCTGTTAAAAACATGAGAATGATTATTTTCTTGAATTTAAGATTGCGATATATTTTATAATAATTCTTATTATAAATATTCTTATTATAATTAATTAATTTAATTATTTATTTAAGGATATATATAATATATATAATATACTCTAAATAATATACTCTAAATACATTTTTTTTAATTATTAAAATTTTTGCTTAAATATAAAATATTTTATTGAATATTATACAATTTTTTTTTATTAAATAAAATAATTTAAATAGGAAATAGTTCTATTAAATTTATACATCAATATATGTACATATTTTTATACTTGTCTAAAATAATTATTATTGTTTATATTTATATTTTATTTTTTTTTTTTTATTTATTTTTTTTTAATTTCTTTTATTTTATTTTTAATTTTTTTGCATAGTTTCAAATTACAAGTTCTGCCCTCCTTAAGCATATACGTATGTATTCCTAGATATGCGCTTGCTGTTGTCCGTCGTCCCAGACACCGGCCGCCTCCTCCTTTGGCAGCGCTCGAGCTTGGCTTTGGCGCGCAATCGCTGAGATCTGAACTGATAGAGCAATGATATGTGTGTAGCTGGAGCTGCACCGACCGACCAGGCACAGGCTCAACCTTAACTTGGCCAGCTCCAGTTTGAAATAAAACAACAGCAACAATCACAATCACAACAACAACAACAATAAGTGCAACAACTGTTGCCATTTTTGGAGGCGAGCTGTGGCGCTGTGGCTGTGGCTGTGGCTGTAGCTGAGGTTGAAGCTGGAGCTGGAGCTGGAGCAGTGCTGCCACGTCGCTCATGTGGCAACACATGATGTTGGTGGAAATTTATGTCATCCCTTGTTGTCGTGTTGAATCTTACGATGACATTTCCAACATAATTTAAGCCCACGCATCGCTTCATCGGAGGAGCAAACACACACACACACACACAGACGAAACAATTGAGGCTCGTAATGGGTGTTGAATGGCGTGTGTTGGCCCCAAAAGACATTCTGTTGTTTGTTGTAGCTGTTGTTGTTGTTGCTGTAGCCTTTGCCGTTGCTGTTGTTGCTGTTTGCTGTGGCATTTTGGCAACGTTGACGATGACACCAGTCAACAGTCAACAGCAACAACAACGTTGTCTGGCGATAAATTTGTTGCATTGCGTGGACGTAGACCGAAAAAAAAACAAAAAATCACCAAGAAGAAAAATCCAAACAAAATAAAAGCTAAACAACAAAATCAAGCACGAGGCGTGGAATCGTGAACAAATCGTCTGCATTGTAATTTAATGTATCAATTGCTTTGATTTGCCAATTTCAGTGATCACTCGACGCTTCCCGCTCTCTCTCTCTCTCTCTCTCTCTCTGTCTCTCTGTCTCTCTCTCTCTAGCGTACTCTCTGTCTCTCGGGGGCGACGACAAGCGGCACGAGCAGCGCTTCAGCTGATAGCTGAGACCCCAAGCTCCAGTTCCAGCTACAGCTACAGCTCCAGCTGAAGCTGTGTAGCTTGAGATGTAGCTGGAGCAGCACTTGGGGCTTGATTAGTGTGATTTAGTTACAGGCCGTGTGCCAGGCGCATGACACAGACACAAAAACAACAGCTCAAGCCATGAGAAGGCGCAGTGCGAACGACTGCAGGATACCTTCGAATTTTAGTGAAGTATTTTCGGGAATATTAAAAGCAATATATAAAATAACTATTTAAATTAAATAATTTACTAAAAATTAGAAGATATTAAATTATTACAGGATATTAAATAAAAACAAATTAACAAACTCTTAATAAACAATTTAGCTTGCCTAAATAAATAAATAAAATAATAAATAAAATAAAAACAAATAAAATAATAAACAAATAGTAAATAAAATAAATTATTTCATTTAGAAATCACAAATTTTTTAAAATAAATATTATTTTATTTCTTTTTTTCTTTAACTAACTGTGTTATTTATTTGATCAAATATTTATAAGTATATATTTTATTACATATTTTTTGTTCAATTTAATAATAAATTTAATATACTTTAATTTAACATTCAGAAATATTTAAGTATAAAAAAAAATATATATATATATTTATTTTGCTATATATTTTAAAAATATTAATATTTACAAAAATTCAAAATTTTAAAACTTTTTAATGTATTTAAGTAAAAAAAAATATATATATATATATTTTTAGTTTGATTTAAACTGATTAAATATTTGATCATTCCTTCAGTTTAATTATTCATTGTCAATTGTAAATAAATGATTTACTATAGTCCTGCAAGCGAACAAAATTTGTTTATATATGAATCTTACCCCACCTCACCTGTATTTTAAAGGGTATCCACACTTCAGCCGCGGAGTTGACTCGCTGACTTAGAGAAGAGAAAAAAGCCCGTTGGACTTGAACGATGCTCTTGTTGTAGTTTGCACAATATTTGATTCCATCTGCAACTGACGCGGGAGGTGGTATGGGTGGTGGCCTAGGATGGCTGGCGGGGGGCGAGGAGCGCGGCGAGCGGAACAACTGAACAGACCCGGTACTCAATACCGGGGACCCGGGGCCGGCCCACTGTGCGCAATTTGCTACACGAAACTGTGCCACAACAACATCTGCGCCAGAGCTTTGGCTACCTTTGGGTGCCTGGGTGCCTGGGTGCTCACTTAGTTCGTTTGTAGGAAATGAAAACATCTGCTGACTGATTGCCCCCTGGTTGCAGTTGCAGTCGAACTAAACAGCAACAGCAACAGCAACCACAATAGCAACAACAACAGCAACTGCTATAGCTCTGCCCAATCACTCAGCCAAGTTATGAACAACAGTTAGACGATCTACGACTGCCTGACTGCCTGACTGCCTGGCTGGCTGCTGCGAGGGCCAGTGTAGGTCTTCATGGATCAATGGGATACGCGTGATATCCTTCGGCTAGATTCCATTGCAGCGCTTTTCACGTCTTCCGTTGGCTGCTTTGATTTCGTTGCCATAATTGTGCCATTAGCCAGCAGCAGACAGAGGGAGTCCACTGACGCTCTCCGCTCTCCGCTCTCCTTTCTCCACTCTCCACCCTCCGCTTTGGACTCTTGGCCAGTTTTGTGCTGGGCGCCGTTGGCTTGTGTCTACATTTGCATCCGTTTCGCGGGTGCCTTTCGAAAGTCAACCGCAGATACTACCCATAGATAGCAGAGTCTGGCAGCGTTTAACGGTTCTCGATGCTCGATGCTCGGTGCTCGGTGCTCGGTGCCCGGCGCTGGCCTAATGTGCGCACTGATGCGCATTTCTGTGCTCCCCCAGCCCTCGATCGCAGCAGCTGGGGCGTGTAACTGGGCCATTTGTGCAACTGGCACATAATCAACAGTTGGTTAGTCAGGCCCCATGTCTGGGCCATCCGGCTAGGGCAGCAGCCAGTCGGTGTATTCATATTTTTAAGCACGCTCGTTATCATAATGTGCTCTGCTCCATTCGGAGGCTGTTCCACATTTTTGGATGTACCGGCAGCCAGCAGCTGGCAGTGCACATAGCCCAGCTACCCTGTAATCAGCGAGAGGTGTAAGTGACCTGAATATGGACTGTTATTGGTCTGCCAAATGGAAAAGCGATTCCAGCAATTGCTTTGCCTTTTCCTCTCTGATTAAAAGAGCATTATGTTTCCTGTCTGATCTGAGGCTCATCAGTTCAAATCACATGAAGCTCGATTGGTTTTCATTAAATCTAAAATCGTATAAATAATTATAATAGAAACTATTCTTTACTATCCAATTTTGTTTTTGTATTTTTCGTCTCTTAAATCACATCTAATTGATGCCTAATTCAAGAAAACTCAGACTTCTTGACTTCTGTTTCCATTACAACAGACAGAGCTCTTCCAATTAAGTATGACATTCACAAAAGCAGTTTAGTCTAGTCTCTACGCACGCATGAACAGTTTTGGATTAGTTTCGCAAAAGAGTTGAAGCCAAATGCCATTGACCAAGTCAAAAGCAATCGAATAATTGGTCAACACATACGACTACAGATATGTAGTAATATATACAAACTATTTTTCAGCCTCAAATTATGCCTTCTTCAATTAACGCCCAAAGGCCACACAGCCACTAATATGCGCTGATATCGCTAGATTCTAGCCAAGCGGGTGGGCTGTGGGGGGCTGTGCGGGGCTTGGGGATGTGGGGAATTGGCTCATTGGAATGAAGGCAATTACCAATTATCTACTGTTTTCTACACAAATTTAACATAATTTGGCCAGTTTTGCGTTCAAATTGTGCCACAATTGTGGAAGTTGGCTGTGGTCAGGGCCAACCACGCGCCACCACACCAGCCTAGTGGGGGGCGGCCGGCAGAGCCGGGCGGTGCCGGCCAATTGTGGCCACAGTCGAAGATTATTATTTTGGCTACCAACTGCCAAATGTATTTCGCATAATCGAAAGTGACCGAACCGCAGATATTCGTCTGATCCATTGTGTGCGGCCCAACAGCAGCGGCGGTAACGGTCTCTGGTCTCCACGCTGGTGGGGCGTTCGGGTGGTTCAGTTGCTGTGCTGGTGCGCCGTTCATGCGCACAGGTTGAAACTGTAGCACAAAAAAAAACACAAAAATCAAACAAAAAACCAAAAAAATGATTGATGCCAATACAGCGCCAGGCGAATACAACTTAAAATTCAGTTAAAACATAAAAAACAAAGCAGCTACCAATATTGCAAAAAACAACAAGAGCAACAACATTCAAAAGATATAGAAACAAAGGCAAAATATAAGATAAGAAAATACGTGCGGTCTGGTTGACGTTTGCCGGGCTGAAAGATACCCTGGGATCAGACACAAATTACAGTGAATAACAATGAGTAGCTCTGTAGGTCTACAAATTATTTTAGGGAATTTGTAAGCCTACAGAGCTACAGAGCTCAATAGTATATCCATATGCCAAGACTTTACACAGTTGACGGAAATCGTTTAATTTGGATTGGATCTAATATATTTCTTCTTATATAATTGATTTCAATTTATTAAATAAATAGATGAAATAAGTTTTGCAGTAAAATTAAAATCACCAAATATTTAATTTAAGGAATTAATTCGTTATTTTCGATCTGGTTCTAGGATTTAAATCAAAGCCAGTTATCGATTAAATTGATTAATGCATTTATCGAATTTAATCGATTGCTAAAGCTGCTTATCGCTAAGTAGTTTCAAGTGAAACCCACAATTATTGTTTTTAGCTATTTACTCAACCAAGATATTTGCAACAAGTACGCAAGTATCGATAAATACACAAACCAAAACTAAAAAACTCTCCAAAACATCTTCAGGAATATACTGTCACTTATCATAGATATCAATAGCTTTAACTGAAATACAGGTAGAGGCAATACAAGTAAATAACCCTAATATTCATTAATCTCTTATTTCGATAACATATCGATTAATATTTATTTATTTCGGATAATAAGAAAATCCTAGTCTGCTTCAGGCAAACCAACATATTCATTCATTCCTTCCAGCATGAGCTCAACTCAAATCCACCCATTCTCAGCCATTTCCAATAGCTATAGGGTATCCAAAAACAAAACAGAAAAAAACAAATGAAAAGTATTGGTAGCTCATAGTTTTAACCGCATTTCGCCGAAGGCGTAACACACTCTAAACCGGAAGGGTAATTAACTCGCTTTGCCGATCACGCCTTTGCATTCAGAGCAGATGGATGGATCGCTGGATGGATGGATAGCCAGATAGATACGAAGATAGATAGATGGCTGAGTGAATGAATGGTTGGGTTTGGTTTTTAGCTCCAGCTCTGGCTCTGGCTCTGGCTCTGACACTGACTCTGGCTTTGGTTTCGCTTTTGCCTTGCTAGAGCTCTGTATATTAAAAAGCTATAAGTTTCAGAGCTATTTCTTTTTTCTGGTTTTGTTTTTGGCGCTGCGCGAATGATTAATAATAAGGCAACTTCATAGGCAAATGCGCTCAAATGATGTTTGGGGCGCTGCCAGGATTGATGGGTGTATAAAGTCTTCTTTTATGCGCTCATTTACAGTAGATGTGCTTTTTAATGGCTTTATTATGATTGCCAAGTGCTTGGCCCATGTGGTTTTCAATATCTATCTCGCTCTCTCTCTCTCTCTCTCTCTCTCTCTGTCTGGGCAGATATAAAGGTAAATTATGAAACTGCTTCAATTAAGTTATTTGTTACAAATAAACCAAAAATTGAGAAATCTTTTGAATAAAGTTTAACCAGCTGAAAGTAGAAAATAATTTGATATAATCTATTCCAAGATTTATAACTATGAGATTGAGATTCTGCATTATTCCAATTAAACACTTATTTTACAGAAATCAGCCATATATCTTTAGATTTTTTGATGTGATTGTTTTATTTATTGATTTTTCAATATATCCATAACGATCTTTCAAATTCTTTCATATACATATATACTATATATATATATAGTAAACGTTAAGTAAATGTTATAAAATTTGTTTTGAGAATTGCAATAATTAGCACTAAACATATTTAAACTTAGTCGTAGTGCAGTTTGCATACATAGCCTATATATTTATGTATCGGTATATATATATATATATATATATATATACCTTCTGATGTGCTCTATGCACATTCAATTAAAATATCCTTTGCTGTGCGCAGATCATCATGCGATATTCCTCACTTAAATATATTTACAGCACATAACTAAAACTTAAGTTTAACAATTATATAGTATTTATGATTTATATATATATGTGATTTGTGTATATATATATATATAGAGTTAGTTTACATTTAAGTATGTTTCTTTGATCTATATAAAGTTTAAAGTTTAAAAAGTTTACAATTTTGCAATTTGTTTATAAGAGCTATTGAAACATTTGTTTAAGATATAGTTTAGTGTATTAGAATTTTAAACAAGAATTTCTTTTTACTTTTTTTTTTCTTCACCGTCTTTTTCCATTGATTGCATAGCTACAATTAGTTTTTTTTTTTTCTTTTAATTTCCTCTTATATATTTTGTTTGTAAATCATTTGATGTGTTGGTTAAATGTCTAGAAGGAAAAATGCGAACTACTTAAAGATTAGTTTTCCCTCTCGGAGGCACGCTTAAGTAAAGTTTTCTTTAAAGTAATTGAAGAGTTTTACAGTTTTGTTCAGAGTTTCCACAGTTTTTAATTTTTCTTTTTCCCTCTCTTTGCTCTAAGTGCTGACGGCGATCGTTTCGCCCAGACCTGTCTGATTGCTGTTGTTGTTGCTGTTATTGTTGTTGTTGTTGTTGTTGTTGGTGTTGTTGTTGTTGCCATTGGCCAACAGCTCCTTGTCAAAGCTAACGGAGTGACGAGTCGAAACGGACAACTGATCATCGCTGCCCGCATACTCCTCGGTGTCCCCATCCGCCCCGCCCAGACTCGTGGGCGTATAGACGCGCTTCATGAAGGAGCGTATGTCATCGAAGCAGGCCTCCTCCCGATCGCCAGCCTCATTCGAGCTGGGCGAGTCGTTGTACTCAAAGCCGGCCGCGTCCGCCTCATGCTTCTTCAGGTGCCGATCGAGATTCGTTTGCTGGCCAAAGCAGCGATCGCACATGTGACACCGGAACGGACGCTCCTTGTTGTGGATGTTGCGCACGTGCCGCTGCAGATTCGAGGAGATGCTGAACGCGCGATCGCAGTACTTGCACGTGTACGGCTGCTCGCCGGTGTGGGTGCGCAGGTGCCGGGTGAGATTGGCGGAGCGCGGAAATACCTTGCCGCAGAACTTGCAGGTGTAGCGATCCTTGAGCTTGCCGCCGTTGGCGCTGGCGACGCTGGCGCCGCTGTTGCAGGCATTGGCAGCGGCGGCGGCCAGGCCGGCGGCTCGCAGAGCCTCATGGAAATTGTGCTCGGGCGGAAACGGCAGATGACGCGAGCTGCTGCCGCTGCTGATGCCAGCAGCCGGCGATTTGAGTGGCTCAAAACCTGGCCGTCCGCCCATTTGGCCTAAAAAATGAAACGGTGGCGTGTTGAAGCGCGAGCGATAGAGCTCCTCGAGCAGCAGCTGGGGATGCAGCTGCCGCGGACAGGCCATCACCGAGGCGGCCGCTGCCGCCGCCGAGGCAGCGCCCGCGGCAGCAGCGGACGCCGCACTCTCGGACATGCTGCTCAGCTCGCCACCTGTGCTGATGGGCGGCGAGGGCGAGGGCGTGGGGCCGGGCGAGGCGCTGACGCTGGGCGTGGGACTGCTGCCCTTGAAGGACTGATGCGAGGTGGATGATTCGCCGGAGCTGTGCTTCATCAGCTTAACGGGCGGGCCGGCCGCGCCCTCCGCGATCTCCAGGGCGGGCGTGGACGTGCGACTGGACAGCGAAATGGCCAGCGGCACGGGCGTGCTGGCCGTGCACAGTGAGCTGCGTCGCTTGCGACTGATGGACAGATCCAGAGGCAACAGATCCACGCCGCTCTTATCCTGCTCCGGCTGCACCTCCGTTTCAGCGGGCGGCGGTGTGCTCATTATGTCAATAGATTTCTGTGAGGAGAAGATTTGAATAAGTCAAGGCTGCAAAAGTTGGCTGGAAGCATCTGAAAACTTACCCTATCATTGTCAATATCATTATCATTCTCATTGTCATTGTCATGATCATTTTCATTATCATTATCATTATCATTGTCGTTGGCATGATCCTGATCCTCGTGCTGCACTGGCCGTGGGGGGCCGCTATCTTCCGGCTTTGACTCAGCCATTGGCTGGCTCGACTCCTTGCTCGAGTCCAGGCGTTCATAGGCATTGGACTCCTCCTGCTCCTCCTCCTCGTCGTCGCTGGGCTGCAGCTCGGTCTTGATGGGCTTGCGCTCCGGCGTGCTGGACTCGCATTTGAGGCGCGGCGACTCCGACTTCAGGCTCATCGCCGCCTGCAGCTGCTGCTGGAAGGCAGCGTTCGGCGAGACCAGCGGCGCCACCAGACCGCGCCCCATCTCGCCCAAGTGCGGAGCGGGAAACATGTGCGGCAGCAGCGGCTGCGGCCGGCAGTTCGTGAAGAAGTTGGGCAGCGCGTACGGCGGAAAACCCGGAAAGAACGAGTGCGTGGGATGCATCGTGAACATATGATTCGGAGGCGTGGCCATGGCGGCTGTGTCGCTGCTGTTGCTGCTGGCAGCGGCAGCGGCGGCGGCGGCAGCGAGTCGCTGATGCGCACCAGGTGGCAAAATGAGTTGCCCCGCCTGCGACTGCTGCTGCTGCTGGTGGTGTTGGTGGTGCTGGTGGTGCGGCTGCTGCCGCTGCTGGTGCTGATGCTGATGCTGATGATGGCTCAGACGATTCTGTGGGCCGCTGCGGAAGCTATCGGAGCTGTCGCAGAACTTCTTGTGCTTGGAGAGCGAGGTAACCGTGCTGAAGCTCGTCTTGCACTTCTGGCACTTGATCTGCATGCGACAGTCGGCGTGCATGCGCTTGTGCCGGCAGAGGTTGGAGAACTGCGTGTAGGCCTTGAAGCAGACCTCGCAGGCGAACGGCTTGACCGAGGAGTGGATGTGCTGGTGCTGCTTCAGCCCGGACGATGTGGCGAATGTTTTACCGCACTCCGGACACGGATGACTGCGAGCGCCGACGTGATAGGCGCGAATATGACGCTGTAAATTCGATGGGTCACAGAATACCTGTACGGCACGGCGACGGAAAAGAAACAGAAAAAAAAACAAGTAAGACAATGAGTTTTGAATTTGAATAGCGAATGAGTATTATGAGTGTCTTGTGTGTGTGTGTGTGTGTGTGTGTGTGTGTGTGTGTCGGTGTCGCTGCTGCTGCTACCTGTGCGCGGCGGAGTTTGCTCTGATTCGAGTGCCAAATGAAATGAAACTGAAATTAATCAATCATCTGCTGCTGTGGCCCCTAAACGGATCTATGCGAGCGCCTAAACAATGCTCCGACCGATCGACCGAACGACCGACGCTCTCAGATTACGCAAAGCTAACAACAACTCCACCCACTACAGAGGCAGCAGCAGCAGCGGCAGCAGCAGCGGCAGCAACACCTTCGTCAATTATTAACACCAATTGCTACAATTGTCGTAAGCCTGGCCATCCCCGTGACCCGCTCTGCGCCCTTGCCCCGCCCCTCGTAAGGCGGACTACAACACATTTGCCTACAGCTGCACGAAAACTGTGATCGCTTCACCAAAACAGTGACTTGGTAAATTGAATTAAAAAGGGAAACTCTATTTGTTCAGTGGATTAACTAAGACTTTCTACATATACAGAAAGAGTAGCGAAATAGTATATTAAATTTAATGCATAAATAAAAATAAAATCAACTATATCAAATACTTCTCCAGCAAGATATATAAAACATACGAACATCAAAAAAGTTTTACGAAAGCAAACAAAATAATTTTTATTCTAGACTATGCTATTTCCTGCACATAAGCTATTCATCTATACAGCGCACTACTATGAAAATTCCTCGAACTACCAAAAGTCACAATTTCGAGCAAATGCCTACAATTACTGCGGCTCAATTGGTGTGCAACCCTAGTCTAATCCATAGCTTTTTGATATATATTTTTCAATTTTTTGTTTCAATTTTTTGTGTAGGGTGCGAGTAGGGGCAGCTAACGCAATGACAGATCGGGCCATTCATTTTTGTTGTTCGCTTGGGCCAGGCGCAGAGCCAGAGCCAAGTCTGGCGAAGTGTGCGAGAGCCAGGTACCAGTTTCTCAGTACCCACTTGAAACTTGATTTCGGTCAGCCTCCACCCGCGCTGCCTTTTACGAAACTGTTATGCCTAATCATGCTGTCATAATGCGCTACGAATTCATATCAAACGATGATCGAGTCAGCCTTTTTTGTCTATCGCAGAGTGAGAGAGGGAGACAGAGAGAGAGAGAGAGAGAGAGAGAGAGAGAGGGGGGAGGAGAGAAAGAGACCAAAAGCCCGAAGACAAACGGCGACACACACAAGAATAGCTCGTGCTATAACTACATCAAATGGATTAGATTCAACTACCTCTCCAAAAAGGCGAAAAACGCCACAAAAGACAACCACAACAACAACAACAACAACAACGGCAACAACAACGAGCTACAAATGAAGCCTCAGCCTCATGGAGGCAGTGTAGGTGTTGTGGCATGCAAAGGCAGCAAAGCCCAAGACGAGCTCTCGCGCAGCACTCGCAAAGGTTGGTCTATGGAATGCGATTGTCTGCCAGGCAGTTGTTGTTGTTGTTGCTGTTGTTGTTGCTTGTGTGGCGTTGGGCTCGTACGTGGGGTCAGCCAAAGGCGTCTGGAGTAGGGCACTAAAAGATGATGTGGAGATCTGGCGCAGGCAGAAGTGCAAACTGGTTCAAGCCTGCCCCAGAGCAGGCCAGCTGCCAGGCCAACAAAATCTATTTCGCAAAATAAAATACTAATTAAGAGCAGGAGGAGTAGAGAAACTTTTTACAGATTACCAGGCAGATCCTATGTGTATAAATTTATTTATTTTCTCTTGAGAAAGCAAGATCGGCAGATATGGAGCAGGCAATGAAAGAAACTGCTTCCATCCAGGGGCAAAGGAAATGTGAAGACGGGGTTGGCCTAGTCCTATATTGCTTATAGATAGACCTTGCTTAAAGCTCCATATATAAACTACAAATATTGTGCTATTGTCTTCTATGCAAAATATAGAATTGTCTTTCAACTCCCCAAGACCCAGCTAGATCAACTAGCAGCCCTTTGGCCAACGTCTTAGCCAGTCCAATTTAGAGTCAAGTCTCAAGTACATAGCAACTATTCCAGCTCTTTAGCGCAAATGGAAAACATGTTAGATCCGTGGCAAATCCCTTTTGTAACGCTTTAAGCCGCCTGCTTGAAAAACAAACAAAGCTGACAGCTGCAAAGACTCCGAGAAATGTTTTTTTTTTTTTTTTTTTTTTGGGTTGCCCTGTCAATGCTGAACCAGGAGAGCAGCGAAAGTATTTGGCCTTTTATGTAGGCATTGACCAGTTACGAGTGCCCCGCAAGATCGATCATCATTTGTTTAGCCTCAGTGGCTCCCGTTTATGTCGCAGCTGGGCTGGCCCCAAAGGGAGGCGTGGTGCGGGCCCGGGGTCTGCGCCACCACAATGCGTGCTACTTACATGCCACCGAAACAATTACAGAGCGCTAAGTAAACTAACTGTAATGCAACGATTGAAATACCGTTGGAAATGCAGTGAGTAGAAGAAAAAAAAAAGGGAAAATCCAAAAGAAAAAGCTTGATCTGTGCGCGGCAAGCTGGTAGCTGGTAGCTGGGCTGGTAGCTGGTAAGGCTGACGACCACAAGATTGTAATCAACATGCCATTAAAACATCTTTGCCAGAGATGTCGAAGCCGTTGTCGATGACAATGACGAAGTGCTGGACCCTGTAACGAATCGCTCGGAATCGAATCGAATTGAATCGAATCGAGGCGATGCATAGATGGATCGCTGAGCTGCCCTGGCCCTGCCCGGCTAACTGTTTGTATAGATAGTGATTCGACTTGAAAAAGCTCCTCTCTGCGCCCTTTAATTTTACATTGGCATTCAAATGCAGCGCGAAGATGTACGGCAACAACAACAGCAGCAGCAGCAGCAGCAGCAACAGCAACAACAACAAAGTCGGCTCATTACCCAAGCAGCTCAAATGGTTCGCCTAAGTGTTTTGGATGAGTACACGCCCTGATTTCGTATTGCCACAGCGCGTGCGATAGCTGTAAAGGTTTTTCGGCCAACGACGACAAGAGTCAGCAAAGAGGTTTTTTTTGTTGCTCGGCATCGGGGCCCGGGGCTATTGATCTGCTTGAAATCAAAAGTCTTTAGCCGTGTACCACGCCGCACAGCTGATATAATAATTAATGACCTGATCAACGGTGTTGGCCAAAAGGGCCTTACCTCACACCTAACAATGCCCCCCGAGTACTTGTTGGATAAGGCAAAGCTTCGATTGTCACAGCCCGCTCTGAGCTGGCAACAGACCTGGAAATCTCTAAATTACCAGGGGGCAAGCTGGGTTGGCTTAGAGCCACTGCGAATTCTCGAAATGCTGGGTTAGCTTTGAAGTATTTAACATACTCCTATATCCTACGATATACTCCTTTCCCTATATTATAGTATAGAGCTTGCTTACCGTAATTGTTCACATTGGCATTCAACGTAGGCCTTTCATTGATTTAACTAGTTGAGAATTATAAAGTACATATCAAATATTATGGCCAAACGCCTCTACTTCTCCTCGACTTTATGGCTCTCTTAGTCAGTAAATTGATCTCATATATTCCACATCGATTAAACTTGCTTCCTTTTCTTATAATCTTTCCACTTTCCCACTTTTCCTCAATTCCCTCCCTCTCCCAATCACTTCCCTCTAAATTTCATAAAATTCATGAATCATATTCACTTACCTTGGAACAATTCTCGCAGGAATATTTTCTTATGTTGTTATGGGCGATCGCGCCGTGTTTGATCAGCAGCGGACGATGGCAGAAATGTTGGGAGCAGAGCTCGCAGGCGAATTCTCCACGTTTGAAGTGATGCGCGCCCACCAGATGATCGTCCAGGCTGTGAATGCAAAAGAGAACATAAACAATTGTGAGTGCGGGTTTTACTTTCATGACATGCGGTGGTTGAGTTTCCCTTATCGCCAGCGCTGGCATCAGCAAATGGAAATTAGCATTTGGGACAGTTGGGACTAAAGCTGTGCACAATCGACAGCCTCAATCAGCGTCATTTGCGTCAGTTCACACGACCCCATCCATGGACGCAATCCCTGCTTCTCCCTCTCGCTCTCTCTACCTCTCTCTCTCTCTCTCTCTCTCTCTCTCTCTCTCTGTCTATCTATCTATCCTTCTCGCTCTATGTTTGCCTTCAGCTACTTTGTTTGTTGTACAACAGCAGGCAACGCCCATACCCTGCCACACACACACACACACACAGACACACGCCTGGGCAATGCGACTCTCCACTTGCTGTTGGCGTCAATTAGTCAAATGATGTTCAATATTTAATATGCGACGCTGATAAGCGATCGCGCCCTCCAACAGCTGTGGCCAATGAGTGTCCTCTGCAGACCCGCCCACGCCTCCACACGCCGCCCTTTCGCTGGGTGTCCTTGATTGTGGAGCAGCGAGTGCGATGTTTATCGCGGCAGCTCGCGTGGGAGGAGCCGCCGTCGACAAAAGGCGGACACATTTTTAGCATATATATGTATATATATATATATATTTTTTTTTTTTTCTTTTTAGATTTTTCCTGCTCTTTTCGTTCTTGTTGTTGTTGTTGTTGTGATTTTTGTCATCGACATGGAAGAGTTGACTGGGCCAGTGCTTCAATCCTCTTGTGCGTTTGAGGTGTGGGCGTGCGTTTGTTTGCTTACAACAACAACAACAACAACAACAGCAGCAATAAACTATGCATGTTCAACATCAGATAAATTGCAAAGCCTGACGGACTCAGCGACACGCAGACACCAGACACAGTGAGACAGAGAGAGAGAGAGAGAGAGAGATAGATTGAGCAGGACAGAGAGATTCTCCTTTCACTGTGAGCGCTTCTCATATAAAATTCCATAAATCACACACGCACACACACTGATAAAACTACAATTGTGTGTGTGTGTGTGTTTGGCCACCCACTCATGTAGCACCCCTTCCCCCTCCGTCCCCCCGCCCCTCTCACTCCCTCTGCTCCCTTCAAATCAAATCAAAGCGCACTTTAGCACTTGAACACAAACAAACGACGAAACAATAGAGGAGCGAGCAATGTTATTTTCGTGTAAAACATTTGTAAATATTGTACAAAAGTTTTGCATTAAACATTGTAATTCGCCTTGATTAGGGATCTCTTTAGTCAGAAATGAATTGCTTTAATTGGCTTTCAATAACTAGTTTTCTTCTGATATATTGCTGTGCAATAGAAAGCTAAGTACTTGGGATGCGCTCGAAACGACTTCAGATTAAAGTAAAACCTGAAGCAGAAATTGAATAGGGCTGATAAAAGTATAAAGAAGAAGACAAAGTAGTCGAAGTAGACTTGAAGTAAGTATAGCTTACTTTACTTTAGTCTCTCTGGCTCTCTGCTTGGGTGTCCTACTCTGTCTCTCCTTCTCTGTCTATTTTGCCAATATATGTTGATCATTCTGATTGTCTATCTCCCTCCTCTCTCCATGCCGTTCTTATCTATGTTTCTCTTTCTCTCAATTTCTCAACATCGTCCTCTCTGTCTCCCTTTCTGTAAGTCTCTGCTTATCTTAGTCTGTATTCATCTAAGTCTCTCTTCCTCTAAGTATTTTTTCTTTCTCTCTTTTGCCTACATATCTCTTTCTATCCAGGACTCTCTCTATCCCCAGTGTCATTCATTCTCTCTCTTTGCCGCCTCCTATCTGCCCGTCCGCCCATCTGCCTCACTCTCTATCTCTATCTCTAACCCCCATCCTTCTTTGACCTCTTTGCACTTATACCGCTCTCTTTCTCTCCCTATCCTTTCGTTAGCATTTCCCCATTTTAAATATTAACTCTACCCAATTCCAAATATTTACAATTCCAAACACTGCTACTGAAAATTGCGCTTGCAGTCAAACCGAGATCCCTCGGCTCATAAAACAGATAGATTAATCTGAAGCGCATGGGCAACTCTCACTTTCAAACGTTTGGCAACGCCGCGACGTTTGTTTAATGGCACTTTTATTGGCCACACTAAATAGGCATTATCGCTATCAACTTTAATTAAGATCGCCGACATGCGGCTCAAACGTTTAGCAACAATTGGGAATAGTTTTTATATTTCTTTTTGTTTTATTTGTGTGTGTGTGTTTTTTTTTCAGCTACTTTTTGCTGTCGGCCTCCAGTCAAGGCGCCTTACCCATAATTCTACGGGTAAGTTGGAAGCTAATTGGCAGCTTGTTTTCAGTCCTAACATTTATAGGTTGTTTTTCAGTGTGAATTTTGTTGCTGCTATTTTTGATTTAGATTATTGACGTTTTTTTGCTGCTTTAAATGCCAAACCAATTTGCGGACATGCCCCAAAAAATCGCTTAATAAAAGCTATCGATCGTTATAGACAATAATTGTGGACTAGTGGATGCTGATCGTACTTACCGTTCTAAATCCGTATAGACATTATCACAGACCTCACAGCGTATATCGAAACCGTTCTCGTCGTCTGTGAAATCGTTATCGACCTGACTGTTTATCGATATGTTTTTCTTATCCTTCGCAAATTCGTCGCCGCTGTAAAAGCCTGAAATGAAAAATGTTAAAGAATTCACGATTTGTTAAATATTATTATTAATAATTGCAACACATATTTTTTTAATATAGATAAAAAAATATATATATAATTTTTAAAATATAATATAGTATTTTACAAAAGTGCATAAATAATATTCTTAATTTTTAAATTGATTAATGTTTTTTTTCTCCTTTTAACATATTGAGCAAATTATATTGATTCAATATTAAAATATTAATCATTTATAAAATTCATATATTTTAATAAATTTTATCTTTATCTTTCTCCATTTCATATTAGAAATATTAAATATATTTATAGAGAAAAGCATTAAATTCCCTAAATATTTATTGTAAATAAAATATATTTATTATATTACATTTTATTTTATTTTTTATAAGATGTTTTGAATAATAATATTTTTAGATGATTATTATTCAAAACATCTTATAAAAAATAAAATAAAATAAAAAATAAATAAATTAATTAAAGTTATTCTACAATTAAATTTTTTATATTTTACAATTTTTTACAAATTTCTCTTGACTTTTGATTCCCGAATTTTTGCAACTTTAAATTATTTCATATTTTTTATTGTTAATAATTTTCTTTAACTTTGATTTCAAATTATTTCCAATTCTGGGCTTCCTCGCACAATTTACAGCACTCACACTTTAGTTAGGAACTTCTTCACTTGTCGATGGACGATTTCCGATGATGAGTTTCTGTACTTATATATGTGTGTATGGTTATATGGGTTAACAATCTAGGGAGCACTTGACACAACCGTTCGGGCTCGCGTTTGAGGAACAAGTGTGTCGCAGTGGGCGCATTATGCCGCCGAGGTAATGTTTTATTTGCTTGCTAACAATCTGCGGAAGGACTAGCCAGGACGCACTGACATATGACCAGCACACACACATGCACACGCACACCAGGACAAACACGCAAACACTTAACACAAAATTGGTAGCAGCGACCAAATCGTGTGTGCACTCATATAGCTCATAGAGGGTATAGAGCTTGACGTTGAATAGATAATTGTTACCAAAATGAAAGTAAAGCACCCTCTGCCCACACACACGGGGCCAGAGCGAGACAGACAAACGCAGAGAAGGAGTAAGTATGAGAGAGAGAGGGAGAGGTAAGAATGACAATTCCGAGGGGAAATGACTATCAGAGCGGACGGGCACTTGGCCAGGCCAGAAGTCCGGCGACTTGGACGCGTCGTGAACTTGGACAACCACCAGGTGACACAGGTGAGCAGCAGCAACAGCCCCTTAACCCTCTGCCCAGGCCAAGAGGCCAGGAATGCAGCCTAAGGGATGACAATGTCGAAAGATTATGCATGCAAACATAGAAACACATCCACAGGGAGGACGGCGAGCTCGGGAGCGGGGGTTGACAAGGACTCGCTTGGTGAGCGCGGTTAGCTTCGGTTCCGTTGGACTGATTTTGGTACGAAAGTCATATAGCACCTTATACCAAAACAAACTGAAACTGGGCACAGGTGTTGCCTCTCAAGGCAGCCCACCCCCTAGCCCACGCTGCCTCCTCCCACCCCATAGGTGACTAGGGGTGACTCTTGATGAATATGTATTCATATACTTGTACGTGCTCCTCGTCAGACTGCATAATTGCGGGTCGCGTCTATGTTTCGGGTCAAAAGTTAATTTTTCAGCGTGTGCAATATGAGTCAAAGGAGGGCAACCGCGAGTCCTACTCGCAGCTAGAGTCAAAGATTCCCACGTCAAGTTCCTTATGCTCGCAATATGTGCGGCCGGAAGCGTGGGACATTGGGCGGGTGAATTTTCACCCATGCATCTCTGGGCAGGCGCAGCGTCAGCTGTGGGCCGCAGATAAGGCGCAGGCTTGAGAAAAGGTTTTAAGTAGAGCCGAGTGGAATGACTTTGATGCCATATGGACGTAACGTTAAGTAATTGCATATGCAAAGTAATATCAGGCAATTTTCTAATACAGCTGCATTCTCGATGGTGGGAAAACGTTTTTAATGCTTAAGCATAAATTACTTCAAATTCAAATATCTTAGCAATTATTAATTCTAGTGCACAATTAATATATATTAATATATAATTATTATAATATTAATATATATTAATATAAATATTTATATTTATTTATTTATTAACAATTTAATTAATTAATTTATTTTTTATATAATATTTTTTAGATTAAATTTAAATATATATATTTTTATCAAATATTTTCGTCATTTTTGTCATGGAAAAATTGTTAAAAAAAATATATATATAGATAAAAACAACAGAAAAAAAAATATATATATATTTATATATGTATCTATATATGTATATATATATTTAAATTTTTATATTTATATTTTAATTTTTTCCTAATTTTAAATTTTTTTTGGAAAAAGGTGAAGTTGAATTTAATTTATTTTTAGTATGATTATAAATATTTTTAATTAAGCTTTGCTTTGGTAGGTCTACTTTTTTGACTAGAATTGATAATTCTAAAAATATTTTCATTAAGTATTCATATTAAATACTCTTCATTTTTTAATCCTCCCACTAATTGCAGCTATATTTAATTGCCTAAATTTCAAAGAAGTACATTAAATTATTGTACTACACAATTAGATATCAATAAAATTGAATGGAATGGAAATGAAATTACTAACTGCTATTTAAACACATATTACTAATAATTAATTCGCAAAATGTAATGCAATATGCTCATATATAAATGTGTTCATCTATTGTCTCCAGTGTCCCCATTCTATAGAGCAGAAATGGAATTCCACAATTGATTAATCAGTTAATGTCAATCGAATCAGAGATTGCTAAAGTTTTTGGACAAGCAATTCTTTACCCATCTATGATCTATGAGACGCCCTGCTTAGCCTTATCAGTGTGCATTAGCCTCACCCCTTCCCCCAACCCCCCGCCCTCCCCGTCCCCTCTCGCTGTTGCCCGCACATGCGCCCAAACTCCTTTCACACCTTTCACCAGTCGCAGCAGCTGCTTGGCTATCCACCTGGCAGATTGATTTACTCCACAGCGCTCGACTGGCTGACAATTGAATGGAGGCGGGTTTTCAGAAGTTGCTGCTGCTGCTGCTGCTGCAATCAGGATGGCAGATTGAGAGACAGACAGCAGCGAGAGGGCAGAGCGGAGCGGAGGGGGCGCAAGGCTTGTGCCTGACCCTGAATTGTGAAACGTGTTGTGTGTTTTCATATCGAAACGGAAGCCAAAAACTGTTGACAAATGATTGATTGAATTATTTACACCTTACAACTACCGTGGCAAAAATCAAAAGTTAGATCCGCCTGCTAATCGATTTGGCAGCCGGTCAGAGTAAGAAAAAAAATATACAAAAAAGGGTTCGGCTGGGTCTCTAATCAAATATCTATATAACAAAAAAAAACAACTCCTAATGATGCCCAAATTGACGATCGACGATCATTTAGCTGAAGAAGCCAAGTTTTCGGTTTTCAGTTTTCGTTAGGTAGTTTTTTTTTCTGGTAACTTGGCATAAAACATGCCAGCTCATTAATCATCCATTGGAGACAATGTCACAGTGTATGTGAGTGTGTGCGTGTGTGTGTGTGTGTGGCAGTTAGTTTTGGGCTTGGTCGTGGTCTTGGTCTTGCTATTGCTATTGCTATTGGCGTGTGCCCCCTTGATCATTCTGGCAATCGCAGCTCGGCATCCATCGAGCATTGAATTCAATTGTTAATCTTTGATTGGTCGATTGAAGTCGCACCGCGCGCTAAGCTGAAAACCATCTCAAAAGTGGTTTAGTGCCTTATTTCTATATGTTTCGTGTTTTTTGTTTCTTTATCATTGATTCGTTTTTGTCATTTGGCCGGGGGGACGTGAAGTTTCAGCGCATAAAAGCTTCAACTGTAACCAGTAATCGATGCCACATTTTTGGCATGTGAATAAGCCAAATTAATTAATTGGCCAGATATATTTACAGATACAGTAGGAGTATAGCATATTAAAAGTCCTTTCATGTTGAAAGTGAAATGAGATTTTAGTTTTTTAATAATATTGATATATGATCTGAAATTAAGCATCTTCCAAAATAATATATATATATATATATTATTATTATAAACATGGTATATATTGTCTTTATGCAGCAGAGTCGATATAGTCATTTCAAACTGTATGAAGAAACTGTGTTGAACGATGACAATCTATCTACTGCAAAGTTCTTTATTAACAAATTCGGCCGGATATATATATATATATATATATATTATATATTCATAAAAAAAGTAGCTAAATATGTTTTATCATTCAGCAAAATTATTTATATAGCTGATCAAGATATGATTATATAATTTAAAATATATTTAGTTAACTATTTTGAAAATATTTTATATATTATAAAATATTATAAAGGTTATAAACACTTAAATATTATTCCTAAGGTCTCATATACTTCAGTTTATTTATATATTTTTAATTATTTATTTATTTTTTAATTTTTTTTTTTATTCTTTTTGCCGTCGGAATTTGATTCAAAAAAACTGAAGAGAAGTTGCTCATGTGCTATAAAAACATTTTATGCTTTTTGAATTTATAAATATTTTACAAAATAAGTTATCGAACATAAAATAAATTAAATTCAAAATTATATTCAAAAACTGCCCTAATTTTTTGATCTATAAAAAGTTTATAAAAACTCAGACAAGCTCAAATTTGTATAAATGCTCATGTATTTTATGGTATTTAATAAAAATTTAATATATACTTAATTTTATTTCTCTCTTTTCTTTTTTGCTGACTTTTCACAGTTTAATTCTCATAAACATTTCATGAAACTAAAGTTCATTAAAAGACTTTAGAATAAAGCATAAAATATTCTTGGATACTTTTGGTATTCATTGCATTTTATGAAAAATTAATATCTAATTAATTTTCATGGACAGTTCAGGAAACTAAAACGCTTTTGCCAAGCTTTCCATTTAATTGCAATAGATGTGAAACACATTCAATGAAACGCATTTTCAGCTTGCCTTTCGGTTGGTTCATTTGAACAAGTTCATTTGCACACATTTCCCTTGCTGCAGGCTAAATGAAAATTTAAATACTTAAGCCATACGAAAAGCAGTAAACAAATGCAATGTAACGGTCAGTCCTAGTTGTAACCCCCGTTTCAGAAAGGCAGCGATGCTTGGCATTTTAACTTATGCCACAAGCATTTGCTACCCCTGCGCAGGACACTGAAGGATCGACGTCTTACGTGGCCAACAGGGCGTGAACTGAAAACTTGGCTAGAATACTTAAAAAATACGTTAAAAAACGTGAGCAGCGAATGCGCACAGGTGTGCAACGTGTTCAGTTTTGCATGTTTTGGGTTTGTTTTAATTGCAAAAGGATTTGAGCAGCTAAGCTCGGCATATGCTAATTGAAATATGCAGAATGTTTATACGCTGTATCGGGTATTAAAATTAAAAATAAATATATTTTTAAGCTGACATTGATATCAAGATAGGAAATATAAGTTGAAAAGCCAACAACAGCAACAACGACAACGACAACGACAACGACAACAGGATATCAGTGGCAAAGCCCGCTGGGAATCTATGGAATATTGTCAAATGAGACGTGCGCATAAATCCCACATATTTATAGGCAAACACGGAGCACCCTAATGCACATTAGGGTGTTCGCGAGGCAGCCGCCGCCGCCATTGGATTAGGCTTAAATTGAGCGTGTGCTGCGCAGCGCTGATGGATCTCTAAATGAAATTAACAAACATTTTAATAACAAATGAAAACATGTGCGGTTGCCGCAGATTGCATGCGCGCATGCGCAAAAAGGACATGCGCGGGGAGGGGGTTGACGGACTTGGACTTGTATATAGGGGATGCTGCTGGTCGTTGCTGTTGTTGCTGTTGTTGCTGTTGCTGTTGGCTCGTGCCGTTGACTTTGTCACGCGCATTTCATGCAGCAAACTGAGCTCTAATTGCCTCAGCTGTACAATTTATCCTGCTGCCAGCATATATGTAGACACACACACACATATATATATATATATGTATATATATCTCTCTATATCCGATATATCTACAACTCAATCGCAGGCTGAGCACTCACCATTATCACGATCGCTGCGATCATCGCTATTGTTGTTATTGTTGTTGTTGTTGATATTGTTGTTGTTGTTGCTGGCCGCTGCCATGGCGGCTGCGGCGGCTGCGGCGGCGGCCGCGGCTGCTGCAGTTGCTGCCACTGCTGCCGCGCTGCTGCTGCTGCTGCTGCTGCAGCTGATGCTGCCATTCCTCAGGCTGTCGCTGATGTCGTAGGGCGTGCGGGAGCGGGGGTCGACCACAATTTCGGCGCCTGCACTAATATCCCGTTTCGTTTCGTACCACAGCTAAATGAAAATGCAATAAAAAACAATTAAAACATTGAAAAAAAAAAAAAAAAAATAGAAATATGATTGAATGAAAGGTTAAAGTTCATTTGCTACGCACACAGCGATCCACAACGAAATTCCTTAAATTAGCCTCCTCAGCCTCATCGATCTGAGCGTTGCGTATCTTTTTTAACCATGTGGCCACATCCGCCGAGGGCTCCAGCCAGCCGTGGAATAGCGGTCCAGCAATTACCTAAAATACAAATGAAACGAAATTTAATTTAATTACAAATATTTCATAGTTAATTAAAAGTTGAAACTGCTGGCGCCATCTGTTGTCCGTAAGTGCGCATAACTGTGCTAACTGGCATATGTTGGGGTGTTTAGCGCAGCCGCAAACCTGCAGTGGTGACAACAACCAGCATATATTGCAGCCATAAGGTAGTAGAAATGTATTGAAAAAGTAGTTTTTTGCGTAAAAAAGTAGCAGAAGGGCAGGCAAATATGGCAAAAGGGGAGTATCTTGAATTGAATATGTAGCAAATTTAGTTCATTCAATTTACAAAAATTATTTTTTAAAATAAAATTAAAAAAAATATATATATATATATATATGTATATATATATTTAAATATTAAAAATGTTAATACCAAATAAATTCAAATAGAAAAAATAACACAAAAAAAAATTAAAAGAAATTTAAAAAATAAAAATATTTTAATAAATAAAAATAGTACTAACATCATTTATTCAATATATCCTTGCATACAATTTTTCTAGGCAATATTATGACTCAGATATTCAATTATGACAGAAAATGAATTCGTTAACTGTTTGAGTTAGCCAATTTACCCCAAAGCTAATCCCAACGCCTTTTATGCACAGCGGGACTGCGCCACGCCCGCTACGCTGACGCCAGTTGATTGATCGCAAGGTCATTCGAAGAAAGCAACAAAAAGTGCAGCAAAAACGAGCAACAACAATGGGCGAAGGGCAGAGACGCCGACAGTTTTTGTATGCAAAATAAAAGCAGCGCCGCAGCCACAACAACAATAACAACAGCAACAACAACAACAACAGCAGAACGTCGCTAAATACGCATAATTTATACAAATCGTCGACTGCGGCTTGGCAGCCAAAGACGCAGCGACGCCAACAGCAGCAGCACCAGCAACGGCAGCCAAATGACTTGCGTTTACCGTTACGCCGTCGCAGTCAACGCCAGCCGCCGCCGCCGTCAGGCTCTTGTCCAACAAGTCGAATGGAAAAACGGTGCTTTACCGATTTTGTTTTCTTTTTCTCCTTCTACTCTTTTTTATGCATTCTTCATTAAGTGCCGAGCGTCTGCATGCGCTAGTGTGTGTGTGTGTGTGAGTGGGAGAGTCTGCAGAGTTTGGGCAGCGCTGCGGCTGCTGGTGTGCTGAGCAGAGAGTGGGAGAGTGCTTTTGAGTGTGTGCGTGTGAGGAGAGCATATGTTTGTGCACGCTCCAAAAATTAAGTTAACAACGCTCAAGTGCTCGCGCCGTGGCTTATGCAAAGAATTATTTCAAACCAACTTTATATCGAAGCACACTCACACACACACACATATATATATGTATTTCTATGCATATGTAAGTATTTTTTATAAAATAAAATTCAAGTTGCGTTTTACACATGAGCGCAGCTGCTGCGCAAGTACGTATATGAGTAAGTGTGTGTGTGTGTGTGTGTGTGTGAGTGAATGTGTATATGTGTGTGTGGTCAAGTGCGGGTGTAACGATATGTGAAATTTGGAACGACCGCGGCTTCAACTGATGAAGAGCACATGCACATGTACGTATGTATGTGTGTATGTGCATGTGTATGCAAAATAATGAGAACATAAGCAAAACTTATTATATATGCAAATATTTTAATAGTTAATAATGTATAAATAACTGGCAATTTATATGCATACTTAGGGGCTTTACGCATGTGAATACATGAATGTATGAATGCACGAGTATTTAAACGTATAAATGTGTGATTACATATCTATATATATATATATATATATATATATATATATATATATATATATGCGAGTGCATGAAACCCGTTGAGGAGGTAATTCGACAGAAACTATAAAACAGCAAATCAATCAAATCAATAAAGTTCCCAATAAAACTATTCCTAAAAGTCGGTAGGAAATGTGAAATAAAATCAGTAGAAAAGTTATATAAGGAATGATTGCAGCCTGATAAAAATTTCTGATTAAGCCCAAGTACACCTACTGAAAGAAACGGTACGCTGAGTACTCAGAGTTACAACAATTACAAGCCTTTGCTCTCGTATGCCTCTATAAGAAGAGTTTTTATTTGATGCCACAACTGCAAAACATGAGCTAATCGCAGTTCTGTCAGATATCGGCAATAAACACAGATTAGCCGCAGCTCTCTCAGAGCGGAAATCGCAATATGAGTTGGTCACCAGCAGCAGATAAGATCAGAAGGATATCCCATAGATAGATAACAGGACTAGAGCAACAAGCCAAGGATTGCGACGGCTGTGCAGCCATATGAGAAGTTGTCGTTGTCGTCGGTGTTGTTGTTGTTGTTGTTGTTGTTGTTGTTATAGTTGTTTTAGTTGTTGTTGCTGTGAGCTAATCCCTGCTGCAAGCCGGCACATGTGACAGAGCCAAAGGAAAAAACGTGTCCTGCTACCGTTTGTAGCTATTCATAACTTTATTAAAAAAAAAAATATATATATATATATATATATATGTGTATATATGAAAAAGGAAAAAGAGGCCACAAAATGCGTACAAAAACATGGCACAGTCAATGGGCAAGAAAAATATTTACGCGCCAGAGATAATCTCTTCAAAGTGTTGGGTTCACACCACGGCTTCAGAGGCTTCAAATTGCCATAGATACAGAAACACAGCTAAAGATACAGATACAGATACGGCCAATGTATCTGTCAAAACGGAAATGTGAACGAGAGGGAGAGGGAGAGAGAGGGAGAGGGAAGAGTGCGCTTGATTTGAGGATCATCCAGTGAGCAAAAAAAAAAATATATATATATATATACACATATGAAAAAGGGATCAACGCAAGGACTGTCTGTCAACGTGTCCTTTTGCCAATTTTGTCACTGCCAACTGTCGTTTTGGCTCGAGTGCCGGCAGCGGCAACAAAAACAACAACAACAATAATATTGTTGCAATACCTGAGTGAGAGACAGAGAAAGAGAGCCTAGGGTAGGGTCCTCAGATTCCCTATGACAATTGTCAACAGGCTCGAGGCGCGATAATTTGATTGGATTGTCTGTCAGTTTGTCTGCCTGCAAAAGTGTCAGTTGACCGACAGTCCGACCGACCGACCGACCGACCGACCGACCGACCGACTGACTGACAAGCAATCGAAGGGTTCGCGTCCCAAACTAATTGGAATCATCAGCCCGATCCTCAACTTAAGCCTCATTTAGGGCGCACTTTGTGGATGGCCCGGTGAGACTCACAAAATTAGCTCTGGCCAAGGATTAGGCACATTTGACTGACAATTGAGCGTAGCCCAGAAACAGAAGCAGAAACAGCACCAGGGCAAGAGCTAGAGCCAGATCTGCAGCCACTGCTAATCAAATCTTTTTCCAATCGTTTGATTTTCCCAACAAAAATCGCACAATTTTTGGGCAATTTTCGCATAAAAATTTCGCGCGCAGCTTTGATGGGATTAAATTTCCCGAGCAAAAAAAAAAAAAGGAAGCGGAAATTGGAGACGATTTGCAGACCGAAAATTCGCACATATGCGAAAGGATTATGATGAATATATATATTTAGAGAGAGGGAAAGTGAGGGAGAGAGAGGTATATATAATATGTGTATCTATAACAATGTCACGAGCTGCACAAAATGTTTCAATTTGCGGTTTTTTTTCTGGGTTAAGGGTAGAGAAAATTTAGGCATCGTAGCATTTAAGAAAATCCATAGAAAATATATACAAACAAATTATAAAATATATGACTAGAATAAAAACTTATGCAATTATCATTATTATCAATTTCCTTGACTATAGATCATCTAGTCCAAAGTTGAAAAATTCAACCACGTCATGCCTAATGGTCGTTGAGATGATAATACTATCTTTTATTATTCCCAGTTAACGATAAGGCTGATAAATTCTAAGAACTAGATTCCTTTGATATCTCAATTGAAGTGTTTTTGGTAATTGTTATAATGGACTGAAGAAGTGCTCTAGCATAGTATAATAATCTTTAAAAAGGAAACACTAAAATTAAAATCAGATAGTAATATCATTTTTAGCTATAAATAGATATAACAGCTGGCGGAATATGTTCAAAAACAGTTCTATAACTTGCGTAATTGATGTGTATTTATATATTGATTTATTGACAGTTGATATTGATATTGATAATAAGAACTAGATCAAAGTAAAAGATCAATGATATTATGATCGTAATGAGGAAATGAAATATAGTATTTCTAGAAATAGAAATAGAAAGAATTGAAAATATTTTTATCATAACTATGCCAATATTTTTCTGCTTTGGGATATTAGATTAAAGAGAGCCTGAAGTCCTTAATATGATTATAGGAGAAAACTCTTGGGTTATTGAAGATATCATAGACTTTGGGCCTCTATTTCATTACGCGCAGAGTAGCCGCAGCTAAAAATGTTGAAATAGTTTCCATTTCAAATGGAATTTTCATAGAATTGTGATTGAATCTATGATCTAATCAGTTAGTGAACTCACCTCCCAGGCCAGATGGCGATCGCTGGGCTGCTGACACAGGTGCATGGGAAACGGTCCGTAGCGGGAGTCGCGCGGCAAATCGGTCTTGGCATAGACGCCATCATCACGAATGTCCAGATCACAAAAGGGGTCGCGCAGGCGCGCCATCTGCATTAGAAGCTCCTGCGTCTTGTCGCTGAAGAGGTGCTCCATATTGGTGGCGCTGCCGGAACCAGAACCGGAACCAGTACCGGAGCCAGAGGCAGAGATCGAGGCAGAGACAGAAGCGGGCGGCGAACGTTGCAGTCGCTGTTGCTGCAAATGCAATGATAAATGCGGCGGCGGCGGCAGCGATGGCTGCTGCTGCAGTGACTGCGACTGCGGCTGAGACGGCGACTGCGACGGCTGCTGAAGCAGCGACGCAGGAGGCGGGGATATCGTTGGCGGCAGATGGCGGCCGAATGTCTCCTCGGGCCGAGCCTGGCTAGAGGTTAAATGCGCCGGCGGCAGCGGACCAAAGGGCGGCGCTCCACTGCTGAGATCCAAATGATGATGATGGTGGCGCACGACGCTCGGATCGTAGTCGTCGCCGTTAGAGCCTGTGAAAGAAGAGCGATAACGATTAACGATTAACGATTAACGATTAGCGTTCAGCATTTGCAAGTTTGACTTTGCTCAAGTGGCTCGTAGTCCACATCAAGATCTGTTGCTCAGCGACTGTCAGTCCGCAAATAGAAAGTGGTCTAGATAAAGACGCCTCATATCTCTGACAATGACAACGTACACCCGCACCATCACCCACATAGACATGTGGACATCATATCAGCCTGTTATCGGAGTTGTCATCGTTGTTTAATTTGGTGTTTGGGTCTCTATCTCATTGACTTTTGCAATTGTTGCACACTTCAGAGAGAGTGAGGGAGACAGAGAGAGAGAGAGCGAGAGAATGGGCGATCCCTCAATTTGTACATCGATTATCTATAATGGGGCCCCACTGTACGTTGGCACGGCACGGCGCGTGGAGTGTGCGATCGCAGCTCACCTGTATATCGAATTACCCGATGGTATTTGATTGCTTGTTGTTATGCAGCCTGTGCAAACAATGTCTTCGAATCGAATACCTCGCCGCAACAATTCGAAATATTTCCGATATTTTGTTTATTTGCTATATTAAATTTTGTAATTCTGCATTTGGTTTTGTATTTATTTCGAAAGATGTAACTTGCTCAGCTGTTGCTTATCAAATGAATAGACAAAACAACAGAATGATTCCCCGAACCAGACTAGACATTTGAGATGACATTTAACTCAGCGCTAAAGTTTTACGCAAATGATACGGACTCTCCATTCAACAGTTTGTTGTTAATATTATCCCAATTTGATAGATACTAATGTGTGACATGTTTCAAAGAAAATTATATATTATATATAAATTATACTTTGACTTTATTTAATATAATTGGCGATAGAATAACCCATTCTCTTTCTCCATCTTTTTCTCTTTCTCTTTCTCTTTCTCTTTCTATTTCTCTTTATCTTTCTCTCTCTCTTTCTCTTTGTCTTTCTCTTTCTCTTTCTCTTTCTCTTTCTCTTTCTCTTTCTCTTTCTCTTTCTCTTTCTCTTTCTCTTTCTCTTTCTCGTTCTCTTTCTCTTTCTCTTTCTCTTTCTCTTTCTCTTTCTCTTTCTCTTTCTATTTCTCTTTCTCTTTCTCTTTCTCTTTCTCTTTATCTTTCTCTCTCTCTTTCTCTTTGTCTTTCTCTTTCTCTTTCTCTTTCTCTTTCTCTCTCTCTTTCTCTTTCTCTTTCTCTTTCTCTTTCTCTTTCTCTTTCTCTTTCTATTTCTATTTCTCTTTCTCTTTATCTTTCTCTCTCTCTTTCTCTTGGTCTGTCTCTTTCTCCATATTTTTCTTTTCTCTTTCTCTTTCTCTTTCTCTTTCTCTTTCTCTTTCTCTTTCTCTTTCTCTTTCTCTTTCTATTTCTCTTTATCTTTCTCTCTCTCTTTCTATTTGTCTTTCTCTTTCTCATTCTCATTCTCATTCTCATTTTCATTCTCATTCTCATTCTCATTCTTATTCTCCTTCTCATCTTCATTCTGGTTCTTATGCTTTCCATCATTCTCATTATCATTCTTTCTTTTTATTTCTCATTCTCATTATCATTTAATATATTTCTATTTCTCGATTTCGCTTACTCTCTTTCTTTCTTTCTCTCTCTCTCTCTCTCTCTCTCTCTCTCTCTCTCTCTCTCTGTCTTTGCTATCGCCCTCCCTTCTCCTGTCTTCCTGTCTATTGCTAATAACCCATATTCCCACAACTTGTTCTTAACAAGCCTTACCACACTTTTGACCTCACACCGATTCTCCACCTCCACACGCACACACACACGCAGATAATCATGAAAAACACTTGTCAAAAATGTTGCACAAATTACGCACCGATTGATTATTTATTTACTGTTCTTATTGTAGTTGTTGTTGTTGTTGCTGTTGTTGTTGTCATTGTTGTCTGGGGCTTGCAGCTAGCTACCTAGTGGCTTATTTAAACACTTGAAACTAAATCGTAATTTGAGCTGTTAGACAGTAATATATATGTATATGTATATGCACTGGTATGTGTCTATGTATATGTATGTACAAGACAAGCGCTGTCCAAGTTACAGGGCAACAAATAGCCGAGATAAGGCGATATGAAAACGAAAACGAAAACGAGAGCCCGAAAAAGATATCGTCCAGTCAGTCACAGCGTGCACACACGACAGCCGCAATAGGTAGTAACAGTAATAGGAGCTCTTGTCGAATACCCAGTTGATAAGTATCTGCCATATAAATAAGCCGCACACACATAAGCAAACACCCGCACACGCATCGGCAAGTGGTTTACCAAATAGGAAACCAATCCACAGCAAGCTGACAAGTTTCGCACTTGCCTGGCACACGCTATTTGCATAATATCCTTAACAAACCCATCCGAAATCGAGGCTTATTTGCTGCTGCTCTCTCTCGCTCTCTCTTCCGTCCCGCTTTGAAGTGCCTTTGTGGACACCGCCTGTCTTCGCGCCCACTAAACCAGAACTAAGTCCACACTAAGTCCATCCGCTAGCTATACAGTTATAATCGTACCGGAGCTACTACTATATAGCCTAGCGTTGCGCCGAGCGATAAGAGCGATGAGTACTCGGTATCAGTTCTGGCTATTCCTTCCTTCAGCTGTGCATGAAGCGGGTGTTTTATTTTATTGTATTTTACTCATTTTTGTTTTTGTTATTGTTTTTGTTTTTTCGGTTCTTCACAGCTATCATGACAATTTATTATTCACATCCACTTAGGCACATGTGTTTCGGTTTAAGTTTTCGGTTCTGTTTGGGGTCTCTGCTAATTAGTTTAGTTAATTACATTTCGGATTTGTTTTAAACTGTTGCAAACTGCGCTTTTGTTCTAAAATTGTATTTTCTTTTTCTTCTCTATCCCCCCCCCTCTCTCTCTCTCTCTCTCTCTCTCTCTCTCTTTCCTTGATAATATGCCAACTGTGAGTCACTCGCAATTGCTGCATCTAGGCTATTTTCTTTTTTGCAGTTTTCTTGCGATTCTCGGAATGTTTAGAAATAGTTAATCAAGTAATCAAATCGAAAACCAATTTCAATCAGATCTGACACACTTTATATACACGTATACTCAGATAGTTTTCACACTCAGATATCTATTATAAACTATTCCTAAATTAATTTACTTCAAGTTTCTTATTCTTTGTCGCTTTTATTCCAAAGAAGATGAGAGAACAATTCGCAACTACAATGAGACCAAGTCTGATAGATCAATCAGTAATCTGTGGCTATAGATACTTTACGGAACGTATCCACGACAAATTAACCATGCGTATGTGGATAACTCACAGTCTATATAGAATATATCTGTGATATACTCAAAGATAAATCATGGCTCCATTAAGTATCTACGTGTTAACTGAGTGCATAAATCAGCTCAGCTGAGATAGTTTTGCACACAAATCAAGAAAGATTTTCAATTAGTGTCTAGACAAGGGAAACCTTGTTTTATTTTGCTTTGCATGAATTAATTAGGTATCCTTGAATCTGTATAAAAAGGATTATTCTCTGTTTATGCAATACATGTATTTAATATATGATTTCACTAAATTTTCTCAGCAGACTCCTTTTATAAAGTATCTATAATATGCACATCCAGCAATGTATTCCAAATTTCAAAACACACACTTATAAAACACAAGTATCTAAAGTATAATCTACAAAATGTGTCTATTTTCAAGATCTATATGTTACCTCAATCGGAAATCGTTTATTTTCATATAATTCAACACCCACAGTGAAAAGTATCTGGGCAATTTAGCTCAACACATCGCGCTTCTATAAAGTATCTGTCAGATACTTTAATTGAAAATTGAGATAATTAGCCAGCTCACACAAAACGGCTGGAAGCTTCTCTCACACACGTCTGCACTGTCACACAATGAATGGAAAACTAAATCCATTTTCTCTATATAAAATCGCCTAGACGCGGGGGAGTGTAGATACATATATATATATATATATATATATAAATATATGTATGTATATATGTATGTATATACACAGTTCTAATGTCTCTGTTTCAAAGTAGCTGCTGCGAAATATTTGTGGCAACATCAATTGGTAACTCAAAACTTGACGTTCGCCATAAAAATGCACTGATAAACGCGAAGGCTGGACGGCGAGGGCTGGGGGCGGGACTGGGAGGCGATATATCCAGCTAACGATAGACACCAGATAAGCGATATGGGTATTTAGTTGAAATCAACCAACCTGGCATAATATAGCGCTGGAATAACATGATACGCGTTTCACTTGTAGCTAACACAAATTACAATTGTAAACAATTTTCAGATTCAGATTCAGATTCAGATACATTTGGTGGGCCGGACGCGACGCGGCATGGTTACCAAGTGCGAGTGGAATGCGGGGCCCACGTTGCGTATGCGCTATATTATGGATATTTCCTTTAGACTCGAACGGTTCTTCACTTAAATGCGTTTATGTACGATTGGTGCCGTCTCTATCTGCCGGTTGTCTTCGCAAGACTGAGTACCGAACGGATACGTGACGCTGGCAGCGCGACGATAGCGCAAAAGAAGAAGAAAAAAAAAATACAACGCAGAGCTTCAACGAACGCCGGCGTCAGCGTCGACGGCAACAGCAACTGCGACTGTGACAGCGACGTTTGAAAAATACTGTGATTTCGTTTGGCAGTGCGCGCACTGCGACCGAGACTAACTGACTAACTGATGATGTTCAGTCGACTGCCGACTGCGGAGCACTGCAGTGGCAATGCCAACGGGGGGTGCACAGCAGAGGCGTCGCTTTGGTTGGCTGTTGCTGCCACTGTCGCAGTCGACGTCGCTGCTGCTGCTGCTGCTGCTGCTGGCAATGGTGGTGGCAGAGGCCACAGGATGCCACAGACGATGCTGATGATGATCGAGCTGCTGACTATCTGCCACCGCAGGGGTTGCAAGAGAGAGTGACACCAAAACTGAGAGAGAGGAGAGAAAGAGAGAGAGAGAGCGAGCGAGAGCGTGAGCGTGAGAGTGAGAGCGTAAAAGCGGCAGAGCTGTATCTGTATCTGACTACCCTGCAGGCAGGCGCTCTCTGCTGCTTGTCTCTGTGTGTGTGCGGGTGTATGTATGTGTGTGTGTGTGTGTGTGCTTGAATCTGTGTCAGTTTTATAAGCATCCACAACAACAACAACGTTTTGTTCTGATTGGAATTGTACAGAGCCGAGGCCGTGGCGGAGCTCCTGCTTCGACTGCTGCCAGCTACTTGTTGTTGTCTGCCTGGCCGCAAAAGGATAGCAAAAATACACACACAGACACACACACACAAACACACACACACACTCACACACACACACACACACACACACTCCAATGTGTATATAGCGCTCTTATTTACTCTACACAGTTTTCCTATCAGAATGCAGCAGCACACCGCTGTATGTATCTCACAGATACACGACGAAAACGTGAGCCGCATCATCAACAACAACAACGACGGCCGCAGCAGCAGCAGCAGTCGCTGTCGCAGCCAGCCGTCGACGTCGCAGCAGCAGCTGAGGGGAGGAGCCAAAGCAGGATAATAGGGCGTGCACATCTTCGCATTCATTATGCACACACACACACAAGCGCACTGAGACACCTACACAGCGGCAGACAGAGAGCCACAGATACACAGCTGCAGATACACAAACTGAGAGATACAAATACAGTTGGCTGCTGTGCGCCTGCTGTCTCGCTCGCACGCGCCTAACTTATTTGCGGTTTACTGTGTATGTGTGTGTGTGTGTGTATTGTGGCATGGCCAACCCCACTGCGCCCACATACACACCGATCGCTCCCCTGCTGCCCCTGCTCCCCCTGCTCACAGCAGACCTTTTGCAGTCAGACACTGCCAAGTTTCTGGTTTGTGGCTGGCCCCCATCTCCTCTTTGAGGGTGTACGTGTGTGTGTGTGTGTGTGCTTGTGGGGGTTGGTTTTACTTGCGCAATAAGCACACATTAGCCTAATGGCTGTGTGTATGTGGGTGTGTGTGTGGGTGTGTGTGTATTGGCCACAAAAAAGTACTCACGGCAATAATTGAAAGCGACTGCGTTGCCTTTTGGCCTGGGGGCTTTTTCTGTTGCGCTTTTTGCTTTCTTTTTTTTTGCTGCTGCTGCCTTCGCCTGTGTGGCGACCCCAACAAACAAAAATTTTGGTATATATATGTGTGTGTGTGTGTGCGGTTAGGCTATGTACATATAAGCTGGATTCTTTTTTTTTTTTTTTGCTCTTGGCTTTTGTTTGCAACTTAATTTAGTATCTGTCGTCAAAGTTTACGCCACACACACACACACACACACACACACACACACACACACACAGACAAATAAATGGACCTAACAGGTTGTGCTGCCTATCGGGCATACATACATACATACATACATATATGGAGTGTTTGTTATTCGTGAGTTGATTCGTTAAGCTGTTGCTAACAATTAACGCGTACTTGAGTTATTTTGATTAAATATAATAAAAACAAATTTGATTAGCCATTTTCATTTTTTTTTTCGATATATATATATATATATATATATATATATATATATATATATATATATATATATATATATATATATATATATAAAATTATTTAATCAAATTCGGAAAAAAATGATTAAAATGATTTGAATAAAAATATATATTTTGTATCAGTAACAGTACACCAATTAAAAATCAAATTTATAGCAAATATTTAAATTAGGAAGAAAAAAAATAATAAAAAAAAATAATAATAATTTTAAATCTAGTCTTTAAAAATTTATTCACATCTAAAAAGCTTTGTGATAGCAATTTTTTCATTGCAAAATTTATTAAACACAAATTTTTCAAAAGCTTTATTATTGATTTATGTATAAAATTGTCTTCAAAATTTTAGTCAAATTATTTTTAATTCTTTTTAAATTAAATTTAAAAAATATTAAATATTTCAATATTATTAAATATTTATTTATTAATTATTTGGTTTATTTATAAATTTTCAAACATTTTCAAACATATTTTGTTATATAAATATATTTATATTTTAAATAAAATTAAAATAAAAAATTTTAAATATTATAATAATATTATAAAATATTTATTTATTTATTATTTGGTTTATTTATAAATTTTCAAACATTTTCAAGCATATTTTGTTATATAAATATATTAAGTTTGTATCGTGTTTGTTTGATTTTGTTGCCAATATATAAAATATATATATATATATAAAATATATAATAATATATATGTATAAGACTATCATTGCATACTATAAAATAAAAAGATCAAATAAATTGCACTAATGCCAATTTGAAGTATATATTTGTATATATATATATTTATATATATCGAGGCGCCATTAGATTTTTCTTAAATACTTTATGTTGCTGTTTGTTTCCTGTGCGCTATCGGTCCTTTTAATAGCTTTTCTGATTTTTATGGGGGCGCCTAATGGCAAATATTAAAGCTCTGGTACTGTTTGATGATTTCCTTAGGCACTTCCAGATCCCTATAAATGCCGTTGTTGTTTTTGTTATTAAACATTAGCACGCGCTGATAATTGTAGTTGTGTTGCCTGCGCCAGCATTAATATATTTTTATATTTTCAATTACTGATAAATTTATCTCAAAATTAATTTAAAAAGTACTTAAAAAAATGAAATCGCGCCGCCATAAATCAACGCCTGGAACACGACAAAAAACATATCTTAATGCCTGATCATTTTGCAAGAGGAATACAGGTTTACAATGCGAAGGGTCGTGACATATGTATATCAACCCTTTATTGTTGGGGGTCGTAAATTTGTATATTGACTTGTTATTTATTTGCATGGGGCCACTTTAGGGCACTAACTGCATGAAATGTCATGAAATATGAATACAACAAAAGCTGTCAGGCCAATGCCCAGCTCTGTGTGTCTATCTGTATCTGTATCTGTATCTGTGTCTCTATCTGCAACTGTAGCTGTATCTGTATCTATTTGCGCTTGTCAAACAGCAGCAGTCAATTAGGCGCACGTCGTAGTCGGTTAGGTCATTATCATCGGGGTGCGCCGAGGGTTGCAAGGGTCGTCGCACCAAGCGAAAAGGAAACAAAAAAAGAGGGCTCTGAGGTTCTAATAGCGTTAAATTAAAACAACATAATCAACAACATTGCGCCCTTGTCACATAATTTAACACACACTCACACACGCTTCCCTCACTCCACTCTCGCCTGGCTCGTGAAGCGAACAGATAGAAAAGGATTGGGTCGGGCTTATCGGGCATGTATTTGCATTTCGCTTTGGTTTGCCATAAAAGTCAATGGCTTTTCCATTCGAATTGTTGTCTATCGCCCCGCTCGGGTTGCTCTGGCCCAGGGACGGACTCAAACTCAGCCTAGTCACACATAATTCATGTGTAAACACGCCTCAAACTCTATTCATATTGAACATTGCATTACGCAGATTTTCTAGATCGCGCAATAAATTTGTTATGCATAGCAGAATAGATAAGCAGGTAAAGGGCAAATGTTTGAGAAGAGAGAATTGGGAAAATATGAACAAATTTATCTATATATGGAAATTAATATTAATGAAAATATATAAGAACTATTTAAATTTTATTGTGTTTATTTTAAAATTATTTGTAAAGTGAGACTTTGCAGTAAAAGCTTTTTTTTTTTAATTTAATCTTTAAATGCTTTGGGTCTTAAACAGATTGTTGCTGATTTAAGGGCAGCAAAGAATTTATCAGAAGATGCTCAGAGAAAGCCTATGCCGACTATTGACGTTTCGCCTATCTTTGCCAATAACCAGCAGGAATAGAATTTTTAAATGTTGATAGCTTAGCCAGCGGCAGTCGACAACGAAATTAGCTGATGATCTAACTGTGGCAAAATCTTGTTATGATTATATATACTATCTGCTCACTTCCTTTATGCCAGATTAGTAATAATAAATGGACACAGGTGTGCTAAATTGGCAGAATCATGTTGATAACAAGCCAAAAACATACAAACGAAAAGTTCAAAATAATAAACCTTAAATTTAACAAATTTCAAATATTGACTGTATTTGAAATAAGTCAGATAAATAATTATATATCTCTCTCTCTTTCTCTCTCTATCTCTCTCTCTCTCTCTCTCTCTCTCTCTCTCTCTCTCTCTCTCTCTCTCTCTCTCTCTCTCTCTCTCTCTCTCTCTCTCTCTCTCTCTCTCTCTTGTCTCCATTCCTCGGTTAATCCCAACAAATGTCATAATAATATCTTTGCCAAAACCCAAAGAGAGAAATATATATATTTGGATGACATCTAAGGCCTCTTTACATATGTTTACACGTAATTATATTTATACATTCGTGTATAAATAAATGTACATTATCCAATTTCTGGCATATCCTTTAAATCTCGACAATTGCCAGAATCGCGCTGCTGTTTTCACATTCGCGCCAAATGTCCAACTGTGCTGAATAGTTTTTCTTTTATATATATTCGCATGTCCTTAGGCGCTGCCCACTTGCCCCGCAAAGCCTTCTGTCTTCTTGGCAAGGGACTTTGCTCTCGTCGCCTCGTTGCCCCGCAGCCTCGTAGCTGTCGTCTATAATTAACTCAGCTGGATGGCTGATCTTTGACTTTGACTGTCTGCACAAGGACAATGGATCTTGAGCATATGTGCAGCAGCTTTTGTAAGAGATTTTCAACAAGTACGTGGAGAGTGCTCTAGGTTGGAGTATGAGTATGAGTATGAGTATGAGTATGAGTACGAGTATAGGTATGCCTGTACGTATTCGTATTCGTTTTCGTATTCATATTCATTTGTATGCTGCCCCCTTTTTTATTTGCAAGTTTCGCACTGCGGTGCTTGAAGAAATCAAAAGTCGTCTCGCTTATTGTTCGCCGAGTGGCAATGTGTACTGTACACACATATACATATACTGATATATATATATATATATATATATATATATATATATATATATATATATATATATGTGTGTGTGTGTGTGTGTGTATCTGCCTTTGCTGATCTTGTAAGAGCTCACGTTTTTCAATTGTGTGTCTTATTGACATGGCAGCACTGCCAGGACGACGGCTGCTGTCGCTATTGTTCGGGAAGCGGAAGTCCTGCCTTTTGCCGCACAAATGCCCAAAAATACAAAACGAAGAAGCCGGGAGAATCGCAATGCTAGGCAAAATAAAATTCATGCCGCGTTCTCAAGTCAAATTGAAGTAGTCTCGTCGCACTCTATAATTATAACGAGGTCAACTGCCAGATCCTGCCCGGCCCGCTGCACTCTGGGCAGATGATGTCTGAGTAGGCGTGGCACGTAACTTAATACCAAAGCTGCAAACGCACTCGCTGCCGAGGCACGCGCCCTTAACAACCGGCTAACTACCCAGCGACTGCAGCTCGCACCGGAAGATGCTGCAAGCCAAGATCTCTGCAGTTATCTCCAGCTGCCCCGGTCCGAGAGGGTTCGCCAAAAACAAAAAAAAGAGCGCAGAAAAACCTCAGTACCTCTGAGCGTACATACCCTGAAATAATTATGAAATGTCACTCACATGCGTAACCCTTCCCGGGCCAAGAACTCTGCTAATTTTTGTATCTTTTTTATTATTAAAAAAAAAAAAACAATTTTTTACCTATATTTTTTTTTAATTAACGTGAGAAAACCACATAAGTAACATATATCATTATTTTTAGCACTGTTTGACTTTTGACTTTGGCTGTGCAATTTCTCCTCTTACCCACACATTCTTGAAAAAGATGACAGACTTCACGTTAGACTCGCTCGATGTCAATTGATCGCTGAAGTTCTAGAGAGCTCTGCAATGAACGACGCCGCTACCGCACACACACATGCACCCACAACATACACATGCATATACTCAAACACTAACACACGCTCATTTTCGAGAGCGAACTTAGTGACAAATTTGACAAAACTCTCGCAACAATACAACAAAACTTTAAAAGAGAGCAGTACTAGAAATATTCGACCGACTCATACCCTATTTATGGCAAATTCTCAAACTGTGACTGCAGCGCAGTTGCCTTCAAAATGCAGCTTGAGCTGAGTTTGTGTTTAGAGCAAAGACCCAACTGCTAGAATAGGAAGTATCCAAAGATAAAGCTGGATATATACATACATATTTTAATATATAGCTAATATGTACTATATACCCAAAGACAGGATTACTCATTACAAATTTTACGAATAATAATTTAATTTAAAATAATAAACTAAGTCAATAAACACCTTAAATATATTCAAATATTGTAACAAGCTAATATACCCTGCTTAGCTCTCTAGACAGTGTATTCTGACGACAGAATGCACGAGCTCCAGAAAAAGTGAAATAACAACATCAAATAGTATTTGTATTATGGCCCGACTGAAGTTCTAAGTGCTTTGATATCAAGCTGCGCAGCTGACGTCGTCATCGACGTCGCTGCTTGGGTATTGAGAGCAGCAGCAACAACAACAACAGCAAAAGTTGGCATCACGTCGTCCATCACACAGAAGAGACTTGAGCCTAAGCCACAAACACTTGCTCACTCAAATCTCTCTCTCTCTCTCTCTCTCTCCCTCACTCTCTCTCTCTCTTTCTCTCTTTCGCACTTGTACGCTGTCGCGCCTATCTGGCGGTGTCTCTCCCCCGCTCTCTTGCGCTATAGAAGTGTACTATGCACTTTATTGTTGTTGTTATTTTAAAGGCGATTATTTACCATCTATTTCCTAATATGAAAGTAAACACATTAACGATTAAGGGGAAGCAAGCAAACATTGATCTGATCAGCATTTAGATGCCCTGTAAATGAGATAGGTAGAGTTAAAAAGACACCATAAACAAACCTTGTGTAGATCATAGCATACCCTGTAAATAGTTGTCTCATGTTAGAGGACATACGACACTCAGCTATGTTGAAACTTGAGGCTTGTGGCTCGTCTCCGGCAAACTTCTAGGCATACGCAGTGATACCCAGTGCCAGTCTATCTGATTGTCAGCTATCAGACACTTTGTAAACACTTTTATAATTGACAACAATAAAATACAACGTTATGGCTAGAGGAGTGATTAATAAATGGGACCGAGCAATACCCTCGTATAGATGATATTGACTGTAATCCTAAGCCTAGACAGAAAATTGAATTTAGGCTGAATTGCTAAAGAATTCAATTTGATTTGATAGGGGGGAAAAGTGAGTATAAGGACAGTCAGCACTCGATAAAAGAAACTGTATTGACTTTGCAGAATTTTACTGCTCGCACACTTTGCCAGACTAGATTAGAAATGACCATCGTTAATATGTGCGTATGTATATGAAGAATTTTATGAATGGGCCGCTTATCTTTATAGCTTACCATCATAACTATAGCCATCAAAAAATGTATACTGTCGATTTGATTGTAATGACAAAATGTCATCTTACGTCAAAAGAAAAAAAAAAAAAAAAACTCCAAATTATCTTGTTCCCAGCTACTAATTGTACAACGATATATATATATATATGTAATATGTTCCATTTAAGGACTGCCCTATGGCATACCATGATATATCAAGTGTGAACTATCTGTCATGTAAACATAGAAAGACGATGAACGGTACAACACTCATAAACAATGGTCCACTGACAAGAGAATGACAGTGGCGTCGATAAAGCAAAGCCTGTTCGTATACAATATGTGAACAGTAGGCGGGGAGTGCGAGGAGGGGTGGAACAGAGTGGGGTATACAATCACGTTTCCCAGTAAGTCGGAATCAAAGTGAACACACGAAACGATCTTGTCGAAGAGGAGCCAAGCAATTATATCAGCGACTCATAATATAGTACACGCATATATATAGCATATACAGAGGTCGGATCTCTTGTAAACAAGTTGCGTAGTAGGTCGAACGATAAATAAAAAAAAAAAAACAAAAAAGAAAAAGAATGCAGAAAGAAATTCAGCAACTCGCAAAGCAATTGACTGACTGATTGAGTGACTTGACTGATTGATTGAATGAGAGTGCGCGAGTGCGAGTATATGAATATGTTGCCTACGCGTCAATCGATTATGGCCGAGTTAAAAGGGTGCTTAACTTTATTGGCCATCATATAATCGTATATAACGTATACGCAGGGTCTGCTCGTGGCTATCTTTGTCTTCTATCTAGACAAGAGTTTCGTGTCGTGTTTCGTTTTTTATCTGCAAGCGCACACAAACACTCTTGCTTTCGGTGGGGACAGTACCAGTCTTTTGAGTGTCGAATCAGGCAAATAAACGTTCAAAGTATTCGGTAATAAATTGTCGAAATTGGAAGAATAATTCGAGCATTGTAAATTCATAAATATATCAGGTGCCTAGAGGTGCCGAGTTGCCTAGCTGCTATGCCCGTCCATATGATGAAGCAACAATCTCATAAAACCGTCTCGATTCCATATTCTACTTAGAATAGCTGCACACTAGTTGTAGTTGTTGTAGTGTGTGCTTAACCCACTTTACTTGAGAGATATACTAAAAAAAAAAAAATAAAATAAAAAAAAATTAAATATATTAATAATGATCAAGTACATAGGCTTCATAAATTTTCGGAAATTACCAGCGAAGCACAAGAAGAAGCATGCCACAGATCTAATCAAGTTTATGGAGCATCCAGCTGCAATAAATGCGCTGATAAAGCATAATCCAATCTTGATCTTGCGGCTTATCTAACGTCTATCTGCGTCTCAGAGTGCCAAAAAATAACTAGACTGAGACAGAGTGGGAAAGAGAGAGAGAGAGAGAGAGAGAGAGAGAGAGAGAGAGAGAAAGAGAGAGAGAGCGAGTCTAATACACAATCCATTGACATAGTCGTTAACTATCTGGTTCTTTGGCGTCTTCCATTATCTGCGCTCGTGTTGTAAATAATATGAAGGCGACATTTTTATATTGATGTATTTATGGCGCACTAATGTGCGTTAAGAAACAACAACAACAACAACGACGACGACGACGACGACGACAACGACAACAACAACAGCAAATAAATTGACTAGAGTCTTCACAGCCATTATCAGCCACAAAATATTATGTTTTATGATCCTATATATAGCCATTTCTTGCCTAATTGAATGATATGATAGCAGGCTTAGAAAATATTTTAATAGCTCTTAATACAATCGATTCACAGGTAATAAAAATATAAAAACACACACACACACACACACACTGTGTGTGTCCACTGCTGTCGCTCACTTTTTGATACGACGCTGAAATTTGAAGTCGCTGCAATTTGTTGCTGTTGTTTTTATGGATTATTCGTGGATTGGTTCTGGATTTTTATATATATATATTTTTACTTTGCAACGCCTAATATTGCGGATTTTTTTTTTTTTTTTTTTTAATTTTATTTTAACTATAAACTATAGAGAAAAGTTCAGTTTGATTTGAGGCGGGGAATTACTTGAGTCTAACTCATATTTATTATAGACAGATCTTACATTAATTTCCAGCGCTCTTCATATAATTTTTTTTTTTTATAAAGTTAATAATACTACGTAATATTCAGTATACATTCTACTAGATAAGAACTTAAGTATTAACATTTAAATATGAAATATTTTATAGCAACTCATTAATCAGCTTTGAGCACGGCTAAGCAACAAGCCAAGGCTGTTTGTTATTTATTTATTTTTAATTATTCTTACGAATTTTAAAGTAAAAGTAATCTATAATATCATCAGCTAGAGCATTTAGTAAAAATAAAATCAGCTAGAAAGAAATCATTTAGAGCGTTTAGAGTAAAATAAATATGACATTTCTATCTAAAATCGGAAATTTTTTAATAATTAAAATTTACAAAATGAACCATCTAGATTATATATCAGGCTGATTCAAATCTAATGGCTCACAAAATATGTTATATCATTTTATTACTATTTACATAAGTCTATGCTCAAAAATAAAGTTTGCATCGATTTGATTACGAGTGAATGTGATTCATTTAGGTAAACCATATAGAGCTGACCGCAGTACACCCGCAGGATCTATATATAGGCAACATATATTCGCCTGACTATCGACTATATGCATGAGCGCAACCGATATTATAAGCCCGCATCTCTGGCTTCCGAGTATCCCAATCAATTCTCAGTGGGCCGAATTCAGCGCTGAAGCACAATTCCCATGGGAAAGGGAAACATGGACGCGTAATGCTATAAATAAAGTTTATAATGCGATTGGGTAATTCTTCGAATCATTTCAATAATATCACAAATATATGCAGCAAGCTCTCTATATAGGCCAGATATCGTACTATATATGGGTCCATATCAAGCCCATGTCCGGAAATCTCTCATATCCTACAAGTAAGTTCATGGAACTAGACCATGCTGCGGATTATCAAATGACATCATGGAATGATAACTCGACTAATTCATGGTTCCTTCTCGCTCTGTCTCTGTCTCCCTCTCTCTTTCTGTCCCTCTATTCTTTAGCCGCTATCGTCAAGCTTATGCAAATACTTAAATACATATATGTATGTGTATATACATATACAGATATATTTGTTTAAAAAGAGCTTGTTTCGCAATTTGTCAGGCGGACTTATCACTGGCCAACATTTTCAATGTCAGTTGATTACAGACAACTGCCAGAGCAGAACAGAGCCGAACAGAATAATCATCCGTTCCTCATGCATGCATTGAAGTATTGCTAAATGGATTTCGGAAGTTTTCACTGATAAGAACAGACTTGGGGCCTGGCGACTGGATGCTTGGGGGCCTCTGCTTAAAATAGAACCAAATGATTTTGTTCACAGCTTTGAGCATTAACATGTGCGACTGGCCACAATTGTTTATCTGAACAAGAACAACAGAACTTAAACTCATTTCAAACTGAGCCCCCAAAAAAGAAAAAAACCCTAAAGAATAAAAAGCAACAATAATAACGAATCGAAAACCTCAACAATGGGCAACGAAGAAGGGAACATTAATTAAACATTTGTCAGGCAAGACTACATGACACAGATGCCTAAGAACCCGCACTGCCTAGCCTGGACCCTATTAGCGACTCACAATCGAGATGTTGTTCAGGAGGACACTAATCGAAATGTTGGAGACTTATGATTCAGGACTCAAGTAGCAATAAGATAAAGAAATTTACAAAAGAATTTTATTTCTTGAATATTATATATATTCATTGTATAGTAGCGGTATAGAAAAAATAATAATATTAGTGGACTATCTACTTAGCCTTAACTTCTGAAGAAGCTTTGATTTACATGTCTTATGGAAATTTTTTTTAAATATTCTCATTGGCTCTATAAGGCATGTCTTCTTGATTAGTATTATAAGCTAAGTCCATACCAATTTTGTCTCGCTTTTATAATCCTATATTAAAATTGCAAGCTTGGAGTATGATCTACAATATATGTATGTATATATTGAAATATATATATACATACATATATTGTAGATCATACTCTAGAACATCTAGAAGATGGCTTACAAATGTGGGGGAAGTGTCGGGAAATGTCACGATTTATGTTCTTTTATCTATCCAGGTATTCGTCTATAGACATATATCCATCTATCTATTCACTCATTCGTCTATTTTTACACATATAGCCTTATAATATTCAAAATATTTCATTGAAATAATTAGCCAAAAATAAAACTACTCAGCTTTTCAAGATATATAACCCTTATCTCAAGCCATAGATTTCATCACGTTTAAAATCTTAATCTGATACTAAGCTATATTATGGTATATTCTTTTACTATACGCTATATATTGTATTGTATTATATGGAATAAGGAAGGTTAATAAAAGAATATATGATATATATTACATATACAGCACACACTCATATACATATATTGTAATAACTTTAATCTCTGATAATTTCTTCCAAAAATATCCCACCTAAACTTAAATTCAAATTAAAATTTGATCAGTAACTCTTCGCTTACCTTGACTGAATTTTCTAGCAATCGCTTTGGATCGCATTATAATCTCAAGCAGAGACGTCATTAAGGCTGAACTTCTCTCTGGCTATATCCACATGATATGCTGGACTCGATTAGCATTGGAAAGTGAGTTCAAGAGTTCAGGCCATTGACATTGACACACACTCAATCTGTGTGTGTGTGTGTGTGGGTGGGTGTTTGTGGGTAAGTGTGTGTGCACAATTAGAAATCACAACTTAAATCAAGAGCACAGAGAACCGACACAATTTAAAATTTGCATATGAGCGGGCGTCAGGCCGTTGCAGCGGTCGGGGGGCGTGGCGGTGGCTAAGACTTTAAAATTGTGGCCAGGCAATGTTTGGGGCTTCAGCGATTCGCTTGAGGTACGTGCGAAAGGTTGATTGGAAATACACACACACAATATATATGTATATAGATATATACAAACACATACATATATAGACGCAACATACATAGATCGAAAGACCGACGGCAAAAAATGTTTTGTTGTTGCGGCGCTTTTGGCATACGAAAAAAGCAAATTGAAGTTTAAGGCACAGAGCGCGGAACAAAAAACGCAGCAACAACAACAATCAAAACTTTGACGCGACTCCGACTGTGTGGCACACACACCTGCCTATTGAAGCTCCTCAGAGGCGACTGACGACGACGATGACGACGGCGGCGACGGCGGCGGCAACGACGGCGGCAGCCGCGACAGCAGCGGCAGCAGCGACAGCGACGAAGCTACCGACAACGCGAGCCAAGTCTTCGAGTATTTCGTCTATGTGTAGTTGTTGTTGTTGCTGCTGCTGTAGCAATAGTTTTTTTTTCTTTTACGTATTCAAAACTTTTTTTAGTCCGCTCGCGACTGCGACTGACTACGCGGCGGCAGCAATTATGGCAGCCAGAGTCCTGGCTCAACCACCAGCCAGCCACGTGTAGGTGTTGCTCTAGCTCCACGTGTGCTTGTGTGTGTGTGTGTTTGTGTGTGTCAAAGGACACTAACGACCAGCACGAGGTCAACGGGGGCGACCAGAGAATGAGAGAGGGAGAGGCAGCCGGTGAGAGTGAGAACAAGAGAGAAAGAGGGGGGCAGAGCCCCTAAGCTTGAAGCAAACACACGCACACACAGAAAAAAGCGCGACGTAATTCATTCAAATGAAGTCACGCAACTTATGGCAGGGGGGGAGGTGGTCAGGACCTGGGCAGAGAGCCCATCTCATCGCTCGCTGGAATTGAACTGGACGCCGAGGCAGTGAGTCAAACTTCAGCTGCTCAGTGGAATGAAGCTGATAAGAAATATTTTAATTAAAAAACTTGAGCTGAGAGGTAGCAGTAGGTAGAGTTAACAAGTCGAAAGAGTTGGCCCAGTTAGTGATGTCTCTCCTTCTCCGTCACTCTCCCGCTCTCTCTCTCTCTCTCTCTCTCTCTCTCTCTCTCTCTCTCTCTCTCTCTATCTGTCTCTCTTTCTCTAATCTCACCTATTAAATTAATAATTACGACTATTAATAAATATAATAATCGTTTTCATGTTCTCTTTATTTCTGAATGCGCTGAAAATATTATTTCATTATCATATGATATATATAACAATATAATATAATATAATAATATCATAGAATATAGTCTTGTAACAAATAATGTTAGGGATTGTATTATATATAGTATTATATATAATACTGAAGACTGTATTGTATTCAGTACTATATGTATATATATATTATTTGAAATTCCATGAAATACTTTATTTCTTAGATCAAGCAGAGATACCAAGAGAGACAGCCCAAAAATAAACAACAAAAACTGAAACAATAATAAATAGATACTTCCCTAATATAAAAATTACACTACAAATTTTTGCGTTAATATATATATATATATATATATATATATATATATATATATTTTTTTTTTTTTCTAAAAGTTTGTAATAAAAAATTAGGGCTCCTTTCAATTTATTTTGTACACAATTTTATTCAGAATCACTGAAAGCTACAATACTTTAAAAATTTCCGTGTTTGAAGATTTTCTGTACTGAAATTTTCTTTAAAAATCTTGCTGTATTCCAATATTCTATACCCCATTGTTAAAGACAAATTTTGAATACCTGTAAATTTCAGAGTTTCACTCCCACTGTCCCTCCAAAAGTCATATTTGCTGAAGTTTTATGACTATTTGCATTTAACTGTAACCAAGATCATATCTGCGCCTGCTGCTCACTTAACCTTGTTATCTAAGCCATCTATCTATATGCCTAAGGCACTTATGAAAGCCAATGAACATGTCCACACACATACACACACACACACACAGGGAGACCACACAGCTCGTGCGCCAACCCCACTGCGCTCGCTGCCTTCACTAATGAACAGCCCTTGAGGCTCGACGCGAGGCCAGCCAATGGGCAGACAAATGGTCAGGGCGTCAGGGCCACCCCGTTGGGCAGTCAAGTGGCCCGTCGAGCGGGCTGGGGGTGGGGATGGTATGGAGAGGGATGGGGCTACACGGGGCTGGGGTTTGAGTCTAGTGTTGCTCTAAGTAACTTTTGCTCGTTGCATTTGTCGCCTGCGCAGGCCGCGTGTCAGTCGTTTATCAAAAGCGAAACCCCCGTCGAGTATTGCCCACGTCAAGTGCTCGCAATCAAAATGTGCATGTGCAGGGCAACATCCGCCACCCTTCCACACATCTTGCCTTGACTATCACCTGCTCTGCTGCTGTTGCTGCTGCTGCTGCTGCTGCTGCTGCTGCTGTTGTTGCTGCTGCTGCTGCAGTCTGCGTTCCAATTTCAGCGCATTGCTCGCATTTTTTTCGTATTACGAGAAAAATTCATAATAAAAGCAACTCGGGCGAGTGAATAACATTTGTTTTGCCATGTCGTAAAATATGCAAAAAGATTTTCCCAAACAACACTTAGCAACTGTTTAATTGTTGTTGTTGCTATCCCTGTTGCTGCTGTTGTTGTTGCTGTTGTAGCTTTTGGCAGCTTTATGATACGTATAATTGTAGTAAGCGACTCGCTATCCAAATGTGTTGCGCCCTATTAATATTTTACACAATTTTTATTGGTGTTTATCTAAGTTTTGTGTGTTATTCGGGGCGCCATACACGAGTGCTAGAAAGTTGGCCAGAAATCTATATCCCTATATATATGTATATTTACATATGTATGCATGTATGCATATACATACATATTGGCAGATATTTGTGCTTTGTTCTAATTATAAATACACTTGATCTTGTGGCTGAATTACCCGCACACACACACACACATATTTATACACATTGCCCATGGGATTTGCCAAATTCAAGGTGACCTATATCTGTACATATATACTATTTGCAATATATATATGGTTTACATCTATATTTATCATTATGTGCAAATCGAAAGCAAATGAAGTCATTTCGTAAAAACAATAAATATTAAATATTTTTATTTTATCTGCGTAGAATGAAATTCTGAAATTTTAAAGTACCAAATATCATGAAATTTGAAAAATATTAAATATTCTATAGTGTAGGGTGTTTTCGAAGTTATTATTACAATGAGATTTTAATTTTGTAATTAATCAACAATATATTATTGATACTTTTTAAAATATATGTATGTCTATACAAAAAATATTTAATATAAAAACTATTTTATTTTAATACGATTTATTACTACTTATGATTTGAGATATAATAAACATATCTAAAAATTATGGAATAATATTATATCACAAATCAAAAAAAAAAAAAAAATAAATAAATACAAAAAATATATAAATACATCACATATATTACAAAATAATCATAAATGCAAATGAAATCTTAGTCAATAATAAAATTGAATATTGAAGGCAAAATAAAAAATATTATATATGCATGTATTTGGATATATGTGTTATATATATTAAACATATACATAGATTCATTCATACTATTATATAAATTATTATTATATATCTTATTATATATTATATACAAATGCATGTTTTTATATTTATATGACTTCAAGATCGTTTTCACATATTTATATTTTTTATTCCATATATTATATTTATTTATTTCATATACTATTATTAATCTTCAATATAGAAAAGTCACTCATTAGTTTATCTTCAGGGTCCAGGCCAGATGCTTAGACTTTAAATACCTACCCCAGAAAGTTGTCCACGCATGGAGCCCAGCCACAACTTCAGCACAAGTTGCAGCCGCAACTTATTGACCTCAAATGCGATGGCTTAATTAAGAGCTAAGCGCACACACACACGCACACACACATGTATATACAGTAATACATGTATATTTGTGCACATATTAAGTGAAGGCCTCTTTCATTACAATTTGCGAGCCATAAGAAATTTCTCATTAATTTCTCTGACGGGACAGCAGACAGCCTCAAAGAGTGAGCAGCTTGGCGGAGGTTCCTGGAGACTGGGGCATTGCATTGGTAAAATGAAATAATTTAGCGTGCATTTAATTATCAAAATATATACATATTTGTATATGTATAAAGTATACCTGTATATGTGTATGCGCGTATTTGTGCATGGCAAGAGATGCAATTTACAGTATGAGGTAATCGTAAATTGCAGCACAGCAAAGCTCACAACGCAGCTAACATCTGCCCAGTGCACAGAAATATAAACACACACACACACACATAGTCAGAAGCCAATGCACATATATTCTCTCATCGACACTCACACACGCGCACAAAAACGAAAAACGAACGTTTCTGACTGGCGGGCATTTGTGTAACTGTTGTTGCTGCTTTTGTTTTTGTTGTAGCCATCGCCATCGCTACCTGACGTCTCTTATCTCTTGCCCATTATCTCTCTCCCAAAACAGAAGCAACAACAAGAAACTGCGAGGAGAGTGTCTGTCATTCGTTTGTCATCGTCATCGACTGACGGCAGCGCAGCTAGCAACCGTAGCTCCCAGTTAATACACGAGCTACTCTGCCGCTCTCTCTGTAGCTCTCTCGCTCTCTCACATGCGCTGGCTGTGCGTTGCGTGTTTGCTTTGTGCGTCTGCGCTTTGCTTCGGTAGGTGGAGCTTTCTATAAGAGAGCACGCGAACCTTCGTATTGAATTCGCCATGGCGCGGCGAATTCGAATTTGTTGTGCCAACTTTGCTTTTGGCCCCAGTGGCATGTTTTTTGATTAATGAAGTGTGTTAAGAGGCCAAACGTGGAGGCAAACTGTTGCAATGGCAGCGCAGCGACGACGCCAGCTTTGGCCTCGCCAAGGACAATGCCTGCGGCCGACCGGAACGAGTCCTTGATTGAGGTTAGGTTAGCCACAAGTTAATCAAGCTCGCAACGCTATTTCTTCTGCTTTTACCGACGGCAGCGACAATCACTGCTGCTGCGCATATAGGCGTGGCATAGACAGTAGCCGTGGCTGTTGCCTCTGCCTCTGCCGTTGCCGCTGCCGCTGTTGCTGCTGCTGCTGCTGCAGTCGCTGCCGTTATCATATCTCTCTATCTCTGTGTCGCCGCAAACGTCGACGCTCTGCCGTCGTTGCTGTCGCTGTCGCTGCTCATTTTGCCAGCGTGCGCTCTCTCTCGCTCTCGTTCTCTGTCTCGTTCACTATCTATCTCCCTCGCTCGCTTCCTCTCTTATCTCTTCACTATGGCCATCCCGTTCGCGCATCTATGCCGCACCGCTCTCTCACACTTTGACCAGCGTAATGTGCTCCAAAATGTCGCCACTGTCGTTGGTCCATTGATGTGCGCTGATAGCAACAGCCGTGGCAGCGCCGTCGCCAGTGACTGCGACTGCGACAGCGACAACGCTTCAAAATGGCGTTTCACTCTGTATGCGTGCGTGCATGCATATACAACGACTTCTGTAGGTATGTATGTATATATGTATGTATGTATGTATGTATGTATGTATGTATGTATGTATGTATTTATCTATGAACATGCGCTTTCTCTAGCACGTTTTATCACTCGCCAGATACATATAGATATATACATAAACTCATATATTCATATATAAATAAATATACAGAAATATGTATGTGTGGCTTTGGCATAAAGCCAGATACAGGCATCTTGCAACTAACTTGTGACTGGCAAAACAAACAAACAAATAACAGCAGCAGCACCACCACCAACAACAACAACAACAGCAACGAGGAGAACAACAATAACAAACGAGAAGCGAACAAAAGCTTCTGCAGCTTCTCTCTGCCCAGAGCCGTAGCTTTATGGACGCAGCTGCCGCAGCAGCTTCCAATGCTGAGTTTTATGTCTTCATTAACTGAAAAGTTATGAGCCATAAGAGCCAGTGGCCCAGGCAGAAACCGAAACAGAGACTGGGGTAGGGCAGGGTCTCGACTCGGACTTGGAATTGGAGTTGGAGTTGGAGTGGGGGCTGTAGCTGGGCTCGACCACAGCATCTGAGTGTACGGTAATTGGGATTGTCGGGTGACAATGGCAACCAGAACGACAGTTCCATTCATCTGGTCAATACATATGTATGTATGTACACACATACGGGTGTACGCATGTATGTGCAGGAGGAAGAGAAAACAGTAACAGTAAACGTTAACGTAACGAAGAACACTCAACGAATATTTCTGATCTGCGTCATGGCAATCAGGCCCTTTTGCCTACCCTCCGCACAGAGATTGCCTGGCTATGCACTATTAACAGTTAGTGAATGGACTAACTTAAAAATTAAAAATTTAAGCTTGGCGAAAGTTGGAAAATATCATTGGAAATTCATAGCCTGAAATGCAATTGCCGAGATCGCTTATTAGCCAAGCTGAAAGGGTAACTTCTCGTCGGGATTGCTCATGCATCGCTAACTGTGCACAGTGGCCAACAGACTAAAAACACTTCATCTCAGATATATACTATAACATACTAGAATATAAAATATATAACTTATATATTTGTTAACATTTTATCTGGCTATGACACATGCTCCAGCACATGCTGTGGTTTTCTTTTATTTAGTTCATCTCAATAATAATAATCTCAATTGAAAAATAGTAATTATTAATTTAAGAAAATAGAACCGATAATAAAAATTCAAGAATTTCGTTTTTTATTTTCCTATTGTCAAACATAGTTTTTTAAGTTTCACTGCGAAAATTCTTGGAACTTCTATAATATAGTCATTAATATTAATTAATTATGATTAATTATATTACTAAAATTATTATATTTTAAGTATATTATATTGACTTCCAGAAAAATGATTGCCTATATTATTAAAATTATTATATTTTAGGAATATTATATTGACTTCCATAAAAACGATCTAGAAATAAAAATACAAAAATTGAATAATCATTTTCGAGCAGTGCAAATGCATTTGATGTCACTGTGCCAACGAGAGCTTTCCACGTTGCGTTGATAACTCATTTCACGTGTCTAGATAGTATTATTACTTACAGCACCGAGAGCTGTTGTCGCCGTCGCCGTCGCCGTCGCCGAGCATGGGACATTGACGTCGCGTCGCAGTAGTCTGAGAGCCTTGGATGCAGCGGGCGTGTGTGGGAAGAGGCTAAGTTAGGGTAGGGTAAGGTCGGGGCGCTGTTTGTTGCCTGTTTTTAACGAACACTCGTAAAAAAGCGAGCAGTAGCTTTTTTGTTGTTGTTCATGCCGATGTTTTTGTTGCTTTTGGGCTGACTTGGCTGCTGCTGCGGCTGCTGCTGCTGCTGCTGCTGTCGTAGGAAGTCATCAAATCTGTTGTCGTTGCTCGAAGTCGTTCGACATCGTTCCAAGTCGTCCAATATTCTATGGTTGATTCCACACAGGTCTCACTAGTTAACTTCGCTTCACTGATGCGCTTTTTTCAATTTGTCACGTACGGTAGATTTTCACTTCGATATTCTGGCTTGCTCATTACAACAACAGCAACAACAACCACACAAATTGTTGTTTTGTGATGTGTTTCGCAGTGGCAAGCACTTAATAACGAATTAGTATTTATGATATTCATAGAATTATACGTTTGTGTCCCGCTAATCTATATAAAAATCGGTTTTGAGCTTGCATGCGGACGGTCTATCTAATTATGCAAGATTTCCAGGGTCTTAGCCAAGTTTTCTAGGCCAATATTATATACATATACATATATATATATGATGTAATGTTGAGTAAATTATGACGTTGGCCAATACGTGCGCTGGACACATTTATCATGGCTGGCCGGAATCCGTGCACTCTCGGCCAGCAGCAAAAGCAATAATAACTTTATGTCTTTGGCCACAACACACGGATCCGGCGACTCCAACAACAGCAACAACAACAATAACAACAAGTCCTTCAGTTTGGCTATGATAGAAAATTGTGTCACGACAGGAAGCAAGATAAGAGCGTAATTTTCTTTCAGCGGCCGCCAGTGCCACTGCGAGTGCCACCACCGTTAGCCGCCGTGGGGGCACCTGCTGGCCACCGAATGGAACCGTTTTCCCCGGATGTCGACTATCGTGGTTACCGTTAGTCATTTTCATTTTCAGTGATTGTTCAAGCGACGAAGGAGCCACTACGTTCACTTGACTTTTAATGATTGTCACGCTCCCTATATCCACGCCAACACCCCACGCCCTCGCCCCCTCTCTCTCTCCCTCGCACCTGAAGAGACAGGCGAATGCCCGTCCAAGCGCCCACTCGAGCTGTGCCTAATTTGCATTTATATTCATAATCTTGGGCATTGCGTCATGAAATATTGCATGTCCCGAACTTGTGACACTTTAATTGCTCACTGGATTACATCCAGGTACAGTGAACACCCAGCAGCTACGACTACTATGTTTCTACTTGTTATTATTATTATTTTTATTATTCTCTCTTTTTTTTTTTTTTTTTTTTTTTTTTGTTTGCATCTGGCCTCGGGTTCAGCTCAGTTCGAGTGCGAATCAGTTGTACCGATATTTGCATAAATCGCGCGGACTCATTAGCGTTGTCTATATTGCCAGCCCACATGGTTTATGGGAGCCCTCTTTCTTGTCTGTGGCCATTTGCTGACTACGTGACTTTTGCGTATTTTGGCGCTTGCCATGTCTGCAGATCGATTTTCAGACAATCCATGGCCACAGCAAACAGATACAGATCTCGAGCCGAGATCGACTCAGTGAGGAACACAAAGGGCGACTCCAAACTGGCGATGAGCGCGTGTTGTGCAATTCTAGAGATCATTTTAGGGTACCAGATATTTTTATAGGGTTTACTGCTGCTCTGTATTTTTGATTTTGATAGTTTCTGGAGTTTCCTTTTACCAGCCTTGTGCCTACCACTTTCTACCTTGATTTCATTTATGGTATATCCCAGGCTCCTCCCAGTTATTCTATGCATCCTCCCCTGCATGGTCAGAGTAAACGCGATAGTAGGCTTAACTAGAGAGCATTTGTATCATATAGAGAGTAGTATATTAACAAATTTATATTTTTAAAATTTCATTAAAAATATAAAAAAAAAAAAAATTTATTTAGCTGCCCATATAAGCGAATCCTTCAGTTTTGCCTTGACAACAATCTGACTTTATTATATATATGAAAGTTATTTATAAATATTTAATAATAATAGTGTTTAAGCTTTGTATCTTTACCATTTCGAAAACAGTTCTTGACTCGTGTCACGCAAAGAAAACACGAGTCATGGCCAGCTCTAGCCTAAAGTATTTTGATCAATTGCTGTTGTGCTGAGCAAACAGAACTAAGTTCAATTGTTGTCGTTCTTATTATTGTTGCTGTTGTGGTTGTTGTGGTTGTTGTTGTTGCCAGCCAGATAAATGTTTAAAAATACAAACAAAGATACTCGAGATCATGCATACAATGTGGGTTCCCCCGTTCATCCAGCTATCTGACCATGTCAGACCTTCTTTAGAAACGAGCCCTTATCGCCTCAACATACATCCAGCATAATTGAATTTTCAGCATTTATCATCAACCTATATACCATATATAGCTATATAGATATACATATTTATATATATATATATATACTCTTTGCACAATTCCATGCCATGTGCTCTGGAGGGTCTTGGGGGTTGCTGCCATTTTGTAGCCAACTTATGCTGTCTGCCCCTCACCGGCCTCAGTCCCACCTGCCTCCCCCTGCTACTGCCCCTCCCCACCCAACGCTTTAGCCAGTTAAGCACTTTGAGCTATAGCCAAGCGTAAAGAGATGTAAAGACATGCTCGAGTATGCCACTCGATGCCTGGGCAGGTGAAGCTGCAACTGGCTAAGGTAATGGGCACTGAGTAGTGGTTAGCTGCAGGCTGCTGCTGTTGGGGCGGACCCGTGGGGGCGTGTTTGCATTGCCACAAAATGCCAAACAAGCGTAAACTGCCATTTTGCCATACGAAGTCGCAGTGCTCGTACAACGGCAGCAGCAAGAGCAACAGCAGAAATAGGTACATGGAGCGTAAGAGTATATAGATACCCTGTAAAATGTGTGCGATGAATTATAATATATAAGAGACAACAGAGAGGGAGACGGAGATAGAGAGAGGGGGGGCGAGAAGAGTGGAAAGGCAGAGATGAATAGAGAGAGACTTAGACAACATTTGCTGTTGCGAATACCCAGGGGCTGAGAGTGTGTGTGAGAGAGAGAGAGAGAGATATCAAGAGAAAAACTAGACATGCTGAAGATATTTTTCGCAGCTATAAAGCCCTCGAGCTTGAAGGATCAGAATATAAGTGAGGGGATAAGAAGAAGTTGACGAGCAGAATACATTTATCCTCAAGCTGAACTCAGCTATAAAGCATTGCTTATATGTCCAATATCTTTCAAGGGCTTTAATTCAAGGGCTAAGGAATTTATGTAAAGAGTCAACAACTGGATAAAAGCTGGAACCGAAGGGAAATTCATGCAAACAAAGATGAAAAGCCACTTTAAGCTGTTCATACATCTATAATAAGATATTTAAAAAGGTTTTCCTGCTATCCACTGCACTGTCTGCTATGTCTGCAGCTAATATCCCAGTTCGCTGCACTGCGCCATATACAGGGTATTTAAATTAAAACTGAAATTGTATGTGAAATAAAGAATTTCATTATGCTCGGAATTTGAATTGTATGCATCGACGGGGCCAGCGCATTTGCACGCATTTTAGTCGCATTCGGTGGCTGCTTTAAGTGGCTTTTCTACCAGCCACGGCCACGCCCACGCCCACGCCCACGCCCAGCCAGTAACAATCAATGATAGACCTTTGCCTCGTACTCTCCAGTTTTTCGTGCTTTTAGTCAAGTCGCCGTCAAAATGGCTGAGCGAAAATATGTATTAGTGTTGGTTGGCAAAGCGCGCACAAAAAATGTCCTCAAACAATGGCTAAAAAGGACATTTGCAAAATGTGCTGCCAGCTGAGATTCGGCTGCTCCTCTCAACTAGCCATCGTAGCGTCAAATTTGCATTCTAGAAAATCTAATTAGCTTACAGCAATTAACGGGCAACTAAATGAGAAGTGCGCCTGAATTATTTGACCAACTAACAGATACCCTGTGTAGCGTAGGATTCTTATATAACTGTTGGCTGAAATAAAGGACATATGTCAAACATTGATTTACTTCTTTTTACATATATTTTCAATTAAGCTTTTATTATTCTCCTGCTTAGCACTTCCATATAACTTAATAATTTTGACTGGTTACAATTTCCAGTTATATATATTGTGAATCCATTCGAAAGTATTCAAGTTTGCTATGCGCGAGAATGCAACTAAGTAAACGTAAGTGATTCACTCAAATATTTTCGAAGTAGGCATTATGTATGTTGCCATGACACAACTATTCGTAGCTGTTTTCTAACCAGATTGTATTTGAGCTCGCATCCGATTCCTATTTTCCAAATCAAAGAGAAATTCATTTCATGAATCTGTTTAAGCAAACACAAATTTCTAGTTTATTTTACACTCAAAATGTTGAAGACAAATTTTCTTTTTGTTTTGGCTGTCGGATGCCTGATCGGCGCACAGTTAATTAGTTCTGCAGCTCTTCCAAGTGACTATGGAACACCAAAAGTTTTGGTTACCGAAAAAAAATCAGCCGATAAGACTGTTATGAGCTTGTTTGGGAATAAAAACCAAGCCCATGTGCCGCACACGAATAACAACGTCAATAAGACGAAAGTCGGGACGCAGGCCCCAAAGGTGATCATAACAACGGAGAGCATAGCTCAGGGTTCGAGTACTACTCCTGCTACCGCTCCTGGTACAGGCGTTAAACCAAGTCGTGGCGGTGCTGGCGGTCGTGCTCAGGGATTCAGTGAAGGTAAACTGAATCGGGATGATATCGAGGACGAGGAGGATGATGAAGGTAGTGCTGTTCCTAATGACGATAATCGTCAGGATGATAACGGTGATGGTACTGCCAGTGGTGATGGTACTGCCAGTGGTGATGGTACTGCCAGTGCTGGTGCTGCTGCCGGTGGTGGTGCTGCTGTCGGTGGTGGTGCTGCTGTCGGTGTTGGTGCTTCTGTCGGTGGTGGTGCTGCTGTCGGTGTTGGTGCTTCTGTCGGTGGTGGTGCTGCTGTCAGTGGTGGTGCTGCTGTCGGTGGTGGTGCTGCTGTCAGTGGTGGTGCTGCTGTCGGTGGTGGGGTTGCCGTCCCACCTGGTGCTGCAAATCCGCTGAACGGACTTCCACAATTCATCAAAGATAGCCAGGGCAACTGGATATACAATCTGTGGGGTGTTACCTATGGAAAAATTGGCCAAGATACTCGCTTTATCGACGGGCAGACCGTCCAGGCTAACAGTGTCGATTCTAATGCCCAGAATTATTACTATCCAGAGTAAGTACTTGCATGAATAATAGATATATTCGGAGAAGAGAAACTATTCCAGTTTATTTGTAAGATTTGTGATCCGATATTCCCCATATAAAGATCGTATTTTTTTATATTTTGATTATGCTAACTATATATATAACATATATTACAATATTCTATTTGATTTTTTCTTTTCTTTCTCAAACAATTTTCCTTTCTCTCAACAGTGGTCCGCTCTCCACGGTCTGCGCAAGCGCATCGACAGTATATAATGTGCCCATTGTCAAGAATTGGCTGGTGCGAAAGGTCTATAGTGTCCCAATCAAAAGTCGACCTATCTGGAATGAGCTGCGCATGCACATCTATCAGTCAGGCAATTCCGAGGAGTGCCACAACACAGCCAAGTATAAAACATGGAGAGAATATCAGGAGTGCGCAATCAGACGTAATATGCGCCTGGATTCCATTATTCCAATGTATCCAATGCACCAAATGGGCAGTGGATTCTGATAGCACGCATTCAGCACAGCTCAAGTCAGATGCGTCAGTGTGTGCATAGAGTGCTGCAAATAGCTCAAATCTTTCGCCCGTATTTCATGCTATGCCTCAATGTAGTAGACATATGTACCAAGTGCTGTCCAGAATAAAAATTATATTCTATAACGTTGATCCAACCAAATATACACGTCTTGCCTAAGTAGGCTGCCCGTTTGAGTAGCCAGAGCTCCCATTTGAGCTCCATTTGAGCTGTGTATATATGCCGAGACTGTGAGAATGGTTAAGCTATTGGCCAAGTGCTCATTAATCAGTGACTACTTGACAAATTCAATTAGCAGCTCAAAGACTTCTCGCCTTGTTCGCTTGGTTAACTGAAGTCAATGGAGCGAGAGATAAATTACTCCTACTCCGCACGGCTAGGGTATCCCCCACACATACAGTACCAGAAAACCCGTCCTTCCATTAGTTGGCAACAGTCAGGCGAATGTAGTGCATTTATTTATTCCAAAAAGGACGAGAGCATCAGTTTCTGGCTGATAATAGCAACGCTACCAAGCTTTCGTCCAACACAACAATCGTATCAAGAGAAGCACGCAAGGAGACTGAATCTAGCACCGAAGAAACAAGTTCAGTTTATCATTGCCCAATTCCAAAAAGAACTACCAGGGCAACTGGGTGTATCACATTTGGGTCGCTAACCTTGGAAATATTTGGCAGGATACGCGTATAAGATGAATGGAGGAGTTACCCTGCAGCGGATTTTGGTCGACTCAAAGGCAGTTAAAGCCTATTATCCCGAATCGACGAATCAAAGCTCTTGACTGTAATATATATATTACTTGTGGGATGCGAAAATTTATGTAACAAGCAGGAGGTCGCATATATTTTTATCACGACAATGAGTCGATTAAGCTTTGTCCGTCTGTTCATCAGACCGTCTCTCCGTCCGTCTGTTCATTCGTCCGCTGTCGGTCTATCCATCTGTCCGTCCGTCCGTCCGTCTGCTGCGAACTCGTTAAATGCGTAGTTGCATATATCTTACGATTGTTCCATATCCCTTTTTTATCGATAAAAATCTATAATTTGACTTCACTAGAGATTTCAGATTTACTGCGTAGATCCATGAAATGAAATAAGGAGAACTGCGCGTTTACAATTTACATATGTCATCTCATACACCCTAAGCCTCATTCCATATATTTCTGTGCTTAAGATCAAAATTTGTAACCGACCTATTTAAGACTTGTTTTCTGTAATCTCATATTAAACATTTATAATTTGAAAAAAGTATTATCTTCTACACTAATAACTGAAGGAGACCTCCCGTGTGGGCAAGTCAACAATTTATAACTATCCCAAAGTGATGAGCTATATAATGCACAAAAAGCACGCTCCTCACAGACATAGACCGATCTGGAATGATCTTCGGCGATAGATTTATTTACACGGCCGATCCGAGGAGTGTCATACGAAAGAGGTTGTCAATTGGAGGAAGTTTGCAGAGTGCCAGCTAGGACGTAACATGCGAATGGAATATTTGATACCGAAATATCCATTGCAACAACTGTGACAACTCTTTAATTTGATGATTTGTTTCTGCGTTGAATACGCGATCTTTTGGACAATTCAGCTTAGATTGAAGACTAATGTGTTTTATAATAAGGATTTATTCAATATTTTTAGTTTACTATAATAACATTTAACCTGTCATAACTTGCAATTTCTAATTCGTATTCTTAATTGTCCCTGATATTTATTTTAATACAGACATTTATTTATTTTAATAGCAAGTCGAAATTGTCGAAACATATATTGCAGGGTATGCAAACATTTCCCAAGACGTACATGCGTATGCTCGCAGATACAAGAGAGCAGAGTTTGTGTATTTGTGTGTTTGAGTTTGTGGTTTCCATAGATTACGAGCACAATTGAATATGCCCGTGTGTGAGTGTGGGCTCTAAGCTGAGGCAACGCCCACCACATGCCACGCACATCGACCAACCATCGAGCGCCCCTAACGAGCGACGAGCATGTGTGTGTAGTAATAGTCCTTTGCAGTTGCTGCTGCTACTCCTGCTGCTGCTGCTGCTGCTACTCCTGCTGCTGGTTATGCCCGAGCTGTTTGCTCGCTTCGAGTCGAATGCGAAACGATTTAATTTGTTTCGGAGGTAATGTGGCATATGCCTGCCCTCGGCCTGGGAGTTGCCGCACAGATTGAGTGTTAAACATGTCCAAAGACTTGCCAAGCAGCCTAAAGCAAGAATATGTAGCCAACTGGGGAGTGCTCGACATTAAGATACCTATTAAAGAAGTAGAAAGTGCTTGGATATACTCTGCTTTTGAACGGAGGAGGACTTCAGCTCGTATAGATTGCGAAAAATGCCCATAGAAATAGTCACAATGTCGATATTTATCGATACCTAATGGATTTAATTTTAATTAAGTCTACATTCCAGAATATATAAACTAGGAATTTGCGGACTCCAAAATCCAATCAAGATTAACGAAATACCCTATCCAACAATGTCGCTGCGCTTAGAGTAAGTTCACAGGCAAAACGAATGTTGAAAAGCTTTTTCAGCCTTCAGAATTTATTACACACAACGAGAGTGCAGGGCGATTTGCATATTTATGAATAATGTAGGATAGGCAGGATAGGAGGACTGCCCCACCCATCGCGCAGTGGACGAGGCAGCTTGACTTGACTTTTGTGGCGTGTCTTTTTGTGGCGTCAACCACTGAAACCACCGAAAAGCCAATGACAGGTGCGCGCACACAAAGTTGGCCTAAGCCACTTGGCTTTTCCATTTCTATAACCTTTGCATGACCACACGGACCAAGAGAGTGTGTGTGTGCGTGTGTGTGCGAAATTGATACTCCTTTCCACACACAATCACACACACGCACACACACACACACTGAGGCACGTGCGCAGAGTCGAGACATTGGTCACGAAAAGCGGAAATGCTGATAAGGAATTTCAATGTTTTGTTTCTCTTATATTTTTTTATTTCGTTGTCGTGTTTAATGTCTTTTTGTCGTGCTTAGTGTCTTTAGTGCTATGCCTGTGTGTGTGTGTGTATGTGCGTATGACCATATAATCTTTATACATACACATAAAATACTAAGTTACTGACCAGCAGCTCCTTAAGCGATTTTGTGCCCGAGCGTGAGACAAGAAGTCCTCCTAGCCCAGCCCAGACATATGTGAAGTAGTACTTTTTGAAGGGGGTGTAAGGGGGGAACTAGAGTCCGGGCTTATGAGCATTGCATGTGATAGTTATAATAAATGGAGCTCACCATGGAAAGAGCACAAAGCCCCAGGCATTAGGCCAAACAGTGCTCAACTTGCCTTTGACTGGTTATATGATAGAATAATTGGATGTTTGATAAGGTTTAGGGCTAAGCTTGGAAGGGGAAGAATGTTAAATTGGTAAGTAATGTAAGTGATGTATACAGTATAAAGCTTAGCTGCGGCTGCCTTTACATCGAAATCTCTAAACATTGAATCAAAGCACAATCAGTAAAACTCGAGCTCTAAGTAACAATTTGAGATTCAGCACATGAAAAGTTTCTTAAATAAAACTTGAAGTCTAATTAAGTTAAGCGAGAAGCTTAAATTCATTCATACCCCAAATCTGAAAATCAAATCGTAAGAATATAATACAAGGCTACGCCTGATTGTATAAAACAAATATACTCATTTCAGCTTAACTTTATCTGTATATCTATAGATATAGATCTAAATACAAACACTTTCCCAGCGCAAACAAATCCAAATACAATAGAAAATCTAACTACAATATCATTGAGACTGTCAGACTCTTGAGAATTGAATTGAGACAGCAAAATGTTGTACATAGACTTCGACTGAATTCGAAACTTACGATCCTTTTTATGTCAGTGCGGGCAAAACAAATCTTAATAGTCAGTCATAAAACGTACATAAAACGGCGCGCGTAATTCATAATTCCAATTGCTTTTCCAATTTCCAAATATCCGCCGCAGAGCAGTGCAGTTCCTGTGGCCAGCTGTGCGGTAATCTTCAGACAGCGCAGCCACTTATCAAATTTCACACTCGATTTCTAGTGGAACGCGTTGAAATCTTTTCGATTTACTCGCATTGGATGCACCTCCAAACGAGGCCAAGCGTCGCTTCGCATCGAATCGCCGTCGCATCTATGTGACAGACTCAAATTGGGGAAAATATATAGAAATTTGTATATGATATGGATTTATGTATGCTCATAACAATTAGGAAGAAGTCAAGTGGTAGCTGCGGTCGCGCAAGCTGAGCTGAATTGAGTTGGGAAAATGCTTAGGAAAAATCTGTGACTAGATAAAGATTTGGGCACTCTCATGAGCGAGCCTCCAAGAGCCACCCTCGAGTGAGCGCACTAGGCGAGCCATTCTGTGGACGAGGATGATTATCTCAAACAGAAATTCACAGGCCTCTTGAGAGTTTCAAAGCAAGCACGTGACTTATGTATACAAAGAGAGAGAGAGAGAGAGAGAGAAAGAGAGAGATAGAGTGACAAAGAGAGAGGAGAGGGGCGCGAGTGAGCCGTAATTCAATTTGCTGTTGGCTACCGCGGGCATGTTTAATTTCATTTCAAACGTATTTAAGCTAAAACCAAAACCTAACCATGCCAAAGCAGCCAACACAATGAACCGGGTTGGTTTCCGTTTCAGTTTCGGTTTCGGTTCCAGCTTCAGTTGGGCGTCTGCTCTGCGGTCAAACAGGCGAGGGCGAGGGTGCGCGCAAAATGTTCAATTTAAAAATTTATGCAATTATGAGCCGCAAATATTATTATATAAACACACAAGCACAAATACGACCAGCGGAAGGGCACTGCCAGGGCAGCAGTCGTGGGCAGCAAGTGAGCAGCGGACTGGGCGAGTATTAACTAGCGAGTAGACCAGCAAATCTGCATAGCATCTGGATATGAATGTGTTTCAATGGCCTTTAACTATGAGATTGCGCTTCAATTAAGAATAAGCATATGCTTAGAGCATCAAGAGGAGGTAGGAGGGAGTGGAACTGAGTGTAAAGTAACGAGTAGTGATGATTAACCATCAACATATAAGGAGAAAGAAATAACGAATGGAATGAAACGAGAGTTGGCGAACCAGTTGATAATATGATATGATAGTGAATGCATATTCATTAAGGAGTGAGCAGACGAAGGAGTGAGCAGACTTGAGTTTAACATAACGAGTAGCCTACGACTAATAGCGCATAAAGAGAAAGAAGTAACGAGTGGAATGAAACGAGAAACAGCTGCACTGTATCATAAAAGGATTGATAACAAACCCGTGAGAAATAATTAACAAAGTGTAAGCTGAGAGAGGTAAATAACTGTATGAATAAATGACTAACGAATGACAAGTAACGAGTAGAAAGAAACAAAAAAGATCGAGTAGCTTAAAAACTGATTAACTAATAGCATTAACCATATAGTAATTAGAACTAATAGCATTTTGAAACGATTGGCAACAAAATAAGTAATGAGCTAGGAAAGGTAGATAACAAATGAAATAGTTTAAATGATTAAGTAAATGAATAAATAATGAGTAAACGGTGTGAAACGAGTAAGGTAACATGAATATGGTACGACTTGCTATGCGGGGCGGTTGGAAAGTAGCGAGAAGAAAATACCGAGAGACGAATGCCAAGTTAGGGCGAAGGAGGTTAATGGGCAATAGACGCAACAGACTCGCACGGGAGTTACTTATTAACAATTGAAAATAATTAGTTACAATAGGTTGATGCATTGCCCAGTCTGTAAGTGATTCGAGAGTAAAATGGGGATGACAATAATATGCTTATATAATTGTAGCGAGTAAGTTGCAACGAGTTATTATTAAGCGGGGTATTCAGCGCTTGACAGGCACAAATGACCTTCGAAGGGAAATTGCTTATAGACAAAACGTCACTCAAATAAAATCCATTAAGTGTTATAACGAATAGTAATAGCGAGTAGTGAACAGCTTCCAGCGAGTACCTGGATTGAACGCGAGACCAGTCTATATACGACTTTATGTCCAGTACACGAACAGCCAATCAATTTTTCAACTACAACTTTTACTATAGAAATCATAGCAAGGAATTTGTAGCGAGTAATAAGTTAAGTGAGGGCATATATTATATATATACAAAAGACTGCAGATAAGATTGATGCAATTAAACATCGATCTACTAATAGACGAGCATTAGCCTAAGTGTAATTTGGCCAATAAGCTCTCAGCATAACGAGCTGCCGTTTAGCCAGTGTGCTGAGCTGGTGGGCCGGTGCGGGGTGGCGTTACGCTGGCAACATATTGATAGACAATAATTTGTCTTAATGAAATTTGGCTATTATTTATGAGATTGCCGGAACGTGAAGGAGTAGTAAACGTTTTTCCGTTTTCCTGCAACAATTTCGGGGGATGTGCTCGTGTGTCCTACGGCTTCGGGCCTTCAGCGAGAGCAACGTCGTCGCTGTGAAAACAAAAACAAGCTGTTGTTGCCACTGTTGTTTGTTGGATTGCTTCGCATTGTTGCAGGAGCCACCTTCCGCTTGCCCGTTTGCCCGCCAGGCAATTAGTGTTGTTGCTTGCCGGCTAAGCCCCCGCTCTAGATTTGTGGCCTGTTGTTAGGACGCTGGCTGGGTGGGAGTGGTGTTGGTGTTGGTGGTGGCAGGAGCCGTGGTAGTGGTGCGGCTTGTGCTCAGGTTGCCCGCCCGGCAGGTTGTGTCTTTTATGTGCTGTGTGCATAATTTATTGTTTTTCTTATGCCAGGCAACTCTGTCCGAAACTTGGAAGCCCCATTTCAATTATCACATTTTCACTTCTGCCTTTTCGCCGGGTTACGTTTGGAAATGTTCTGTTGTAATTAGATTTGCTTTTTGCTGTTGCCCTTCAACGCCTTCCCATTGGCAACCACAAAGCGCAGGTCCGAGTCAAAGACTCGAAAAGCTCTTAATGGGGCTTCCCCGCTGCGTTTGAGTGTGTGTGCGTGTGTGTGTGTGTGTGTGTGTGAGTGTGTTTACATTGAGCATTTGAGTCCTGCGTTCTTCGCATTTTTGACTGCTGTTAAATCATTTTCCAAATCTCAAATCAATTGAACTTAAATTGACTTTTAAATTGGCTAGAGCTGACGCATGTCTGGCAGTTGCGGCTAGTTGGGCGTGGCAGGGTTTCTAGTTACACTTGCTTTTGACAGTCCATACAGGAGGCTGAAGTTGATTTTCAGTATCTTGTTATTGAAACATGTTTTCGCCTTTTAGGGGAAATATATGTAAGAAGCGATATTATTATTATTATTGCTATTATTATTATTATATATTATATTATTATTACATTAATAACCAATCTACTCTAATATTACTGTATGTCTTTGAATAAATATTATAAAATATAAGAAACTCAAATTTAAATATTAATTTAAACAAATATAAATATATTAAATGTAAAAAAAAAAAAAAAAAAATATATATATATATATATATATATATATATATACAAATATTATAGTATTTTTAAGCGTTATTCCTATGGCTAATCTAGGAGTCTGCATTTCTCACAGAAATACTTCTTCTTAGTTTGTGGGAATAACCGACTCGCTGATTGTTCGATCAACAAATTTGACAGCCGCCCACCTACTGCCAGCCGTTAACAAAGGCAGAAAGTAAAAGTGGGCATGGCTATAATACAAAGAGAGTGAACTAGTTAAAGAAGTGCTAGAAAGCTGCATCAGATCAGAAATCCCCTTCCTCTCTCACTCTATCTTTGTTGTTGAAATGCAGCTGATGCTGGGTCAGAAGCAGGAGTCGAAGCAGGAGCAGCAGCAGAATCAGTAGCAGAGGCAGGGACAAAGGTGAACCTCGTCGAGCCTCAACTTGAATCGTCGTCACGCGCATTGTCGGCGTAAATGCACAATTTGCGCATAAAAGCATACACACACACACACACACACACACAGGCTCATATTCAATGTACTTCCGGTGGCAGGACCTCCAGTGAACGGCAAGGGTAGGGGCGGCACCCCGCAAGCGTCTGTTTTGATATGTGTATGTGTGTGTGCGTGTGTTTCAAGGCCCTCTGACAGGGATAATACACATACTTAATTGCTCAAAATGATGCGATTGTGGTGCCGATGCATATGCCATTTATATATTTATATATATTCTATATATATACTCTATATATATATATGCGTACACAGGCATATAAATGTTATGTGCTCATTCATCCATCTACTTATGAACCACCCGAGCGACGTGCAACAAATGGAGGAAGCTTCGTGCAGCTTTTATCCTCCTTTTTTTTTTTTTTGGCGCGCAACAGAGTGGTTCGAGTGTGAGTGTATGGGTGGATGGGTGTGTCTGCATGTGTGTGCGTGTTTAAGCCACAACAAAAGACACTCAACGCATATCATTGGCGTTTTGTAAGCGCTGCATGCCATAATTGCATTTAAAGCTTTGCCTTTCTTTATGGCAAACATTTATTTACAACAGATTTATTTGTTCTCGGCTCACTCCGACTGGCGAAATGCCCTACAGTTGAAGCTGATATGTTGTCGATATGTACATAAATACATATAAATATGGAAGTTAACTAATATAGTAATATTCCATTACTATTCTCGTTCCTATTTGTAGTCGAAAACAAAACAGCCAGAGCCTGCTGGATAGCAGGTTTCATGATTTGTATAGAAGATTACAAATCCCCACTGAAACTATCATCATGGTGTTTTAAGCTGTAAAAAGAAAAACCCTTAGCTAAGGCATATATATCATATTTATACTCAATTTATATATCAAACATCTTGTGCGTCAAATATATTTGTATACCTCAATTGCTAAAGTGTGTAGCTCATTTCAATTGAATATACTCAATCTGACATTTTCCCTCTTCCACACTCTCGCCCACAAGCCACGAAAAACGCAACCACGTTTCTGCGTTTTACTCAAGTGTCCTCCAGTCCCGCAATGAAACCCACTCCCGGATCGAGCAGAGCCATTGCCATTGTTTCAATTTCGTTGTTGTTGTTGTTGTTGTTGTTATTATTGTTTTCTCTGATTTTGATGACCTCGTGCATTTTACGTATTCTATAAATATGAATTCAGCGGTCTCGTATTTTTATTGCATATTTTATACGATTTTGATGCAGAGTCGCAGTCAGCCACGAAGGGCAGAGGCCATAGACCAGTGGCAGGAGTCAGAGCCGGAGCCAGAGCCAGAACCAGGGCTAGGGCCAGGGCATTGCTTGGCAATCCAATTGTCATTCGTGACAGCTGTCGATCAGAAATGGCGGCTGAACTGATGCTGTTTGTATTCATATTTAACGGTGGTTGGTTCTCAATTTATTGACAGCCGCGTCTCCATTCGCAGCTCTCAATTCAATTGAGATTTTCATGTAATTGCCGCCCTTTGTTTGGCCGCATGTTTGCCATATTTTGTAAATTATATAGCATTTACATAATCTAAGAAATAAAAAGAACAGAAATGTTATATGATATGATTTGGTATATCAAATGCTTATCTACTACAGGGCTTATCTGGGCATCGATACTGTCATGTTGATTCATGTCAAAAAATTAATTGAATCTTTTTGTCTGTTGGCTGCATTCAAAAGTATTCTACAAATTAAATATTCCAAATGCAAATAAAAAAAAAAACAAAAATATATGTATATATATAAAAAAATATATAAATAAAATATAAATACATATATATTCAAAAATATATAATACATATAAATTAATAATTAACTAAATTAAATAAATCTGCGATTAGCAATCTAATATGGTTTTTGATCATAGGCTCAGTTAATTCTTATCCGAATAGACTTATTTTTAATGATTTAATTTAATGTGTGCTTCAGAGATCTAAAGAATGCAATCAAAACTTGAGAATATATTTAATATAAAAATAAAAACTAGAGCAGAAAATTAGTGTAATTTAATATGTTTTATTCTTATCAACTAGAGCGAACCACAGATGCAGAAAAAGTGTTCAGCAGCTGAATTTTAAGCTATGCAGGCAGAGCTGTATATGAATTTTTAGTTGCTGTCATAAGCTTAAAATAAATAATTAAAAAAAAATAAATAAATCAAAAAAATCCTGTGTGCTGTTAAAAAGTCATTTTCAAAAGGCTCACATGATATGGCTAATTTCTAAAATATATAGAATTAGTCTGCAGTGCTCCTAAATTGTGTTCTATGAGCTACGTGAATAATATTCTCAATAATAATATCAATATCAATATATAATACATAATATGTTATGACTCCCTGAATATACAAATTGTGCTATAATTTCCAGCTTGCTCAAATTGAGTATCTTTTGCTCTCTCTCATTCTCTCACTCTCTCTCTCTTTCTCCCCCTCCCTCTCTCTTCCTCTCTCTACACTCGCGTGCAATTGCACCTTTTCTGCAGCTCATGTGACAGGCATATAGATCTCTTGGGGCGTCTCGAATTGTTGTCTGCTTGATTCCATTAATAACGCACGATTTGCAGCGGTTGGGCGAGGGGGCGAATCAATTTTGGATTATGTCTGTTTGATGTTTGGCAACTGCGTCACACCTTGCCAACAAAATTATTACAAACGAGATGCCATGTGACACGCACAACAGCAACAACAACAACAAGAACAAGAACAGGAACGAGAACGAGAACAACTCGCCGAACACCTTTTGGCCCGTACATGATTATCGAGTACATTCATATTCACAATTCAAATACAATTCACGAACTGCTGGCGGAGACATCCGCGTCGAGAAATTGCCCTGGCAATTGTTTTGCAACCGGGCGCAACTCCCAAAATCAGAGACAAGACCAAAGACGAAGGTAGAGAGCAGCGCGGTGAGAGGGGGGTGCGAGCAGGGCCGCCTTTGCACATTCCCGCACAAAAACATCTGTCGCGGATGTCGGAAGTTGTATCTGACGGCACGCCCCACACTTCGGGCACGCGGCATAGCGAACTGTTCTAAAAGTGGGCGGCTTGCAAATGCTGGGCATGGTCATGTCACTTTTTCACTGCAAGCTGCGATTCGGCAGCCCAGCACGGCACTGAAACGAACAGAAGTTACGGAAATTATTCATAATAATTTTCCAGCACGTGGCATGTGACATGTTGTTGGAAGATGTTATCGCCCGCTCACAATAAGGGTTGTCTGTCAACGGAAGCCCGGCGGTAGATAGTAGAGGTAGGAGGAGCCGAGGCATGCGGAAACCTTCACGTTGACATGCCAGCATTTCGACGAAAACTAGCCGGACCGGAGTTCATTAGGCCTGAGGGCTCGAGCTATTTAAAAGGACAAAACAAAATTAAATGATTATCTCTCTTGAAAATAAAAAAAAAAAAAAATACCCCTGTAGATAGATGACTTGGTAGTGCCACATTAACCATAGATTGCTGTTGTGGCCAGACGATATAACACATTTCAGAGATTTCAGCAGCCACGTTAGTTTTTAATATTATCTCAACTCTAGCTTCTACATAAATTAATAAATTATTAAATAAGCTCCTGAAGAAGTTAGTTAGCGACTATTTACAGAGTCTGGAAAAATCAATGGTAAGCAGGAAATATTAACAGAGATTTGCTGGATCCCTTCTCTTATGTAACATAGCTGAAATCATATATAAAAGATATATATATATGTATTTAATAGATATATATATATCATATATTATAGCTGTAGAGTTGTTTTGGTCTCATTTTTTAGTTTTTAAGCATTATTAAATATTGAAAAAATATAAAAAAAATAATTGAATTTATTTTGTGTTAGTTTAAACTTCACACTAATAACCCACGTTAAAATTTTGTTGATACCCCCAATAGCTTAGATTTGATAGACCAACAAACTAAGCTGTTAATCACTTATATTTATATAGTATAACTATAATATAACTTACTTTTTTCCCCAATTCCCTATAAAGCACTCAATAAAGAAAAGTTCTTGAATCTTATAGGCACTTTTAATATACATCTAAGACTAAACATCCCAGATACAGCTGATATATGCTTAACATAAAAGTTCTATAATATTTGCCAAAGCAAATGTTAGATGCCTAATGAAATTTGAAAGCTCCCTTAGCCATGTAGTTCACATCAGCCTTATTTGATTCTCATAAATTGTAAATCAAAACAAATGAGCTGTTCGCGGGCTTCTTTATGATAATGACGTGATAATTGCTTGGCACTTGGAGAGCATCAAAAATCACGGAAGTCGGGCGTCAAATGTCGCTTGTCTACCCATCTATCGACCCATCCCTCCGTGGGTCCATTCCGGGGCCATCCGGGCCGTCGTCATCCGGTTGTGGAATCCTTGCAAGTGACACATTCACATTTTATAGCACAAGTTCAAAGGACTTTTCGGAGCACACCTGCTGAGCGTTTTTAATTGCAATGTGACGAAGATGCCAAAACCGAAATATGCCGGCAACCTGACAGGATTAAGAAGCGACCGCCCGGCGCTTGGAAACAAAGTAATTACAAGCCCAAAAGTAACAGAAAAAAACTGGAATATATATATATATATATATATATATATATATATATATATATATATATAATTGAAAATAAGTCGCTTCAATTAGACGCCGCACACATCAAGTGTCGCAGACCCGGAAGAGAGAATGCCACAACATTTCACGCAGAGGAAAAAATAAATATATATATATATATATAGAGAGAGGGAAAATAAAAATAAAATTTTCTGATGTGTATCGAAAAAGTTCTATTAGCGGCGTAAAGGAAATCTTTTCTAATAGCCAGCGCCACGTGTGCCTTGTGCAGTCGTGTGTCAAAAGGACGACCGCAGCTCACTCCCACTCCCACTTCCACCGCTGGGAAGGACTCGGAGGACTCTATCTGCCCATTGGCAAACAATACAATTGAAAAATTATCAAAAATTTCGCACTTCTAATCCAAGCGATGCGTAAATTCTGTCGACCAACGACTACCGGACCCCGTCGAACCCCGTGGCAATGCCTGAGCGGACAGAGATACACTTGATCCCACAGTCGAGCACGCGCCACCCCCTGTCGAGGCTGTGGGCTGTGGGCTGTGGGATGGGCTGGGCGCTGTTTGTCAATTCGGGCAGACATCATCAATATTGCAGCACGGCCCGGCCCTGGGCCCGGGGTCTGTCAAATAAGCGTACCTAATGTGTATTAAGTGCACTTTGGCCCAGGTTCCGGCTGACGGGGAGATGGCCTCTGCATAAGTTAAGCTAATCACGGTAATAGCCACAGCTCATGCAAATGTTTCGCAGACAGTAATAGATGCGATATGCCATGAGTCAAGTAGCAAGGTCAATGGGTGTCGTACGACATGATTTGTATGGAAGAGAATTAGTAATGGGGGGAAATTGGAGTGGAGGGTGCTAAGAGAGAGGAAGTAATGGGAAATAAAAAGAGCAAAGAGTTTAACTACTTCTTATATATCGTGTGCTCGCAGGTGTTCAAGTAGAGAATACTATGAAATAGTGAGTTTTCATTCCAATATTAGAAATGATGGAAATATGGAAAAAATAGAGCACTTCTTATGTGTATTATATACCAATTATCCAGCTTATATACCTCTATGCCAAGATGAAAGGCGAAATAACTGACGAAGGGGAAGACAGAAAACATTTTAACCAGCTTTTCCTGTTTCACTCTTTTGTATAAATCCTTATTAATAACATTTAAAAATCTCTATGAATTGCTTAAGCCGTACTTCAAGTTATACAAACTAAATCATACATAGATACTTTTCGGGTCTCACCCAATTTAAATATATAGCTACATTATAAACGCAACAATCAAAAAGTCATCATCACATATATACCCTTATGTACATTTACCATTTAAGATGTTAACCACGTAAATCCAAATTATTCTCAAATTCTCAATTCTCTAACTAACCTAAAATTTGCAATCTTTCAAGTAGCCTCACTCTGTATACACACCTCGTTTATCAATAAATAACTCAAGTAACTCAAAACTGGTTTCTCCATATGCTTATTAGCTTCCAATTCCGAGATACTTTCGCTCTAGCATAACTCGATAGCAGTTGAATTCATAAAAACAGTTACACAGCCAAAAGGTATTGTTTAACGGAAATCAAGTTAAGTGGAACATAATATCCAGCATCAAAGACAAATCATTATCTCATACTACGCTGCGGCTTTCAACCAGAAAGCTCAACATAACCTCAATTTTTGTTCATCTGCGACTTAAAACACGTTTTTTGCTTCTGTTTTTGCGCATCTGTTTTTTGCTTTAGTTAATTTTTTGCAGATTTTGTAGAATTTTACACTTTCTAATAACAGGCTTAAGACTAACTTAGAATTTTACCCATAGAACCCAGAAATAACAATTGGACTCAATCACGTTGCATTCCGGCTAATTAACTAGCCCAAAGTCACCCCCACTCCGCACTCCCGCCCTTTCCTGGCTGAGAGTTAAGAGAAGTGCATGGCATTGAACTGGTCGCGATTATCCTTGACCATATTATTGTATTTCCATTTCTCGTCGGTCGACGCCTGACTGCTCCAGGCGCCCGAGCTAGAGCTGGAGCCGGAACTGGAACTGGAACTGAAACTAGACTGATGCTTCGACTGTGACTTGCCCTTCTGTCCGGCGCTCTCCTTGCTGGACGTCAGACACTTGTCGGTGCGTTCCGTGTAGACCATTTTGTTGGGTTCACTTGAGCTGGTTTTCTGGCTGGATTCAATTTTAGTACCTTCTCGATGCCGATTTCCAATTACACTGAGCTGCGCAGTAGCTGAATATTTCTCTTTCTAGCTAGCTCTTACGGAGAGTTTCAAGTTCACGGCACAGTCTGCAGCAGAGTCAATACTTTCAGTTCCTTATTGTTGGCCGAGTTGCCCGTACGAGATCCTTTGCTGCACGCTAGGCTTTTGTCCAATCTGCAATGTGCCATAGGCATGGCCTCAGCTAACTTGTTTTTTTTTTTTTAATAACACTGGACTTACCCTAATTGCTTGTCTAGTTTAGTAACTGGTTTGCTAATTTTTGGCATTGACACAAAACTTTTGCAATTTGCACATTGATAAAGAAATGATAATTTGTAATTTTGCTCGCAAGGATGGAGTGAACGGTTTGCCAAGCGCTCGATTCAGCTGCAGCGTTCGCCTCTGTTCGGAACTTTCTACTGAGCCTCTAACGATGCCTGCAACTGGTTTAAATAAGCGAATGCTACAAAATGCAGAGCCCGACAGCTCAGCGTGACGGTTCTAAGCAGCAGCAGCTGCAAGGCAACGTGTCGCATGAGCAATAAAGAAAGCCCCGCTAACCGCCCTCGCCAACCACACCCCGCCCACCCGACAGCCCGCCCTCACCTCCAATGAGCAACGCTGGCCCTGTGTTTCAGTGACCAGACCTCAGACCTGGGGCAGACAAAAACCCGTTCGGCGTTGTCGTCGTCGGCAATGCAAATTAGAGTTGCCAACTAACTGGTTTGTCACATTTGCAAATCGCAGCACAAACAAGCCAGAGAGCAGAGTGGGCAGGGCATGGTCGACTGGCAGATACCCTGTATAAATTTTGAAGAAGCTGTACTGTTAGTTTCAAGCATGATAATACTCTTGAATGTGTATTTTTGATAGATCTCTTTCTATCCAAATATGGGAGCAAAGGAGATCCGAAGTCTTACCCTAGTAAACTCATATATTCTATATTAGTCAAGATCCCCAAGATCAAATGTAAACTGATAACTCATAGAGTTAAAGATTCTCAATTCTAGATGTAATTGATGTAGTTTATATACCCATCAAAATCTTACAATCCTTCGCAGATCCCCTTCGTTCACTTACTTTACAGGATATACAAAGAACGAAAACATTGCTCCCGCTACTCCACCGCTTGTTGAGTGAACTGTTTGAACCTGCTGAGACTCACGTAGTACGAGTTACTGCGTCAACATTTGCCACCGGCCGGCTCTATGAGGAACTCGGCCTAGATGAGTTATCTTAACATTTTTTGCTGTTTTTTTGTTTTTCAACACTGTTGCATTTCCATTCAGCTGTCGTGTGGCCATCGCATGAATAATATGAATATGTATACATCGAATACTACGACTGTCTCTGCCAAGTATACGAATATATATACAATATATAGTATGTATATATCGGTAGATTATGCATGAGCCTGGCTGATGAAAAGTGACCATTGCATTGCATCAGCCAATTCGGACAAGAAATCAACATGAGAGCCAGTCAACAGCTTAATGTCCATATTTGTATATAAATCTGTTGTTGTTCTTGCTGTTATATAGTGAGTATATAGGTATATTGCGGTGGATCGATCTGTGATATAACTTGCTGTAGTAAATAATCCCACAAATATTGAATACTTTATATAGCTAGATAGCTGTGATTGCACAAGGATATCAAGTAGAAATATTTTAAAATAGCTATCAGTCGAGGATTATCTAGTTACGATCTACAATAATTAAAGTATAGCTAGATACGAATTATATGAGTTAATAATGTATATAAATTTAGATTTATCTATATTTGCACCTATAGCGACTAAAATATATAATATTGTATTTGCAAATTTTCAAGGTGTTTCCATAGTACTTTCAATAAATAATATGAAGTTCTAGTTTCAAGTACCTCTATTTACTGCTATAGCTTAGAGTTACTTTAAGAAAAACTAGAGTTATATACGGTATATTTGAATATACATAATTTAATAATAATAATAAGTTGCTTAAAATCAGAAATATTTTATATAACCAATATTTCCTTTCCCCATCCAAAAATATGAGGTATTAATATGGCACGCGCAATTATGCTTTCAGTAAAATTTCTTTTGATAGAAATTTTATGAAAACATCTTAAAAACAGGCCAATCTGGTATTTTGAAAATTAGAAATATTATTTAAATAATAAAGAAACCATATAGTATATCTTCATATATTTCTTGATTTCAGTCTAACTACACGTTTTGGTTAGAATAAGCCCCTGCACAAATGAAACTTAGTTATTACTGAACTTAACTATTATCAGAACTGCAACTCTCCATCTTCACTAATATTATGTAAAATATCTTACATATATAATTTATCATACAATCCGTTACCTCACTTATAACAACGAATCGAAGCCAAATATTATTGTTTTTATCAAAATTAATACAAAAAATTTGCATATACAGATTCAATAGTATTTTATTAATGAAAATTATTGTATTTTATTGTTGTTTACAGTATAGTATTTACTGTTACCGAAAACGAAAATAACAACATAAAAGTATTAACTGGGTATTGTACTTTGAGCGTCTAGGGACCTCTCGGTTTAAATGTCAATATTTGCACTCGACTCTCTGGCTTTAATTTTAGAATCACTGTCAATGTGTGGCAGACCGTTAAATGTCAACTTTTGCATTATTTTTGTTGCTATATGCATTATGCAAATGTAGCCAGACACATGGACAGACTTTGCTCATTGTTTAATATATGTTTTAATTTGAAAACGTGCCCAGACTTTGGCTCCACACAAAATATTCCATTACGCGAAAGGCAGCAAATGCTCAAGTATTTCAGGTATATAAAGAAGAACGAAACTTCAGATGAACATTTTGTTGCAATGGGCTTGTAGAGGAAGTTGGATACAAATTTGGACAAGAGTTTGCTAGATAAGTATGAGTAAGATGAGATGAGAGAGATAACACTTGCCTAAGATACAGTAACTTCGAGGGTTAATAACTAAATATATGTAATTAATTAAATTTTTATTAAAGCTGACTTTGGCCTAGCTGTACTTTAAATAAAAATATATAAGCTTTTAATTAAATGAAAATTGTTTTTTTTTTTTTTTTGTACATGTATATTCCAATATTATATATATTGTAAGCATTTATATCAATATTTATATATATTATAAATATTTACATTTAAAAACTTACAATTTATTAGCTTTATAATATATTATAAATATTCATTTTAATATATTTTAAGTCTAACTTTAGTGATTTCGATTCAGAGCTAATAAATACTAGGTCTCAATAAACTTGATTTGATATCAGATAGCAATATTAATTTCCTTTAAACAAATTAACATAAAAACAAAAATTTGTAGAATGACTCAAGACTCAGTAGAAGTTCAAACTTCATTTCTAGAGCCACTAAACCTAACTATACATATATTCATATATTATTATCTACACATATATTATCTAGACCAACAACCAACTGAGGCGTGAAGAGATCCAAAATCAAGCTATACAAATGCCAGCTTAAAGACGCTGCTTACTTTTAACTATATAGATATATGTCTATATCTCTCCCGAACTTTCGTTGTTAGGTAAATCTTATTTCTGTTTATGCACAAAATATAACCAGAAGTTGATGAATTTCCCATAATTTCCCGACATTACTAGATGTTCTTCCAACTTCTCGAAATATGACGTAGTATGCGATATTTCTGCCTTGTTTTGAGACAGCATTGACGCATCTTCAACTGATTTTTTTTTTTAAGTTTTTTTGGCTGTTTTCATAACAGTCGAATATTTGCATATGAGTCTGGCCGTAACACGTTTATCGTGGCCAGCACGACAACAACTTGGCTAACACGCTCCGGCCACATGATACGGTTGATGATCTTCCCCGAACTAGATCAGCGCCTCGGGTCGAGGTATAAAAGCCGCGCGCCTAGGCCGCTCTCAAAACACAAGCCCTAGAGCAAGCAACGTGGCTAAAACAAGCAACCAGAAATATAATTTTTTTGTAAGAATATAACTTTTTTGTAAACGTGCCAAATCAAATGTGTCAATGAGGACACCGGACTCCAAAGCGAAGCTTTTAAATAATTTAAGGTCAGTTTGAGCATGCAAAATCAAACGATGGACATTTTGAATTAATTTTATATTTATCGCAACACTTGCAGCCTCTCAAAGCATCTATCCTCCAAAAAGGGCTCTCGCACCAGCAACTGCGGCAATCGCCTGGAATTCTTCGTGCTCACGCATCTGACCAACGTGCCCTGACTTGATCAAGTCGCGACTGTACACACTTTGTAACTGAAATTGAACCTTAGAGCCCACACACTATCACCATGGTCCATCAGACTCGCACCGCTAGCAAGGCCGTTCCCGCCAAGCACCTGAGTCCCATGCGCAACACGCAGGATTTGCAGCTCGGCAAGTACGGCATCTCCAGCAGCCCGGCGGACAGCTTCCTGCACAGCAACAGGCTGAGCGCTGGCTCTGCCCACCACAGCAGCAGCAGCAGCAGCTCCCAAACTGCAGCTGCCTTTAAATACAACAATATGGTCAACAATAATCGGGAGCAGTTCAATGCCCTGCACTTCTGCTAAGCCGCACTGTGATTAAGTTAAGATGACGTCTGAAATAAATATATAATATTTAAATATTAATTGTGAACGCCTGTTTTAAATCATAAATCGCAGTCACGTGGCGCAGTTAAAAAAAATATATCTATATATATGCATATATGTGTGTATATATTTTCCTTTTGGATTTTCCTCTCGCTGGCAAATTAAATTATTAGCATGAATTTCAGAGCCCCGCCCACGCGCATTGCCGACGGCTGAAAAACATTTTTCATTGTTTGCGGCTGTCTGCGCTCACTTTATCATCGCATGCAAATCGCACACATGTGTATGGGTGTGTGCGTGTGTGAGTGTGTGAGTGTGTGTGCGCGCGTGGTGTTTGCCACATTTCGCACATTTGAAATTCAGTTTTTTTCCAACACACATTTGCCATATTTCTACATTAGTGCAAAATCAAAATGCTAGCTCGGATTTGCATAAATTTTGATTAGCTTCGAAGCCGAAAATTTCACTTGGATTCCCGCTAAGCTGGCCAAAAACCTGACTGGCGGGTACTCACCCACCACACTATGACAATGGACATGTTTTATATGTGATGTTTTATCAAGAAAACAATACAATTTATCGATAACTATTTGACACAGTTGCGGCTTGATCACAAATAAAAATATACGAAATATGCTCAAATTCCAGTTTGTTGGAATTGTTTTTAGAATTGAGCAGGTTTTATAACTCTTAACTAGTTAGTGAATAAACTTTATGTATCTATTAGAACAATATTAAGAATGAATAAATTCGAATAAAAACTGTTTTCGAAATATAAAACAGAATATGTTTGATTGGTGTTGAAGGAATGAGTGAAGGAATAAATTGAATGCAGCAACTTTAGGGTAATATCAGAGTCAACTTATTGAAATTAAGGGCGTGATTAGAGTACCAAATTGTGTAGATGTGCCCCAGTGCACTCAGTTTTATCTAGTTTAGAAGAAAGTAATGGAAATAGAGTACTTATTATAATTATATAATAGAATCTATATTCCAATATAAATGACTCTATCAACAGTTTACTTAAATAACTAAGATTTGGTAAAACTTCTCAATAATAAGAAATAAACTTGTTCTTGTTCTTCAAAGTCAACCCAATTATACATACGGACAGGTTCACTGAGCAATAGACAGGATGGACTGGCAGAGAGCAGACGAATAGAAGATAGACGGATGAATGGGGCGGAAATGCTTGAACAGACAGACGGATGGGGCAAGCTCAACTCGGCTCTAGTCGCTAATCAAGAAGACATTCATTTCACAGAGTCAATCACACCGTCCGTCTGCAGGTAAGAAACATATTGAACAAGTTCAAGCAAGTTCCAACTATTTGTTTTCATAGCAACTATAATAAACCTACTTTTTAATATGAATAGCAAAAGTATAAACAATCCACTAATTTATTGGATCGCCAACATGTATAGCTGGAGAACCAACAAAAAGATTATTACTCATTACTAAGAAAAGTTTTTAGCTAGGTCTAAAAATATATCTACCCTAATCCACAACATAGTTAATACCCCAACTTTAAATATTCCATAGCATGAAATCTACATCAATTTAAATTTATTAAGGCATTGTCAACTGGATAGTTACTCATCGTGTTTGTGGAAGAAAATAGTTCCACTAATAATTGATGGAAGAATTTTTGATACTATGCAAATGGAGAACTACAAGTCGGGTATGCAAATGAATATCGGAAGATAGATAAAGTCAACTGAAACTGGTTTCATGAATAACAATAAAAGTGTGCCTAGCGACAAGCTAGTGTAATTAATACTAGTATATAGAATATGGATTAGGTTAACTTGAATTCGCTCGACGCTACAATGTTAGTGAATCTCCATAACAGTTATCCACTGTGATTTCCCACAGCCAACAGCCAACAGCCAAGTGGCTAATCATCGTATCAGTGCAAAATTGAAATGGAAACAACCCTCTCCGATCCAATAGGATGGTAGCTCCTGCTGCTCCTGCTGCTACAGCAACGATTTTCGTAGGACTGCAAACCATTAAAAGACAATCTGTTACATCGAAATGTGCACAAATCATATCCAGCCACAGAATTTTATGCCCGAAAAACGTTTTTATTATTCCAGTAAATTAAACGCTCAGCTCAAGTGAAGAGTGCGTTCTTATAGAGCAGCAGAACTCCCACCCAGACATATTGCTCAATTGCGAGACAGAGTCCGGGCGTCCTGCGATGCGTCAGGCGTCGACAGTCATTAAATTATCACACATTTAACATCAAAAACAATTCACAACTCACAAGTAGCGCCCTGCACCCTCACAGCACACTGGCGACCCTCTTGGCCCAGCTATTGCCCTGCCCTGCCCTGCCCTCCCCTTCACTGTCCTGCTGTATATTGCCGGGACTTGACTTTAACCCCCGCAATGTAATGGGCCGGGCTGTCGTTCTTGTTGTTGTTGTTACCCTGCCGCATTACAAGCTGAAAACATGGTTATTACATCAGGATTGCGTAGGTTGGAGTTGCACGCTGATGGAGATGTCTGCGAGTCGCGGGTGGTGCGGCCCCGCACATGTGGGCGTTGCAAAACGGCCTGGATGGATGAATGCTGTCTTCGGATGATTATGACAGCATGACGACGACGATGCTTTCAGCGTAAACTGCCATTTAGTGATGGGTGCGTGAGTCGTGAGTGCGAAAATAGGAACAAGCAATGTGATTTTATGATGTAATATTTTGTAATTATATTAGAAACATATATAGAATTTATATAAAGAACGTGTCGTCGGCTATAAGCTTAGAGCCCTACATAGGAGTATATATGCTTATTCAGTTGCTCTGTCGTGTCACGCGCTCATCTCTAGGCCGGCAGCCTCAGCCACTGTTCAATTTAGTTTTTGGCTTTTTGCATGGCTGCTGTGCAATATGCTGGCCATTAGATGTCAGCCCGGCCTGGTTGGGGGTAACTGATACGATGACTGGCCAAGCCATCGACGATAAATCATAAACGAAACATCAATTCCAGCACTTGACCCGAACCCGAGCCCAGAACGGAATTATGGAGCCGTTGCAGGAGACTGGAGAGATTTTAAAGAGACGTCGCTTCGCTGTCCCTCCCCTTCTTCCCGCTCTATCTCTCGCGTGCTGAGAGTCAACATTTCTGGTCACGTGCCGTCAGCTCGCCAGGCTCGCAAATTAATTAATTGCCAAATAACAAAAAGAAAAAAAAAACAGTAGAGAGTTTGAAAGATTGATTAAGCCGTGACGCACAGACAGCCGGCGATAACCCTTCGTCTGTCAACTTATCTATCACGCCAACAACGTGAAAGGATCTGTCGCAGCATATGCAACATATATAACAATGCCCACCTATCCGTGCCCCATTCCCAATTCCAAATCCTCGTCTGGCATTTTCACTATGCGCTGCGACGGGACATGATTTATCGACATTCTGGCGGAAATCGCTGCGCCAAAAACCAAACGAAACTTAGCTTGGACCCAAAAACTTGGCCCACGCTTCACATTTCCCCAATCCCTAGCAGAGTACTCCACCAAACGGAAACGCAATCGGCGCACTGCCAAAAATAAATTGATTACTGTCACGGAAATAGCTACAACACACATACATACACACACATACACACACACAGACTTACACCCACTCTCACTGTTGTTTGTTAATCGATATAGCTGAGGGATAGCACACCTTGGCCCATATGACTACGAACGTCTCAGACTCAAGACAGTCAGCAGGAGCAGCAGCAGCAGCTTACGTGTAAATCAAGGCGGCATATGGCCGGCGGTGGGGGCTGTCACGTTTATAGATCACGTGACGTGGCCATAAATAGTTGGCGCCTGTCAATTAAAGACACCTGCATCAGGTAAGTGCTAGCTGCCTGGGCTAGTGGTTTCCTGACAGGCCGACTACAGTGTAGACCAAGCCAAGACAATTGGCCAAAGACGCCATCAAATTGCTGGAACTTGACTAAGCCAAAAGGAAATTATGTTTAAGGATGATAAAGAACTTTAGATATTTTATTTATCTGACTGAAAGTATAAGATTCATGTAGATATAATATAAGTATACATATGATAAAGTATATATATATATATAAAGTATATATCATAATATTAATAACAACAAAACAAAGACAAAAACTTGCCAGTTTTTTGGAAGAGGAATTGATTATTATATACAGAACTATGCATACCCTGGAGTTCATAAATTTCCTTTATGCACAACTACTTACTGTAAAGAAAAGTTGAGCAATACTAAATAAAATCTAAATTTCCAAATATAAGACATGATTTTTAGACAATTAATATATATGTTCATATTATTTTAAGCCCCATGTTTAACTCAACATGCAGAATCGATCCCAAATCCTCATAGCTATACAGTTACCAATCCTGAATCCATAGTCTAGGCACCCAATATAGTTTAACTACTATGAATAATTCGCAGCCATTCGCCCGCTATAGACAATCTATCTATTTCACGCAAAACTTTGCTATCTACACAAGCCGTTAGCCCACCTGTCTGGCTGCACAGGTAACCCTTGAGCTGTGGCACAACACCTTACGACAAAGCGATTGATTGGCGGTAACAAATGTATTAGAAACTTTCTCTGTATAATTTCCGCATTTTCAGGACATGGAACCGATAGCATTCACTTCAAATTGCACTTCCGTGCGAAAAATTGTTTATCGAAAACTTTCGTTCCGGGTCGAGTCCAACTACTTGCCCGCCCTGTACGAACGGCTCAGTCATCTGCCAGTCCCGGAGCCGTATCAATGGCAAATGTTTTTGCACAATAGAACGACGTTCCCGAGAGGCATTCCCCCGCCAGCCCCTACCATTCTTGTTCCCCAGTCATACAGCCGAAATCCATCGATAAAGTTTGCACCTATTGTCATTTTATTGATTTGTTATAAATTTCACACACTCACACACGCGCGCTTATCTTTTCATGCACTTCTATTAAATGTAAATGGCTGGAAAATGTTCAAAGTGCCCCGCCCACTTTGCACAAGTCAAACACGCGCTGACTGTAACCCTTTTAGCTTATCTGCGACTTTTCAATGCGATTTCTATCATTTAAAATTCCACTTTATTGCCGTTTATCAGCAAATAGAAAGCTCCAGGAAAATGGGAAATGGAAAATGAGTACAACAAAAAGTGAACGAGTGCACATAATCAGAGTTCAAATGCCAAAGACGTTAAAATAAATTGATACGAACGGGTGAGAATTTTTTGCTAACGTGTGTCAATAAAATGCGAGAGGAAAGAGTATTTATATATTTATATATATATACGTATATATGTATATGGCTGTATTTATGTACGTAGTACAGGGATTTTAAAGACTAAAGCTTATACTATATACAAAGTGCTCTGATTAAATTTAAAGTATATTTAATTCACAAGGTTTTCATCCATAGGATCTACCCAAAAAGTTCGTTTATAAAATTTTTAAAACATATTGTAGCATATTTGTAAATATTCTGAATGCAGTAGATTTCAATAAATAAAATTGTCTGATCCTATGCATATCTAATTCTATCTGCAGATATCTTATATTTTATATACCTAATATTAGTCCTGCGCTGCTTATATATTTATATAAATGAAGAAAACCCGAATTCGGATCGAGCTATAAAAAATCATCAATGAATGTAAAAAAAAAAAGTCTTAAATGAGCTGAATGCCTTAAACTTTAAAAGAATAAGAAACCCTTTTTCTGAAATTTCGCTCAATAAAAAAAAAATAAAGTTTCAAGGATCCTTCAATAATATTCGATAAAGTATTATGTTTACTCAAAGTATATCCGATATTTTTTACACCAAAATTCAGCTATTGATTTTCAGGCGCAACAGCTGTTGATATGTTTGCTGGGGCGCCTAATTTTCCAACAAGTTTTTCCACACTTGATTTGATAATGTGACGTAAATTTTCCTGCACTTGCCATTTCACTTTTCGGTCGTGAAAATTTTCACAATTAAGGCGCATTTAATGACGTGCTGCTAATATAAACACAACACTTCCTGGCAGACGTCGCGTCAACCCAGCCCATCCCAGCCTACCAAACAGTTCGAACACCACCCCCTCGCCTGTCCCCGCACATGGCCAAACAATTAACCAGCCCACCAACCATCCCCCCTGCTGTCAGCCATCAACATCCACAGAGTATCGCAGCTGTTGACAACGTCCAGTTTTACCCAGTCAAAGTTACCAAAAATCTCTGCCTCAAGTTGTGCGCTAATTGAGCGGAACGTGAAAATTTTTCCTAATTAAATGATTTCCTCAATAATTACGACGTGGCTCCGTCCCCACCCCGGCCCTAGCCCATACGAATATGAAAATTCCAGCATTTCGCAAATGATATTTTATGCGATGCTGCAACATTTTGAAATTAGTATCTCAAAAGTTACGGTTATTGCGCGCTCCCTCGGCACAATTATCAAGTGAAGTGAATTTTAAATAGGCCTGCGCCTGGGCCCAAAAACTTTTGTCAATTCTCATAAAAATCTCGAAACTTTACCAAATACCTCCCATTGGCTGCGTGTGGAGCGCTCCCAATCGGACGACAGCCCAAAAGTATGCTACGAAAAGGTGCGTTTGACAGCAGCTGGAAATTAAAAATATTTTATTTATTGCATTTTTAAGGGCGCTGCAAAGAAGTTATCTGAGCGGGCAATTCAAAGTGGGCATAGAGAAAATTTACTAAAATGTGGAAAAATTATAGAAAAATTAATTCAGTTAAATAATATTAATATTTTACTTTTTTATATATATTCCTAACTTGAATAAATAAACTTAATTAATTAATTAATTACTTAATTATTTAATAATTGTATTTTTTTTTAAATGTTTATATTTTCAATAAATATATATATATATATATATATATATATATATATATATATATATATATATATATATATATATATATATATATATATATATAACAGAATATTTTTTACAATACTAGTTTTTAAAATATTTGTAAGTATACCAAAAAATTTAAATTCTTAAGCAAATACAACAAAATTTTAATAAATAATAAATACTTGCATATAATATATAATAAAACTGTTCCATCATAGCAAGTGCCTACAGTATTACAAAAAGCTCAATTATTTGTGCATTAATAATTATCGTTTGCTAAGTAAACAATAAAAACTCGCTCTAGCGAAAGCAAACAAAGATGAAATCAAATGAATGCATATTCGATTATTTAATAAAAAATCCATTGACAAATTAAAATTTGTTGTTCAATTGTTTATTTTTAATGAACTATTTTTCCGATTTCCTACCTAATTTGCATTTGCATCATATGTCTATATGCACAAGTAGCTGAGCGTAACCGAAGTTGTTGTTGTTGCAACACACTCACGACTCAGGGCCCGGCAGGGTCTGAGTGGTCTAACTGATCTGACTCTGAGTAAATTTTAGTAACTGTGATCAGTGTTTCTGGCTGACTCTGCTTCTTTTAGCCATGAGTCGAGTCGACAGTTTTGACCGATTCGAATTGAGTTTGCAATTTCAGTTTGTCTGGCAACCTGACTGCGACGAGTTGGTTTCATTTTCCATTTCCAAAACAGTTGTCAAGTGGACAGGAAATATTATTAAATTTGTGTAACCAAATTTATGTAATTATATATGCAGAAGTTTGAAATATATAAATCTAAGAACAGAAAATTTAAGAAAACAAAAGAAATGTATCCTAAAGGAGCTCAAATCAATTCGATTGAATGAAAAGTGATAAATGACATAGTTGAAATACTTATAGACTCTATATATTGTATATAAATACTATAAATATATATACCATATAAATAAATGTGTATATATAAAAAGTGGAATCTATAATAAATATATACTATAATATTTTGCATATATGTATTGTATTAAAATATAATTTCGAATTTTTTTTTAAACAATGACTTTACTATTTTTAATCGTAATCAAAGCTCAGTAATGGTTTACTCAAAACCTATTGACCTCAGTTCATTTACCAACTATAATTATAAGTAACATACAATTGTTCTTAGAAAAATAAAACTAACAAACAATACGGCAAAAACTCAAGGGCTGTCTGAAGTGCAAAGGCTTTGAGTGTTTGTTTGAGTGTATGTATGTATATATATATATATATATATATATATATATATATATATATATATATATATATATACATCTATGTATATGTCACCTCTCTGTTCTATCAATATATTAGAGTAAATATTGCTGAAATGTAAACATTAAAAAAAATAAAATTTTATTAGTCGCTGAAACTTAGAGATGACTTGGCGTCAGATAACGCTCAGGTTATTGACTACTATTCAAATGCTAAGAGCATATGGTATATAAATAATACTGGAGAACCTGAGAGTTATCTGATGCCAAGTCATCTCTTAGTCTCAGCGACCAACTCAGCGGCTAATAAAATGTAGCCTGAGCCTAGTCAACGGCTCAACAATGATATTTGACTGAAAGTGTACCTTTCCAGTGGCTGGAACAAGTTTTGAGATTCTCAGCTTAGGTATAAAAGACTAGTATTTGACAGAAGTAAACAGTTCAGTTCAAATCTTGAACTCCTCAAGGGGAGAGTTCCTTAATTTAACTCTCTAACAGCATTGATAGAACAAATGGGAATGAGCAGAATTTAATTAATTGATCAGTGAACAACGTTTAGAATTTAATTGTTTTGCTTGCAAACCAAACTAATTCAAATCAAGCCGACGAAAAAAGAAACGAAAGCAATATTTTATGTCAAGAAAATTAATCAACGCCCATGCAAGCAGTCTATATAATTTTACTGATATACAACGTGCTTTAACAAAACTTGTTCAACAAAACGTATAACTAATTTCCATTACTGATTAGTTTCTTTTTGGGACTGAGGCAGTTAACAGTTCAGTCTCGGAAGTAATAATAATACACAGTATATATAATTAAACCAAATCTAAGCGGCATATAGAATTATTTTTCGTGGCAAGCGATATTTTAACACACGTGTAACTGCAAGACAATGCACTTTGCAACCTTTATTTGGCATTTAAGAACTCGTTATATAAACGGCTTTAATACAGACTTGATCGTTCCGCGAACGAGAAAACAAAAGACATAAATACGTAAATGCAACTGCAGCCACAACAAAGCTAGCAACAATAGCTAAATGCCGGTCACGATCTAACCATAAGATTACCAAAGATTACAGTTTGCAAATTTGAGCTGGCGAATACAAACGTATCTGGACCTTGAAGTTAAGTGTGGCTGCAACATGTTGCGGTTGCTGCTGCAGCTGGGCCTGGGTCTGGCCCTCTCTGGCCCGCTGCCATCAGCTGTTGAGTCGGCCCAGATACTTGGCTTGTTCGGGCATCCGGGCAAGAGTCACTTTGATTTCTTTCGTCCCCTGTTTGTGGCGCTGGCTGAACGGGGACACAATATCAGCATGTACAGTTACTTTCCGCTGAAGGAGCCTATGGCCAACTACACGGATTACGTGTTTGAGGGCATGCCGCTGCTGACGGACTTCGTGGATCTGAAGGTAAATGTGGCTCATATGGCCGACACGAAATGCACCCCAGCTCAACTTTTTCGCTTCTCCGGCAGAACATTGAGAAACAATCTGATTTCTTGGGAATACCCATCAAAATGGGCAACTTCTTCATGCTGCACGACTGGAGTTTGCGCTCCTGTCAGGTGGCTTTGCACTCGCCACTGATCGCAGAGTTGATCAGCTCGTCCCGGCGCTACGACGTCATCATCCTGGAGCAGTTCGCCAATGACTGCCTCTCCGCAGTTGCCCATCTGCTGAATAGGCCCGTGATTGCCTTGAGCAGCTGTGCTATCATGTCCTGGCACTATCAAACTCTGGGCACGCCCCACATCAACTCAGTCATGCCCATGAACTTTCTGCCCCACACCGACCACATGGGATTTTTGGAGCGCCTCAATAACTTTTTCCACTTTCATATTGTCAATGCACTCCATAAGTATATTTGCAATGCATTTATATATATATATATATATATTTCTGATTCCACGTCACCTTTTAAGGTATATAACAGAGCCAGCCACAGATGCTTTGATAAGAGAACGCTTCGGTCCGGGTCTGCCACCCATCAATGAGATTGTGAAGAACACGAGTCTCATGCTGATTAATCAACATTATTCACTGTCGGGCTCAACGCCCTATACCGCTAATGTCGTAGAGGTGGGGGGTCTGCACGTGATTCCAGCCAAGCCATTGCCCAAGGTATGTCTATATCCTAAAAATGTACCAGACCATCATAAATTCTCTCTTCCAAGCACCTCCAAAGCCTCTTCGATGAATCCGACTTGGGCGTCATCTACATCAGCTGGGGCTCAATGGTTGATCCCAGCACTTTATCTGCACCCAAACTGCAGGCGCTCCTCGAAACCATTTCCAATTTGCACCGCTATACATTCGTGATGCGCTGGATAAAGAAAGCCATGCCCGAGAATAAGCCTAAGAATCTATATACCTTCGAGTGGCTGCCACAGCGAGATCTGTTGTGTCATCCGAAAGTTAAAGCCTTCGTTTCACACAGCGGTCTTCTGGGCACCTCGGAGTCCATTTACTGTGGCGTTCCATTGCTCGTAACGCCCTTCTATGGAGATCAGTTTCTGAATGCTGCCGCTGTTGCTCAACGACGCTTTGGAGTTATTGTGGAGTTTAAAAACTTCGATGAGCACCATCTTAAACAAGCTCTGAGAACTATACTCGATGATAAGTAAGTGGAGCCCAAAGAAGAACAAAGTAGAAATCAGATGGAAATTTTCCAAATCTCTAGAGTTATCATATTATATATTACAATAATTCCTAACTACACTCTTTTACAGTTTTGCTATGCAGATGAAACGCTCGACTATTGCATTTCGCGAGAGACCCCAAGACCCACTTAAATTGGCTGTCTGGTGGACGGAGCATGTGATCGCCACAAATGGAGCACCACTCGTTCAGAGCGCGGGCAATAATATCAATTGGTTCGTGTATAACTCGATCGATATTTACATCTGCTGTCTGGTAATCGTATTACTCTATGTCGGAGCTGTCTGGAAATTGTTTAAGTTTTTGAGATGGCTTTGTGATAGGCGAAATGTCGCCAAGCAAAACAAACTGAAAAAACAATAAATATTCCATTTGGCACCCGTGAAAACAAAACCCTGCAGAGTCTTATCAATACGATTATAATTTGATCACGCGTTTGCTGACTAATGCACGAAGGGAACACGTGAATTTCGTCTTCGTAGAGTCTAGAAATTTTTACTGACCTCAAAAGATTATATATTTAGTTTACTCACTGTTCCGTGGTAATCAAATTATAAACAATTAGAATATAAACAGAACTGTAATCATTTTAGTATAGCCATCATGAAAGTAAATACTGAGCTGATAACATTGAAATATTCCCATTCAAAACAAACTCATACAGTATTGATAACTATGCAAAATCATTCTTATATGTTGATATACGTCAATAATAATAATTTAAAGGGGTTTTGATTTTCGAATAGTTCCACTTGTATTCTTTCCATTAATAAATAACAGCTGTGTTCAAAAAAAAAAAAAATAGTCTACTGCCATCCTTATCAGTCGCGCTTTTATAGACATTACGAAAATATCACACTTGAATACATGTTAGGCCTCAGAAATATATATGCACACATACATACATATATATATACATATTTCAAAGACACACATACATCTCAATAAAGTAGAGCAATTAAAATTTATCAGCGACAGTAAAACGTGCTACTAGTAGACATTATCAAATCAAATTGATAATGTTTTTGCAACAGCTGTCAGCTGTTTGCTCTAAGGCTAAATTATAACCGATAAGAGCGATGGTTAAACAATAAAATGCAATTTTTTATGAGTCTCATACAACAGTGCAACCGGTTGCTCGGCGCTCAGGTTGAAGCCCCCAAAGATATTAAGCTTGCAAATGCGACATTATATGTATGTACATACATAAAAAAAATTCGTATAGGAAGTAAAGGAATAGAGCATTGCAACTGGGCACAGCTGACTCTGCAATACTCTGTGCTCAAAGATTACGAGTACAGAGCGAAGCCAATGAACATGCACAGTACAAAATCAATATACTCTTCCTGATGTTGTGTATGAGTAAGAGAGTAAAAGAAGAACCGCATGTGCGTGCGTATGTGAAATTGCTGACGGTGCACAATTTGGGAGAGCCGTTCGAATTGAAGCAATGCAAGTGCACAAACTGTGAGAGAGATCACAAATACATGCACAATTATGCGCTCACTTTTGGTTCATGGAGCGTCGTGACGCGTCGTTACAGCCAGCGGCATTTCGGCAACTTTGTCGAAAAAGAGAGTGTAATGAATGCGTGAGAGTAGAAAATAGGCAATACGCCCTTGATCGCTGACACAAGCTCAATTTCGAAAAGTCAGCGGCAGCGCAGTCAACGACTTTTCGGTTACACTGTGACGGCGACTACATGGCTCTTGTCAGTCGCTATTCGATTGTGAAGCGAATGAGAGGCTTGCGGTTCATTTGGTACTTTAGTAATTGTGTTTTCAATAAAGACTCGGCATTTGATTGATTTTTTGAGTGCCGCTTAATTCACAAACTCCATTAGCGTAAGTTCGTCACAGACTTGGTAAGCTATAAGTTAATAGCGATTTGGGGACTTTCCATGCAATTTCGCACTGCAATTATTTACATAATTTTGAGGCATGCGCAGTGCCAATTGCATCGAAGGTTAAGAATTTACAACAATTAAATGCAACAAGTGTTATTTGCAATATTCGTTGATTAGTTCATTCGTTCGTTTTTTTTTTACATTTTTGTTCTAATTTTAAATTTATCACGCATGCCAACAGAAACACATTTAAAAAAAAAAATGCTGCAGTTGCGTTCGCTGATGGCAGCGCTGCTGCCGCTGCTGCTATTGCTGCAGGAGCACGTCTCCGTGGACGCCGGTCGACCGCTAAAGATTCTGGGCTTGTTTCCCCACCCCGGCGTCAGTCACTTCCACTTCTTTCAACCCATCATGCAGGGCCTGGCCGAGGCTGGGCACGAAGTCAGCGTCGTTAGCCATTTTCCGGCTAAAATTCCAACTGCACGCTACAAGGACTTCCCGCTAACAGGCACAGAGAAGCTGACAAACAGCGTTGACTTGAAGGTAAGCTAGTTAATTTTGATATTTTTTTAAATTCCACGCACAACTATTGCAATTGAGGTGCGTTGCCGTTGCCGGCATGTGTCTCAAGGATTGCCGCGAGCTACGTTTAAAAACAATTGTTTCATGTGCTGAAATTTACTTTCGCTTTTGCGTTATATACCCTGTACGAAGTGGACTATTTTCAACAGGGGTAGTAGATCGTATGTACTTTTTGTCACCTCTGATTTTTTGATGACTTACTTTACTTTTTCGTTGCATACCCTGTACAAAATAAAAGTAAGCTTATGAACGTATTGCATCATTGATAAGTGATACTATCTACGAGGCTGTATAATGCATTTAGTCCTTATCAACTTGCACCATATTTTACAAAATCTGTAGCTTGTCTCATAGCAGACACAAAAAATGGTATACCTAAAGCATTGAAGACTTATACTTATACTTATACATAGTTTCCAGATTACATATTGTAAAAATGTATGTCTATAGGGTATACGCTAGTCACCCCCGAAACATATTTATTATAATTTCTTTTTCATTTTTTCATTTTGGTCTCGAAATTCATTCGCAAATTCATCATGAGAAAACTTCAGCTGAAGTACTTTCCTCTGCCTCTCTTTCTCTCTCTCTGCCAAAATTCCACTTTCTTTTTCTCTCACACATTCGCTCACTCTGTGTCTATGTCTTTCAGTTCTTCGACAAGCGACCATTCTACAAACACTTCATCGAGTTCTTTCTGCTCTACGAATGGGGCAAGGAGGCCTGCAACTTGACCTTACGATCGGAGGCTTTGCAGGCGGTCATGAAGCGCAAGGCTGGCTACTATGACGTCATCGTTTTGGAGCAGTTCAACACTGATTGCATGTTGGGCGTGGCACATCAGCTGCAGGCACCAGTTGTTGCCCTCAGCAGTTGCTCCCTGTTGCCCTGGCATTTCGAGCGCATGGGCGCTCCGATAATCCCATCGCATATACCGGTTTTATTTCTGGGTCAATCGCAGGACATGAACTTTGGCGGACGATTGGCAAACTGGTTTAGCTTCCATGCACTCAACTGGATGTACAAGTAGGTTACCCCATTGACCACTGTTGGCAGTAAATCTCTTTATACCATTCCTCTACATCTGTAGACTCATATCGGTGCCCGCCGCTGATGCAATGGTGCAGTACAAGTTTGGACACAATATCCCCTCGGTGGGTGAGCTGGCGAAGAACACCTCCGTTTTGTTTGTGAACACACACTACTCGCTGAGTGGTCCAAAGCCGCTGCCGCCCAACGTCATCGAATTGGGCGGCATTCACATCCAAAAGGCAAATCCGTTGAACGCTGATCTGCAACGCCTGCTGGACAATGCCGAGCACGGGGTGATACTCATCAGTTGGGGCTCCATGATACGCGCCAACTCGTTGTCGCCGTCGAAGCGCGATGGCATTGTGCGTGCCGTGGCCCGTCTCAAGCAGCAGGTCATCTGGAAGTGGGAGAACGAGACCCTCGAGAATAAGCCACCCAATCTGCACATCATGAAATGGCTGCCACAGCGGGACATCCTCTGTCATCCCAATGTGAAGGTCTTCATGACGCATGCCGGCCTCATGGGCAGCTCTGAGGCGGCCTACTGTGGCGTGCCCGTCGTGGCCACGCCCATGTACGGAGATCAGTTCCTGAATGCGGCTGCCCTGGTGCAGCGTGATATGGGCGTGCTGCTGCCCTACGAGGACATTGGAGAGAATACGGTCATGCGAGCTTTGAAGCGAGCGCTGGATAAGAAGTGAGTTGAGATGCCTTACATTCCAGGGTATCACCTGTCGATCACTATGACTTACCATTCATATATTCGTTCTTTGCTTACAGACACGTTGATGCCGCCAAACTCGTATCGCACTCGTTCAAAAATAGACCACAGCAGGCACTGCAGCTGGCCATCTGGTGGGTGGAGCACGTGGGTCACACTGGCGGTGAAACTCTATTGAAGTCCAGCGCTGTCGACCTGTCCCGTTTTGTGTACTATTCGCTGGACTGCTATGTAGCCGTTGGCCTCATTCTGGCCTTGGTAGCTGGCAGTTGGATTTCACTCATACGACTCTGTTGCGGCAAGCAATCCATTAAAAAGAACAAAAAGGATTAAATTCGATCCTTGGCCAAGTCTATGTGATATTTTGTATGTGAACGTCAGTTGTGGTTCTATTATAACTAGTGTAGTAACTCCTGCTTCCAACTATTCGTTTTGTAGTTTATATATTTTGACCAAAATTGAAGCGAAATGGAATGTAAATACAATAGATTAGAAATTATCTAAATATCACATATGTATGTATATGCATCATGGATATTTCTGGAATAATATAGTATGTAAAGCGTTTGTCGTTTCCCATTTGATGTAGAGTAAAAAACTTAGCAGTGCAAACTGCAAAAGTATATTTCAGATATACATCTATTAATCTTATCTCTTATATTGTTTTATAGAAATGCTACCAATGTAATGTGAAATCTATTTATATGAGAGAGTTATCTATATAAGAGATTTTTCAGCCAGCAGTGCTATTTGCACGGTATATTTCAAATATACATATATTAAACTAGCCTATCCCTTATCTCTTATATTGTAATGTCGAAATCTATTTATATGAGAGCTATCTTTATAAGAGATTTTCGTGCTTATCTCCCATCTAATGGATTGCTCTCCGCTCAAATTTTATTTTTATATGTGCTCAAAATTATTTTGAATATTCGCATTCAGTTGTTAAATAGTTTTCGACCCAAGCGAGCGTTTTACGTGCTAAGACTTAATTATATTATATGTGTAATATATAATTCATCTAATATATGATTTAAGTAGAATATATATTGTTAAATTGAGTTTGTAAAAATGCAAACAAATTGTATTTGTAAATGTTTGTTGCTGCTTTCGCTGATTGCTGGAAGCAGCCCAGTGGGCGCTCTCAACATCTTGGGTCTCTTCATCCATCCCGCTATCAGCCATTTTCAGTTCTTTCAGCCACTTCTGCGCCGGTTGGCCGAAATAGGTCACCGCGTGGATGTCGTTAGCCCATTTCGCGATGCACAGCCACCGAAGGGCTATACGGACTATACCCTGCCCAGCGTCAATTTGAGCAATCAACTTGGTTTCGATGTGAGTGGTTGAATATATTATACACGTGTATATATAATACTGATATGTTAACCGACTTCTATACGATCAAATGTAGGCAATAAGCCGTCTGTCTCAGTTTATTTTATATTCATATGAGACAATCTGCAACACAGACAGGCAGCTTATCAGTATCTCAATTAATGTCAGTCACTAACTTAATCAATCTCTCACTCAATCAGCTAACCAATCAGTCGGTCAATTGGCCAGTCAGTCATTTATTCTATCAGTCAATCACCCTGCGAGTCAATCTTTTAGACAATCAGTCAGTCGATATGTTAATCCATCAGTCAGTTCATCAGTCCATTCATCAGTGTTAATCAATCAGTCAATCAGTCAGTCATCAATTCTTTCCGCAGATGTTTGAAGATATTCCTATGCCATCGCTGATGCCCTTCGGCGAGTTCTTCATTCTCCACGCCTATGGCAGGGATGCCTGCAATGCGACGCTTCACAGCGAGGCTCTCGCTCAGGTACTCCGACACCCTGCTGGCTATTATGACATCATCATCATGGAACAATTCAATACGGATTGCATGATGGGCGTGGCTTATCAGCTACAGACGCCCGTCATCGCCATGAGCAGTTGCGCCCTGATGCCGTGGCATTACGAGCGTATGGGCACTCCGATAATACCATCCTATATCTCGGCTCTATTTCTGGGTCAGTCCGAGAACATGTCCTTCGCAGGTCGCCTTGGCAACTGGCTGACCACGCACACGCTCAATTGGCTTTACAGGTGAGCAGCAGTTGGTCATTGATAAGATCACGGATGCAGATTTACTTTCTGCTTGTAGCTTGTTTAATGTGCCCGCTGCTGATGCGTTGCTGCGTCAGAGATTTGGACCCGGCATCCCCAGCACTGGCGAGCTGGTGAAGAACACCTCACTGATGCTCATCAATCAGCATTTTTCCTTCAGCGGCGCCAAGCCTCTGCCACCGAATGTCATCGAAGTGGGCGGACTGCATCTAAGGGCAGCGAAGCCCTTGGACGATGCACTGCACCAACTGCTGGACGGGGCTGAGCATGGCGTTATACTCATCAGCTGGGGCTCCCAGCTGAGAGCCAACTCCCTGTCTAGCGCCAAGCGTGAGAGCCTCCTTCGTGCCTTGGCCCGTCTGCCGCAGCAGATTATCTGGAAGTGGGAGAACGATACGCTGCCCAATCAACCAGCCAACGTTCACATTTTGAAGTGGCTGCCGCAGCGCGACATCTTAGCGCATCCCAATTTGCGCGTATTCTTCAGCCACGGCGGCTTGATGGGCCTCACGGAGGCCGTCGCCAGCGGCGTGCCTGTGGTGGGCATGCCAGTCTATGGTGATCAGTACTTGAATGTGGCGGCTCTGGTGCAACGCGGCATGGCTGTGCGCCTGGACATCAGGCAGTTCAGCGAACAGACCGTATTTGACGCACTCACCCAGGCACTGGATCCCAGCTACAAGCAGCAGGCCAAAAAGGTTGCCTCTGCCTACAACGAACGTCCGCAATTGGCGATGGATAACGCTCTCTGGTGGGTACACCATGTAGCTGAGACACGCGGTGCTCCACTGCTGCAATCCAGTGCTGCGAAGCTCAATCGCTTTGTTTACTATTCCCTGGATGTCTACATGACAGTTGGGGCTGTTCTGTTAGTGCTCCTGGTCATCGTTCTTAAAATCTGGCGTATATGCTGCGGGCGCAAGCGGCAGCTGTCGAAAGCCAAGCGCAGTTAGTTAGCATCAGAACAGATAATACATATTATTTAATACTTAATAAAAGCTCAATCACCAAGGAATCGTTTAAAATCTGAGGATGAATTTTACTTCATCTAAGAAACGCGAATCAACTGTGGGTCCGATAAAAGTGCGGGCGATTTTAAATGTGTAGCTAGTTCAATTGAACAGTTTCATTGTTATTAATCGATTATTTACAATTTCCTCCGGCATTAAACACTGCTTGACAAGCAGTTCAGCACTTTTAGTTGCGTATTCGATTATTCGTTTGGTATTTTGCTTATCATAATTTAGGTTCTTTTTGCTTTTGACACTTTTTATACCATTCAAATTGTCAAAGCTAATTGAACTTCCATTTCAAACTATTTATTTTATTGAATATTACAAAATACGAATCTAAATCAGAACAGCGCAAAACATTCATGGATTGTATCCCCATATTTTCATATTACGTTTTGTTTAATAATAACAATACAAATTCATTTATTTACATAATTTACAATTTTGCTTTGGACGCACCAGGGAAGCCCAGGCGATAGAGAGTTACCACAACGGCACCACCCAGACCCAGGTTGTGCTGTAGGGCCAACTTGGCATTAGGCACCTGCCGCTTCTCGGCCAAACCACGCAGCTGCCAGCACAGCTCGGCGCACTGAGCCAAGCCTGTGGCGCCTAGTGGATGTCCCTTGGAGATGAGTCCTCCACTGGGATTTATCACAAATTTGCCGCCATACGTGTTGTCTCCATTATCGATAAACTCGCCAGCCTTACCCTCTCCACACAGACCCAAGGCCTCGTAGGTGATCAATTCGTTGGCCGAGAAGCAATCATGCAACTCCACGACCTGCACATCCTGTGGCTTGTAGCCGCTCTTGGCAAACAGGCGCTGAGCGGCAAGGCGAGTCATGTCATAGCCGGCAATCTTCATGAGGCTCTTGTCAGCAAAGGTCGACTCGGGATCGGTGGCCATCTCCATACCCACAATCTCGACGGCTTGCTTTTCCAGACCATGACGACGCACGAATTGCTCGGAGGCCAGAATGGCAGCGCCCGAGCCATCCGAGGTGGGACAACACTGCAGTTTGGTCAGCACACCCTCCACCACCTGAGGCGATTTCATTATCTGATCTAGGGTATATTCATCGCGGAACTGAGAGTATCTACAGCAGCAAGAGGAACGAGCCGACAGATTAAGATAAGAATGACTGCACCACTCGTTTATCAAATGGATGGGCAATGTTCAGCGAGAGGATGGCCCCACGATAAGCGATACCAGATAAGATAAGCACCTTCGCCTATTATGGCATCGAACTTTCGACTGAACGTTAATCAATTCATATAGAACTTACGGATTATTAACCGAATGCTTGTGGTTCTTCCAGGCAATCTTTCCGAAATGCTCCGGCTTGGTGCCGTGCTTCTTCATGTGCTCCTTGCCAGCATTGCCAAAGATCTGAGCAGCCATTGGTCCAGATCCGATCTCTGTTAGCTCTCCCATTTCGGTAATGTGACGCTCCATGGGATTGGCACGATCAAAGTACTAACAATAAAGATCATATTATGGCTGGCATTATATGGGGATGAAAGTTCCCTCTAGCTACCTTTGATGCCAACGAGCCACGCTCCATTTTCTCAAAGCCCAGAGCCAGGACACAGTCTGCGTTGCCCGACTCGACGATCTGCTTGCCCAGATACAGGGCACTCGAGCCCGTGGAGCAGTTGTTGTTCACATTGTAGATGGGAATGCCAGTCATGCCCACCTCATAGACCGCCCGCTGGCCGCAGGTGGAGTCGCCATAGACATAGCCCACAACAGCCTGTTGCACCTCCTCGTACTTAATGTTGGCATCCTGGAGAGCCTTGGTAACTGCCTCCTTGGCAAAGTCGGGGTAGCACACATCGGCCCGGCGACCTGGTTTCTCGAACTAAGAATCGAAAGTCGGTTACAGTTGGAGACAAAGGTCACTCCCTAATACGAACCTTGGTCATGCCAACGCCGATAACGTAAACTCTTGTCTTAGTCATTTTGATGTGCTTCTATTTTGGTAGGCGTCCGAGAAGTAACTGTTCGACAGATTTTCAGTTGGGCGCGAATTCACATCGGTGTCAATGGAATCAGTTCAATTGAGTTGCTCCATAATTTTGAACAAGTTCAGTTTTGAAGCTATTCAGTGTGGAATGTAAGTCCTTTCGTGTTTAGTATTTAATTATTATTTACGAAATTTGTAGCTGGAACTGAGCTGGTCACGCCGGCTTTGATAATCTTCCAGTTTTTATGCATATAAAATTATCTGCCAAACTTAATTATTGCAGCTATATATCGGAGAAACAATTTAATCTAAATCGATACTTTAATTATTTTGTTTTATTTCGTTAGGCAAGTTGCGATAAGCAGTGCTAAAAGTTTGTCAATAACTAAACATATCGATAGTTTTGTTTAGCTTACCAGCGAACTTGTTTTGTGGTCTTGCGCTAATGTTTAGTAATTGATTAAATCCGAGTCGTAGCGGTTTAACTTGTAGTTCATCTAAAGAATATTACTTAAACTCACATAATGACACAGACCCGAGTGTATGTTGTTGGTGTTGGCATGACCAAGGTAAATATCATTATCTAGTATACATACATATGTAGAAACAGGTGCAGCAAAGAAAAAGACGATCTCCAAAAAGCTGCCACAATAAGTTGCTACATGTTCCTCCTCCTCTCCCTATAGTAATTATCGCACTCGGACTTTGAACTACAGTGCACTTCGGTCATTAAAGAAATCGAAATCTTGTTGCTGCGCAATCTAATTTCCATGTTTTGTTACTATTATCTAAAATAATCGGATTAAAGGTTGTTCTTCTATAAATAAAAACTATTAACTCTTTCAACAGTTCGAGAAGCCTGGTCGCCGCACCGATATTTGCTATCCGGACTTTGCCAAAGAGGCAGTTACCAAAGCTCTCCAGGATGCCAACCTCCAGTACACGGATGTGCAACAGGCTGTTGTGGGCTATGTCTATGGCGACTCCACCTGCGGCCAGCGGGCGGTCTATGAGGTGGGCATGACTGGCATTCCCGTCTACAATGTGAACAACAACTGCTCCACGGGCTCGAGTGCCCTGTATCTGGGCAAGCAGATCATCGAGTCGGGCAACGCAGACTGTGTCCTGGCTCTGGGCTTTGAGAAAATGGAGCGTGGCTCGTTGGCATCAAAGGTAGCTAGAGGGAACTTTCATCCCCATATAATGCCAGCCATAATATGATCTTTATTGTTAGTACTTTGATCGTGCCAATCCCATGGAGCGTCACATTACCGAAATGGGAGAGCTAACAGAGATCGGATCTGGACCAATGGCTGCTCAGATCTTTGGCAATGCTGGCAAGGAGCACATGAAGAAGCACGGTACCAAGCCGGAGCATTTCGGAAAGATTGCCTGGAAGAATCACAAGCATTCGGTTAATAATCCGTAAGTGCCCTTGTTAAATTGATATGGGGCGTGTTAAGCCTTAATGTGTTGCATATACTTATCTAATCTTTTTATGATTAGATATTCGCAATTCCGCGATGAATATACCCTAGAGCAGATTATGAAGTCTCCACAGGTGGTGGAAGGCGTGCTGACCAAGCTTCAGTGTTGTCCCACCTCGGATGGCTCGGGCGCTGCCATTCTGGCCTCTGAGCAATTCGTGCGTCGTCATGGTCTGGAAAAGCAAGCCGTCGAGATTGTGGGTATGGAGATGGCCAGCGATCCCGAGTCGACCTTTGCTGACAAGAGCCTCATGAAGATTGCCGGCTATGACATGACTCGCCTTGCCGCTCAGCGCCTGTTTGCCAAGAGCGGCTACAAGCCACAGGATGTGCAGGTCGTGGAGTTGCATGATTGCTTCTCGGCCAACGAATTGATCACCTACGAGGCCTTGGGTCTGTGTGGAGAGGGTAAGGCTGGCGAGTTTATCGATAATGGAGACAACACGTATGGCGGCAAATTTGTGATAAATCCCAGTGGAGGACTGATCTCCAAGGGACATCCCTTAGGCGCCACAGGCTTGGCTCAGTGCGCCGAGCTGTGCTGGCAGCTGCGTGGTTTGGCCGAGAAGCGGCAGGTGCCTAATGCCAAGTTAGCCCTGCAGCATAACCTGGGTCTGGGTGGTGCCGTTGTTGTGGCCCTTTATCGCTTGGGTTTCCCGGGTGCGGGTGGTGTGAAGCAGAACAAGACCGCTGCCGCAAAGAACGCGACCAGCGAGGAGGGCTTCAAAGTGTCGCCGCTACTTAAGCTGCTCGAGCAGGCTATGCAAGAGGACCAAGACAATCTAATTGAAAAGGTGCGTGCTGTCTATGGCTTCAGGGTGAACAATGGTCCTCAAGGTCAGACCGGTTTCTGGGTAATTGATGCCAAGCAAGGCAAGGGCAAGGTCATCTTCAACGGAACGCGTAAGTCAATACATATTAGGAAACCCGAATAGCTTATTAAAAGCAATTAATTATAATTGCAGAAAAATGCGATGTTACCTTTATAATCAGCGACGATGATGTGTACGAGCTGTTGTTGGGCAAACTGCCTCCCCAGAAGGCCTTCTTCCAGGGCAAGATCAAGATTCAGGGCAACATGGGCTTCGCCATGAAGCTGTTGGACTTGCAGCGCTCAGCGCAGGGTCGCATCCAGGAGCTGCGGTCCAAGCTTTAAGCGAACAAAGCATTCCATTGATTTTTACAATTAATTTTAGATGGGCTCTTTTAAAACGGATTATATACATATATATCAATATTATTATTTTTTGATGCTGATATGTATTATTTGTAGCAATTATATTTCACGTTGATATTATTTTTTATATATCATTGGTTTTTAATACTCGTCTTAACATATGTAATATATGGAGTAAAAAGGGTATAGCCCACTGATATGGACAAACATATAAAATGTTAAGAATATATAATTCCCATATATACTGTTATTGCTTCTCGGATAGATCATCACAATTTTTCTATTAAATTTTTTACTAAAAAAAAACAGTTTGTGTTGAATTTTTGTACGATCCGAATCTTTATTGTTTCTTCAACGTGCATTGGTTTTAAAAACTACATTTATATGTGTGGTATATATAGAATTGTATATATATATATATATATCATAATTGTCGATATATATATATATGTGTGTGTGAATGTGCTTGCAAAACACGTTTCAAAAATGTCGTTAGGAAAAACACAAAATTTAAAACAACTGGGCGCTTTTTGCACTTTAGTTTGACTTGTAAAAAATACACGGCCAATGTGCGCGCAACCTATGCTAATATACAAATCTATATATATATATATATATATATATATATATATATATATATATATATATATATATATATATATATATATATATATATAAGTATATATAGATATATATCTGTATCTGCTTATTCAATTATATATATCAAAGTTTTTCTCTAACTGTTGCCAATGTTGTGTACCTTATAGTGCCTGCGATAATAAATTAAAGATCTACGTGTCTAAAAAGTATTTTTAGCATTTTGAGCTTAATTAACTACAGTTACCAAATATAATAATATATGCGGGCAAGTTGATGTTCGGCTTATGCGAACGAACCTTAGCCCCAGTTTTGCTATATACAAAAAACGATATAAAGCTCGCGCTTGCGTTAGACGCCAAAAACGTGGCCTAATCCAAACAATTAAAAAAAAAACAATTTCCAACAATTTCTTCTTCTTCGTTATATAGCTGCAAAAATTAGATTAGCGATGCTGGGGAACACATCGCCTGGAGAAGCCTCTGTGCAACAGGCAACGCACTCTCAGTAGCTGTTATTGGAGTTGGCATAGGAAGATAGTGAAGTCTTCGGCGTGCCTGCCGTGCTACTGGTTGCTGCTGTGGATGCAGCCGGAACTGCTGCTGCTGTGGAGCCGCTGCTTGAGCTTGTGGAGTTCGTGATACTGGGCTTATTGTCCATGCTGGCCATTATGGACCCGAGCAGATCGACTGGCGACACGCTTTTGGTTTTGGCTGAACCTCTGCTGCCGGCCAATATGATCTTGTGCGAGGGCAAGGTGAACGTTTTGTAGGTGGTGGTGGTGCTGCTGGGGGTGGTGCTGGAGGTGGTGCTGTTGCTGCTGCTGTTGTTGCTGGTCGCAGTTGTTGCCTTCTGGCTGATTTGGCCTCTGGCTGGTGGTGGTGGCGGAGGTGGTGGTGGTGGCAATGGCGTGGGAGGCAGAGGTGGCGTTAAAACCACCGCCGACAGGCGACCTACTAGCGGCGTCAGCGATGCTGCGGGCAGCACCACCTTAACAACTTGTGATGGCGTTGCTCCGATTGAGGTCGTGTTCACTGGTGGCTGCGTTAGACGCACAACTGGCAAAGTGGACGCCGGCAGAGGTGCGGCCGTGGGTGTCGGTGTAGGTGCAGGTGTAACTGTTGCAGCTGGCAATGCTGGCATTTCCAATGGAATTACTTCCACACACATTTCAGTTACCTCCTCCTCGTGATCCACCACCAGTTGTGGCGTGCTCTCCACAATGAGCTCACTGCCCACATCTTCGACCGGGTTGTGGGCCGGCGAGGCTGGCGCCACGCAGTTGGGGATTTCAGGTTTGGTGACGCTCGTCGTTGTCGTTGTGGTGGGCTCATCGGATACCATTTTGAGCTGTATTTTGATTTCGGGCTCCTTTTGATTCAAACTATTTACATAAGCTTCGCGATGCGTGAACGGCGTCTGAGGCACAAGAGGCAGCGGCGGCAGCAAGGCTGGCGTCAGGGTTGAGGGAGCAAGAACTGAGGGAGCTGGACTGGGAGCGGTAACGGACGCACTGCTTGCCACTATTGATACGGTCGTCTCGTTTTCTAGACGCGGCAGTTTAGCTGGCGTAGCTGAGGTTGAAGCCAGCTCTGGTTTATGCTCCACCTTTTTGTTGCGCGCCTTGTCCTTATCCTTATCATTATCCTTATCTTTATCCTTATCTTTGTCTTTATCACGATTAGACTTCTCTCGATCCTTGCTGCAAGGTTTGCGATCCTTATCGAGTGCCGTGGCTGCCGCTTTGGTCTGCTTGTATGTGTGCTCCAGCACCATTTTGCGCATATCTATCTTGGAGTCATCCTTGTTCGCCCTCTTTTTGGGCGTGCTGTTGTTACTGTTGCTGTTGCTGCTGTTGTTATTGTTGTTGATCTGACGCGTGGGCGAGGCACTAGCCGACGAGACATGATCATCTTGGCTGCTTTCGCTGGAACGGCGGTCTCTGCCGTCCAAGTCAATCGCCTTACGCTTGGCTTTGCCGTCGTGCGTACGCTTCGAGGGCGTCTTCTTGCCAGACTCATCGTGGCCAATGGGATGGGGCAATATGGTTTGTTTCTCCTTATAATGCGGCGTCTCGGCCAGCACTGGATTGTTCTTCTCATTGATTACCTCCTGGCCGGGATAATACTGTCGCAAACGCAGATGCCAAGCTACGATAGAAGAGCGAATTAATTAAATTAAATTAATGAAATAATTATATATGATTTACCTATGCTTGTCACAGCCGTCACGGTGCGGAACTGGTGTATAATGTTGCGTGGCAGAAAGTAGATATCATTGTCACAGAGCTGGATGCGCGCATAGCGAATGCCATCTCGACGTAGCTGATTCAATTTGGCATCCTCGATCCACTGCACACACTGCGATATGGGTGGCTCGTGGAGATCCAGCTGCAGCATCTCCACCAGCGTATTAAAGTCCTGAGCAGCAAAGGCAACCACATCTTTGGTGATGCGATTCTGGCTATAAGATTGTCCACAATGCACAGCCTTGAGAATACCTGAGAAAGATTCGAGAATTTAGATTGCATTAGAATTGTTGAAGCCGAGAAAATCTAGGAAGGGTTAAGTGTGGAATGTAACAGTCAAAGAGGGAAAAACAGTGCTTTATAGAGAGCTCACCAACTGCGGCGGTAGTGATGCGCTCGTGCCCGTGGCCGACATGATCCGCGTGCGCCTTAGTTCGATCCTCAATCATGGTCTCGCGTGCCTCCGATAAACGCGGCAGATACTGCAAATTGCGCAGCTCATTAATTCGCGTGCTGTAATAAGGAATTATTATATTAATTTGCAAGTATTAACTAGGAGAAAGCTAAACAAAACATTGCTAATATGGGATTCGTTTTAGTAATAAATAAAAATAAATAATTTATCTATACTAATAAATGAATAAATGTGCTATGTTTAAAAGAAATGAAAACTAAAATTATATTTTTTTTTAAATATATTAGTATTTATTTTATAATTAATATATGTATTATTACAAATGAAGAGAAGGAACAATGATTTAGAAGAAAATGTTTTCAGATATTAGTTGGGTTAGTTGATGAATTAAATAAACAAATATATGTATAGGAACAAATTTATGTTAACGCTTACCGCTGTCGCTTGAGGGGTGTCTTACTATTTAGCTCAGCCGTGGGCACAAGTTGCTCGCCTGCACGAATCCATAAAATGGGCCCATCGTTTGATTGACGCGGATCCGTTTGGAGTATAGAATTCACACCCCAGGGCATTGTCTAAAATATATAATACATTAATTAATGGATGTACGTTAGTTAGCCTTTTATGTAGTATTTACCTTGCGCAGAAATGGGTTCTGTTCGATGCGTCCCAGCAGATCCGGAAAGTAGCCGCCCACCTCCTCGTGCACCTTGCCCACTAATGAGATCTGATGCAGTGGTCCATAGCGAAATGTGCCCTGGCAATAGTTGCGCACCACCTGCAATCAAATAAAATTAATAATAAATAATTAGATTAGCTTATTATTAATGGCTGCTGGCCACTGTCGCGCTCACCTGTTCATTGTACTGGGCCATGGTGCACGTCTCAATGTCCGAGTTGCGCCCAAGCACGCCCGCCTTTACTGTTAACGTGGAATAATTCTCGGCCATATGCTCCAGTAGATCGGGTATATAGCGAGCGGCATCGTGTACAATGCCCATCACATGGTGCGCGTAGCCCTGCTCGTCCTCGGCAAAGCATACGCTAAAGAACTCATCCACCAGCTGTTCCATTTCATCCGGCGACAGTTCATCGATTTCGTGCTGATAGAGATGCACCACCGATGCACCGCCATTAGGATACTGTTCCACTTGAATGTAATGACCGTATTTGAGATTTTCAAGTCCGGCGGGCGCTTTGCGGTTGCCCCTCGGCGTGGGCAAGCAATTGGTTTGCCAGGCACCAGCAGCGGGCGGATGCTGAATGCATTGAACGCCAACGCTGCTGCGACGGATCTTGGACCGTTTATAGCATTTGGAGCAATCCCGCGACGAGAAGGATGACGAATGCCGTGATGATGACGAGGAAGATGAAGTCTTGTGATGACTGCTCGTCGAATTACTTGACGAGGAGGAGGATGATTTACGCGCGCTACAGTTCGAGGAGGAATGATGACTGGCGCTACTGCTGCTGCTGCTGCTGCTGCTGCTGCCACTGTTGCTGTTGCTGCTGTTGGTAATTTTTGGAGCCGGTGATGGCATTAAAAGTGATGACGCTGAATTGCTGTTGCTGCTGTTGCAATTGTTCTCCTTGGGCTTGCTACCATCGGCGGTAAAGCTCAATTGTCGCGTGACCTCGTCGCGTGTCTTCAACTGTTTGATCACATCGCCATTTAGTAATGGCTTCGTGTCCACTGCCTCCTTTTTGATTTCGTTTTCCATTTTGATAGCCTTACAGTTGTTAAGTACCGTCAAAGCGCCAGACTCTTTCTGCGGCTCCTCTGTTTTGATTTGTGGCTCTATTATACTGGGTACCACAACAGATTTCCTCTCCTGTTCCGCTTCTCGCTCCTTCTCCTTCTCCTCTTTAATGACCACAAACTTGCTGGAACTGTTGTTGCTGCTGCTGCGACTGCTGTCCGAGCTCCGGCGACGATCAGAATGTGAGTTCGATGAGCAACTGGACGATGACGATGGTATCTGTTAATAAGAATTGTTATTATTTTTACTGTATGCCAAAACAGTTGTAGTTAATTATAAGTCACTAGCTTTTGCAGAATTAAGATTTGCAATATCTGAATTGTATAAACCTTTACAACAATAGTTGATTATTTAAAGTTTCCTTTAGATAGATATTTACCTTCTCCCTCTCACGATCGCGCTCTCTGTCCCGATCGCTTCTATTATGCTTCTTGTCTTTGCTACGCGAGGCGGTGGATGAGGAGGAACTGGAACTGGACTTGTAGTCGCTGTTGTGTCGATTTGAATAGGACTTGCTGTTGCTGGTGCTGCTTCCGCTGCTGCTCTTTAGGCTTTGGCTCTCACGATCCTTGGAGGTGCTGCCGCTGCTGCTGGTTGTGTGACGCTTATCTTCATCTCGCTCACGCTCCTTATCTTTTTTCTTCTTCTTGTGATTGCGCTCAGCTAAAAGATAGAAAAAGAGTGCATCAGTAAGGGCAGCGAGGGAGGCGAAAGAAAAGCTCTTGGCAGCTCTGCTTACCCGTTTTGTTGCTGTCCGATTCGGCAGCTGTCGCTGCCGGCGTCGCTGCTGCCGTCACTTTGACACAGTTCGTTGTTGTTTTATTTGTTGTTGCTATCGCTGCTGTTGTTGTTTCTGTTGTAGTTTTTGTTGCTGTTGCTGTTGTTGTGGTATTTGCATTGCCATCGCCTGACAGCTGCTCTTTTTGTTGTTTAGTTTTAGCACTGCTCTCGTTGTTGTTGTTATTATTGTTGTTGTTGTTCATGTGGTGGTGCTCGGCGCTCACCATTGTGGCCCCTTCTTCGTTCTCCAATTGCGACTTGTCGTTGTTTGCTATTGTCGATGACGCCGCAGCAACTGCGGCTGTGTCTCTGCTTATCATTGTCTGTGTGTTTGCATACATATATATATGCACATGCACATATAGGTGTGTGTGTGTGTAAAGGTGGAATGGATAAGAAAAGTATTAGGCGCAAAATTTCGGGCGGCATATTACGATACATGACGTCGTTGTAGTCAACGATGATTCCACAACATTCTACACTTACCGCTGTGTCGGCTACTACTGAGTTGCTTGTTGTGGCGCGGGCGGTGTCCTGGCACATGGCGGGTAGCGGCACAATATTATTTTCGCCATCAGCGCCGCCGCCTTCTAATGTGTTTTCCATACTGTTTGTACTGGTGGGTGTTCGTGTTGGTGTGTGTGTATGTGTGCGTATGTGTTGTGTATATGAGTTAGTGTGAATATCGATTTGCAAGTAGCTTGCCGTCTACGTGACGCTACTCAGGAAGCTATCTAAAACTCACGAGCAATTCGTTGCTGTTGCTTGCCGCTCACTTGCACTTGCATTTGTATTAGTGACCGCGCGATTTCGCGTAACTAAATGCTTGCTCAATTTTTAATAACAATTTTGCGTTTTCGTTCTACAACGAGCCTTCGTCGTACGTCGTGCATTCATTGTTTGCCTTGCCGATAATTTAGAGTTGTCGCATTTTCTTCGACTGGCTATGCATCGATGGGTCCGATGGGTCGCGTGCGTGCATTATGATGTTAGACGATATATCGATAAGTTATTCACGGAGAGCATCTTCAAATCAGTGTACAAAATCGGTCAGTAAACTAATTCTTATCTCGTTATCGGAATTTTTCTTTTTGAAAAATATTTCAAATATACTGTAATAAAAAATGTCTTGCAAAATTATTTGTTGCATTCACTATAAAAATTTATGATTAAGATTCTCATTAAAATATGTATACAATTTATTTGCTGGACATTAAAACAAAGAAAAAATACATATATATATATACTTATGTGAACTCAGATTAAATATTTAATATTAAAATAAAATTGAATATTTGATTTCATGCCATCTTTATTTTTAGCAGTTTAAATACACCAATTCAAAATTAAATACACCAACTCAATAATCGATAACGATAGCATGCAGAACTAGTTAAACTACAGTTAAATTAAAAAGTTTGGTACAAATAACAAAAAACAATTGTGTTTTGTGTTGTGTAGAAAATATATTAACCAGTAAAGATTTGACTTTAAATTTTGTAGAATTCAACGTGTGCTTAAAAGACTGGAGTTATGGTTACTGTTATCATGTGCACCAATACGAATTAACAAATAGACAATGGATTGTTGGCGCAGAGTCGCTGATTGAATCTATGGTCAGTCTTTCGGTGTCAGTGATGTGAGGCCGCTTTAAAGGCCATGGCTGCTTGCAAAGCTGCATGACTACTTTCTGCTGCCTTAATGAGCGGTAAGTTTGTCGGGTTATCCAGAATTTCATCCTTTTTCACATGCAGCATATCGATCTCAGTGAGAGCTACATTTGGTTCCTACAAAATAGAAATTGAAAATAATAATGTGCTGAATTATTTCATAGCAAACGCAACATTTACCTTCTCCATCGCTGCTTCGGAGACCTGCAAATGATATTTATCCTTGCAGAAGCGCGACAACAATGCAATGCCCTGTTCACGATTCTTGGCGTACTTGGTCTCCCAAGCATCTAGTAAGCGGTTATAGTAGCGAGCATTCTCAAAGTAAGGTAGAAAAACATGTGTACCCAGCGTTGGAAACACGCGCTCCAGTGGCTTACATCGTGCCAGCTCATCTTCGGCAACAATAAGGCAGCGAACATCATCTGGCAGCAGATTGTCCAATATGGTATCCACATATTCCTCACGAAACTCTATGGCACGACTGGTGAAGTGATTATGCTTACGCACCTCTTCGGCTGTTAGGCAGGTGGTAAAGATTCGTTTATCGTGGACCAGCGGTCCCTGCATCTGCAGCTCCTCCAGTATCTCCTGCTGCTGGCGCTCATTCAGCTTGGGCGGCACCTGATATAGGGCCGTATTCAATACGGCCTGTATCAACGGTCCTTTCACATGCAAATCGAGCGGCAGCTCCGAGTGCAGTGATGGTGATATGTTAATCTCGAGCAACCAAGGCACCAAGTTTTCATCGAGCAACACATCGAATCCGAACAGCTCATAACAGTTGTAACGGAAATTCACGTTTTGCCGATACATACGATTCAAGCCCGATTCTCCGCTGACTATTCCGCGGATAACCAGATTACGCAGCGTTGCCCACAAGCGTTTCGTGTTGACACCACGATTCTCTAGGCAGGACCACAGAGATTGCAGTGTCCATTTGTGTCCCTGACACGCATTGAAATCCTCGTTCTTAGTATAATTTTGTGAAAACTTATTTATGCTATAGTTCGTCAGATGCATACAGCGCTCATCCAGATTGCCCAGCTCTGAACTATATTTGACCGAGGCGAATCTCGCTAAGCCATCCTTGAACATATAGATACGCAGTGGGTTAATGGAGGTCAGCACCACATACAGTCGCATATCGAACTTATTGTCATTGATTAGCAACGGTCGTTCAATGTACTTCTGCACCACCAATGGACGATCCTTGGGGAATTGACTCCACTTGTTCACAATGCGTATGCCAGTGCCGCGCGCACTCGCCGGTGGCTTCACAATCCATTTGGTCAGCTTTGAAGCGTTCTTTGGCCACACTTGACGCAGATGTTCCAAATCATCAGGCATTATATACGATCTGTTGTGGTAGAGCATAGCCGCATTAGCTTGGATTCTTTGGGATTCCATTTACTTTACTTACTTTTGCATGATTCCAAATTCCTTTTTACCGAATTTCTTCATATTGTTTGCAATGCTACGCCACATTGTATCCTTACGTCCAATACGAAATGAGCCGGGCATATGGTTATATTTCTGATGCGAACGTATCGTACGAAAACCTGGACTCTTCATATGCTTCTCCCACACGGCCATCCAGTCCGTGGTATCTGTTTAAGAAGATTTTATATTCAATTTTAAGAGTTATATGACTTAATGTTCAATTTTCTAATCAATAATTGAATTCAATCTGATATGATATAAAATGGATCTTAAATTTAAAATTATTCTAAATTTTATTTAGCTGCTCTACTTTGTCAGCCTGTCTTATTTGAAGTACCTCTAACGGATCTACTTACTTTTGATAATGCGAAAGCCAGAATTCAGTACAACGCGCTTCACAATCTTTGGCATAACCGGACTGAGCTTCCATTTGAGCACACGATGCAGTGCAGCCGGCATGGGTGGACCCTTATCGGCATGCGATGTGAAATTTAAATAGGGCGGCACATTTGGGAATAGACTCGGCGATAATATAGCATCCGGCTTGAAATATACAGATACTTCGGAGTCTGTGGTGGCTGTGGTAGTTGTGGTTGCCACCGATGTCTTGGATGGCCCCTTTTCCAGTTTAAGTCGAATATGACGACTCTGGCTAGTCTCATCATTATCATCCTCCAGGTAAAACGGTGTGCCCACATAGTCCTCATCCGAATCCGAATCATCATAGCTAGTAATTTCGTCAATTGCTGCAAAAAGCATATTTTATCAATCATAATATATTCTATTATAATATAAATAAATATCTATATAGTTTATCGCTCTTACCGCCACAGGGATCATCATCGTTTTGTCGTCCTTCATGGTTGATGCTAACGCATTTGTTCAAGGAGACGCCCATGTAGTTGCCCGAATGCTCACCGGATGCGATCCGTGAGTTCAAGCAATGGAATGGCATCTGTGACGGCTGTGCATAGAGCGATGCATATAGCGACGTCTCCAGCGCCGAGGCAGCTGATTTGGTGAGGCCGTTTTGGGTAAGTATTTTGCTCTTCTCGTCATGCTGCTGTCCATTCAGCATGCTGCTGCCATGGAAGGTATTCACAACAATCTTGCTGGCCGCCTTAATTGTCGTGGCACTCGAGCTGTGGGCTATTCCTCCCCGAGGTGGACTTGGACAGGCTGTGTTATTGGAGCGCTTGCAGTTGTTGTTGTTATTATTGGCACTGCTGTTCGTTGAATTCTTGGCAAGCGCGTCCTCTCGAGCACGCTTCAAGAGCATCTGTGTGTTAGCATTTGGCAGCCGAAATAGCACAGCGGGGGGAGCAAACGCACAGGAAACAGGCAACAGATAAGGCGGGGGACAGGTAATCAGGCAAGATGTTGAATGATCAAAACAGATAAAAATATATTCAGCAAGCCGAACACTGCTGAATGCATTCTCCGTATATATATAAATCAAGGATATAGTTAGTCTAACTGCAGCGATATATGAAAGGGATAATGATCATACAGATTTCCTGCTCAAAAGGCATACAGATCACATATGATCAACATGATGTGTAAGACATTCGGACTTAGACAGATATAAAAAAAGTTGACGATATTATATAGATTCATAAAAGTTAGTTTTAGCAAGGATCTTCGCGCATTGTCTTGGATTATAATATCTATAAGACATAAATGGAAGGATCATATAAAGCAGTAGCATGGCTAGTTAAATGTACGACATAGACCTTTGCGATGTAGTAAGACAAAATACAGATACATAAATATATATAAATGGCGATTACATAGACCATAAGAATTCACATTTAGCTTTAGATTTTGGCTACGCACCTGAACTTTCTTATACGGCTCAGATTGAAGGACTCCAACAACAGGAGCTGGCACAGAATTCAACTTCGGTAGGATGCGTGTCGCCATTGACTTGACAGGCTGAGCTGAGCTGGCAACAGATGCATTTGAAACATCCGGCATCTTTGATCTCCGGTGCGCCAGATGCGACGCCTTCTGCATTTGTCCTTTAATTATCTTGGTTGCGGCAGCGGCAGTTGTTGCAGTCGCGGCGGTTGTTACGGCTGCTGCAGCGGCGGCCGCTTGGGTGGCACTGGCCACGGGCGACGAATGACCAGCCACACTCCGCGTGTGTGGGGACAGGCGAGTTGCATTAAAGGGGCTATAGTTGTGGGATTGGTGCCCGGATTGGTGTGAGGATGGATGTGCGGATTGGTGATTGTGATGAGACAGCTGCTTGCACATCACCAGCTTGTCCTTGTACAGTTCGACCTCTTCTAGCCAGGATTCATGAAAATCTAAAATTTCGATGCCCTTGCCACGGGTCTGTGATGTATGATGTCTGGCCGTGTTCTCCTTTGTGGCAGAGGCTGTGGCCGATGCAACATTACCTGCTGTCGTATGTGGACGCATCGTCGGCGTTGACCTTTTATCAGTTGTGATCTGTGCCATAGGTTTTTCACAGAAAATTTTGGATAACTGCAAGTAGGAAAGCCAAAATAAATACATATATCCAAATTGCAGAAACTTTGCAAATCTTTGTTTGCATTATGTGATGAGCGCCATTACTTCAGCTAGCTGATTGTGTGCGATGCTGCTGCTGCTGCGGCACGTTGTCAATGGCTGCTATTTTCGATATGGCACTGCACCAAGATCAATCGACAGACGCCCCGACGCGTCGCATAGTCCGCGATGGTTGCGTTCGCTGATCTCGTTTATAGACTATTTAATTAGACGCGTATCAATGGAATCAAGATCGCTGGGCGCTGGCCAAATGAAATAAGAAGAGTGAAACTAATACACAAATAACGCAACAATTGACTCTAGCGCGCCTTTCAAAATGCAAATTCAAAGCGCGCGCAATTTCTTCCTGTTGTTGTTGCTGCTGCTGCTATTTTTTGTTGTTGTGGTTGGTTTTAGGCAGCCGGCGTGGCGCTGTTTTTGTGAATTTCAAGTGATTTGTCACACTCACCTTTTACATTTACACGCGCACAATTAATTTTGTAACTATAGTTGAGCAAGCAAACCGAAAATATGCTTGCGTTTTATTAATTAGATTACTAGATCGAAAATACGAATTTTTATTTATATTCAAAAATAAAGCCGGACGACTTAAGACAACAACAAGCTGAAACGAAGTGACCGTGCGGCGTAAACTATAAAAATACCAAAACATATAAAATACTAACGGCGATGTGTGAAGGCAGTGCAGCCCAGTGCAAAGTGTGGAAAAGCAACCAGTGCTGTATAACAATCTTTTACTGACTTTGGCGCTCATTTAAATATAAATTTTATGCAATGTTTCAGAATATGGCTAAATAATTTTGTTGAGTGGTAAAAAAGGTCAAATAAACAGCATATTAAAGCATAACAGTTAAATACAATTAAGTTGATTATATGTTGATATATATGATTATATGTCAATTTAATGGACCATCAATTCTTTTCAGTTGCAACACGTAAATCAGTCAGGTTTGCTGTTAGGGCTTACCTGTGTACACACACAACAGAACAAACACATAAAAGTAGCCGGAGTCGACCTACATGAGTGTAACGAATGCTCAGATCAAACGCCGCTCATGATGAAGACATCAACATTTCAATTTAAACACCTTCGGCTGCTTGTTTCTCTTAATACCCCGTAACTGTTGATGATGGGGTATATTCGTCTGTTTCCAAATCAACTGAGATATAAATCTTAGCTTTGCACATATACATATACAAACTCAATGCAAATAATTGGAGATATCAATGCATTATAATTTGATATCCATTACCATGAGCTGGGGATACGATCTCCATATTTTTGTTGTTGCTTATAGGGTAGTTGCTAGTCAGTCCCTTACTTCTGTTTCATGATTTCTTAATTTTTTATTGATTTTCATGTACAAAGTGATTTATCGCTGATCCTGCGGCAAAACGTTCAAAACCCAAAAGCCCTGCAACAGAACAGACCATAAGAATCTGTCTGTGCGGCAAACACACACAAACCCACACACACACAGAGAGACGATATAAATCTGTCGATAAGTTGTGGCGGCATTATGAGCGTTTAAACGGCACTCGAGGCACCGCCTACAAAACGTCAACACCCGAGACCAAAGACCAGCCACGGCTCGTCCAACTGGCCCGCTTGGCTGATGATGAACTTATCTTCATCTCTAAAATTGTTTAACGTGTTCCTCTGTGTGTGTGTGTGTGTGTGTGTATTTGTGTGTGTGCGTCTGTCTCTCAGACATTTTGCGGTGCTGTGGCTGCAGGATGGCAGATGTAGATATGGACATGTGCCCCGGGCACAGCCACCGCCACTGAATCAGCCTCCGCTCCAGCTTGCGTGTGGGCTCAGCCCAGCTCATAGTTAGTCACTCGCATTTTCTGATTGGTGTTTTCATTTTCTTCTTCTTTTTTGTGCGATAATCGCGCTGCGTGTTTATTAAATATTATTATTTAACTAAGAATAAGAAATAATTCAGGTTCAATCTAACATTGAGCTATGGCTTAAGTAAAATTCCTTGGGAAAGATTTTTTTTAAGTTTAATTATATTATAATGAATAGCTGTATATTATATATAATTATTTTGAATATTTTGATGGATTTTAGATATATTATTAATAATAATTATTATTCAGATTGTTCTTGTCAGCTATTGCTAGCAGCTAAAGATTTGAGCAAACAATGTAAGCGAACTAATTAAAGCGATTCTATATTTAGTCCAAATCTAAATCTGATATTTTGTTAATCTAAATCTATAATTTTGTTATAATTTTTATAATTTCTTATTAGTTTAACCTTTACTTTAACCTTCCATTTCTAATTAACTCTCTATATAATTGTTAATTAAATTACATTAATTCCTTTGATTCCATTCTTCATCATGGGCCGAAGGCGTTCCGCAAGTCTCTTTCGCTGCTCAAGTTTAGAGTTTCACATCGGGAATTATGTAGGCGGTGTTCTTTGAAGAATATCGAATTTCGAATTCGAAAATGCAATTAATTTGCACAATGCACTTCGCATAGATCCAACCAATTTGGGTCTGTTCAATGAATGATGACATGTGTGTGCTTTGGGTACTGTTGGTGGGTACTTTACCCTCTCCTTACTCAAGGACTCTCTCTCTCATTTGCTCCTTCATACTCCCCGTCTTCCTCTCTCTCTCCCACTCGACATGTACAAGCCTTTTGCCTATTATCGGCACCTTTTTGATAAACCTGAGCCGCCTTGAAAAGGATTTTGATGCTTGCACATTGATTAGAGCTCAGTTTACAGTGTTCAAGGTGTGCATAAGACGAAACTGAGCTACCTCACTTTTTATTCAATCACAAAGGGTTCCCACTCCCAACGCTCCAGATCTATATAGATGATTATGTATGGCTGATTTGTGCTTCCCTCATATGGTTTTCGATCTAATCGCATGCGTGTTACATCAGCAAATGCCCTCACCTGAGCCCACATCTATTCTTTTCAATCAGATCCATTTCAGCTGGTTAAGACGTCGGCATTTTGCGAACAATGTCCACTCGAATAATGAGTGCCAAAAGGTGTAAAACTGGGTGTATCTCTTACCTAATTCGATTGTTCAGCGAGAGAAAAACAGATGTTAAGGCCGAGAGTGCCAATGTACCAAATCCTGCAAAATGGTCTATAGTAAAGGTGATATGTGCTCTATAGTTCGTCCACTTATAGCTTATAAGTGATAAGTAAGTTGTAGTAGATAAATGAATGATATTAATGGAAGGCAAATTCATTCATTTGATACCATTTTCTAAATACACAATTATAGTTAGTAGAGCGTAAAAACTGTAGATATAATTAGTGAAATTCGAAACATAAACAAACGATGATAAGGAGTCTATTGCCATTAACTTAACTCAACTCGATTCCATTCAATCATGCCAAAACAATATGCAAATCCAGAAGCTCTTATATAAAGCTATAGTATTCCATCGGCCAGCAAAATGTTTTCTATAATTGCCTAAATTTCTATAGCATCAAATACAAATTGTGACAAATTCGTTTGAGATTTCCAATTCATTTCAATAGACGCCCGAAACTCATTCGACTGCCCATTTACGGCGGAGCCCATCAAAATTCATGGTTCGGTTCGGTTCGGTGTTGAGTTGCCAAAGCAGCAAAAACAACACACAAAATGGATGCTATCTACGATGGTCGTATAAACTTAATCGGCAGCTAAGTCGGCGATTAATTTTATAGCTTATTTTGTTTTCATGCTGTCTCATCTTAGAGTAAAAAAAAAAGAAAAAACTAAAAAAAAATGATCATAAGCTTTACCTCTCCCGCTGCCATTTCACTGTGACGGCAACGGCTAAAATAAAATTGGAAATTTATAGTCGTTATGAATTTAGCTCTCTCACTCGCACTCTCTCTGTCTGCCTCACACTCTGCCTTTGTGTAGCGTTGAATCTGAATCCGAGTCTGAGCTTGTGTTGGGCTTTAGATCGGGTTCTGCTGCCAAAGGGGCTGTCTCGGTTCGGGCTACCTTTAGCTTCTGCGGAAATTTTAAACGCCCCGAGTTGAGGCTGCGGCTGCTCACGGCTTCGCGAATGCGAATTTTATGCCGCAGTTTTTGTTAATACTCTTTCGGAGGATATTTTGATTTTTGTATTCAAATGTTTATTTGTTTTCTTTAGTTTTGTAATAAGATTTTTACTGTATAAAGACGAGTTGGCAATAAAATTAATATGTATGTATGTAGAGAATACACATGTATATATGTAGAAGTACAGATTATAAACAAGTATATATGAATACATACATCTGTAATATATCAGCTGAAACGGAATATTTAAAGCAAAAGCCGCGTCTTGCATTATAGCTATCCTTAGTGAAAATTTATGTATATTTTGTTTAAGGCTTTATTTTATTCATATTTTTATTTTTTTTTTAGTCTGGCTGGTTTTGAGCTGATCATATATGGATGTCCTTATATTAATTAATATGATAAATATGTCATTTAAGAATTTTTTATAAATTATATATACATTTAATTAGTTATTAATTATTTGTTTACTATTATGTTATAGTTATTTCATAAATTATTTAATTTAAAATGGAATAAATGCTTTTTTTATTGCATTATATAATAGTAACTAAATAAGCAATTAGTCATTAAAAATATAAAAAAGAGTTAAAAGAGTATTAAATATTCAATAATTATTTTAGATCTTCAAGAGTATTAAATCGTCTATATCATGCTAAAAAAAATATTCTACCTTTTCTACTGCTTGCTTGACGTTGATATATATATATATATATATATATATATATATATATATAAGTATGTCTGTCAATATATACACATATATATGTACGTATATATAAAGATATTCAATATTTTGACAGCATTTTGTGCTGAGTTATAGAAGATGGAATTAATTTGCAGCCAGATGATGCGCCCAAAGCCAATCGATGTCAGGCCAACTGCCGCCACGTGACAGTGAGAGAGTGGGCTGTGATTTAGTTAAGGGCTCGGCTTTTGGGCTGGGGCTGGAGTCGGGGTTGGGCTCTGGGCTTTGCCGGGGCCAAACAAATGATGTAAGTAAGGCAATGAATAGGAAGTGCACCTGCGAACGCAGCAGCTGCTGACGCTCGCTGGTGACGCTCTATTACACACACAATCACACGCACAGCTCGGTCGAGGTAGTTAACAATTTAAAACTTGGCTCAAATTACATGGCACTCAACACCCCCAGCCCGAGCCACCCAACTACCCAACCACCCAGCCAACAGTACGCACCGCCTCAGCAAGTGGGGCTGGCCGCTTGTGCGGTTCCCGAGCAATTTAACTTAATTTTATGTTTCGAAAGCATGAATTATGAAGCACGCGTTCAGCTACCTCCCCTCCACCTCCGAGCCGCCCTTCCCCACACCTGCCGCGTAGCCTCTTTAACGCATCCTTCATTAGAGCCGGGCGGTAATTACGGGTCTGGCCAGCACGATTTGTTTTCCACAAAGTTGGCTTTCATTGTCGCATGTTTGTACACAAATTGCGCGTATTTCCATGCTCTTTGCTGTCTTCCAATGTCTCCCAAAATGATTTCATTTGTCATATTCCCGATGCGCCACAATTTGTTGTATATAATTATTATAAATATTTGCTAGCGAAGCGAAGCATTTCCACATGTGGAAAATCCATTGTCATTCGCAGCTGTCGCTGTGTATAAATCGGAATGCAAACCTTTACGACTTTGAAGTAATCAATGCATTATTGAAGACGAGATATTAGACATACATATATTTTTGAGGAATAGATATTGCATTGTTGGAATTATATTATATAGGAAAACATCGTAGGAAGTCTGTCTTATTTATTTTTTAAAATTTATGTTGATTTATTAATTGTTATATAAATATTTATACAGCTCATATTTTTATTATAAACACATACATATTTTTGTTCTCTTTGAATACAATAAATTTACATAAATTGAATACAAAATATTTGATATGCTTAATATATTTTCTAAAGCATTCTTAATGCCTTAATGCTTACGCAAATATTTTAAATTTAAAATTTTTAAATTTAGTATAAAATTAGCTTAAAATTTTAGCGATTCGTTTTATTCGAAAGTTTTTATTTATACATTTTAAATATGTAATTTATAAACAATATAAACAATGAATATTATTAGCTCTGATCAAAATAATACAAAACTCGAATTCGAATAAATGCTAAAAGAGAGTTTGTCGCAATATTTCAACAAATTAATATTAATATTTGTAGAATTAAACTAAATATTTATAACACTCTAGAGACCTTGCACAACTTCTCAAACCATTCGTATGGAGAGGCAGAAACTGGGCTCAGCTGCGTCAGTTGTCGATCGTGTGGGGGTCTTCCCCGCTGCTCGGAGAGGGGGTTCAACAGCCGTTGCTATGACAAATTTATATGGCTTATATGGCAAACGAATTCATAATTGAACTGTAAATGGTAAAAATATTTATTGTCTTATCACATCGTATAACTTGCGATGTCACCACAGGCCGCGAGGAAACCAGATGCACTCGAAATGGAGCCGGACAACAACATAAAAGATACGACAACAATTTACATTTGCCATGAATAGCAAATATAGGTAAGCCGTAAGGCGAGCGACGAAACTTATCGGCTATGAGATACCCTGTAATTGAGAGAAAATTCAGTTGTAGCTTAGAGAAATGAAGTTGAATAAACATTTTTAGCTTATCTTATATAATGAGAACAGAGAACATTTAGATGACTAAATGAGGTAGGCGATATATTGGATCGATAATATATACATATATAGAAGAAACAATGGATAGATGATGGTCGGTGATAATTTATATACATGACGCAGATGAGATGTAGACGATATAGATGATAGGTGATATATATAATATGATAGATGATAATGTTTAGGTATGTTATAGTTAGTATATATCAAATAGTATACATCAAATTTATTCTATATATATATATATATATATATGATAATGATAAATTATATGGATAATATAGATGTTATAAATATACATAATATACAACTTTATGTTTCCATAATATAATAGGAAATTTTATTCTCAATTATTGTGTTGATGCCTTGACTTGACGGCATATATGTATATCAACCCCTTTGCGGATTTCGAAAAATGTGTAGGGTATTAAGAGCTAAAGTCTGAGCCACATGCTGCTTGTAGTTGGCCTAAGCTCCCACAGCAGCTATTTATTTAAAATACCGCTAAAATAGAGAATGCACGAGAAAGAGAAAGGGAGATATACATATAAATATATATAGAGAGAGAGGGCGAAAGGATGGCAGATAATTGCAGTGAGGCTCTGGTTTGGAGCATTCCGACCAGGACCAGGTACCGCAATTTGTGCATAAAAATAATATTCATCGTTATCGTTATTAACTTATGTTGTTTGTGCTAATGCCAAAAGCTGGCCAGAGACCGGAGCGTCGAGAGTTGCGAAAGGAGAGTCCAGATTCGTCCGTCGAGCGGTCAGCGGCGAGCGGCGATCGTCGAGCTTCGGTAGTCGTGGCAACTGGAGCCTGGAGTCGCAGCAGTTGGCAACTAAATGCGCTAATCCGCGTGTTGTCAACTTCATTAGCCGATAAACACGCCGACACATTAAATTGGGTGCCCCCAGTTGGCCCCGCTCCACTGGCCGCCGGCTGCGGCATTTGCCTTTTTGATGTAGGCAAACGGCAAAAAAAATTGCTGCCACTTGAATTTTTAATGCCCATAAAGTATGCCGAGCTGGATGCAGTGCATCGTTGTGGTTATTAGCTGCAGCCGAGCCAGCGAAGCTAGCCAGCCAGCGAAGCCAGCCAGCCAGCTGACTTTGACACTTGGCAAATGTTGGAGCTGCGTTCTGGAGCTGCAACGCAGCACAAAATCTGCCGAATGAAAGTTCAACATAAAATACGTTGGCTTAGCTTTTGTCTGCTCTCTTCTCTCTGCGCTCTGCCTCCCCTGCCCCCTGCAGCCAATCCCCGTCTGATTTTGGTCCTGCGTTGTCGGCCGCGTCGTCAGGTGTGTAATTCGATATCTTTTGCTCTTTAATCCCGCAGACCCAATCGCTGGGGCCATTCGTTTGTGCGCGCGATTTATGTACAACATTTGTATTTTAGCAGGCAGCAGTTGATGAAGAAGTCGATGCGCAGGGGAACGGCCAGAGGGCAGGGGAAGGAGGGCATCCGGCCAGGACACAAGCGCATCCTGCGCCACTAAACAATAATTATGACAACAATAAAAGCAACTACAACAACAACAACAACAATAAAAAGCTTAATTTAGCTGATAAAAACAAAAGGCGCACTGGAGCTCGTCGTAGGAACTCGCCTCACAAAGATTAGGGGGCAATTATTGCTTCACACGGGCTTGGGCATTGGGCATTGGGCTTTGGGCTTTGTTGTGGCTTTGTTTTGGTTTTCAATTTTGACTGAGCAGCAGCAACAGACGCAACAACAACAACAACAACCATAACATTAAACTCGAATTGCCCACTAAGCGCCGGTATAGAATATCCTTACTTAGAATTTTAGTTTTCTAGATCTGAAAAGCATTAAAGCAATGAGTATTGAGCATTGGAAAAAAAAACAAACAAATTGTTGAGAGTTTGATTAAATTTGAAGGTTGAGTAGTTCACGAAAAGTGCTAAAATAATTATTATAATGCTTCATAATATTTTTATGTATGCAGGGCTCTCCATATTCGAGTGACCCATCTGGGAGCCTTTTCACAGAGACTAGCACTATACGCCGTAGATGCTCAAGGCGGCCATTTGAGAGATATCATATTCAAAGAGTGATGTCAACAAGCCTACTTGAACCATATAATACGATTATTAACGACATCAACAATATTGTATTTTTCATTGATTAAAAAAAAAAGAACATGGGTCCATCGAATATGGGTAGCCTTGTAGGCTTGCAGGATGGGCCACTCGGATATGGAGAACCCTATATAAGGTATGAGGCCAATATCGATCATAGCAATATTCAGCTCTTAACAGCAGCTGCTGCCTCACGTTCGACAGTTGCGGTCGTTGGGAACAATTGACTTACAATATTATGCACCCTACGAATTAAAGTTCTTCGCCTGGTACTGTCGAAACTTGAGCAAATATTTGATGCTACCTGGTACCTGGCACTTAGGCATGATCTGTACGGTGAACATGTTAGTAAATGGTGAATTAACATAGTAATATTGACATAGTAGTATTAACACTCTGTAAAATAACATCAAAATTATCAAAATGTTGCACTCTACTAGTCATTGCTGCTCGCCTAGTACATCCAAAAATCGAACACATATCTTGGTGAAGTACAATGATACTGAACTGTAAACAAACTGTTAGTTTACAGTACAATGCTAATTTAATGTTAACCAACATTTTTCACTCTACTACTCTCATTGTTGCTGGTCTGGTACTTCTGAAATATTAACACATATTTTGTGAAGTACCAGGAGCATAGCAATGGGTACTATTAAGTATTAGGGGAAGCAAGTTAAAATATCAATGCAATACCGACTCAAACTTTCGTACTCTTATTGACTATCAAATTGATCAAAATGTTTTACTATAATTCTTACATACAAATATGAAATAATTCGATTCGGCTGTCAGTATCTATATAGTACCGTTGTGTATATAATTATGTAGGAGCTAGTTTCTCCACTACTATTAATAATGTAGAAGTTAGTTTCTTCACCACTATTGTAATGCCTATTCGAAAATATTTGTAATCCACTTAAGCTCTGCAATTCCGGGCTGTAATTAACCTAGATAACAGCTTTTCTACAGTTTTCTTTGAGAGCGAGAGACCCAACTCAACTCAAGACTCAACTCAGAGACCAATTGTAGTAGTAATTACTACTTAAGAGCGGCATTAACGCTATCACTTACACATGTCACATGGTTTGTCGAGCATTACGACAACAATGGGCGTCAGGCGATGCCAATGGGGGACCAAGCACACACACACATACACGCACAGACACTCGCACTCATGCTCATTGTGAATACCTACCGTGACTCGGGCAACCAAAATACGAGTACAGCGAATAACAGCCTCATCATGATCTTGACCGGGCAGTAAGCCAAGAGAGAAAAGTATCCAAAATATAAAGAAGGTAAATACTCGCGTACAGCTGGGCTTTTGTATCTGAACTGTCGGGCGACTGCCGCACGTAGTCTGGGGGTCTGTCTGGGGGATTCATCATCAAACAAACTTACAACAAACACACTATCGGCACTGAGGAGGGGGCTGGGGGCTGGGGCAGACCTGGCAACCGGGCAACCTGGCCAAAACCTTCGCACGCGGCGGCTGCGGCATATTGATTAATGGATCAAAGTCTTTTGACACGAGCTATTTTGGTAAGAAATCCTTTGTTGATCTTAACAAACAGTGATACACACACACACACACACAGGCTCACAGAGAGCGAGATCACGGCATTTGGAGTTTATTTTATATACCCTGCTTTTTTATGGGAAGAGCGTATATGGAATTAGGGACTTGAAGTTCGGTTTTTCAAATTGTGAATATAACTTGCATTATTTGAACATTATTACAGATCTCACAGGGCTCATTCATTCTTCACCTCTGTGAAGAAAGCATGCCACGCCCACTCTACAAGAGTCTGTCTGCCTATTATCAGAAAAGAAATTTCATGTAGAGCCTCCGTCCACCATTGCTCATTATCAATCCTTTAAATAATTCCTTAAACAGTTAATTTTGCAGTCATATATACCCGGTTACAACAGTTTTTGCTTTTTGGTATTTTCAGTTATTCAATAAATTTTCAATTTTGACTGATTGTGAGTGGAATAAGGTCGTTTCGGGCTGAGCGTCGCGTCGTTCGTCAGTCGTCGCTGTCGGTGCGTTATGATGTATGTTTATATCTGCTACCCCTGCCCCACAGTCCCCCCGGTATGTGTGTGTGTGTGGGGGTGTATTGATGTGGTTGCGCTTTTTAACTCTCGTGTTTGTTGTTTGGTTGTTCAGTTGTTGTAATACTCGCTCATTGTGGCCGCCGTTGCTGTTGGTGTTTGGTGTTATTATTATGATTGTTGTTATTGTATTATTGAATTGTTTGGGCCAAAGCACTTGGAAACTATGCTGGCCGCACAGTGGGGCCAGCATGAAAAAAATGTAAGTTCATTTTTTGTAGTTAAGAATTAAATAGAATATAGAATAGGATATATTCGGTTGGAAACGGAAATAAATGTGTGGAAACGGAAGAAATGTTTTGTAGTTAAAAATTAAATAGAATATAGAATAGGGTATATTCGGTTGGAAACAGAAAGAAATGTGTGGCTCCAATATTTGTCAGAATTATCTATGATAGAGCTCTGATTTGTATAAAAACTGAATTTTAATACTAGATCCGATGAAAGTTGTATATCATTAAAATGACATATAATATAAAATATATAATGTGCAGCTTTGACATAATATTTACATTTATATTTTAATATATATTTTTGTAAATATTTAATTTACTTCTAAGATAGTGAAATAGATAACTAAATTTAATATTATTTCCAATTTACACACATATTTAAATGTCCAGCTCTAGCAAACTCATCCCACTGTGCTGGGTATGCTTGGTATGTGCTATGAATGTGCCATCCATTATCAGTGCGCTGCCCGAAACGCCACACACTTGCGGCACATACGAATACAGCTCTGCTGTGATCTGCTCTTATTGTAGCTGTAAAGCAAGGGGGGAGGAAGCGGGGAAGAGCAGAGGGCCAGAGCGGTGGAGGGGTAGAGCCTCTGCCGCTTGGCCGTATTTGTTTACAAATGCATGATTCAAGTAGTACGAAATGTTTTACCACTCGGCGCGGGCTACTACCAAAAACAACAAAATGAGCATTGAAAAGGAAATTGATTGAGTGTAAGATACCCTGTAGGTTGACCTTTGAATAATGAGCTTGCTCTTAGCATAGAAAGAGCTTGAATATCCTGGTTTGAAAGTAGAATTAATATATTATTTATTTTACGAATGTTATATGAAATGCTTAAAATTTAAGATCCCAATTTTGCGGCCCTTTCACTATTATATGTTAAAGATAATATTAAAGATCACTGAACCATCTCTTGGAATTATATTTGTATCTATAGTGTATCTATTATACAGCTAACATAAAAGTCTTCATAGTTAAATATGCACAGCTATTGAGTATATCATACCCAGCTCTTTCACGCTTACAGGGTACAACTGCGGCTGGCTAAAGCAGCAGCGGCGGCGGCGGCCATTGTGTGACTAAATGGAGCTACAAACACACACACACACACACATACATACACGCAGACACACACACATCGATGCAGTGATTGGGCTTGTGGTGTGATCAGTGTGAAACGCTCGCGAAGATGGATTTCTTTTCAACTCTCTATCTCTCTCTCTCTGTCTCAACTGCCCCGCCAAGAGGCAACACAAAGCCAAAGAAGTTGTTTTGTTGTGGCAAGCATTGTTGTTGTGATCAAAGCGGCTTGGCGCGCCAAATGATACTCGAATGAGTGTATGAATAAAGTCTGAGTATGACTATGACTATGAGTGTGCGAGTGTATGAGTGTGTGTATGAGTTGTACTTTTGTGCGCTAAACTTGTTGTTGCTGCAGCTGAATTGTCTTTTTCTTACTTAAGTATTAAATTGTAATTACTCATGGCGCTGTGGAGACCCTTGGAGTGGAGCTGGGGGGCACTCACGGACTGCGCTTGACCAGCCACATGCCACAAGCCACAACAACAGCAACAACAGCAACAGCAACAGCAATAGCATCATCGGCAGCTGTTAACCGTTAGAATCACTATTGTTGCCACGCGTGCCCCTATGGAATTAAGGTAGCAACAATTGATTACGCCGAATGCGGTTAAACCAGATGACTGCAACCAAACACACAACAAATAGAGGAAGAAAACTGCACGCCTCTGTCGAATTCCCCATGGGGCCTTTACAATAATCCCATCCCATCCCATCCTATCTCAGTTATGTAGAACAGAGATCGTTTGCCTTTTTCTTTCGTCCAGCCAGCTTGATTGATTGCTGCAACTGCCACTGCAACTGGAACTGCAAGGGCAACTACAGCAATGGCGTATGCAACTGCTTCTCCTGCTGCTGCTTCTATGGCCTGTCAACACGATTTGGAAAACAAACAGAACACAAGAAATGCGCATACGTCAAACTGGCCCACAATTGCACAGCCAATGCCCATTGCCCATTGCCCAGAGCACAGTTGCAAATAAAGAAACAAGTCTGAGCTCGTCACAGAGGAGAGGAGTGCCAGACGGTGTGATACCCTCAGCAGAATTTATCAGTATGTATGTACATATGTATATATAATATATAACCGTAGTTACGTAAATCGTACGATATGCAAAGTATCACAGATACTATCTGTCAAGCTTATTACGTAATGGATATTACGTAGGGCGTATAACGCAATGCATGCATATTAAATCGTATTCCATGCAACGTGTTACGTAATGCACCTTACGTGATTCGTATTACGTAATGCACCTTACGTGATTCGTATTACGTAATGTACCTTACGTGATTCGTATTACGTAATGCACCTTACGTGATTCGTATTATGTAATGTACCTTACGTAATGTGTATTACGTTATGTACCTTACGTAATGCGTAGAGCATATTACGTGATTCGTATTACGTAATGTACCTTACGTAATGCGTATTACGTAAGGGACATTACGTAATGCGTATTATGTAACGCGTATTACGTAAGGCGTGCAGATTAAATCGTATGAAACGTGTTACGTAATGCACCTAGCGTATTACGTAAGGCGTATTACGTAAGGCGTATTACGTAAGGCGTGCAGATTAAATCGTATTCCATGAAACTTGTTACGTAAGGCGTGTTGCGTAAAGCGTACTACGTAAGGCGTATTACGTAGGGCGAATTACGTAAGGCGTGTTGTGTAAAGCGTATTACGTAGGGCGTATTACGTGAGGCGTATTACGTAAGGCTTAATACGTGAAGCTGAAGGTACAAATAAAATGAATTATAAACTTTTTAAATTTAAAATCTTTTTTTTACTTCTTTGCATCCACACATTAAACAATAAACCCCACTCTTCATCAATCACAGGGTATACAAAATACGAGAAAACCGTCCAAACTTAGCTGGAAGCAGCTCGCAGAAAACAGGCGGAGCTGCTGATATGAAAGGAGACAAACAAAAATGTCAGCTGGACATGCCACACGAACCAGGCCCAGAAGAGCTAGGTCCAGTTTCTTGTTGTTGTTCTTGTAGTTGTGGCTGTTCTTGTTGTTGTAGTTGCTGCTGCTGCCACGGAAGCAACCATGAGCGACAGAGGCAATGTCCACTAAACACAGCACGAGAAATGTCCACACTTTGAACTCGATTTGCGGCGTGTGTGTGAATGCAATTGCATGTGTATTTGTATGCGTGTAGGTGTGACTGTGTGTGTGAATTGGCAATCGGTAAAACTGCAAAAGATGCACATGCAAATTGTTCCGTGGTGCACTGAGAGAAATTGCAGTTAAGTAGGGCAAAGATTAAGAGGAACAACTCTTTTTTAATTTGTGAATATGAATATGAATAACTCCTAACTAGTTTCAAATGGTTTTATGTGAAACCCAAATGTTGCTTCTTCAGCTCACTCTTTAAACAAGTCAAAATTTAATTCTATCTGAAATTGATATCCAGCAAAACCAATAATACTATCTATATATTAATAAAATTTTATGAAAACTAGTATTATTATTTCCATGCTTATTATTATCTTATTCATTATAAAATATAGTTTTCATTAGACATCAAATTTCGCTCAGTGCTATTTATGGACAGTAGGCTTAGGCCCAAAAACCGCCTGAAGAGGCTGAACAAAACGGCTCAATGCAATTGATAAGCCAAATAAACTGTCAACAAATAAGGCGCAAATCAACAACAATAAATAGCTATTGTGTTTGCATGCGAATGTGTGTGTGTGTGTGTGTATGGAGGGATAGTGAAATGTTTGCATGCCTGCTAAAGGCCGGGGCTCGAGCTGCGCAGTCCGTCAAATCATATCGCCCGGAATGTGTAGAGCATGGCATAAATGTCACTTCGAATGTGAATTTGTTTAGCTGACGAGGAGCGCAGCATGGCGTGAAGCCAAATGGCCAAATGCCTGATGCCAGAGGACCGTGCCCAGAGAGTGGGCCCAGCTACCAAGCGATACATCATCGAAAGCAACAGGACTCGCCGAAACGCCAGCAGCCAGCAGCTCAGAGACTGAATTGCTGCTGTTGGAACTGTTGGAACTGCTTTTGTGCAAAGTCAACATGATCTCATCTGTCATAGATCGATCGACCTGTTCAACAATGCAACAGCAACAACAGCAACAACAACAACAACTGGCATAGCGGGTCAGCGTTTAACCGGGCAGCGCACAGGAGGAAGTTCTCTCTTTTCAGTTCTCTCTTTTCACGTCCCGTCTGCCAGGTCCCTGATTCCCAGCCTTACCTGACGAGCAGCGGGTGTTCCGGGCGAAATGAATTTCGCCCAAAATATATGTATACATATACATATGTATATATGTCTGCATATATGTAAATAAAGAACACATTCCAACAAAATACAATTCAAATTTGTTGTCGGAGATTAAAACACATTTGTTAATTTGAATCGGTTTCAACATCGTTGCACAAACTGTGTCCCCAGTCCGGAGTGCCCGATCCCCAGCGACGGGGGTGTCACCTCTGGATGCCACAGATAAGAGGTGTTTGCTGCTTATGTGTCGGCTATTAGATGCCGGATTAGAGCCTCGCAGCTTCCATCGTCTATCGTCTATGTATTTATGACAGCCATGTCAACGGCAGCTTGTCAACGACCATGGGGATTATTAGAGCCGAGTGCGAGTTCCCAAACAGCTGGATGGCAAAATTCATGGGAAGATCGAGCAAACGACGAGCGACAATCGACAAACGTTGGCAAACGATGTGAGAGACTCATGTGAAGCTGATGAACTGCGATCGAGCTTTCAAGCGACTGAGACTACTTTTCGATTCGTTTATGCATGAATTAATGTTTGTGAATAGCCTAGGTGGTGTATATGAAACAAGTATTGGAATGCTACCTACCTAATTAAGGCTTATCCATACAAGACTATAAAAATGGTTTCTTCCTTCACTAATTACTCCGTCCATTTGCTGTAGTTTCTCAGCAGATATGACTAGTGTTAAACTGCTTATATTATAGCAAATATATATATTATATATTATATGCATAGCTGCATTCAAATCTTAATAATAAAACTCTTTTCAAACTTATTTTTCCTCTGGCAATGATCAACTGATGTAAGTTGAGTGTACGCAAATGATGTTATATTGAAATCACTAAGTAATTAAGCCTTTAGTTGAAGCTATTCAGTATCTTGTCTAGGATTCATACTCGTAATTGTAAAATCAAGCTTACTTAAATATTATATCTTTCAATATAACACAGATAAATAAAAAAATTAATATTTATATTTATCATTTTCACTTTTCATTTGGTTTTTCTACTTAATATTTTATGTTCAGTTTTACATATAAATATTTAAATTTTAATTCTATGATTTTTATGACATTTCCTCAAAATACAGTTTTTTCCACAATCAACACCATGCCGAGCCTTAAGGTACATATAAAACTCATCCGCCTTTTACCATAAACAAGTCACAAATTCACTTTTGTTATCGCAACGACTCAAACAGTAAACAAGAAGTCACATTGGAAAATCTTTTTGTCAGCCATAACAGTAACCGAAAACAAAACTTTTATTAGATTTTAAAAGCTAAAGACTAACTGCACTTAGCCAGGTTCTCGAAAGAGTCACGCAGTAGCCAGAAGTGGGCATCTCTATATGTATTTTTGATATAAACTTAATAGAGCTCATTTGCATTGGATCGTTTCCAATCTGAGAGTGGAAAGCGAGAAGAGGAGAGGAAGAGGAGAAATCAAAGGGACGGCAACTGCAAATGGAAATGGAATGCAATAGAATTAAGTGATAACTGGGCCGGGAGCCGGGAGCCGGGGGTAGCTGAACGCGGCCCAGACACAACATCCAGAGCCAAACTCATGACAATAATGCCAATCTACGACTTATGAAGCACTGAAAAACGAAGCTGAACGAATTGCATTTGTGGCCGGGTCCAGAATCGGAGATTGCAACTGGTAAACGGGGAACTGAGAACTGAGAACGGCGAATGGAGAACTGAGAGCTGGGCACTGGGCACTGGGACAGCTACTACAAATCCATAATTATACGCGGCTGATGTCTTTATTAAAGCTGCAACAACATGTGGCCAGGCCGCAGTCACTGGCTGGGACCTCAAAAAGGCCGACGACTGAGAGCGAACGATCGTCACATAATTCTGACTCACATATAAGCCAGATATGTTGACAACGCCAAAGAAAAGGGCACAAATAAGATAGGGAGAGAGAGAGTAGGTGCAGTGAGAGAGGGATAGCTGGAAGATTAAGCCTGGTTATTTCTTCTCTCGACATTTGTCCCATTATCACCACAGACAGCAGCAGCTTCCAACTGGCAACTGGCAACTGGCAACTGTCGCCCCGGGGCGATTCGACAACATTATAATAATGCTTCCCCAACGGAATCGTTGAGATACTGCTAATACTACTACGGCTGCTGCTGCCATATATATGACTCTGTCTAGTCAAACAAATAACAACAACTAATAAGTTGCAGCGCAATCAAAGCGTCTGCGAGCCGACAAAAGGCACCGCGTTGCAGTTACACAGATACACAAGCCGAAAGATACAGAGATACAGCGCGGCAGCTGCCCACGTTTTGGACCAAAGTGAGAAATGCCAGCCAGAAAGAGCCGAGTCCGTATAGCATATATACAACAAAATTATTATTTAAATTAACAATGACAATGACAACAACAGACAACCGAAATCGAACCGAAAACAAGATGAGAAACACGGATATAGCTGGAGCAACGATGCTAATATACCCTATCAATGTGAGAGAAATTAAGGAAGATTCTTTGAAAATGTGATTCTATCTGATAAACAATGAAAATTAGACATAAGATTAGACATAATTCAAGTATAGCTTTAGCTATCTGCACATATGAGAAGCGCAGAGGAGAGATCTATTTTATAAACACTTACAGATCTTTAAGATTTCGATACAATATCTTGTACAAATATAGGCAAGTGTGTAATGAGAATCGCAGAGAAGAGTTATTAACAACATTTCACTTTTACAGATCCTCAGAATTTAAGTAGAGTATATTTACATTTAAGATTTTCTACAACAAATTCTATATTTTTTACCTCTGTCACAAAATGCATAAAAATACGATAATACCCAATTTGACACTAGTCCATTCAAAGGGTAAAGTCAGCTCTATTCAATATGAAATAATGGGCGCTACTACTATTCTGACTCAAACTCAAAGAGCAAACCCTCACCCCAACTCCAACTCCAACGAGGTCCGAGGTCCAGACTCATTAATGTGTATCTCAATTATTGAACACTATAAATATTTGGGCTACCTGTCGATATGGCCAAACGGCGGACAGAGTGAGCGAACCGTTTGGAGGCTACTTAAGCGAGCTGGGACACATATTTAAATAAACTCGGATCGGTTATTGTGCGTCGGCTTTGCCTGATTTTTCTTTTGATTTCGGAAAAGTTGTTGTAGATTTTATAATAAGCCTGCCGTGTATTTCTCATAATCATAAATATTTTTGTACCTAAATGCCACAGAAAGCCAAAGGTTCCCCATTTTATTATTATTATTATTATTGCTATCATTATGCTAAGGAGGCGGAGGGGCTGTATGCCGATGCCGATGCCGATGATGATAATGCTGATGTGTTGATGAGGTGCCGCTTAGTTCGTTGCCCAATGCCCAAAGCGATTCGATTTGGATCTATTTGGAGCGATTTTCCAGCGATTTTGTTGACGGTGTCGACAGCTCCATTGGGCTTAATGTTGAACAATACAAGCAATGAAGCTGACTAGTAATAATAAAAGAATTATATACTTCCAATAAAGGAAAGATGTTTCTTTTTGTTTGGTTTATTAAAAAAAAAGGGTATAGTCAGGATGAAAAGGAAAGGAAAGTAAAAGAGAAATCGAAAGAGGAAAAACAAGTATTCAAAAGTTTATTACATAATTTATGATATTTGCATTATGTCAGGGTAATTGCTTATTACAAAATATTTAAATTATTTAAATTTTACGTATATGTATATTTTTTATATAAATTATATATTTTGCATATCAAACATTTCTGATAAAATTCACGATAAAAATAAAAATTTTTCTTTCAATCTGTTTTATACTTTTTATGATTTATTTTTATATTACTTTTTTTTTAATTTTTAAATTAGAATTGTTTTTTATTATTATTAGTATTGGTCTTTAACTCTTTTTAACGCTTTGTAAATTCAAATATGAGTTTCTTTTTATTATTTATTATTCTCATTTAAATTTCGATTTCATAATGTATTAAGTCAATCATATTTGAAGTATGTGGGAATATTAAGTAAAATAAAAAGTGATTCATTATTTTTGAACAGTTTTTATTCTCTTAGATTCTACTACCTAAAATTTGAATTTTTTAAAAAATTTATTCTACTTCTTTCTGAAGCACCTTTTATTTGTTTCCAATATATTATTAAAGATTTTATATTTCGCAAATTTTCAACTGCATATGAAAACTATCTTAGTTTTCTTCACATTTATTTCTATTTTGGAATTTCTAAACACTTTCATTCATATGTCAACCTGTCTGGCCGCTCTATTACTTCGCACTAGTTGAAGTGTGCTCAAGCAGGCACTTCTCGTGCAAAACTTTAAGACAACTCGACACGAATCCCCCCAGTTGCAACACGTTGTTGCAATTGTAATTGTAACTGCTGTTGAGTCGGTTGGGCTGGCTGGGCTGGTGCCATAATGACGAATGCCTGGCCATACAAATGTCTGGGATGGAAATCGTAGCCGTAAGCGTAATCGAAAGCAAAAGCCTTGTAGCCCAGGCCGGCTAGGCAAAACGGGACACATCATTAGCCGAGCCGTGTAACCATGGAGCACACTTGAGGTTGTGCCACATGCGGCACAATTTATTGTGCTCCGTGGCAGGACGCGGCTTTAGCCAAGGCATTTTGCGGGTCTCATGTGTCAAATTGAGTGTCAACTGGCAATTTGGGCAGCACACAAAAGTCAAGTGTCATGTTTAGCATAAGCCTATTAAGGGAGCTTTAGGCCAAAAGCAGCTCGTGAAGCTGCCAGCAAAGACAACGAGACAACGTGTGCGCATTGGGAAGCTATAGAAATAACCCATTTTATGGCATTTACAAACATTACGAATGCGAATGAAATATATGTCGTCTATCTATACTCTACATAACTTTCACCCTGTCTGCTCGGCCTCTCGGTCCTTTGAGCACAGCTGCTCGTTTCGTAAGAGTCAAGCAGGCGTCGCAGGACCCTCGGGCTTAGCTCTGCCTGTGGTTGGGCATATCACATTTCAAAGCCTACTAATTTAACAATATTCTCATTAATGTGTACACAGCGGCAACGACTCGGACACGTCAGATGATCATGATGATGATGATGATTACGATGCTGGTATAGGGTATTCGCTTGCTAGGCAATCAGACAAAAGTAATCCGCATTTTGTTACATTTCTCTAGTTTCATTGTTGCTGCCGCTGCTGCTGTGTTTGTTGTGTTGATTTTCAACAGATATCGCTCATGTACAACAACAGCAACAACAGCAACAACAACAGCAACATCATCAGTTTTGTTTGTGCCAATCAAGAAGGGGAGGGTTGTTTGTTGAGTATTAGAAAATCGTTACAAATTTGCAGATTTCCCATACCAAAATACCGATATATCGCATTGGAGATGGTCACCAAAATAAGAATGTATTATAATATAATATAATATATATTATTTTTTAAATATAAACCCAATTTTAATATATTTAACAATATTCAGTAAAATTCTAAATTTTGCTATATATATTTCTGAAGCTTTTCAGCTCTGGCTACATTTAATGCATGTTGTGTCACGGCCGTTGCTCGTCACGCACCCATCTCTAATGGTGCGTATTTGTTTTATTGCTTTTATCAGCGCACGCAGCTCACATTTGTCTGTTTGTCCGCTTGTTGTTTGAGCAAGTTTGCGTATAAATATTATACATGTATTTGCTCGACTGCTTATCGGCTACGATCGTAACTCGATACATTTTACATACACGTTATGCAACTAACCGGGCCAAGAGCCTAGCAGCCCGGGAGGGTAGCACGAGCGGGCAAAAGGTGCCAGGCTTCGTTTCCAAATGCCCAGAGTATTGTGTTTTATAATCGTCTATGCAATTATTTGGCAAAGAGACAGAAAGAGAGGGAGGGAGGGAGATGGAGTGTGAGTGTGAGTGTGAGTGTGAGTGAGTCAGCAAGATCCGGAACTACTTAAATACTTAGTAGAACAGCCATGATATCGCCCATTGTGCTCTATGACAAGGCGTGCCGGGTAAATGTGGTCAGCTACTTAATTGCTGTAGGCAAAACTATGCAAATTAATACAAGGGAAGTTAGAGAGAGTGACTGAGATAGCATTAGTGCTGTGCAATAAAAAAAGTTTGCTTAAAGCGTATGCAAATGAAATTTTAATCAACTGAAAACAAACTATAAATTGCTGTTAAATTGTTGTGTTCTGATAAATATGCAAAATAGATGTGCTGAAAATTCTCCATAAAGTAAATAAAGGAAAGATATAAGAGAATTTCTGCTTGAGCTTTAGCTCATTAACCATTGTAAAGAAAATTGTTGAAAGGCAGAAATTTTCTTGCTAACCAGTAAGATAATCAAAATAAATATATAAAGTATATATGTGTACATCTATATATAGAAATTGTAGCTCTTCAGCATAAAGTATACTTGAAAATTATAAAATAATATTTACGAGTAAATATTTCTTTAATTTATAACAGGAAATTGTCTGAAGTTGATTCCACCTTTTAAACTCCTTTCCCATTTCTGACCAACCAAATCATTAAGCATAATATATAAATATTATATACAAAATAAATTTGTAAGCAATTAAAAATAATATTACTGTTAAACTTAATATTATCAATTAATTTTAACTAGAAGCACTCCTCCAGCTCTTTCCCTAGAAGCACTCCTCCAGCTCTTTCCCCAGGTAGATGCCACAGTAGCTGCCCCATATGCAAACATGCTCTAACTACAGCTGCTTGCCAGCTTACAATGTTGCAATTCATTTATTCTAGTTATGATTAGGTTTTCTTTTACATCTTCTTTTTCAAAATGTTTTTTTTTTTTTTATTATCTTTTGCTCGGCATTTGAAAATATTTTCAATTAAAATTGAACTTGATTGAAAATCATGAAAGTGCGAAGTGGCAAAAAGCAATTTCTCAGCACAGTGAGCGATAATTGCCATGTAGCCAAAACTACTTGTGGTGCGTTGGTGCCAAGTGGTGGCCAGTGGTGGCAAGTGGTGCAAGCGGTGCTGTTGTGGGATGCGCTGCCAAATGCGAGTGCGCATAATACAAAACTTTATTTATGGCAAGCGGTGGCTGAGGCAACTTGCAACAGCAGCAGCGGCAGCCACCGATTTGCGGATGTGCAACAACACAATTTCGCTGGCAACAAATGAGAGTGTAAATTTGCGTGTAAACACTCGGCTCACCCGCTGACATTTGGCCATAGTAGAGACGTTCCCTTTCGCATTTGAATGCGATTCGTGCAGCAGCAGCAGCTACTTCAACCTGGTCTCCAAATTCAAACTCCTGCTCCCCCGCCCAGCTCCACTTGCGCCTGCTTCTCCTGCTTCTCTGACTCGGTAGTCGCTGTTGCAGGCGCATGCGCGCGCACAGCGCATAAATTTATCGTATTGCATATAAATTATATATAAGGCAATATCAGCAGATCACCAGAGCAACAGCAACAACAACACACACACACACACTCGCACACTCCGGTAATACTCTAAGCACAGGTCTTATAATTTTGTCATGCAATTTATGAAGCCTTAAAGCTTAAAGACATTTTCGTAGTTGATTTGCTTTTTTATGTTTATCAAAGAGTAAAAATATATATAAATATGTGTTTCTATATGACTTATGCTAAAAACTAGAATGATTTCATTTTGATTATTATTTTCTTAAAAAATACTTATCTAAGATACTTAACATCTTTATATTCAACTTTAGCTATCTTTACATATCAGAGGTGTTTATCTTTATCTTTTCGCATACTATATACTTTAAGATAGCCGTTAAATCGTTATGTCTATGCATATTTGGTGTGATATAGAATTATGCAAAATAGACGCACTTTCATATTCAGTATAACGATAAGCTAATATACTACTTTATAGCTCTCACTCCACAATCTGGCGGAATTTTTAATGGGACAATTAATATGCCGGCTATGCTCTTTAAGATCTGCTAGATCTATAAACTATATGTATTATGTGTCTCTATGCTATATATATTATAATGTGTAGGATTGACAGAGATAGGGAGAACACGGAGGAGCTAGTAAACAACACATTTGAATTAATTAATTAAACAACTAACGGAATCATAATCATAATCATAAAACCGATGATCCATTAAGTTATAGCTCAGATACTTAACTTGAACTTTTTCATCGCAAATAATACAAGTACTCCTAAATAAACAAACTCACGGATATGAAGGGCATACGGCAATCGTGATTCCGTATTAACGTCATCCTTGTTGGCGGCAGCTCATTTAGTTGGCTCGGTCAGGCTCGGGCGGAGACACTCGCTGAGGCTCAGTGATAAAAAGGAACTCAGCGTGTCGCCGCGGATGCGTTGATCATTCATTATTTAAGGATTGAAAAGTTAATTAACATTTTTTGCCCAGCCAGCCAAAGCATTGGCCAGTTGTGGTTCAGATCGCGTTGTTGTTGTTATTGCTGTTGCTGTTGCTGTTGCTTCAGCTGCTGTTGTTGTTGTTGTTGTTGTTAATTTTGTTGCTGTTGTTGGCTTCACAGCGCGATTTACGAGAAGCAGTTGCAGTTGCGAACCACTTGGCCAACAGTTGGCCAGTTGGCCAATCCGGCTGCTTAGCCAACTGCAGACAGCCGTACGGCCCGAGCTGAGGCGCTGTGTGAAATTTGCAGTTGAAAATGTGAAAATTATTATTGATAATATTTTCGTTGCCAGGCACTTAACTGATCCCCGAGTGCCGGCCGCTGAGATATTGCGAACAGGTACGAGCCGCTTTGGCATTTAAGCCAAGTGCCAAGCAAATGTCTCAATTTGTTGACTCTTCACACACACACACATACACACTCACACATTCGCACACATGTGACTAAAAGCAGCTCAAGAATCGGTAGCAGTTTAGCTGTTAGATGAGATCTTTAAAGCTTGGTTTAAAAATAGATTGATGTAAGAGCAGTTTAGATAGAGCCAAATAGATGAAGTCTTTGCATTAGGTGTTAGCTATAAATAGGTTCAATTTAAATATAAATTCCACACTGTAATGGAATTTATATTTAAATTAGCCTTAGCCTTAGCCTGAGGCTATCTAGATCATTTGAGATGGTTCTGTATGACTTGTAGCACATATATATCATAGCAAATTCTTCAGTTTAGAGTGTTCTTAGGATATTTTGCAAGCTTACTAATGTAAGAAAGGGGATAGGGAGAGAGCGACAGAGAAGAAAACAATTGAACAATTGAAGAAGAACAGAGAGCAGAAGGTAAAAAAGAAGAGAGAGGGAGAGGAAGAGAGAGAGAGAGAAGATAGATACTATGGCAGCAGCTCAACAGCTTGTAAGAGCCGCATGAGTCAACGCTTTTTGCGACAACGAGCGCCAAGCGGATTAATTGATTATGCGTATCCCTGAATGATCGATAAGATAACGATCGTAAGGGGTGGCTCAATCATTAAAATTAAAGCAATTTCCAGAAAATATTTCAAAGTTTCCTTTACATGTTACTTGAATCATTTAGACTGGAATCATGAACAAAAAGATATATTAATAATAAAAGAAAGAGAGAGACAGAATGGCAACGAGAGGCATACGATATATTATGGAACTTTTCTCTTAAATCACTTAAACTCCTCTCTCCACATCACTAAGCTCTTCAAAGTGCCCCACTTTGAAAGGCAGCGTGAAACCAGTTGGTAATAGCGATGAGCTGATGTAGTGCAGCTTGATGGCCATGGGAAAAATCAACATTTGCTAACAGTGCATAAATCAACAGCCAGTTTCCCGGCTGGCAGTGTGACAGGAGCTGCTAATCAAATGCGCAAACAACAAGCCAACAACAACCAAAATTTGCTGCCAATTTTTGCAAAACAGAATTCGCACCTCGTAATGTCATGCAATTAAATTAATGTCTTAATCTGCATTTATGGCAAACACCCCAAAAGTAGATAGAAAGAGAGACGCGGAGAGAGAGAGAGAGAGAGAGAGAGAGAGAGAGAGAGAGAGGGAGAGAGTAAGGTAAGGTAATGCCAATAGTAAACTCGAATCGCAGTCCCGATCCCAAATTCCCAACTAAGCCCACTCGTTAACCAAAGGCCACTTGGCAGCAGCTAGGCAAAAGTCAATAGAGCGTAATATAAATCCCTGTAATACGATGAATAGAGAGTGACAGAGGCAGAGACAGAGACGGGGAGAGAAGGTTTAGCGTAACATAGCATATGCGCTGCTCTGGGACCTCTGCATATGCCTCGAAAGCAGAAACCCCCTCGGGGTTGGTTGGCTGGTTTACACTTTTGGTTAGATTAAGACCTCAGCGCAGCGGGCCCTGAATGTCATATAGAAATCCACACATACACACACACACACATGCACACATAGTTGTATGTAAGTAATGTCGTAGCGAATCACAACAGCAACAACAATCATAAAAAATACGAAAATAAAGAAATATTAACAACTACCTCAACGTCAACGTCTCTTTAACAGTTATAAAGCCGAACTAATGCCGGGGCAAAGCAGTTGGCAGCGCTTAACGCGGCCAAGGGAGAGGGGCGGGGGTAGTGGTAGGGGTAGGGGTAGGGGTAACAGGCCTTACTCGCCTCGGTATTTAGGGTGCGAAATTCCAAATATTATTTTATTTATTTGAATCTCAATGTGACCCCAACAAATGAAACAAAAGGGTGTGCGTGTGTGTGTGTGTGTGTGTAAGTGTGTGGAATATCAAAGAAAGAAGCAGAAGCAGCCGTCGCAAGCAAATCAAATGCAATTCAAGTGGAAAACGCAAAGCCAAAAGGTAGAGCAGCTCAAGAAGAAGTCGTCAGCGCTGATGCTGGCAATTGCGGAACGCACAGTGGTACAAAAACATGATAAACACATGTGTGGAATGCATGTGTGTGAGGAATGCGTTCCACCAAACTTGAATTGGTATATTTGTACATTCTATGGGACCTAAACATGAAGTAAAGATGCGTTGGCCTTTATATACATGAGAAGCGCTGAGAGCGGTGCTATAGCAGCACAGGCTATAAGAGAACTTCAAGACTATGAGTAACTTTATTTTCAATAATAATCTATTTAGATTGAGTTGCCACTAAAAGCCGCAAAAAATATATAAACAAAAATTTAATAAATAATTTTTCAATAAATTCAAGAATTATAGCATTTTAGGCAGAAATAAATATCCCGGTTGGAGTTACACATTTTAATTCTAAGGCTTTTCATCTTAAATACTCTTAACAGCACTCGAAACGGTCTCCGAAATGTTCTCAATTGCGACCCACTGTGCAGCTGTGGTCTCAAGTGAAGCATGGCACGCAAATCAAGAGGAGAAACGGAGGAACAAAAATGCTGATGAGCATGATTGTGCGGAACTTATGAGGCGGCAGGCGATGGTGCGACGGCGTAAAACAAGGACCCAGGACATACGGAAACAATAATCCATAAATGTAAACATCACGTCGACGATTGCAGTCAAAACCAACAACAGTCGAACAAGCGAGACGAAGCTGAAAGCTGAATGTTGGGAAGTTGGGCCGGGCTGGGGTGCAGGCAGTGAGTGCGGCAGTGGCAGTGGCAGTGGCAGTGGCAGGGGAAGGGGCAGGAGCAGATACAGAGTCTGTGGCAACCAGTTTAATGTTGAGGCAGAGAGCGGCCATGTCGGGGATTGGTAATGGGCAATGGCAGGGTGCAAGCGTAGCTGATTTTGTTGTATTATAAACACAAATAAATAAAAGCGGCTGGCGGACAAAACGAATCCTTCGATGGGTGGTGGCAGCGGCAGCGGCAGCGGCAGCAGGATGCGCGAAGGCAGCAACTGAAACAGAAATTTCTTTCATCCTGCGGCTGCCAGCAACAATGGCTGCGACGACAGCCCGAGCTGCAACAAAAGGGTGCAGGACAACAGGGCCAGCGCGAAAGAGATGGGCGAGAGAGAGAGTGTGAAAGAGAGGGCAAGTGAGGTAGGGAGTTGGACAGGCAGGAACACATAATTAGGAATGGCATTCTCCATTTCATTTAACCCGCGCTGTGATTGTCGAAATTTAGGGTGCCACAGGATGAACCACCACCACCACCACCAGCACCGGGCCGAGCACCACCGTATATCCTGGCCACAGTTGCCATTGTGCGTGAATGTTTAAATGTGCTAAATATGGGTGTGTCCTTGTCATTTATATGTCGCAATGTCTGCTCCCGTTTTTGCCAGCCATGCCGTTAAATTGCGCGCGCTGCATCCTCAGCCCCTGCCCCTCTCTCTCTCTCTCTCTCTCGCTCTCTCTCTCTCTCTGCTTATCCTGTGAATAAATATGGCAATAAATGAAATTAATACATTACGCCGTTGCCTTGCGAGCCGTCCTCTCGCCCGTTGTTCACACGTTGCTCATGAATATTTAAACATTTAATGCTTTTGATTTATGGAACTCATGTCCCGAGCTCATGTCCTGCGCAGATCTCTGCTCGAGATCAATGGCTGCTGCAGGCGGCGCTCGTCGTTGCGCGACCGGCTAAAACAATAAAGCATTTAAGGCGTAGCCCGGCCGATTCCTGCGCTCCTCTCATAGCTGCGCTCTCCACTTTCTGCATGTGGCTCACCTCGTGGAGCCGCTTTCCCCAAAGACAGACAGACAGACAGACAGACAGGCAGACAGCGTGGTTGAGGCCATGAGGCAGGCGCGCGCGAATTGCGAACACAAACATTTCTGTGGCCATTGGCCAGCACTCAGGTATCCGATTGCCCACGTCCAAGACATGAGCAACGCCAACGACAACAACAACAACAAAAAATGACAACCACGTTACCTGTTGGCGGCATTGGAGGCGGCTCTTTGGTGGCACAGTGGGGCAAGGATAATGAAAATGCAAGTATTAGTATGTTATATATATTCCATTTTATTATTTTTAATATATATATTTATATATACGTAAATATTCATATTCAATAGCCTCTTTAATGAGTATTTTACAAAATGAGCTGTTTGTCATTTCTCCAAGGGCAAAGAATCCTTACCATCGCCTGACTGTAATTGGGAATACGTTCATGAGAGTCATAAATCCAACAATGAAAGTCAGCACTTTTATTTTGGGACTTATGCCTCTCATGAACGTATTCCCCATTATAGACGCCACATCGCCAAGTGCAGAATATAGTTTAAGAATAACAAAAAAAATTTACTCGTCTGGGATGCACCTATCCATGTCTACATACATTTTGATATAGTTAGGATAAGCCTACGATTAAGAGTACGAGCCTTAGACTCTTGTTGTAGTGAACACAGTGTGACCATAAATGGAATACGTTTAAAGCTGACTTCGAAACATTCAAAATATAATATCAAAATCATTATATACCTGCATTTCTCAAATTTTAATGGATTACAAATTTAATCACGTTACACATGTAGATATAATATTATTGGTATTGGTAATTTTGCAGCTTACCTATATTCATCAAAGATGTTTATGAGGCCCTAATATTTGTTTTATGCAAATGGAGTTTTTCGAAAAATTGATGGAATTTAAAAGAAGATAGGGCTAAATCGATTCGGCCAGATCAAAAATTTATATACTTTATTAGATCTCTCACGCCTCCTTCTGTCAGTAATACCTGAATTTAAAAGAAACTACAACTTAAATAATAGTTATTAAATAATAAATAATATTTATTGAATATTGAAATAAATTATTTGCATAAACTAAATTAAAAAAAAAAAAAAAAATTTAGTTAAAAACTTAACAAAATTATAATAAACACATGTTCTTAGCAAACCATCATGAGTAATCTTTTGTTTTACTTAATTAGAATCGGGTCATATTTTGCAGTAGTCTGGTGCCACTGTGCGCGTGGTGAACTGGTACGACACAAAAGCGCAGAACGAGCCAGTTGAGCGTAGCATTAATTTAGTATCAAATTACGAAAATATTTTGCTAACAACAATTAGTTAACTCTCGTTAATTAACACGTCTTTAGTTGGGCAGCAAAGCGAAATCTGTGTTGACAGCCGATGACGAAGATCTTGCCGAAGATCGTTAACAGCGCGAATCAGCGAGAACTTTCGTATTTATCTCTCTCAGCATATTCCGCACTGAGTTTTGGGGATTGTGCGACAACAAATGGTTGAATGTCTTGCAACTATTTAATTAAATCAATAGGGTCAAGTGGTAAATATTTTGACCCGCGTCTGATTAGTAAAAGTGGAGAGCACGACAACTTGAAGATCTGTCGAGCATCTCTCTCTCCCTCTCTCTCTTGAGTCGTGCCTCAAATTCATTGGCTTAATTGAATGAATGGCGTTTTAAACGGGAAATTAAGTACACGACTTGGGGCCAGGCTTCAGCTACATTTTGAGCATCAGCTCCATCAGTTTCCAGAAGTTCAATTGTCAATTGAACGGAAGCGGTACGTCAGCATCTTTGAACTTTGACTGCACTTGGACTTGGGCTAGCTGCTGTTCGAGCCAGCGACTTCTTGGGAAGCCGACCACTCTTCTTGCCCCCGCTGATGTGAGCCACTTGTGTGGCACATTCGCCTGGCAGCTAACGGGCCACTCGAAAACTTCAACCCATAGGACAGCCGTCAGCAGTCACCCCCAAGTTGCTGCAGAAAAAAAATGAGCTAGAGCTGAGAATTGTCGAATAATTGAATACACTTTCTAGTAGACATGACTTTGAGTACATCTAAGATGAAATAAACTTTTCGAAATAGTTTTTCATTAAATGAAACTTATTTAAGATGCATCAAATCTGTTGTGAAACCTAACAAGTTTCATTAGCATTTTCTATCACTCTAGAGACTCCACTAAAACTCAAATTTAGCAAAGGTTTTCATAGCTTTTACTAAAAACAATTTTTCATTTATTTAAGTATGTTCACAATTTTTAAAGCTACATCTATAAATCTAATTTCTGAAACACTTTATTACCATAGACATTCTTAACAAACATAAAATGAACTATTGTAGAATTCGAAACTTTTCACTTAAGCAAAATATTTGTTTGTTTAAAAATCCTTATGCTTTATGTAATCCACTAAATTTGTTAATGTATATATAAAAGATGTATCTATAAGACCATCTATTTATATCTATATTCCAGAGACTTATTGGAAACGGAGCACTATTAAAGGCGTTTGGAATTAATGAACTCAGCAATTCGAGTTCCATCAGATTTAGTTACTCATCTACTCCCGATAAAATCTCCCCACAGTCAATAAAAAGATGAATCAAGCTTTGCTTTCTGTAAAAGTCATAAATCATCTACGTTTCAGATTCACATCTCTTAGATCTTAGCTCTAACAAAACGCATCCCAAAATGAAATATTTTTCATTTCAGTCATACAAAACGTTACCTTTTCCCTAAGTAAATTCGAATACCCCGTGGAAAGTGTATTGTAGAATACTCGATTGAACGTTGGCTCAGCTGCCAGCGCCGCCCAGTCAAAAAAGCAAAAAGAAACGAAGAAAAGTCAACAAGGCAGCGACGTTCGAGGCTCGACGGACGGACGCGCGGCATTTGGCAGCGGCGGACACTTAACTGCAATGGAAATCAGTCAATTGGAATCAATGAGTCCATTTCGACTGTTTCCCAACAATACAAAACGAGCGTGCAGCGTATTGAAACAATCAGTTTGTTTGCCGCACACATCAAGCCGCAAGAGCCGGGGCTCAGCCAGGAAGTGGCCCGGCCTGGCCCCGCTTGGCCTGGCTCATATTCATGCGCCTTTTTAAGTGCTCAAGTGTTTTGGCTTGCAATTCGCAAAGCTTTCCCAGGAAATTACAATCTGTTGCCACCAAACAGCTGCAAGTGCTGCATGCCACCAAAACAATTCCCAGACTGCAACTCAACCCCACAAGAATCAATGAGAATGAGAATGAGAATGAGAAGGAACAAATTACAATCCTAAGTCAATTGAAACTAAGAAAATATTATTGCTCGTATTACCCGCAATGGACTTTGGCTACAGCTGCTGCTCCTGCTGCTGGTGTAAGACAATCTTAAGCCGCTTTCAGCTATATCCAGTTGCAGATCCTTTGACCTTTTGTTGTTACAATGTTTAGATAATATTGGGCAATGCCAAAAGTGAAAGAAAAGAACGTCGAAATTTTTGCAATTTTCTTGCTTGTTGCCATTTTCAGTTCAGTTGGCCTAATCTGTTGGCCAGTTGTGGGCAGCGAGGAGTGATTTATCCCTTAATGGGTTTCTTTTTGTGGTAAAGGATGCTGCTGCACTCTCTCTCTCTCTCTCTCTCTCACTCTCTCTCTCTCTCTCTCTCTCTCTCTCTCTGTCTGAGCAGTTCATTGAAATTTATACGATAAATGATATAGCACTTTGTGCGGAAACAAAGGATAGTGGCTTCTAACAAATGGATTTCATGTCTTCAAATCAGACCACAAGATCAAATTTGGAGTATTTTAAAATTGCTTAACATTAGCTGATATTTAACACATGCTCAGAAGAGAGAATTAAAATACATTTGAGTCCTTCTAAAGGCATATTAGGCCTGTAATACTTAAAAGTATTTATTACAATGGATTATATGATTTTAAAATAACCAATTAAATTTTACAATATAAATGTTGAAATAAGTTCTGGTTAAGTAGAGGGTTTAGTTGTGTAAAATACTGAAAAATATAAAAATGGTTGTTTTCGTAATTGATCAGAGTAAAGTTGATCATATTTCGAGAATTTTTTTATTAAACTCTATAACACATGATGCCAATCGATTGAATACATTTCAAATGTGGCATCTGAGCAACAAAAATAGGATATAAATAAATATATAAACGCTTTCAATATATAAAAATCTGTTAAATTAAAAAATTAAACCAAATTTGATTGAGTGTTATTTATGGATATTTAATGAAAGATATATTCTAAGTTTTGATTATAATTTATATATGATAAGATGGCAAGCGAAGCAAAATATTTAAATTTAATAAAAATTTATTTTTTTGAATGACATTTGAGAGTGAAAATCCAACTGAGCTGCAGAAGAGCTCTGTTTTAAAAGATCAAATACATTAAAGATACGAAGAATCTTCTTCTTTTATAAATATTCTAGAGAAAAGTTTTCTTATTTTTAATATATACACATGTAATACGATTGGTATATAATAAATTATAAATTAAGACCAACTTAAGAATTAAGAACTCACAACTGAGGCCTTCGGCTTGATATAATATATATAATAATCTTTTATATAATTATTTATTTGTCTGTGTGCATGACAAATCTCGAGTTAAGTAATTGCATTTCACAAACATGGATCTGCATAATATAATTAAAAGCAGCTCCAACATTAAATGGGGAATCAAAAACGACACGAAGACGAACGGAGAACAGGCAGCGGGAGCCTCAAGTTATGGCTGGGGAGGGGGCGCGTGGGGGTTATCTTTTGTTTGACTTGTGCGGCAGGGCTAAACTGTAATAATTGGATGAGACAGAGCCGAGGCGAGTCGAGCATTGACGATAATGGAGCTGATGATGATGATGATGAGCAGCAAGGCGATAATGAGGACTATGTATTATGCGTTGAGTGTGAAGCGTCGCTCTCACTGTGACTGCGACTGTGACTGCGACTGCGACTGCGACTGTGACTGTGTCTGGGCATGAAGAAATCATTTTTTCAAATTATAGCATGCACATCGATACACAACAAGCCGCAACTAAAGCGAACAATGGAACAGCGACATGGATGCAGAGGGGGATGCGGGGCTGGCCGGGACAGGGGCAGGGGCACAAGACTAGGGCAGACGCTTAGGTAGACGTAGACGTGAACGTCGACTAATGACGATAATTGCGCACCTCATATAAGTCGGCAACGCTTTTCGGGCCTGTCTGTCTGGCTATTCACTTAGGCCATAAACACAGACATTAACACCTGATCCGCAGCGGATGGCATGGGAGGAAGGGCGCAGGGGCAGCAGGCTGGGGCACTGAAAAGGTGTTTTCCCTGCCGCGCCCTTATTGTTATGGTAAACAGACAGTTTTTCAGTCATTTTTTAGCCGCTGACCGCTGCTTAATTATGAACGCCGCGAACTTAATCTGGAGCGCGGCAGCTGGACAATGGACAATGGACAACCCGACAATGGACAATGGTCACGGGATACGGAATACGGGATATGGTGGGGCATATGCTTTGTAATGCCGCCGTCATTGCTGTTACCAGCTGCCACCTGTCCGCCCCGCCTGCCGGCCTGGCGGCCAACAGTTGTTGGCCAAAATGCGCACAAGAGTTGCCAAACAAATTCTTTTGTTATTTAATTGTAACCAAATTATTTCCACACGCTCTTGCGACTCCATTGTTCCGCTTGCGCTTTGGCTATTGGTCTGCCGCCTCCGAGCAGGGAGCGGGACGCCATTTTGACTATATTTCATGAGAGGGGGCAAGGAGCGCCGGAGGGGCAGGCTTGGTGCCGTCCGTCGATCTTTATCGCGTTCAGTTTACAAACTTTCGCTCCTAATGAGCGATTTTCAACATTGTAATTCATGACAGCAACGGGCGCTGCCCTTTCATGTGGTTCCATGACGAGTTTTCAAGCCGTAGGTTCAAGCCCCAACACAAACTGGCAACCGGCGACGACGATGACGAACAATTTGCTGTGGGTGTGCCCCTAGCAGAGGGCGTGACTCGGTTGTTAAGCGTGCAGCTTTTTCAGCAAAAACATTCCACATAAACTCTGCTCTTTTTTTTATCTTTCAATTTTTTGCCTAATTGCAGTAGCTGAGCTCTAGATACAATCTATTTACACACAAGTTGCAATATCATGAGAGCCTTGAGGCAACGTTTTGGCTATTTCAAAGACATTCTAGAAGAAATACACCCATTAGCGATGATATTTATTATTTTTTATTTTAATTTAATTTTTATACCCTGATCCCATTAAAAATGGGAAATCAGGGTATAATGGTTTTGTGAAAAGTATGTAACAGGCAGAAGGAGGCGTGGCAGACCCCATAAAGTATATATATTCTTGATCAGAGCGACGAGCTGAGTCGATATAGCCCTGTCCGTCTGTCCGTCCGTCCGTCCGTCCGTCCGTCCGTCCGTCCGTATGAACGCCTAGATCTCAGAAGATATAAGAGCTAGAGACTTCAAATTTTGTATGCATACTCATGTATACCATACGCAGTACAAGTTTATCTTTTTTTTTCGATAACTCGTCCGATTACTTTTTTATCGCGAATAATCGATAAATTGATTTTGTTTATTCACCGTAATTTCAATACTTTTAGACCTGGAGACTTCAGATTTGGTGTGTATATACATCTGATCAATACGCAGATTTTGTCATTTACAGATTTGGATACCACGCCCCCTTCGCCCCCAATTTGCAAAAAACGTATTTTAACTACTAGAGACTTGTGCTTTGGAATGTACACACATTTGCACATTATGATCACGTTCTGAAAGTTTCATGAAGATAGTCCTATTACAGGAGAAATTATTCAGCAACAAAATTCTCATAGTATTGCCCACACTGCAGCGCAGCCCAAGCGCAGTCGCTGCTTACTGCGCAGTTAGCAGAGCGCGTGCTTATGCGTGCGTGAATATCAGCTCTTTGTAGGGATTAGGGTATCTCCTAGTCGAGCAGTCTCGACTAGAGCTTCCTTACTTGTTATAATTCAAATATAGGCAACAAAATTATTTTTATATATAATTTATATATTTTTATGGTATTCTTTCATTTTAAATTAGATATAGAAAACGTCTTAAAATATATACACATTTATTATATATAAAATATTTACATTTATTATATAACATATATTATTTATTCTAAAATTGCTCAACATTTAAAAAGTGATCCATTTAGCTTATGTATATTTAATAATAATATATAATATATGTATAATGGAGCAGCGATAGAAGTATATGCTTGTATATATAACTATCCAAAAAATCGTTTTGGAAAAATATATATATTATTTTTGACTTTCTCGCGAAAATTGATTTGCTACTTTCATTCATTGTTTGCTAAATTATTTTATGGTCTTTTTTTTTTTTTTTTTTTTGAATATTTTTTCAAATATATTTTAAGTGTAAATATCTTTAAAATTTATATAACTCCCCCAAAAAATTTTACTTAAGAATCTAAAAATTGTTTATTGAAATATTACTTTAGCTACATTGTGTAGTTTAGTCTTTAGTTTATTTGCCAAAAAAAGAAGAATCTTCGATTCTGTTTAAGTTAAAATCTTGCAATATTCAAAAACATTTCATAATGTATGAAGTATTTAAAAAGTTACCTGTGCTCAAATCGAGCACAGCAAATTGGAATAAACACTATGCACTTGTATATAACAAAGTTTTATAGCTAGAACCCCAGGTGATTGTCGACCTCAAACTTTATAGATGGCTCGACAAATAAATGGGCGTGGGAAATACGAAAATATTGACATTTGAATCAATTTAGCTGTTTCGCTTATCAGCAACAAGTATTTGGCAGTTGGAAGAGCCCTGCTGAAACCGTCTCAATTCATATTCTAATATAATGTTAACAAGCTGTCAGCGCCAGTGAATCATCAATCAAATAATCTCGTCTCAGCGCTCTATTGATACAAGGTACAACATAATATGAGAAATGGATGAAAGCTTTAACACATAAAATAGTTCGGTAGATAATTATGGTCGAGCAAAGGCGAAATTGATGATCGAATAACCCACATAAGTCAAAGCAAGTTAATCAGTTAATTTCCACACCATTTCCAGCCAGACGATGGATCTTCATTACAGCGGCAGCAGTTGATTATAAATCATAGCCGCAAGAACCAGAAAAACTGGCGCCAGCTACAAAACTATGTAGATCTGAGCACACACATCAAGAGCGAGAGAGAGAGGGAGCGCGAGTGGGGGGAGGGAGAGAGTAAAGAGGGAGAAAAGTTTCTTGAACTTACATGCGGATCTTCGTCAGCGATGTGAACGCATTCAGCTTAACTGGCAATTGAGGCAACTAGAAGTGACATCATATATAAGGATAATTCACTCGAAATGTTTATACAGACCGTAATCCGTCGCGCAAGGCGAATAAATTGAAAGAAATGTTTCGGCTAGATGTGGTGCGTCGCAATGGAGGTGAAGACGGAAGGCGGGAAGGCGGGAAGCCGGGAAGCCGGAGCCTCGCCAGTTTTTACGTGGAAATGAGACAAACAAATAAATTTACTTTGATTGAATAATGGTTCCATAATTGGCAACTTGAATGGAATTGAGTAGCAGGCAAAACAGATGCTGCAAAACTCAATTGAGATATGTAGCAACAGACTGAGGCACAGCCACGATGCTGCAACAAGATAAGACGCATCGTAGATGAACATATATTAGATATATGTATGTACATAGCATATAGACAGAGATATTTCTATGCAAACGCGGGCCTTAACTAACTGAATTGGATAATCTCATTCTGATTTCGAGTCTTCAGCCGAGAAGCAGCAACTAAATTGCGAGCTGAGTTGGGCATGCAAGACTTGCAAATACCTTGTGAGTTAGTTGATATTAGTTGATATTGGTTGATTGAATACATAGCGAATGTATAATGAATAGTGAATATATATGCGAATATCTGAATAGTTGAGTTTATTAGAGTTAATGTACCAAATATAATGAGTCAGACTTAAGTAGTCTCTGAGCTTATCAGCTTTAATCCAAAGCTCATTTTACCTGTGTTTTTCAGATTTACCTTGCAAGAAATATATGTAAAATAACTATTATTTTGTTATTCTTCTCTGGATGAAATATGTATAGTAATACATAGTATATGGGTTGAGAAATCCTTTTGATTTTCCCCTTCATTACATAGCAATGTATGTCTCAAGTTCAAGTATTACTACAGCCGATACACTCTCAAATAGCATCATTACAGGGTATGCGAAGAATGTTTAAGTTGGCTACTGGCGTCGCATGGCCGCCAATTGTTGTCTAAGATTTTGTTAAATTGAAATGTGCAACTGTGAAATGTCAGGCGACAATTGTCAACTAGATGGATGCGATATTCCACATACGCCCCGTTGCCAGCAGATTGAATCTTGAGTCTCTGCAGTTTATTAACCTGCAGCAGAGCGCGAGTGATTCATGCATTTGGGCAAGTGGATGAGATTGAGAGATGAGACAGACGAGAGCAACAAGGGAGAGTGAAGAAGAAGCAAACCAGTAACTGAAGCAGAATAAGGGCTATGCGGAGAGTAGCAAAGTAGTGCTGCGGAAAACGCAGTTAGAACTAGCCAGAGAGTAGCTCTGCTGGCTCTTGTACTTGCAGCACCTTTCCTTTCTATATATAGAAATCTATATAGCGGATTGTCTGCCATATAAAATGTATATTTTGTAAAGTCTGCATTTGAGTTGCGTAAAGATAATGTAGATGCCGTTTGGCAACGTCCTTTGGAGCTATACATTTGGCATGTAGTGCTACATATGCAGATATTCTGAAATCGAATCCTGACTTGCATCTCTAGGATGTATTCAAAAGGTGAAATATAAGATATAATATGTGTTTCACGAAGAATATTTTTATATGTACATGAAACGTGACTCTTGTAAATGCCTTGAGAGTTTTTAAGTAAATAAAAAATAAAGAAACACCTATTTGAACTTTAATATATAATAATATAATGTTTTTGGATGTCAAAATAATATATATTAATTTATTTACATATATATATTACATATATTATTATTTTCATTGCAATTACAATAGAATTGAAAATATGGAGCATTCTATTTATGTATACGATATACAGTAGAATTCGGTTATAGCGACGCTCAAGGGACGTCGTTTTATCCGGAAGACGCTATAACTATAACTATATAAGTTTTAGTCATATACGTTTGTCTATGGACCAGAATTTTCGTCGCAATAACCGTACGAAAACTATAAGCGGAGTCGTTATAACCGAACTCTACTGTATATCTTATACATAAACAGTGTCATCTACATCCACATCTCTATATACATATATAGACTCTAAAAGACAGTACACTATAGAGATATACGATCATTTTTATATTGATATATCTGTCAAGTATAACAAGTACGCACGTTATATTTCTCTAAATAATACTCTCTCTAGCATACGCTCTTTTAGAGTAAGTTGTTTGGCCCTCCCCATGTTTGACTCTGGTTCAGCTATTTGAGCGTTATCAAATGTCTTGAGCGCACTTCATTCCATGTGGCTGCATCTTTACAGATCAACGCCAACGCCTACGGCCGAGCGTAGTCTGCGGCGCGGCCCGCATTTCTCTTCTCCAATTCCCACACACACACAGGCAGAGACACACACACACCCGACAACATATTGGACGTGCAACCACAACAACAACAACAACTACAACAGCGAGAGCAACATAATGACTAGCAAGTCGGTAAAAACAATTTCATCAGCTGCCGAGTTCCGCACGCTCCACTCGCCGCTCTCATCTCCTTTCCCCACCCCTGCCCTGCCCTCATCTCCTCTCCGCTCTGCGCCTCGCCCCTCATTTTGTTGGCGTGTGTGGGACATGCGCTAAAATTTTATTTGATTTGACACTTAGCAGTGCCTGTTAGCGACGCGATTCGTCTGCATGTGTGTGCGTGTGTGTGTGTGTGTGTGTGTGTACGTGTGTGCGACTTATTAAGGACTTCCTGTTGGCCATCAGCATCTTTTGTCGCGACAACAGATTAATTTAACGCACTGCAGTTCAATTTAGATCGCCATTTGGTACAGTCGAATCGAATTGAAAGACATTTTCAAATTTCAATTTGCTTTTGCAGTTGCTTTGCTTTTCTTTTATTTCAATAGAATTTCAATTTTATTTAATGTCTGCCTTCTAAACTACACAATAATAATAATAGTAATATTAATCATTTTAATAATAATTGTAATCATAATATAAATTAATTAGTGCTTAATTTCGAGTGCCTGCTGCGCTTAAGTATCGTTATCGTTATCGTTATCGCTATCTTTTTATATAGTTAAAATACCCTTGCGAGAATTTTGCAAAATTTAGCATTTACAAATTTCTTTTTGAGTTAAGTTGAGTGAAGTTGGAGCAACATTTTTATATTAAGATTTGTTCCTCAAGATAGAGATAAAACAATTTAAGCTAATTATTTGTGTAAGTCTTTAAGCAATAAACACTTTTGTTAGACATGTTTTTAAACCTTTTTAAGCAATATTACAATTATTCAGGCTCTTTGGATTGGCAGAGGATTTAAATTAACTCAAACTCAAATAGAGAATAAAACATTATTTTGTAATATTTTACTTGGTTTTATATGGATAAGTCGGAAAAAAGATTCTTGGGCATAATTACATTATTTTACAGATTTGAACTTTTAAAATTTTGTTCTGTGAGCTTAATTTGAAAATAATATTGAATTTTTCAGCATGTATTTTTTTATAAAATAATTTTATTTAATTTATTTTTAAAAAAGTTAATGCTAACAAATTCATTTTTAATACTTGATCATTTTTTATTTACAAGTAATAGGAAATTATACAATTTTTAAGTTACTAAATTTGATTTATGTATCAAACTCAAATAGGTTCAAAATATTTTCATGTTTTGCTCTGTATGAAAAAGGATTCAAATTATCTTCAGCTGAAAATATATTCAGTACCTAGTATTCCTTTTAGCTATATATCGGCTAAATATCTTTACTCTGCTATATATCTATACTCTGCAAGGGTATTTAAGCTTCGACTAGCCGAAGCTATGCAATTTCTTACACTTCTTTTTCTCTCTATTTACAAGCGTCTAGCGCCTCAGTCGCGGCTAATTTTTGTTATTTTTTGTTTATGTACAACGAATACTTATACACTACATGCCGGCCCAGCAGCTGCTTCAGCTGTTGCGTGTGACAACTGTGACGGGCTTGAGCAGCGGCTGCGGCTGCTGCTGCTGCGGAGCTGGACCAGGAGAACGGGAGTTGGCATCGCCGTTGGCCTGTTGCTGAAGAAGCTGCTGCTGCTGCTGCAGGCTGGGCGATGAAGGTGGCTGGCCGAGATGTGTCATGTGTGGCTGTGGCGCCGGCGCAGTGGGCATCGCTGCGCTGAGCTGCCTTTGATGTGCCGCCAGAGCGGCGGCGGCGGCATGCTGATGCAGCAGCTGCTGGTACTGCAGTCGCTGATACAGCTCCTGGCTGCTGGCGGGACTAACGAAGGGCGGTGGGGGCGGTTGCGGCGGCGCCGCGCCACCCGGATGGCCTACCAAACCAGGCGGCATCAGACCCGCCGTTGCGGCCGGACTCTTTGGCGCGAAGGGATTGTAGCGCTGATACATGCTGGCCAGCAGGCTGGGCGCCGCCTGTGGATAGGTGAGGAACTGTCCGAACTGCGGATACGCCGCCAAGCCGGGAAACATCGGTCCGATCAGCGAGCGCTTGAAGGCGGCCAGGCGTGAGCGACTGGCGGCGGTGGTACGACGTCTCAGCTTTCCGGTGGAGCCACCAATGAATACATCCTCTGCCGAGGGATCGAGCATCCAGTAGTTGCCCTTGCCGGGATCATCGTAATGCCGCGGCACCTTCACAAAGCATTTGTTCAGGCTGAGATTGTGCCTAATGGAGTTCTGCCAGCCCTGTTTGTTGTCCCGATAATACGGATGGTTGGTCATGATGTACTCGTAGATGCCATTCAATGTCAGACGCTTCTCCTGACTCTGCCGGATGGCCATCATGATGAGCGCATTGTAGCTGTACGGCGGCTTCTCGTTGCCCTTCTTGTCCTTGATGGGTTTGCCATCTGTTGATTTGGTCTCTGAATCGCCATCGTTATCACATTCCACATCCTCTTCCCCTTCTGCATCTCCATCGCCCTCTGCATCCGCATCTTCATCATCGGGCTCGTCCACATCAACGGGCGGTGCTGGAGACATGGAGGTCACATCCAGATCCGATTCCACATCGCTCTCTGGCTCTGAGCCCAGTGGGGAGCTATTGTTGTTATTATTGTTGTTGTTGTTATTGTTGTTGAATTTTTGTTCCGCCTGATGTCGCTGCTGCTCCCGGTCCTCCTCGTCGCGCTGCTCATCCTGCTCCACCGTCTCCGGCAATATGGAATTTATGGAGAAACTGGACTTCAGATGCGGCGTGCGAGCCATTTTCATGAGCAGCGTAGCCGGCGTCAGATTCACATTCAGATTCAATGCGCCGACGGTATTAAGATGCGGATGCGAATGCGAAAGCGGATGCGTATGTGCCTGTGGATGATGTGTGTGCTGCGCGTGATTATGTGGATGATGATGATGATGATGTGCGTTGAGCTCGTCAACGATTTTCACCATTTTGCACTATAAATTGTTGTATAATTTATTGTTGTTTTTTCTAAATTTGTTTTCTATTTGTTGCTAGCCCTGCATTTTATTGAGTTAAAGACTTAAGCTTTTATTATATTTATATCACAACAGCAATAACTATTTGAATGCCTCCCACACGCGTATTCGTTTACGATTGGATTACATTTGCCATTCGCAGTGTGCCGTTTACCGTTTGCCGATTGCCGTTTACCGTTCAGCACGTTCAGTTCGTTCACACGTCTGCTGCGCTGTGGCGTTTTGTGTAGACTAACAAGAATTCCCAAATCTCAATCCAGTTGCTGCGCCTGGCGGCTATTGCTGCTATTCCCACTACTACAACAGCCAATGGCAGCTGTGGATCGTGTTCGTGTCGTGCACGCTCCCTTTCTTTCTCACTCTATCGATCGGCCAGCGTGCAGCAGTAGCGCGCTCGCTTGCGCTTACTCTGCGCTTGCCGTGCTCGCTCGCGCGCGCCTTTGTCCATGTGTGTGTGTGTAGAGATTTTTACCATTCGCCGCTAATTGCTGTGCTGACATGACACGAACGTCGCCGACTGGCCTTTGTTTTTGGTTTTTATCGTTTAGCTCGGGGTGGGGAGCGCAATGCCCGGATTGTGGGTTGCATTTTGATACGCCAGGTTTGCTCGTTTGCTGTGCTCTTTTTGCAGCAGCTGTCGCTTTTGTTACAGTTACGGCAACTGTTGTTACTGTTGTTATTGCTGTGAAGGTCCCTTTTAATGTATTTTTCGCTTTCAAACACACACACTAACACGGTGCTTATTGTTTTTTTGTGTTAAATTTTTCTCTGTATTTGAACTGCTGCCCCCTTTAATTTGCAAGCATTTTTATATATTTTTTATAGTCTGTTTTAAAACAGACTACGAACAAAATTTTAAATTGTTGGCAGCTGTATACAAATTATAAAAAAACAATTTAAATTCAATTTAAATTTATATTTGAAAAACAAATACAAATAATTCTCAGTCTCAGTGAAAAATCAATTTTTATTGAAATCGTTTAATTCGAGCTCTATAAAATAATAACCACGAATCGCAATTTACTGCAATCATATAATTCGTAGAATCTTCGAGAAGGCAGCAGCTGCTGTTATTCGCATGGGGCATGCCACAAAGAACAAATAATTTACTACTTCTAACTGAGGAACGCAATCATTTTGTAATCATAATAATTGTTATCGCTTATTGGGGGCGTGTACACAGATGTGCTCTGTGTGTGTGCGTGTGTGTGGAACACAAAAGGAGGACAGCGCGCTCTGATTGGAGCCAAGGCACAGACAGCTACCAAGGTGTAACACGTTTTACCTGCGCAAAAATCAACTAAGTAAAACCCATAGAAAACATGCAGCAGGAGCAACAGCAACTGCACAGCCACCAACACAATTGCATAAATAAAAACATCAGACGCCATGTTGGCCAATTGTTGTACTGTGTGGATTGTAGCTCTGACTCTGGTTCTTGCTCTTGCTGTTGTTGTTATTGCGCATCCCACAACGGAATGTGGTCGGCTTTATATATATATTATATGTATGTGTGTGTGGGTGTGTGAGAGCCTATGCATATGTGTATGTGCATGGCTAAAAATTATTGGACGTTCGCCTTGCGTGTAGAGTGGAGACATGCGCGCAAAACTTTTTACTCACTCTCTTACCATGCATGCGCTCACACATACCACACATACACGTAGGCCCTCTCCCTCTCTCATGCCATGTACATATGTACATTTGTTAGCTTAATGGGGGCTCGCAGGTCAAAACAAAATGGCGCTCGCAACGGCATTTTAATTACGGGCTTCAATGTACATATTTCAATGGGTCTTCAGCTGCGTACGCGTTTTTCAATTGGGTGTGTACATATTAGTGTTTTATTGTTGTTTATTGTTTTGGTTACTTGCATAACAGTTTTGTTATGCACACGATTCACGTACCGAGTGAGAGTATATAGGTTTTCCAAGTTTTTTTTTTTTTTTTTTTTTTTTTTTTTTTTTGATGAGTTTAGTATAATCAGTTCTTCAATTGATGTTTTCTTCTTGTCTAGTCAAAGTGTAGTCAAACTCATTTAAATGCTAGATTTGTAAAATATGCAATAAATATAGCTACTATTAATATATATGTATATAGCATGGCAGAGCAAAGCTTCTATTTACTCTACAAAGTATATATCATTCACATTATACCCATAGGCCAGCTTTGCATTTATTTGTATATTATATAGATATACACTTTAAGATTCTTAGCATACTCATATATAGATATCATAGCTCAAACCAACCGCAAGACCGGAAACCCTGGGCCTAAGCCTAAGTTGCTTCCTTCCGCATCGTTCCCTAAAAACCTTCATTGATGAAAACAGTGGCAATGCCAATAAAAGATTTGTTTAAAAAGCGGCTACCGTCGAGAGCCGCAAATCAAACATGAATAAATCAATATACCCATAAGAGCTGTGACCGGCCATAGAGCATTCGAGAATCAGTTATCGGGCAGCGGGTATTTACGGGGGCGAGAGTACTTTACTAATCAGCCAGATTTATAGACGGCATTTAGTTTTGTTCGTTTTGTTAGCGCAGAGACGCGCACCTTTCATATTTGCCCAGAGGGGCAAATAAATCCCTGAGCATCAGTTGGCCCTTTACTTAACCCTTTGGCTCTCAGCCCGTTTGCGACGAGGCTGGTCAAAGTTGCCGCGCCCACAGCACGCCCGCGCGGATCGCGATGTCCTTCCGGGTAGCAGCGATGCCCGCTTTATTTTGATAAACTCAATGGCAGTTTAACCGCAGGATTAGCTTGTTTGCTCAACGGATCAACGCGATGCATGCAAACAGAGGCGGCTACCTAAGCGGGCGGATCGACTGGCCAGGTAATGGGCCAGCATTCAGGCCAGCATTTCAGCAGGCAACCGAACGAATTGGTCGGGGTTAACGGGTTAAGCAGCGCTCACAGGACATCGGCTTCCGTTGTTTACATTGTCTGTTTACATGCAGTCGAGCGTTGCCTGAACAGTAGCCAAAAATTTGAGTTGCAAATTGGTCTTAGCCACGCCCAGGACTCGCTTCGCTTGTTGCCGTGCCATGCCGTACCGTACCGCGCCGTGCCGAAAGAGTTAAGCAAAGGATTTAGCATGTCCTTGTAGGCTTGGATTTGGCCGGACTTAGCTTAGCGCGTATTAATCTGATATTCGTGGACTTCCACGCCGACGCTGGACATTGGACTATTTTTCAGCCTAATCGCCGTCGCTTAGCCATGCAAATATTTTCCATCAGTGCGCGGGATTTGTCTCGATTAAAGCCAGCAAAGGGTTAACAGTTAAGGGCTAAGGGCTGAGGGCTGAGGGCTAAGGGCTGAGGGCTGAGGGCTGAGGGTTATGGGCTAAGGTTAAGGCTAAAACCCTTATGTTTTGGCCCCGACTGACATCTGATTTCGTTTAAGGCACATCCGAGTCCAGTTTAACTGTTACACTTACTCTGCAGCAATATATCCTGGCTTTTTGTTAGGCGGCTGGTTGTGGGGGCGGTGGGTTGCTGTTGGCCTCTCTGCCCCGTTTTCTGGCAAATTGGCCAAATTTTGTGAAAATCATGCACAGCGCAGCTTTTCCGCTCAACGGGTTCCTTTCACAGGACAACGGACAGTTTTGGACATTGGCATCTCTCTCTCTCTCTCTCCCTCACACGCTCGCTCCCAATTTGCCTCTCTCTTTCTCTGTTATTGTTGTTATTATCGTGTGCTTCGTTTTGCAAATAAACAGCCAAACGAGTGTGCTACAAGTGTGCAGACCCAGGGGTACAAGGGTGCAAGGATGCACGGGGCAGGGGGGGGGGTGCAAGAAACAGCGTATGGTTAACGACGGGTGGTTAACACCAACAGCAGCAGAAGCAGCGTGATTTGAGCTTAGAGTAAGCAAAGCAAACAATGAACATCTGATCGACTATTCATTACTCTAGGAAATGGAGACTGCAGTGGAATTTAGCAAATCTAAAAAGAGGAAATTAAGTCTGGCTTAGTTATTCATCTGCTCGACTGCTGAATACTCTAGGAAATTAGAGCTTGTATAGTGAGAAATTAATTACAGATTGTATTTATATATAGTTATATAATATATACATCATTAATTTATCAATATGTTGCTCTTTTAGTAGGGAAGAGCAATTTGACATACAAAATATTTAAAATATGTCAAAAGCCCTGATTATTAATATATCTACAGACTCACATATTATTATATGTTTTATATTCATTTCCTTCAACTTGTATTAAATCTAAAAAGATTTCTTCTTTTCTCCAGTCTATAAGATTTCTTGTCTAGAATATATATATGGTATACCCCTTCTCTATCCCATTTTTGAGCTAACATAGAACAACATTCGCAGTCACTTAGCACATACGCTAAAAAATACACTATATAAAAAAGCAAAATACAAAATCTGCTGTGTTTTCTAAACGCAAACTTCGACTGAGCCCTTAATTCTTTCTCTTTTTATAGACCAACACTTGATAATTGTTGACAATGTGTTATAAACTGATTTACACGCATTTAACGAAAAGAAACACTGCCAAAACTCACGCAGCGCCAACACCAACAGCCGACAGCAACAACAACAACAACAACAACATGACGAACATCGTTAGCGTCGACGGGCAACCGCTTAGATGTCATCGTTAGCTGATGTTGCTGCTGGCGCAGGGAAATTGAAATGGGCAAACGAGGAGGGGTGCGGGGGCAGGGCCACTGGTCGCGTGTGCCACGCGAGGGTGGCAACTTAAAGGGGCAAACACGATTTGTGTGCGGCTGCTGCTGCTGTTGTTGTTGTTGTTGTTGTTGTTGTTGTTGTTGTTTGTGTGCGTTAATGAACTGCGTAACAATTAACAGCAACAACGAGCACAAATAAAGCGCAACAGAAGGGTGCTGTGGCGGCTGCAGCTCAGCTTAAAAGTCAGTGGCCACGCACACGATTCCCATTACGATGCCCACTTCCCACTGTCCAGACCCAATGCCCATTCCCAGTCCCGTTGTCCATACCGAATCCATAGCATAAACTGAGCTGCTGCTGCGGGCTCATTTGCGGATTTATTGCTGCATAATCGGACAGCAGCAAGAAGCTGTAAATAGTGAGACGAACGACTGGAACTTACCCTGTAATTTCTTAGAAATGAAAAACAACGCAGCTGCAAGTCCATCAATTTTATCAGCAAACAATTACACATCAAATTTGATCATAGCCACTTCAGACTCACTGTACAGGGTATTCGCTAGATCAGGCGCAAACATTGATTATGCTGGTGCCTGACGCCTGTTGCCCGTTGCCGGTTGCCGGTCGCCGGTTGCCGGTCGCCGGTTGCCGGTCGCCGGTTGCCTCGTCGGTCACTTGGCTTCCACTAGCCGCTGATCCAAATCAATTTAATTGAGGTCCAGCACGCTGGCCGCCTTTGGCCCGGCTTAATTTGTCCAATGTGTTGGCAGTCAATGGTCGCCCCTGCTGAGCGCCCACTGTATCAGTGTAAAATCTGTCAACCGACATGGGCTCTCTATCTGTAAGATCTGCCAAAAGGAAGTTGGGGGTTACCAAGGGCAAATCATTCTAAAAAAAAAATAAATAAATGAAAATATATGAAAAAATTGTATTGCTGGTTTAAGAATACATATAAATGCTAGAAAAATATACAAAGTTATTTTTTATATATTTTATTATATAATATTTTTAAATATATAAAATATTGTAAAAGCAATTAATAATGTATATATATTGAATCATTAAAAATTCATTATATAATATTTTTTAAATATATAAAATTTAGTAAAAACATTAGATAATTTATATATATTATTGAATCATTGAAAAAGGCAAATTAAAAAAAAATAAATAAAATTAAATTAAATTAAAATATATTCATATATATATTAAAAGTATTTAGAAAATTTAGAAAAATAAAAAAAAAGAAATTATAAAATTAAAAAAATCTAAAACTAAAATATTTGTGAAATATATATTTGTAAAACAAAAAAAAAGTTGTTTAATAAAAAATTTAATTTTTAAATAAATCGCTAATTTATAAAATAAATATACATAAAATCTAAAAGAAAATACAGACAAAATTTTTGATAAATTCATATTATCAAAAATTGAGAAATAATTGCAAATACTATAGAAATTCTTAAAAGTATTTGAGATATTTATGATTTGCCATATTTAATCTATAGCACGACTACAGCTCAAGGCTATATACGATATGGTAGCATACGGTAGTCAGATGTCAATTTATAATCAATGATTTATGTCTTCGACTCGTTGCTGGCGACCCACAAACTGACACTAAGTAGTTGAGTTACGTATTTAAATCGATCGACAATTGAGAACTGAGAGCAGCTCAAGAGTGAATATAGAAGGAAGCCTTGCAAGTCTTGGCCGGGCGTGTCACCTATAAAAAGCTGCTTCTCTCTCTCTCTCTCTCTCTCAGTCTCTCTGTGTGTGTGACAGCGAGTGACCACAAAATGTGTTTTTAATTGAATGCAATGTGTGGTGGCCAGAGTGACCACAGATGGGGGCAGAGCACACATTCAAATATTTATTAATAAAATAATTGTTAACCCCTGGCACAAATACTAATCAAATAATGAATGAAATTGTTGCTGCCCGGCGATGAAAATATTTGAAAAATATTTGTAGACGACACACTCACACACACAGAGAGGCACAAAGGCACTCAGACCGCCAGCATGTGGGTAGATTGGTTGGGTTGCGGAGGGTATTGCCATATTGTAGTCTAGGCGAGTGACGAGAGTTGCTCTCTAATTAGTCTTTCTTTCATTATCTTGGCCTCTCTGTTGACCCGAATTTCAATTAAGTTAATTTACGCGCCACACATCGGGCGCAGCATCAGGGGCCATGCATCAGAATCAGATGCGCACTCGGACTCGGACTCGGACTCGAGCTCGGACTCTGACTCTGGCGCTCTGACACTGTGAACCTCGCGCGGAACGGAACCAATTCAGCACAATAAATAAATGGACTATATGAATGAATAGTAGCAGCACCAGCTGCTGGCCAATTGTTAGCGTAAAAAATACTTTAGATCAACAAAAAAAGAGATGAAGAAGAAGAGCAGCAAAATACGCGCACAATTAAAAGAAATTATGAATGAGTATGAATAATGAATGCACTTGAGGTTGCTGTCTTACTCCAATGACTGGACCCGCTCGTCACACTTGATTGGGTGCCCAACTCTTCCCCTGCTACTAGAGCCCAGAACGGAAGCGAGTTCAGTCGGGTTGAACTCTGATGTCAGGCGCTGGCAGATGCCTACAGCTGCAACAGTTAACAATCAGATGTCGCACGCGATGCCCCACAGAAGGTGCTCGCTATGTGAAAAGCAAGACAAGTAAGTGCATGTACAGTGAAGCTTGCACATGCAAAGAATTTAAAAAGAAGACCTTTTATTTATATATTAGCATATAAAAGCAAACAATCAAAAGTATATGTTAAGGATCTTTATAGAGAGAGGATCTTTATACAGAGGCTCATTTAAATTTAAAAATAATTTTTATATTTTCAAAAAAGTTTATGCAATAATAATATTACTTTTTTTTAAATTGTTTAAATATTTTTAAATAAATAATTTTGTAATTTAAATTGTTTAATTAAAATTTTTGGTTATATACATATTTCAAATCTTTTTTTTTTTTTTTTTTACACTTGCAAAGAAAATATTCTTCAAAATCTATTAACATTATTCTACAAATTTTTTTTTTTTTTTATTTATATAATTGAAATATTAATATTTTTTCCACTTAATTAAAATCTAAAAATATGTTTCACTTCATTCTTTTTGAAATGTTTAGTAACAATACCGATTTTTATATTTTTTTAAATATTCTAATATATGAAATATTTAGATAACATTTATAAATATTTTGCTTTGTTTAAGGTACATTACTTCAATTCCTTCTTTGCACATCTTTCAGATCTTTAATCTTAATAACAGATTATTTCAATTTATATTCCCTTCAATTATTTATACCGTTACCCTCTAATAAGCCAACACCTACCCTTCTCTCTCTCTCTCTCTCTCTCTCTCTCTCTCTCTCTCTCTCTCTCTCTCTCTCTCTCTCCCCCCACACACATCCTTAACGAACTTCTTTAGGCTCTGGTCTATCTATCGATCTGTCTATCTAGCTAATCTCTTAACGATTTTCTCTACAGCACCTCAAGAGCTCAATCCTAGCGAAACAAAGCAACTAAAACCAAAACGCGTTGGGTTAAACCTCAAGGCAAACAAAGCGTCCAACTAGCTGAACTATATACAATATATATAAAATATTTATGCCACACAAAAAAGAAGAGGTATGCCAAGAGAGAAAGAGAGAGAGAGAGAGAGCGAGAGAGAGAGTTAAGAAAAGAAAGATGGGCTTGAATCATTAATGAAACTGGACTTGGATTACAAGCAGGAGACGAGTTACTGCACCGTCTGCCTCAGCCTGGGGCACAGTCTAAATGCACAAAAAGTGTAACAAGCGGCACACGCAGCACGTTGCACGCTGCGCTGCTGGAAGAATAGGAGACACCCTAAAGGTAATCAGCTTGGGCATCTGGACTAGCCCTGGACTGGCTTTTGTTCGCAGAGCCGTGCTACTGCTGCTGCTGCTGCTGCTCTTTCGACATCGTAATCCCTGCACTTAACCCGGGTAATAAGATAAAGTAAGGCAGATCCGTTTTTCGGCTGCTTCTGCTTGTTATCTTTTCAAATTGCATGTCGAGCACTTAAGCCAATTCTCAAACTCAACTCCAAACTGGTTAAGCGTCGTTGCACGCGTGCTACTGCAGTGCGACCTCACAATGCGAATGCGCTGCTAAGACGCTGTGCCTGTGATACAGTTAAGCAAAATCCCCGGCAGCTATGGACCAATAATTCCAGGCCCCGAGACAAGCCAATACAATCAACACAATCAAGCCGCAACCCCGTCTTAGTCCGTAAACTGATTTAGCGACTTAGACGAACTCCGAAGCCGAAGACGAAGCCGAAGCTGAAGACGTGGCAGAGGCAGAGGCACAGACTGAGGCTGAGTCCGAGTCCTGGCTGTGGCTTAGGTAAGTGGATTCATTTTGAATCCAATTCAGCAAATCCCGACCAGCCATAGAGCGCAAATTGCAGAAATGTGTTAAGTATATAATGCGCTCATCCAAACTATTTCAATAACAAGCAGCTACTTAAGCCCAGGCCCAAATATACCCAATCAAACAATGTGCTCTACCATGCGAGATACCCTCTCCTATCCTATCCTAACTTATCCTAACCTATCCCAGTTATATAGATTTCCTCTTCTTTTGTACGTTTTAATCGTACACAAAGTTTCATGGGCTGAGTCGCTGGCTAAGCTTGGCTTGTATATGCAAAATATTGGATGGCATATGGGTTTTATCTGTGGGCCCGCATACCGATTTAACTCTTCCATGCCGCTAAGCCGTGCATAAGCCCCAAATATGCTAAACAAGAAATAAACTAAAACCGAAATGCGCAAAGGATAGAGAAAAACAACTCGATTATTGATTATTGATTATGGAGGATTATCAAAGCAGAAAATAAGATTTAGAAAAAATAGTAAGAAGAAACACTTGATAGATTAATATTCAAAAATATAAATCGAAAGAATGTAGAAATTATTCAAAGAGAAATAGAGTTTTTAACTCTTCTTCTTCTATCTAATAAAATTGTTATTAAAGACCCGACAGAATTCAAAATTTGAATATGATAAATCGTTAGTGAACAAAAGATGTATATATATAATAGATATATATTTACGTCCATCAGGGGCGTGGTAACTTTCACCCTTTTAGAGGTAGCAAAAAAAAAAAAATATATATATATATATATACACTTATATAATATATATATATATATATATATATATATATATATATATATATATATATATATATATGAAAAAAATTTTTTTTATTTATACTTATATATAGCTCCTTGGGAAAAGAATAAACCTATATAGAACTAAATTTAGGCCGATTTTTTTTTTAGGCGACTTATAGACCATGGAACGAGTATTATGTAGTCGCTGGCGATTGATAACTACATCAGCTAAGAGTAAGGAAAGTTTCCCTTAATTATTTTTTATATATTGCCCAACATTCTTAGTCTTCATAGGGCTTCCTATACTGATATATTGAATATGTCTGTCTCAGCTAAGCCTTCACCTAATGTTCATATGGCAGCAACTGTCAGGCTAATTTTCGACTTACAACAACTGTTCACACCGTATCCCCAGCGCTGTACAAACGACTGTTCCCCCACTCCGCCACTCCGCTGCTCCAGCGCTCTATGGCTTGGCACCCTATAAAACTGCCAGCTAATCGTTTCAATAACATGATTTACCAACAAACAAACCCAAAACAGACACAAAGTCCGGACAATAATTTACAATTATTGAAAATGGGATAAAATGAGAGAGAACAGTGGAGAGAGGAGAGTGGAGAGAGGAGAAGAAAAGAAAAATATAAGATGAAAATACGAGTATGATAATTGCTACTGCAGCCGTCGCTCACTCACACAATGTGCCCCAACTGAAGTGACTAACGATGTTATTAATTATCATTTTCCTAAACAAATCTAGCCAGACAGAGACAGCAAAAGAGAGTTGGAGAGAGAGAGCGGAGAGAGGGAGAAAGTGAGAAAAGCGCAATATTTACGATCTTGTTAGATCAAGAACTTGTTGATGCCATCGATGGCTCTGGCCGAGCCTGATAATGATGATGATGATGTTTATTCAGATAATGTTGATGCTCCGTTTTTCTCACATGTTTCACTCAGATGCGCACTTAACACACACACACACACACGCACACACACACATACAGCTGCATCTATGGCAAGTGATCAAAGCGGGTTTGCCGCTTAAAAAATTTTGGAATATTTGAAAATGAAGACATCAACATTTGGGTACGAGAACAAAAACAGTTTGAGAAATTTCGAACAACGCCTTCGCCTTGTGGAAGATGCAGAAGAACCAGAAGAAGAAGAAGAAGACATAAGAAAAAAGTGGCCCCTGGTTGGCATTGTCGGTGCCCTTTTTGCTAGGGTTCTCATCTTTCACTTTTACCCAGGCATATTAGTTGAGAAATTGTATAACAAAAGTTAAGAAAAATTGCTGTATTTACACACACACACACACACACATACGCACGCATGTGTGTGTGTAGGCAAATAGACGTGTGCTGCCTTAGACAATGGCCTGGCTGGAACTGGACCCCGGCGCGGAGTCCTACGAGCAAAGGTTCAAAGTTGGATTACCTGCGGTGCGGGGCACAGCTGGAGTTGTCACTGGGCATGTAAAGAGCCAAGAAATTGAGACAACAACACAGCAACAACAACGACAACATCGATAACAACAGCAGCAGCAACAACAACAACAACAACAGCAGAGTGATCGCCCCTTTTCTCTCGTAGCGAGAAGCTTCAAACAAATCTCATGTTTGCCGCCTAATTAAGTCATCAGACAGCTAAAGGCAGCTAATAGATGAGCAAAGCGGCTAAATAATATAGGAAAAGCAGTTAAATCAAAAGCTATAAATAGCTTGAAAACGGTTAAACACGCTAGGACCGAAAATAAAAGCTAAATTTGAAGTAATTACTAGTTCAAATAGTAGCTAAAAATAGAGTTCGTAAAGCAATAGCTAAAAAGAGCTGGAATTAGCTAAAAGCAGCTTAAAGTAGCTAGAAAAGCTGAAAATTTAAAGAAATTGTAATCAATTATATAGAAATTACATATTTTTGTTTGTTTGTTTTTTTTTTTTAATATTAAATGCTTTTTATTTGCTTTGAGAATATACATTTTTTTTATAATTGCTTAGTGCTTATTTATAATGTAGCCAAACTACAAGCCGCCAAGACGGCGTGGCAGCTGTAGCTGTATTGTTTTCTCTGCCTGGGGCGCTGCTACTCAATTGCTAGCCAAATAGCTAACCGGCTGTCCAGGCCGGCGCTGGTCACAAAAATTATTTGATTTTTTTGCTAAATGCATCATTTAGACGTCAAAGGGGATTTTGTGCGCGGCTCCTTGCTGTTGACAACGATGATAACGACGACGACGACGACGACGACAATGGTGACGGCGGCGACGGCGGCTTAATCAAAGCCTTGTCCCATTAAACCAAAACGCTGGGCGTGGCAAACAGCCGTGAACGCCTTAGCTGGCCGGAAACTTGCCAAAGAACTGCATGCGTTGGAAGAGCTCGGCATTCATGTGTGCGCCCGGATAGCCCTGCAGCTGTGGATGGGCGGCAGCGGGTGTGCTGTGCTGTGGCGGTGGTGCAGCAGCCGGTTGATACTGCATCTGGGGCTGGCCATAGCCAGCCATGGCGGCAGCAGCAGCAGCCGCCTGGTAGGCAGCCGGATTCATGCGTTGATACAAAGCAGCGGCAGCGGCAGCAGCAGCGGCGCCAGCAAAGGGCATGCCCGGATAGCCGTAGCCAGCGGGCGCGCCATAGCTGCCGGCTAACATGGGCGAGAAGATGGCCTGGCGGTAGGCGGCGAGGCGGGTGCGGCTGGCGCCCGGATTCTTGCGACGCAGCTTGCCCGTGGTCTCACCGATGAACACCTCCTCGGCAGAGGGGTCCAGAATCCAGTAGTTGCCCTTGCCGGGATCATCGTAGCTGCGCGGGATCTTGGTGAAACATTTGTTCAAGCTCAAGTTGTGGCGTATGGAGTTCTGCCAGCCGCGCTTGTTGGCCTTGAAGTAGGGGAAGCGATTGATCAGGTACTGATAGATGCCATTGAGGGTCAGACGCTGCTCGGGACTGTCCTGGATGGCCATCATGATGAGCGCATTGTAGCTGTAGGGCGGCTTCTTGTTGTCATTGCTGCCAGCGCTGGTCTTTTGCTTTTTGCTGGGATTGCCGGTCAGTTCGCTGCTGCCATCACTTTCCTCTCCGTCCAGCTCGATGTCCTCATCATCGAATTCCTCCACATCCAGCTTATCATTGTGCTGCGATGACAACGATTCGGCAGCGCTGCTCATGGGCGTGCTGGTGCGGGAAGGGCTGTCGAAGTCTTCGGATGCTGATAGCTCGCCATCGGAGTTGGCATACGGATGATACGGCTGCTGGTGATGTGGCATGGGCTCGTGCTTGATCACTGGAGCTGTAGGTTTCTTAGCCAAGATGGCATCGATGGAGAAATTGCTTTTGAATTCCATTTCGCAGACACTTTTCACCATTTCTTTTCTGTTTCTTGTAAGTCTTTACAAATATTTGTTGTTCAAATTGCTTTGATATTTTTCTCAAACGGAACACACGACTTTTGCTGTAACTGTTTCGTTGTGAACGTTGCGATGCGTAGCTCAATACTGACTCTCCATAGCTGCGCAGCCCGCTATTTATACCGAACGCCTCTCCCGAAAATCCGCACGCACACAAGCACACACACACGAACGCATGCGCTCAGAGAGCGCGCAGTGTTAGGTAGACGGCGAGCATAGACTCCGCCTCTCGCTTAAACCGGTTTGGCTGACCATTTTGTTCCACTTGCCATCCACACACAAACACAGGCACACACACATGCGCATGCCTCTGCTCCGCTGTTTGTGTTTGTTGCTGTTGCCGTTTGTTTTGGAACTTGTGGATGTTTATTTGCAGCCCTTTGCTTGGCTCGGCGTCAAAATATCCATTACATCCAATCCAAACAGGGGTTGTGCGCCGTTCTCTCCTTGTAGGCGTATGGCTATCGCCAGCTCTCTCCCTCAATCACACTCTCTCTTTCCAACTGCAGCCCCTTGTTTTGATTTAGCATATAGCACAGTTAATTGCTATAAAATAAAAATAATAAATACTACAGCAGCCGCAGCAATAGTAGGAAAAGCAGCAGAGTCGCGTTTTAATCAAACAATAAATTCGTAGAATATTCTCTTAATCCAGCTGAGAAATTAGTTCAGTTTCAGTTGCTGGATTTTCACTTTGTCGCACTCACTCTGTCGCTCTCGCTTTGTCCCTGTCTGCGGGATTACTTGACAATCCCACATTGGCTTAACATTTTGGCCGATTTGCGCTGATTTGCAACAGCTCAATGGAGCTCAAGTGGCAGGTAATCCCCTTGCCCAAGTAAAGGGTAAAGCATGGGCCAAGCATCGTCTGCCAGGATTTGTTCTACTTTCGCAGAAGATTATTAAATCGCGCTTCTCGAGAACTATGTGTGTTTGGTTAAGCATTGATTTGATATGGTTATGGCAAATGGATCCAAGTAAATATTTGCCAGATGCACTGACTTAAAGGGAAAGCTCTAGTTACTGACTCTGTAACAGAATTGCAAAAGGATTCGAGCTCAGAAATGTATTTTTAAAGCTATAATATGATGTTAGCTATATATGATATAAATATTTGATTTATTTAATCTACACTCTCATTAGAAATCAACCCTAGTGCACTAAAGGTTTGACTTTTACATATTGTGCATATATAATATATTATAAAGTAACGGTATATCATTATGAATTAAAAAGAGGAATATTTTACTTTAGAAAACAAAGTACACCTAAGTCCTAAAATAAAACTTTCAACTCAAAGCATTTGTTAAAATTAAAATTGTATTGAAAACATAAAAATTCTGCATATTAATATTTAATGAAATAGCATATAGCTCGAAGAGGAAACACTTTCTATAGCACTACCTACCTGTTCTCTGCCTGCTATAAACTTGTGCTATAAATCCAGGTCATAAAGCCAGCCATAAAGCAAGAGATATATACCTAGAAGTTAAGACTAGGAGGATTCATTCAAATCTAGCGATTTATCAATAAAGCAAAGATTTGCGGGGCACGGGAGCAAAATGGTTTGATCCATCCAAACATCGAATCCTTGGCCTGAGTAAAAATCTCGTTCACAGGCCGCACTCGATGCATATCAAATCGAGTTGGGAAGCAGGCAGAGATAGAGGGAGAGAGAGAGAGAGAGAGAGACGGATAGAGAAGTGGCCCACACACTAGCGATCGATCATGTGCATTGTACGGCCATGAAATCGTCGTCGGACTCGAAACTCGGACACAATGCAAACGAAGTGCGAGTTTGAGGCCGGAGCGCGACAAATGCAAAGGCGAATTGTGCAGAATGTTGAGAATGCCTTATCAACGGTCCAAAAGTGTCCTGCTGTTGACAGGACAGTTGGCAGTTGGCAGTTGCCAGGACTGTTGACAGGCCCTATGCACATTACGATCAATTATGAGCCTCAATGCACTCCAGGGGCGTAGCGAATCAAGGGGGCTCGAGTCCGAGTCCGACAAACTTTCCCCCTGGCCGCATCTTGTGGCGTTAATTCAAAATTACATGGACATTGTTTTGCGGCAGCTACGTGGAATTTCGCCAATGTCTTTGCTATTTCTATATATAGATTTCCTGTACGTTTTCTTGTAATACGCCAGGCGTGGCAGGATGAGCGTGAAGCTCGCCTAAGTGTGGTCTGGCAATGAAACCATAATGTCAACCAACAGGCGGCCACACCATGGCCTTCCAGCGTCTTCCAAGCACTGATCACCAATCATCAACTGTGACACGGCTGACTCCGCAGTGCGCAACCAAGAGTCAATTCCACAGCCTAACTAACCATGCAAAACCCTCTACTTTTTCACGCATTTTTCGAATGGCTATAGCTTAACTGCTGATTATGAAAATGCAATTGATTTTCAAGCGTTTTCATGGTGCAGCATCTGAAACACTTTAGTACTCCCAACTGTGCTAGTCATTTCGATAGGCTTATAAGAGCTGCTAGGGCTTGAGCGCAAGGCTAGTCATGATTACAGCGTTGTCTATATGATTTAGAGACTTTAACTGTACTGTACTACATATACTGTGTACGTATAATATACTACATAGTAGAGTACTAATAGTTTTATAGTAGCTCTCTTAAAAAAACTTAGGCTCTAATCATGGGCGTAGTATTGGAATATTACATGCAACTTCTTCGCAACAATACACTTAGCTATAAAAAAATATTGATTCCATTTCCAATTAAAATCTTAAGCTTAAAATTAACATTTTCAAAAGCTTTATTAAATAGAAATATTTTCTAAAAATCTTTATGTATAATGCCTAGAAAATTTATAAAATTAATATACATATTAATTTATTTTAACGTTATAATTTTAATTTTTTATACTAATATATATAAACAATTATTTTAATGTATTAAATTTAATGGTATTAAAGTTTAGAAAATATTATACAATATTAATAAAAGAACAATAATTAATAATATACATATGTATGTATATTTAAAATAATTAAGAAGTAATAAATAAATATAAGTGAGTTCGTAAAATATTTCATAAAATTTAAGAAGACAATAAAATGTATTAGGTGAATACATATATTAAAGAAGCTTTAAATTAATATTATTAACGCTGCAAATAAATATAAGTAAGTAAAAAAATCTTTTTAAAAAATAATAAAAAATAAATAAACAGCACTACTAACATATTTAATATTATATTTAAAAAATCCATAGCGAACATCATCTTTTTAGCAGCAGCTGATGTGAGCCTGTGTGGGCGAGCATTTTGAGGATCTGTCGGCTTTAGAGCCGTTTTGAAATCAATTAGTTTTGTCGCGGCTGTCAAAATGCGGCAGGATCAGGATGCACACACACACACACACACACACACACAGAGGAGAGGCATACACACCCATACACCTACATGTAGGTAAAAGTCGAAAAGTCATGCTTGCAACATGCTTAGCTGCCGTTGCAGTTGCAATTGCAGTTGCTGCCGCTGGAGTCGGCGCTGCCTTTGAAGGAGTCGACCGACCGCTGGTCATGGCATTTGCAAAAATTTCCAACTCAATTAGTTGAACTCTGCCCACGCACACAAAAAAGAAGAAGAAGATGCACATCAAAATATGAAAAGAGCTGCCGCACTTGGCCACAAAAGAGAAATGAAAATTCGAGGCGTTCAAATCTACATTTATCCTCAGTCTTTGGCTACGAATCAGGCGGGGCTGGCAAAGACGGGCGCAGGGTCTCTTTCTCTCTCTCGCTCTCATATATTATATTATTTAGTTCTTTCTTCTGGTTTTGGTTTCTTTCACTGGCAACCTTTCAACTTTGCCGACTGAGTGCATCATTATCAACGGCAATTGGACTACTGCGTCAAAGTGCGCTGCCTACTTTTTGTCTGAGTGTGTGTGTGTTTTTCTTTTTGCTTTTTTTAATACACTTACAGAGGGCTGTTTAACTATTTGGCATGAAATGTGCCAGGCTGGAGCTGGAGATGTGTGGGAATGAAAAATAAGGTGGAAGATGGAAGTGAGCTCAGATAATATTTTTATATCTGGAAACACAATCTGAGCTCAGCATTCGACAGAGTGTAGTATTATATTATATACTACATATACTGTACAATATATACTATACAATTAGACTGCCTTAAGACATATGAAATCTTAATAAAATAATAATATAATATATTATTTGAAGCCATATTCAATGCTCTGCATGACAAGTATACTAAGATATAACACTATATAATATAGTTATCATAGAATCTATATAGTAACAGTATTTTAAATGGAATCTAAGATTATCTAAGATTATGCTAATCCAAATCAATGAAGCCTTGATCCTATCATCCTAAGCCTATGATCATATCAATAGATATGAAGAATAGTATATATCTATAATTTGATGTATTATGTACAATGTGTATATACTCTGAGTATTATAATCCACCCACTGCCTATTAGGGTATATAATATTCGGCTCTCTACTCTCTCTGCATTTCTCCTGTTTAGTTTTTCGTACACCCAGTTCTATTGTTGTTGCACACGTACAAAATATTTTGGGCAAAAAAAAAACAACATCAACTACGACTACAACTACAACTACAACAACAACAGTAGTCAACTATGGCGCAAATTAATAGACAGTCATTTAAACATGTGTTGTTGTTCCGTGGCTGTTGTTGTTGTTGGCTGTTGGTTGTTGGCTGTTGGCTGTGCGTGCTGGCGTTGCTTTGATTGTTTTGTCAAGTTGTCTTAGATATCAAAGCGTTCCGCCAAGACATCCTCTAATAACCCACAGCGCTGACGTCTTCATTGTCTCTACTTGACTTTCGGTCGATTTATTTTCTCAATTGTTCTAGCAAAAACATGCCACATATACACACAATATCTATGGTCCATATATCCACATATATCTATATGCCTTATAGCATATAGAGACGTACTTCCATACTCAATTTTGATTTGTCGAGCAAGTGCTCAAAACAAAGGCCACTTGTACATGAGTTTTACCGCTCTCATTGTTGTTTTCATATATTACAATTGTTTTTGTTGTTTTTTGGTAGTTTCTCGCTTCGTTTGATCTCTTTGAATAGTTTGGATCCGATCGTACATATGACCTGCATATGTTGAACAGTTGAAATCGCTACAGAAACTCTCTCTTTAACTCTCATATGCACATATTAAAAGTAAATATGATTAAGAGGTGGAGATATTTGTAGTATTTGATGCTTATTTAGTTTATTTTTATAGAGAAGCTTTAAGTTTTTCCTAACTATTGCAGGTTGAACAGAATGAAAGCGTAACTCTTTTAATATATCATTTTTAAAGAAAGTAAATCTTTTCCAAGTATTTCTTTTAAAATTTATAAAATGTTTTTTTACTATAAATATATAAATATATATAAATAATTGTTGATATTTCTATATAAGTTCTCTCATTGATATTTAAAAAATATATGTAGAAGTAAATCCCTCACAGATATTTTTAGCATACCCTTTTTCCAATTGGCTTCAATAATATTTATACGTGATATTTAAAAACTCTATAGAATACCAATTTTCTACTGCTAACAATTTCTAAAATTTGATCGGACTTAGATATATTGGGGGAGCTGCGAAAATATATCAATATTAAACATTATACATATGTATATAGTTTCCTGCCTATTCTGGATAGCTTAAAAGTGTCTAAATTAATTGTACTTTTATAAGTAAATATATATATATATGTATATCACCCCAATGATGCAAAGAAACCACATCTGTATATAGTATAATGATATTATTTCGTACATCAGCCTCGACGTAGATCCTTTCATCAGCTGCTCTGATGGCAGACATCTTATTTCAGGCAGGTCAAATCGTAATGGAATGAAAATGTTTGCTACTAACGAGCAATTATCGCCGGCTCCCAGGCGTTAGACCGTGCACACGAAGTCACCCACAGACAATGCACACACACGCACACGCACACACACACACAAGCACGCACACAGAGAGCGAGAGAGAGCCTGCCTGGGATAAGGAGTCAGCATGTTCCGATGTATCCTCATCAGGATAATTTGTTACGCATTGGGGGGAGTCGCAACAATCGAACAGCCGAGCAACAAGAAATCCAACTGAACAGAGTTGCAGGCATTTGTTAGTTGTTGTTGCAGTTGTAGTTTTTGTAGTTGTTGTATTGTTGGGACACAATGGATGAAAATATTTTCGTCCTGTTGTCAAATGATTGCATTTAATGTATCGAAATCTGTGTGACGAATCAATTTAACTGCGATAGCCAGGCAGTTGAACATATATGTATGTATATATTATAGATATTCCCGAACTGCAACCAGTTGCCTTTATAATTCGATCAGATCGTTATGGTTGTCCTGGCATGTATCCTGTCTAGCATATGTTATACTCAGCATCTTAGTCCTAGCCGCAGTCTCTGCCTCATTTTCAGTTCTCTACAACTTAATCAATAAGTTTTTCCTGACTTCCATTCCCATTTTTTTTATTTTGTGGAACTGATCAGTTACAGTGGGTGTTGTCAGTTTTAAAAGTCGACTATATTATGCACTGTGTCGCATTTTATGGGCCACCCTAATGCGCTTGTTAGCCAGCCTTGTGGCAGCCGCAGCCATAAAGCGTTTAGTCGAGAGCGTTTTATGGGGCATAGTGAAGATCTAGTTAGACATGGTAAGCAGCTGTCCCTAAGTAGAGCATTCAACTAGGTGCCTGTGTGCGTCTACATGGAACATATAATATGTTTTATGTGTATGTATATGTGTATTATTTGGAGAACTTGAGGTACAGTTTCTAGCTGTAAGTAGGAAGTTTGCTAAGGAAAATTTTGCTTCATAAATTGTATAATTCGATTCTTGAGCGTCTTCAGACCATAGTTATATATTTTTAATATTTTTTATAGATTTAAAAAATTTTATATTTTATAAATATTTTACGCCTTTAATATTTAACATATATTTTAACTTTTAAATATTTTATATAAATTATATATTTAATATTTTATATATATAATATATATAAATTTTAATCTCTCTTAAATCAAATTCATCTAAGATCTATTTAAACTCATAAATCAATTAAGTCAAATGTATTCAACTAATTTGGCAGCTACTTCCTCTACTTATAGCCATAAATTACCAAAAAATAAATAAACAAAGCAAAACCAATTCTTGATTTATAATCGCTATGCAAATATTTCTATTTGTATTGCTAAACACTAGCGAACAAGGTTCGGCCTTGACCTGATTTACAGCTCTGTAAATCTTCATAAAACCTGCTGATGGCTTTACACGCAGCCAGTTGGCCAGCTGTTCGTTCTGTCATATCCTGTTGATGCATAAATCGACTGTTAAAGTTAATTGCTGTGTTAACACGTCCACGCACACACACACACACACACACACAAACTCACACACATACACAAACACACACAACAATAAGCCACGCTGCTCATTTCAATAAGATCAACAAAAATACAAAAAAAAAAAAAAGAAATTCTTTAAGACTATTAAAAACGAAAACAATTCGAAAACGCTGCTAACAATCCGCTTATGGATGCCCTTTTCATATGCTGTTTCTGCTTCTTCCACAATTTAGTTTTTGTTGTTTTTTTTTTTTTTGTAATAATTGTGGCGGAGCTCGTTTGTTGTTGGCTTAACGATCCAGCCAGAGCCCCGCCTGCCTCCAGCCTGCGATGCTGTGCGCTAACATTTTGCACGCGCTGCATTGATGGAACAAATATACGTATATATAGGTATATATATATACATATATACTTAGAGCTGTCTCTTGCTCTCTTTGATTGCGTGTGCTCAGCGCGCTAGGATCAAGGATCAGCGTCGCATAAATCAAGGACACCCGCTGCGGCGCAACGTGCACAATTCGGCTTTCATTTGGTTTAGTCATCGTCCAATGCTCAACACGCTTGATGTCTCAATAGACAGCAAATTCAACGACGACGGCAACGACGACGAGGGGGACTCTAAGGATGCTCGTCTTCTCTCCTTTTAATTGAGATCTAGGACTTGCGGCCGCTTTCTTGTTGCCGCCGCTGACAATGTGATAACGTGCTCCTAAAACAAAGCATCAAAGTCAACCGATCCGGCTATGTGGCTACGATACTGAGGTTCACATTTTGCACCTTTACACGGGAGTTTCTTCCCTTTTTCTTCTACTTTTTTCTATTCCTATTTGGCTTTGTTTTGTTTTGTTCTGCATTTTGGGAACGGCTGCATTTGCTTCAGGTGACATTTTCGGCTTTTATTGCGCTAACAGCTTTGTCTCGTCTTTCGGCACGTTGGCAACAATGCAACTACCTCCTGTTCGTTGTCCTTTTATGTTGAGCTCGTCCCACTGTGCGGCCGTTGTCATCTTTTGCCGCCCTCCCTTTAATGCCTGATAATGTTGTCAATCTCCCAACAAATCACGAGATTAGCACAAAATCACGCGACATCCTAGAGCAAATGCTATGATTCTCTCTAGAGCTAAGCGATTTTGGTCTTCTATAAAACTTAAGGTGTTAGAACTACTTGTTGACTGTGGCTCTAATCGATCTGGCAAGCAGTTTGCGTTTTACACTTGCAACAAAAAGGTTTGGGAAAAGAAACCCAAGAGTATACAATAAAAAGTCTTATCAAAAAGGGATAAGGAGCAGATCTTGGCATTGACTCAAGTTAAGCTGGGAAAGGTAGCTGGATCTAGAGGCATTCCTTTGAAGTAGCATAAAAACATATATATGTATATCAATGTTTGATACAAATATAACAGTGAAATTATTAACTAGATAGTATATTACATTATATGACGTCACATAATACCTTTTGATTATAGCAATCGACTACAGTTTGCCTTTAAATATACATATTTAGTCATCCATAAAATTCCAGACTACATGAACCAAGCCTCATCTATATATCACCTATATCAAATCAACATAGAAATCGATATGAGAGTCCCATTACACGTTATATATATATATATATATATATATATATATATATATATATATATTACATATATATATATATATATATATATATATAGGTTTCGCTTACAATCTTCCTTTTCAACGAGCTTAGCTCAAAATCCAGAATTGAGTCATGAAAATATTCATAGATTTTTATTTGATAAAAAATAGATAAATAATAAAAAATACCGAAAATAGTATCCATTCGATGATCTATTTAGGCCTATATAATTTACTTATCTATGGCACGGAGCTGATCTATTCATTTTCGGCAATGTTTGCCTCAATCTAAAGTCTTACTAAACACTCAGACTAAAACAATTAACGATATGTGCTCTAGTCAATATTTAGCAATATGAAAAAATTCCAATGAATTATTCAGATTTAAATTTATTTACTCTAATTTCAGTTCCTTAATGTGATTATGACAAACTGTGTCAACTAGACAAACTTTGGCGCTGCGAACCATCTAAAAACAGACAGCTTCCTGCCGGCAAGTGCAATCCTTTTATAGAATTGGATTCACACCTCGCCGTCTGACAGGCGAGTTGACGAATCGTTTGGTCTTTTGCCGGCGCAGGCGCTGACGACAGACGTCAAATCAGTGACACTTTCTCATTAACGCGAAAGAGGAGGCTCTGGGTGTGCCTATGACTGTGACTGTGTGTGTGACTGTGGCTGTAACTGTGTGTGTGATTGTGCTAAACGTGGAGCTGTGGGCGCCGCCTGCAGCTAATGTGGAAATCCGACACCAGCGGTCGAAAGAGACGAAACACATGCGCCCAAAACTAAACTGAAGAGGAGGTGGAGAGCGTGGAGGGGCAATGCAACCTGAAGTTGTGACGATGTGTTCGAATGTCGGTTAATTACAAAACCCCGAAACACTTGAGACAAGACCAAGCACTCAAATTACAAATGCCGACAATAGATCAAAGCCGAAATGTGGAGAAATTGTGGAGAAACTTGTTGAGAAACTTGTTGCACGCTCCGCAGATTGCCTCAAATTGTGCAGCAAAAGGATACATCGTATGATGCGGCCTCAGGTGTTATTTGCGCCTTCGCCTTTGGGTAAAAACTATTTGAATTAGAAATCAGAGTTGGCTTTTGTTGCTGCTGGCTGAAAGGCAGCAGAGACGACAACAGCAGGAGGAGCAGCAAAAGGTTGACTGTGCTAAATGCCAACGATTTGCACCAGCAGCGCACCAGAGGGAGGCCAACTGCCAGGACAACAGCCGGACAGGCAGCCGGACGGCTAGGTGGATGGACAGTAGTGCTCAGTGCGATCCACACTGCATTGAGCAGGACGCTAGCAACAGGACGCTGATGAGTCGTGAAAGGACATTGCGCCCGCTGTGGACGGACTGTCAGCAGCGCAGGCCAACAACTCTCAGCTGCCTGCAAACTGTGCGTCGTCCTTGAGCATCGCCTTGGCTCGCCAGTGTCAAGTAGTGTCCTTGGTGTGGCCAATGTAAATGGCATATTTTGGCCTATGTGGGTTAACCGTACAACACACACATCAATTTACACCCAAGCGCCCAGCTTTAGCCATTTGGCATTGAAACGCAGCTCGAGCTCCGCGTTCTTGTGGCCAGCACTTGGCCTTGCACCAAAGTTGCACGCTGCGGATCCTGCCGTGTTGTTTGGTCACAGTTCGTGACTGATCAACTGAAATGTTTGCAGGCACACATATATAAATGCAATTTATATATTTTCTTTAGGTTTTCACAGCTCAGTGGCCCTGGCAACAGCATACAAAATCACTTTAATGGGGCACCACAAATAATCATAATAATAATCGCACTCTGCAAAAGGAACCAGGCAAATATTGAACAAAATATCAAGCGAATTCGAGTGGAGTTTGACTAACAGATATCCTGTATATTAGATAGACATAGATATATGTGTGCCTATATAGATATAGGTATATTTAAATAAAGGTATGTATATATAGGGGATATGGATGTACATATGTAGATAGACATATTTATATAGATAGATAGGTTACCAGATAGATATATTAAGGCGCATATATAAAGCGCCATGGCTAATATAATTTTCTTTACACTAGAAGGACAAATAACCTCGAAATTGAATAATATCTCAATAGTATGATATGCATATGCAAAAAAAAATTATAATAAATCTGTTTTCCTCTTCCTACTCTAAATGATATATTAATAAAATGAGATATTAAGAATAATAAATTAATATGGTTTAAAATAACTCACATATTAATTTAGAGAGCCATAGCTCTCATAGTTCCAGAGATCATATATTTAGTTAAAACAAAAACAAATATCGCTGAAGTGCACAATAAATTTTATTTTACTTAATTTTTGTATATTTAATTTTTTATTTTAAAGCTTGACTTATAAAACTAGTATAAAATTGTAAAGGCGATAATTGCCGTGGCCTTTAAAGAAATATCAGCCGAATATCCAAACTATATTATAGCACAATACTTCTATTACCATCTCCATCATTATTATAGGTTTGTGAACCTTTCTTAGGCTTCTATTACCATCTCCATCATGTATGATAGGTTTGTGAACCTTTCTTAGGCTCATCAAGCCCTCCCGTAAATCGAGACCATTTACCTCTACAGGGTATCAGAAGTAAATACGAGAGGAAATAAAAAACCTCTTGTGTTGGTCAAATTCATTTCCACTTGATTACGCGCAATGCTCAAATGTGTGCACCGCATCCATGCCGCAAATAAAGTGGAAATCATTTAAACGGAATTAATGCTCGAACAAAAACACGTGAAAACTATCGCTGGCAAATCAGTTATATCAAAGTCGGCAACTGGAATCATCAGACTAAATATATATATGTATATGTATATATACATATATTTGTATTTGTATAAATAGGCATATTTGGCCTTTGATGGCTTTCAGGGTGTTTTGCGTGCGTCAACAAATGTTGAAATATTTTCATATCGATGGATTGGCAAAAAGGTAGAGCGGGGCGTGTACGTGAGCTGGCTGAGCGGGCCAGCCAGGGTTTAATGATCCCAAAATGTAGGGCTCTATGGAGCGTGGAATTTGCCAAGTGTTTGACTGCAATTAGTGTGTATAGAAAATATTTTCTACTCGAATCAGCATTGAGGCTCAACTGTGATTGAAAGGAACAAATTATTTTATTTGGGTTTCTTATTTAAGAAACAAAATTGCAAGGCTATTTTTAAACATATTTCTCATGCGAGACAATATCGACGTTGAAGTTGAAAAGAAAGTACAAATTTAGAAAAGAAATATATAATATAGTTTCTATTATATTTTTCTTTTCTAAATTTTTAAAATCCTTAAACATATTTGTTTAGAGTCACATTAATACGTTGTCTCAATACACATATATAAATGCAAAAACAACAAATATTTAGTCTAAAAATCTGAGAGCTATAAAATTCTTTGCCTGCATAGCTAAAACTTGTCAAACTTTTTTCTCAATTCTTTCGCCTGCGATCTCTAAAATGCTACCCAAGTCTTTTCAGTTTCTCAAGTACGTACTCAGCAATCTCCGTACAATGCGCTTTTCTATGCCCCAACTTCTTCTTCTTATTTAGATCTGATTAAACATAATATAGTCGTTGGCTGTCGCATTGCACTTGAGCGAATGTGGCACGAGACATGACGTTGCCGGTAGAGTTGGCGATGTGTCGGGGCATATGGGAGAAACTATGCGCGTGCCTTACCCGCTTTCATATCCTTTGCCCAGGACACGAACGTAGTACTACTACTACTATAAAAAAAGCAACAACAATAAAAATAACAACACAGCACGTGACAATTGCGTCAACAGATTTTTCGCTGAGATGCGCACAAAATTACAAAACACAAAATGTAAAAAATAACGGGCAGGAAAAGTTTTAAGGAAAAGGCGACGATTTAATTCCCTTTCAGTCAAATTTGTATATATCCAATGACAGAGGAGGCTTACAAAAATGATGTGAGCTAATAAAAAATATATATATAATATATGCTGCTTCTGATAATATCCTAATATATCTAAAATGAACTAAAATTAAAAAAAAAAACACACATTCATAGCTAAGGTTCATTTCACTCAAAGAGTAGAAAAATTCGACGTATTTTATTAAGATTGTATTTGCCTTTATTTGGTTGAATAGGTTGAAAATCTGAGTAGAATTTGAGAATTGTATCTCTTCGATTTACATTAATAATAGATAGTCGAACTAGCACAAATCACCCAGTTACCTGGCACATAACAAATTCATAATGCTCATTGTTAGTGTATAGAAACGTGTGCCACAAAAAGCTGCAGCAAGGCCCCGAGGCAGCATCAGCAGCAGCAGCAGCAGCAGCAGGAGCAGCGGCAGCAGCAGCTGAGCAGCGGTTGGGGCAGCGGCGTTGCTGCTGCTTCTCTTGTTGTTGTTGACAATATTTATGCAGCAGCAGCACCAACAGCCCTGCGACTATCCACAGCCCATCCCCATTGCCCTGCCCCTGCCCCCATCTTCTTGCTGTTGCTGTTTGTTTTTGCATTTTTGTTACATTTTACAGCTTTTGTTTTGTAATTTGCGCCCGCAAGCAACAAACCAAGCAACTCGTGAGGGCAACAGCAAAAACACATTTTTTGAATAAACTCTTCAAGGATCGAACCGAGAGAGGCATGCTCCATGTTCCCCACCCCACTGCTGTTGTTGTTGCTGCTGTTGTTATTGTGGCTGTTTCCGCTTCCTCTTTGAGGCAGCGAGGCTTCGATAGAGTGTTATACCCTGTAAGCAGATGTGGTAGGTATATACATATACATATATGATTTTGATTGACTTAATATTTGTTAATTTTTTAAAAACATTTCAAAAATTATTTCAAATTATATGAGCCTTAAAAGTTAAAACCTTTAACTAACAGCTTGCATTACAGTTTTTGATATTGCGTTCAGCTCGGATTCGAGATATGGCCGGATTTTTGTAAGGGTCAGGTTTATATAAGCTGTATGTAATAGGCAATTAAATAGATTCCCAATCATGGGAATATATTGTCGTTAAAGTTCAAAGTATTATCCAGTTCTGCTATTGTCTCTTTAAGTCCTTTAATTTCTTCCCTTGAATTTATTTACTTATCTATATTAAATTCTATTATAACCTATATATTTTTAAAGACTATTCGAAATCGAAATGTATATAATTTAAATTTAAATACATCATAATTCCGTTTTCACATCATCTCCAGGGTATTCCCTAGTCCATCACCTCCGCCCACAGCTCACTTGCTTCTCTATATATGTTGCTGTTAGGTGGTTTTGTGCCTTGCGTTGCTTACTTTACTTTGCTGGCGAGTGTACCGCAGAACGTGACGAAGAACAAAAGAAGGCACTTGCGACACTTTCGTGCTTCCTGCGCCACGCTCCTTTGGCGGTCCAGGTCCTCCAATCCAGTCCAGGCCAGACCAAAGCCAAGCCCCTCTCCTCCCAGCCTCTGCCTTGTGCTCTCTTTATTATATATATATTTCTTTTCTTTTTTTTTCTTACATGCTCTTGTTGTATCCACAAAAAAGCACGCTTATAATAATAATGTCATTATGTATTGTCTAGTGGAAAAAAAAGAAAGAATGGAAGAAACAGGGAAATATTTCCTTTTTGCCAAAGTTTTTTTTTTGTGTTGCGCAAACTTTCTAACGAGCTGGCAAAAATTGTAGCAGCAAATTTGCTGCATTTCGCAAAGTTGAATAGATTTTTTAGTTTTAGCCTAGTTGGATTTTGTTAAGATATCTATAATAAGATTATCTTTAGTTGAAAATTTTGAGCCAATGGAAAAAATGAAAATTATTTAAGTTGAGTCTTAATAGCATTTAAATTTGAATGTTTGGATAGCAAGGAAATATATTCGAAATCATTTTGGAGCAAATTATGAAAATTAATATAAACAAAAAATAAATATTAATAGATCAGATACAGATCTGGAAATGGACATATAGTCGACTTTTACTTTAAAGATGATCTTAATCAAGTCTTACTCTTTATATTTATATAAGTTTTAGAACTCAATATAATATGTTAATATTTTCTATTAGCCACACGAATTTTCCTTTTCCTCAATATAAATTTGTTTCAAAATCAGACAATCTCTATGAGAAGGCGCAAACATTTCCTCAGAAAATATCTTCAAATACGATTTCAATAAACAACAAAAACATAAATACAAACAAAAACTGAATTTGGTTTTTAACAATTTGTTTCCTTTTTTTAATTATCCACGCAGGTTATTTACCTTCTTGGGATTTGCTCAGTCCGAAAAGGAAGCTCTATAATAAATATTGACTTTGCATATTTGTAGAAAATATTTGTGTGCATATTATTTATTTAGATTGAATGGCATTCAGTCAAACCAAAAACAAACTCAACTGCAAGCAAACACACCTTTGCCGCAGCCGCAAAACAAAAACCGAAAAACCGAAAAACCAAAAAAGAAAAAAAAGCGAATGTCCGAAACGAAGCGAAAATAAACAGAACTGAAAATCTCTCTATATATAAATATCTATATATATTTGTGGCTGGATCAGGTAGCGAATCGGTGCAGCTGTGGGCGTTCACCAAATTTTCGAAATCTATTTCTATTTGCATTTCTGTAATGAAAAGATAATATTGATGCGCTACAAAATATCGAAATAATATAAAGGCGAAAACTAATAAAAACAATAAACAAAAGAGAAGAAGACGAGGAAAAACATCTGCGAATTATTGGATTAAAGTTTTAGACATGGTAGAGCAAAGGAAATAAACATTACGGAATGGTAAAGAAACTGGATGATCGACGTACAAATGAAGGAACAGTTAAGTCTAATACTCAGAACTATAATAAGTCGAAGAGAAAGGCTTATCAATAGATTAGCTAGTCTTTTAAAATGACTCCCCATCAATCAGACGGTCAGTCAGCTAGGGTTTCTCTCAACCAATCTGCAAATTGTCTGATTCAATCAACCATATAATTAGGATATTGATCAGTTAGACTCAATCAATTTCTCAATCGGATAACTTTTAAGTAATTCAGTGATTTGTTTGCTTAGCTAGTCATTTATGCAATCAATCAGTATTTTAGTTAGTTTATAGTAAATATTGAGATCAATCTATCAATCAGTATGTTACTCTATCAGTCAGTAGGTAGTCTTTCCATCAGTGAAGAAGTCCATTAGCCTTGCACTTAGTCAATCTGATAATATATTCGATATTTTTCATCAATCCATCCATACATCAATCAGTAAGTTAGTCAGCAATACAGTTTGCTAAGCTTTCAATCAGTCTATCAATCAATCAATCATTCAGACTACTAAGTCCGCCAATAGCACAATTTGAAAAGCTTTCAATCAGTCAATTAGTCAATCAATTAATTAGTCAATCAAACATGCAATCAGTCAATCATTCAATCAGTCAATCAGACAGTCATTTCATAATTCCTTTACTGGGCTCTCAAGTCAATCAGCATTTGTGTTCATCAATGATTATATTTATCAGACAGTCAAAAATAACTTAAGCATTTTAATATATCCTATACTCTATAGATATATATATACATATATAAGCAATACTCATTATAGACTCCACACTCACCCCTTAGAGTAGTAGCCCACTCAGTGGGGATTAGTCGACCACAAAAACCCATTGGCATCCACATAAAACACGAGAAGAAGAAGCAATAGCATAACAATAAACATTCCAATTTCATTTACAAATTAACACTTCATATATTTGAAATGTTGAAGTGTCAAGCGGGAGCCGAGACTACAGATCGAGAGACTCGATAAGCTGCTCGACAATTGCCCCGATTCGGCTCCATATGGTCGCGAACAGGAAGCTAATCCTGCGCTGTGATATATCAACATATTTATGGTAAATGGATCAGAGGGCTTAGCGCGTCGTCGTCGTCGTCGCCGTCGTTCAGTCAGTCGGTGGTTGTTCACCATATGGTTTCACTGTAGCTCTAGCTCCAGCGTCTGCTCGCCTGTTGGGGAAACGAATAAAATTTTATGTACTTTATTTTTGAGACTTTATGCGTTGGCAGCGGCTGTTTAATATTTGGGCTAAATCTTTTAATGTTTAATAAACAATTATTAAACAATTTATTGAAAATGTGTTGTAAATCTTTTGATCTGCTCATACAGATATACCACATCCAGTTGGGCGCTTAACGATAATAAATAAAACACGCTCCGCTTGTTTAGGTATTGTGCCAAGCAATTACGCATTCGAATTCATTCGAATCATAACAATAACAGATCCAAATCCATCATCATCGAAACTGTTTGACATGCAATTCCGGGCAACAATTTCAAGTGAAGATTGTGTATATGTGGGTCGGCATATTGCGCTTTGATCTGCATTAAGTTGATGCCGCCGCAGACTGAGCAATGACTTTTACATTAGAACAACTCGATAAGGTGTGAGAATCGATCAAGAGAGTCCTAGCAGAAACTAAAAATTCGTAATTTTAGCAAAAATTCAAGATTAGAGCTATATAAACTCTATATAAAAATTACGAAATGAAAAATTTAAGTTAAGTGCTGTCATATAAAATGTTGATGTTATTAATTATTTTATTTATTATTTATTAGTTATTATTTTAAAATCATTTTGATCAATTGATTATTAATTAAAATTAACCTTCAAAACATTTATTGTATTTTTAATTGTATTAAATTTTAATTGTATTAAATTCAATTTGAGGGCCTTAAAAAGTGCTGCCCATTCGCTCTCAGTCACCTAGCAACACTCTTTTTAGACCCATTTTATATATGCTCAAAAAATACTGCAGTTTCAGCTAAGTATTCTCGATAATACCCTCCGATAAACTGCCATTACATATCGATACACGACACGCGCTCAACTCTAAGCGATAGTCGCAGAACAGCTGTTCCGTTTTTGCAATTTAGATTTTTCTTGCCCAGTTCAAAGTTGTTTCTTAATTTTAATGCATTTGTGTGTGAAACGTACAAAATGGAGCGCAAAGAAGTGGACACACAACAGTTCATCGACCACGTAAGCCCCAGTCACAATTAGCAATGAGCGTATTAACATATGTTTCGAACAATTGCAACACGCAGACGCTGCTGGCAACGGAGCTGATGCAAAACAACTTTATGATGGATCTCATGGACCACACGGGTGTATTTCCGAAAACAGAAGGGCCCACCAATCTTAGCACCACGGCACACCACAGCACCGACAATGGCGGCGATTATGTGGAAAAGCACACGCTAACACCGCCGGAGCTCAATTTTCATAATACAATCTTCCAGTTCGTCAACAAACATGTTGTCGAGGAGCCGAACGGAGCGCGGACAGACGCGGTGCCCGCTTCACCAGAACGCACGCCAAACAACTATGTCAAAGATACGGACGTAGAGTTTCTTACACTCAACAGCAGTTTCTTGGATCGCGCTGATGCGGGTGCAACTGCAACAGCTGGGGGCAATGAAAATGTGGTGCCTCAGCAGGTGCCACAGGCTACATTCCCCGCCCTAGCCATTGAGCCGACGGTGCCCATTGACGTAAATGCAGCGTTAGATGGCGACGATCTGCTCTATGCCCACAATGCATCCGTAACGAACGCACGCAAGGTGCTGCCCCACAAGAAACGCATCTCACGCAAGCTCAAGGGCTCTGTCTGTGGCCTTATGGAGGCCGACCTGGAGCAGCACAAGCATCAGCATGTCGTGTCCACAGTGGCCAACTATAACTGCGAAATATGCGGCTATGCAGTGCACACACAAATCGAATTTTATGCCCACCTCAAGGAACACTACGATCCGGGCAGTCTGCACCAGAGCTTAGATGTGCCACAACAGCAGCAGCAGCAGGTGCAGCAGCAGCAGGTACAGCAGCAACAGGTGCAGCAACAGCAAGTGCAGCAACAGCAGCAGGTCCAACAGCAGCAGCAGCAACAAAAAGAGCCGCTGGACATGTGCGGCTTGTCCGCGCAGGATAAGGTAAGCGAGGTGAAGTCTCGACTGGAAGGTCTACATCTATTGACCAGCCGGAATGAGTAGTAAGGTGAAGAAGCTGAAATGTATTTACTTCTTTTCGTACGTTATCCAATTATCCATAAGCTTTACTAATAAATATCTAAATCTCTCTTGCAGCTGCAGCAAGAGCAGGCCAAACTGGATCAAGTTTTTCAGGATGTGCAGCTGAACTTTGAGAACTTCCACAACATTAGTCATGTGGACGGTGATGTGGTGGACGATGTGGGCGTCAATATGGTCATACATGCGGATGCCATGTCGCTGCACAAAGCCGATGACAAACTGACGCCCGTTAGAGCTGCGAATGCAACCGCAACGAATGCTGTGGCCGTTGTGGATGATGTGGAGTTCAGCGATACGGAAGATATGCTGGAGGGCATACGCAACGTGGTGGACAAGGTGTCCGTGGAGGATACCTGCGATGCGCCCTGGTTTAATAACAATTTCAGTGACATTGCCTTCTCAGGTCTGCTGCTACCGGGCGAACCTCCGCCGGCGCCACCTCCACCAGCGCCTAGTCCACCCCCTACGGCGATTCTGCTGTCGCTAAATTTCCTAAAGCAATCCACACAGCCCAAACTGGAGATGGGCCACAAGAAGAGCTACATTGAGGCAATTGCTGCAGCTAAAGCGGCGGCAGCAGCAGCGACAACCATGACAAACTCAACCGCAACCTCGATATCGCCGCCAGCACGCACGCCTACTCCCAACGATGGCTCCACCATCGAGCAGCTGCAGCGTTCGCCTCTAGTGCTCAGTGAATCCTTCAAGCTGGAGGATGTGGAGAGCACAGCGCCCACAGGCAGCGCCAATTCATCGCCAGCGGCTACCGACGTCATCGACGACACTGCGGACAGCTATCTCATGGAACCGGACAAGCCGCCAGTTGATGAGCCAAGCGATACGAAGCGCAAATTTCACTGCGATATTTGCGCTCGAGATTTCAATTCATACAATGCGCTCAAGTATCATCAATATACGCACACCAAGGAGCGAGCCTATCCGTGCAACACCTGTGAGCGATCCTTCTACACACAGAGCGCACTCAGGGCGCATGAGCGAACACGTAAGTCCTATGCAGAACAGATATAATATATCTTATATTTGCAATAATCTTCAAAATATTTCAGATTCCGGCGTCAAGCCGTACAAGTGTGAGAAATGCGATTTCAAGTTCCGCCAGTGGGGCGATCTCAATTACCATTTCATCTCACGGCACAGCGAGGTGAAGGCGCACATGTGCGAATATTGCGGCAAGAGTTTCTCGCGGAAGTATTCCCTAGTGCTGCATCGGCGCATCCATACCAGCGAACGGAACTATGCATGCCAATACTGTACGAAAACGTTTCGGGCCAGCTCCTATTTGTTGGCCCACACCAAAGTGCATACGGGGGAAAAGCCGTATTCGTGCAGCGTCTGCGATAAGAAGTTCCGCGTATCCGGCGATCTGAAGCGTCACACACGCATACACGATCCGGCACGGTTAGGTCAAACCACAGCGGAGTCGGCGACAAAGAAACGGAACAACAAGTTGAAGCAAATCGAGGACGAGGATGTCGAGGCGATCATCAAAAACAAGTCTGATGCTCTGTGCGGCGACGCCGAGCAGGAAATTTTGGGCTTATAGCCCAATGCCAAAAGGTTTCTACGAAAATAGTATTAGCATGACAAATACAATTACGACAACGTCTCTGTACAATGTATATAGTTAAGAAACGAAGAAACAATGAATATAATTAAGAGAAGTTGAGCTAGAGAGAGTAACCTTAGAAGAATTCATAGATATCATAGAGGTTATCTATGATAATTAAGAGACCAAAACAAAATGTTAAAGTAAATTTCTATATAAATGAAAGACCAAATAAAGTTGGGATTGTTTTGTGAACATAAATAATCATACGATTAATCGATTACCCTTAGGTTTGCCGTTCCAACAGCTTGAGTAAAAAAAAAACTCGATTTACAATTTCTTTTTTTTTTCGCTTACTATTGCAGAGCATTTCTTTATTATTTTTCATCATTTTCGTTTTTTTTGTTTTTGTTGTTTTCTTTTTCAATAATTCTTCCTTCATCTTCCTCCTCTTTTCTTTTTGCACTTGTACCGTTCATCGACTTAATTCTTAAGATTTTTGTTTTTACCATTCATCTTTTTTAATGAGTAATTTTATACACACATATATATCTTTATATATATATATATGTATATTTATCGTAATTATTAATGTAACTATGTACAACATAAGTGCCGTGGGGCCATCGTGCTGCCCCACCGGCCACAATGAAATCTTTGTATTTTGTTTACAACTTAACTCGTTTTTCAATTGTGTTTCAAAAATATTCAACATAACCTGCCTAACTCAACTCATCATCTTCTTCTTCTGCGACTTCTTCTTCTCCTTGATTTGTGTGCTTGTTTCTTTTGTTTTCCATTCACAATATGCCATTCACTTTAAACTTAGAATCTAGAACCTAGTATCGGTTGCTTCACTTTGCTCTCTCTTCCTAACATACGCTCAGTCCATAATATCTTCCATTCTCCATATATGTACTATATAATATAATTTCTTGGGTTTCGTTTTTCTCTTTTGTCTCACAAATGTTAAATTTAAAAAAATGATGAAAACTGCTTTCCTAGTACCTCGCTGGACTCTAATCTTGCTCGATCTTTGATGGATTCATTATAGTTTCTTTTTACTTTTTTTTTTTTTGGTGGTGTGGATTATGCGTTTCTGGTAGGTTTCTTTCTTCCTCTCTCTTATCTCTGTGTATGCGTGTGAGTGGGTATTGGAAATTGTAGGGTATATGTGATTATTGTGACTACTTTTTGGATTTGAAACGGAAATGTTCTGCTGTTCGCTGCTGAATATGATTTTAAATTAGTTTTACTTTTGCTTTGAATATTTTCGTTTTGTTTTTGTTTTTTCAATATTTTATATGCTGTACTTAAAAATGTATGTTCTGCAGCTGCTGCATCTTTGCTATGGTTGCACACAAAAATTTACTGTTATCTTGCTTTTAAATTTAATATTGGGTTTATTATTATTTTTTGTTTTTTTTTTGTTTTGGGTATTTTGGTTTTTGGGTTTCTTTATCATTTTTGTTTTGCTTACATAAATTGTTAAAGAAAAGTTAATGCTGCTTTACTAATACACTTAATGTTTTATTTTTTTGCCAATTATTAATTAATGATTACTTGTTCTTCTTTGCCTACTTTGTTGCGTTTAGCTCAATCAATCATTCATCAATCAATCAACCAAAAATAGTATTGTTTTGTTTCTTTTGTGTTGGCAGCTTTTTGGTATTTCATGTTTTTTTTTTTTTTTTGTGTATTAATTTTTTTTTTTTTGTTAGTTAATCTTGTACATTCAACACATATTAAACTGTATTTGTTTTTTTATTATTATTATTATTTATTTTTCTTTAACTGCCTAACTGAGTTTTTAGTTTGAATGTTTTGCATACAAAAATGTTTATTGTTTTTCTTTTTATTTTGTAATATTTTAATTTTTGTTGTTTTCTTTTGCTATTGTTGCCTGTTGCTGTTCTGTTTGTCCCCAGTGTTTGCTACGCTATTTTCTCTTTGCCTGCTCTTCTCACATTTGCTGCTTCTTAAATGTTTTTTTTTTTTTAATTATTTTTTTTTTTTTTTGCTTTGCATTTTACACAATTTTTATAGAAATATAATTTTTTCAGTTTTTTAATATTTTTTTTGAGTCTTCGTTCTACAATCACACCACAATTTCTTTTTGTTTTTAATATTTATTATATATTTATTTTTGTTTTTTTTTTTTTATCTTTTAGTTTGTCTGACTGCAAACACATTTAAAAATATTAAAATACCTGCTAACAAATGTAGCTTTAGCCAATTTCGAAAATGATTTCTTCACCTCTTCAGCTTCTTGCTCTTCTCGCCTTCTATTTGCTGCACACAAATACAATATTTACAGTTCTGTAGATACTATATATATATATATATATATATATATATATATATTTTATAGTAATGTATATCTAAACTTTGCCAACTTTACCAGGATTTTGTTTTACTGCTGCTTCATTTATTTATTTTTTATTATTATTTGTTGTTTTAAAATTGTGAAAAAATAGCTGCTTCTATTGTTTAGTTGTTATTTTCTTTTTGCATATTTTTTTGTATCTGTTTTAAAACTTGAATTACTTTTAGCTTTACATAATTTGATTTGATGATATTTGTTTGTTGTTGCTGCTGTTTGTTGTTTGTTGTTTTGCCTTTTGTTTATTGTATGTTTGCTGTTTTCCGGCCTGTCCCTCAGGCCGGTTCGATCGTGTTCTGTGCGCCTAATTAGGGGGCCAGTGCGCGTTAATCAACACTGGCTGCATAGGTACGTTTTTACAGTTTGCAGTTGTTGTTGTTGTTGATGGTTTGTTGTTGTTGTTGTTTGTATAAAAAGTCTTTGATTTGCCTTTTCCTTTTAATTCGCTGTTAGCGCGCTCTGCATTAGAGACTCACCTGCTGCATCTTATCAAAATCTAAACACGGCCTATGGGGTCGCTGCAGTCTCTGAGTGGCGGCAGCAACAGTAACGCCAGCATCCCCACCACCACCAGCACCAACTGTTGCTGCTGCTGCTGTTGTTGCTGCTGTGCCGCTGCTGGCAACATTATTGCTGGGACGACGATGCGGCGAAATGGCGCAATGAAATAATTTCGCGGGCGGACTAACCGAACGCACCTCCATATCCAAGCCGGTTGTGGAGGCCGGACTGCTTCTCGAGCTATTATAATGGAAACTATATTTGGGCTGCGGCTGGTAAATGTGATGTGAGCTGTTGCTCATCTTCAATGAGCTGCTGCACGCCTTTATAGCGCTCGGCTCGTTCTCGTTGCCCTCGTTGCCAGCTCCAGCTCCAGCGCCAACTCCAAATTTGGCGCATTTGCTGCTGTTGTTGCTGTTGCTATTGTTGTTGCTGTTGGTGTTGCTGTTGTTGCCGTCGCCGTTTTCCTCATTTACACTATTATCACATAATTTAATATTTTCGATGCCACATCTGGCCTCCGATAATATCAGTGGCGTTGTGGAGCGGAACATCATATGGCTACGATTTGGCTTAAATGCCTCCAATGGCGGCGATGTGCGAAAATTCACGGGCGTCAATATTGGCTCCAGCGAGTTGCGCAACTGTAAGAATGAAATTGTTACTTTTTGTATTCACTAATTTCTTCTCTTACTTCACTCTCGTTAATCTTCATTTTTTACCGATCTCTCTCGCTCTCTACTGTTTACATACCTCGTCATCGGAGCTATGGGCCAGCGAACGCTTGCGATTCTCAACCATCAGCGTCGAGCTGGAACGCTTCGAATTGGATGATGTCGTGGCACGCTCATCGTATGGAGCCTCCGTGTCCAGGGACGAACTGCAGCCCCGATTCGATAGACGCGATGCACAGGACGACGATGCACAGGACGACGATGCCCCTGTACCCCCGCCGGCAATTGTTGCTGTTAGCGCCGCCGCTGCCGCTGCAGCTGCCTCGGCAGCAGCTACTGCTGACGGCCCATTGATCACCTCCAGCTCCTCCTCCGAGCTATGCTGATCGTACATGAGATGGGCGCAGGATGACGACGACGATGTCTGATGGTGACACATCATTGCAGCAGCAGCGATCGCAGACGACTCTGATGAGCATGCAGTATCGGTAGTAGGTGAGTTAGCATCCGTACAGGAACTCAGACCTGTTGAGCGTTGCCGAAGCAAAATTTTAATTAATGATACAATTTAACAGTCTATGCAGATGGTATAAAATATCGATAGCAATTAGCTACAAAATCCTCGATATCAATAAATTGCAAATAGAATTGTAAATTATTATTTCTCGATTAAATTCAATAAATATTATTGCCAAATATTAAGCTAAATATATTATTTCTGTTATTCATATTCAAGAAAATATATAAGTTGGAAGAGTTTACTATACGTGACTATTGTCTTTCCCCTTTGAAGCTTAATTAACTGTCAACAAAAAATCGAGTTCTTATTGTCTCCTCTCTTTGAAACATAATCCAATGTCAATCGATAATGATATCGATAAGAGTCTAGTTCTAATTTTCAAATGAGCATTTTTATCCTTGTTTTTATGGTTAATCTCAATTCATTTACTTACTAGTTTCCATATCCACGTCTAAGTGACGTTTGTTTTCCACATCGAGGAGTTCACCATCAGATTCAGTGCCAGAGTCATTCGATTCACGCTGTAAGCACATTAAATAAACTATTAAGCATTTTATCTTATTTTTTTTTTTATTATTATTTAATTGTAGTATTGTACTTTCATTATTAATTTTGTATATTATTTATTTGTGCGTTTAGCGCCCACCTTTTTGCGCAGAAAATTTTTCGATGCCTTTAATGAATTCTCGCGATTTTTGTGCCTGACAAACTTTATCATGATTTTTTGCTGTGTGCTTTGTTTTATTTATTACACATTCCACACGCACTCGCACACTAGAGCACACACACGTTCGTGTTTACGCGACGCTGCACCCGCAACACAGAAAAACTTACTACTACGATAACGTCGGCGTCAGCTGCGACTGCGACTGCGACGCCCCCTTTCCGACACCTTTTGTACGTTTCTGAATGTGTGTGTGTTGGGTGTCCGTGGGGTCCTCTCACTCTAATTTCTACTACTATTACTACATGCTAGTACTTTTTGTGCTGTTACGTTTTACACTCGTTTTCGGTTTCTATTTATTCGCCATCATGTATGTATTTTTGTTTGTTATTTTTTGCTTTACTTTGCTTCCTGATTTACGCGAGAGCTCGATTGCGCGTTCACTCACTCGCTTACGCTAACCCTCACTCTTTCTCTCTACGTCTCTTACTCTCGTTCTTTCTCGACGTCTCTTTCTCGTTCCTTCACTGTTGCCGCCTACGCGCGCCTGTTTGGCGCGTGTAAGCGCCGTTTCCTTTTTGTGCAATAATTTCAATCACGTTTCATGCGCGGCGTTTTGTTGTAATCTACACTGCTTTTGCACCACCCACAGCAACAACAATGGCAACAAAAGCAAGAAGAAGAAGGTTGCCACTTTACATATATGTTTATTCGTGCCAAGAGCCGAGCCGAGCTGAACCGAACCAAACCGAACCAAGCCGAGCCGAGCGAACGCGCACCTTTCGCCGTAACTTATACAGCACGAAATTATCGATTTTCGGTCTCGTGTTTGCGGAAGCAAAAGTTCTTCAACAGGATCCCACAACCAGACAGCAGTCGGCACCAGTGCAAGAGAAAAAAAAAAAAAACAAAAAAGCAGGAAAAGAGTTCTGGCTAGTAGTAAAATAGTAATATGGCTGCTGACTTAGTTTACACTTATGCGTATGGATTCACTTTTTTTTAGCTGTTTGGTCACTTGCTTTGCACAACATTTGCAAGCAGTTGCATTTTTTTCAGTTGCTGCAATTCTCTCTATGGCAGACTTTTCGGCTCGCCGACTTATTACTACTACGTATTACTATCATCACCCGTCACCGGCTAGCGCTGTGCTCAAACTGAAAAATTATGGCCAAAAAATCTCTGCGCTGGCGCTGGAACTCTGCTCCGGCGACTGAGGCTGCTGTCGCTGCGCTCTCACTTGCAATTTCTGTACGCCTATGTGTGTGTGCGCTTCTGTATGCGTGTGTGTAAGCTTTTTGCACTGGTTGACTGAGTTGCTCTGTATGTGTGTGCGAGTGTGTGAATAGGTCTGCGGGGTGTGCACTAGGGGCCAAACATGCGCGCACAACTCGTGCCACTTCGTGTGCCTTCGACGGAGCTTCGTTTGTGGAAATGCAGCGAGTTTAGCAGCATGTTCGTAGTACATAGTATTTATGGGCAAAAGAAGAAGAAGCAGCGGCAGCAGTAGTAATGGCAGTCAGCGAGGAGCAATGCAACAAAAAAAAAAAAAAAAAAAAAAACACTAGCAGCACGAAAAAATACCAAAGCGTGCAAAAGTTGATATAAAACAAAAATTATTTGAGATAAAAATGTGGAAGCATGACATGTAAAGAGAGACGGACACAAATATGGATGACATGTTCGATTGGCTTTCATTGCTAGTTGAACGCGCTGCACGTTTCAATCACATTCAATTTGCTTGCAATTTACGCGGAAAATACTACGATGATGTCTACGTGCCCCACGAGCACAGACACACAAACACACATACACAATTGCTCACACGCTCACACAGAGGCACAGTGACAAGTGCAGTGGAGGAGAGCGACCGAAAGTAAAACGTAAACGTCTTTGCAGCCGTCGTTTTATCCGGAGCAGAGCTTCGTTCACCTCCTACTGCTCGACTACGTCGTCGTCTGACTATCGATTCCGCATTGATGTTGCTGTTGTTGTTGCGTCGCCAAGTACTTTTGTTCCATTCATACTGTACACACACACACACATTCATGCACGCACACGCATGCAATTATGCACAGCGCCTCACGCAGTGAGCGAGCGAGAGCGACTGAGTCTGACGTATGAATATATGCATACGCATTGTGGTGTGGGTGTTTTGGCTGTGGGGGGCCGCCAGCAACACTAGCCCCAGAAACAGTAGCAGCGACTGCGTGTTGCAGCCTTGTTGGCTTCAGATCTAAATTTAGCATTTGGCTTGCAACTTCGCAAGGATTTCTTTACACTTTTTCCATACACACACAAACACGCAAGCACACTAACACTCATGCACGAACCGCAATGCGTGCTGCACGCGAAAACGGTTTGGCAAATATATCAAAGTTTTTCCAACTTACTTGAGTCGCTTTTTCCACGTAAATATGCAAAGTTTTAAAGCAGAGCTTCTTGTTATTAATTTCCCGGATGCGTGGGTGGGTGGGTTGATTTGAGTGATGTGTGGAATGCTCCTGCGAGGAAAAGCTTGCGAAATGCGAATCAGAAACTATGATCCGGACTCTGGACAACAAAACAGCAGCAGCAGCGAGTGTCGAACGATGAATGGGGCTGCTGCTTTGTACTACAATTCAACAGCGACGGCAGCAGCGGCTACGGCTGCGGCAGAACCAGCAGCGACAGGCGCGCTGGTTGGGGTGGTAGGTGTTTGTTAGAGCACGCGACGCGTTTTTGGAGAATTGACAAAACAAGCGCAAGCAATAGATAGAGAGAGAGAGAGAGAGAGAGAGTGAAAGACACTGAGAAAATGTGAGGTTGAGCATTGAGAGAACGTGCCAACGTGCATACAAGGCTACTTATTCATGTATGTATGTATACAACTGCATACATATGTACGCCTGTGTTTGTGTCCGTGCGAAATTGTTGCTATTGTAAGCGCTTTTACGCCAACTACAAAATCCACAACGCTCAGGTCTGGGATGCTGGTGGTGCGCTCTCTTCGTTTTCTCTCTCGCTCTCGGTCAATTGTATGTTTGTGCGTGGATTGCAAAAAAGGTAACCCAATAGACATTTCTCTAGACATCTAATGCAATTAACTTTTCAATGTCAAGTCGCGACGCGCACCCTCCATACACATGTATACTCATACTCATACACACACGCAAGCACAGCACAGACAGCGTGGCTTTCTATTACATTCCACTATAAAACGGCACATTGCACACAGTACTCCTCTTACTTACCTGCTCAAGTTGCTTAGTTTCGACTGCACGTCATCCCTTCATCGTAAATGTTAGAGCTATCGGCTGCGCTGATGATTTGCTTTTCAATTGGCTTCAGTTCGTGGTCTGATATGAACGTTTTGTCCAAAACGAAAAGCAAGAGTGCGGTATCGGAGAGTGAGTGGGTGAGCATGAGAGTGGGGGCTGTCAAACCAGCTGAGCGACAATGGAAGAGGCAACAAGAAACGCGAGTGTAGTTTATGACGTCATAATTGACCCTGCTGGTGAAAAATACACGAAGCTTGATCAAGTTTCATGGACTTATAGCACTGAGCTTTTTGACGTGTAGCATTTAACAATATGAATTTAATTTAAAATGAAAGATTAATGAAGAAGTAAAAAAATAAAATGGATAATTAGGCTATGTATATATATATAATATATTAAAATTTTAAAAAATATTTAGTTGACCTGGGTGGTTTGCCTCCAGCAAAGAATTAATATTAAATTTGCACGGACTTTTATTCTTTTCCGATCTTCACAATATTTACACAATTTTTAAAAAGATAAATATAGACTATGTTTTAATTAAAACTGACTTTATTAATTCAAACAATTTAAATCCAAAAACGCCTCCGCGGTATGATAACCAAATCGCAACTGCTTTTAATGATGAATTTTTTGTCAGCTGTGTATTATCGGCTTCTAGATGTCTCGAACAGCTGTTCACAATGAATTCAAAATATGATTTATTCATGTTGGAGCATTTAGTGTACTATATTTAAAAACGTTCAAAATTAAATCGTCATTATAATTAAATAGAAAACTCCAGTCGGATACTATTTTTCCGTTATTTTAGGTAAATACAATAGCTGGCCATAAGTTTTTAGTTTCTGGCAGATATATCGATACTTTCTGAGTGCAGCTTTAAGTATTATATCGATATTTTGTCATTCCATGAGCCGCCTAAATTGAGATTCGAATATTAAAACTGCTCTTCTTGACTGTGATAAACTTTATTATGAATATAGAAAATAGTCTATAAATAAATTGCATAAATAATAAAAGTATACATGAAATAATAGACTTAGCTTAAGTATGCATATAATTACCTAATACGAGTACATAATTATGCAAAAAGAGTCTACTTAACTAATTTAATAGAACATTTTGTGCACCGAAATTCCATTTTCTTTCTACCATTTTACATTTGTACACTTTGGAATTTCTGTGCACGCCACGAACATACAATCCATTAAATTATATACATAAGTGAAATTAGAATAATTTTGCGGCTTAAGGGCAATAAAAAATTTGCTAAACTGCCACGCCTACAAATTAATGGATGTGAGCTCCAAACATTTAAGTCTTAAGTAAATATTACTTATTCTGGCTACATGGGCATACCATTTTTCGTATATAATTCTATGCCTAGAAACTTTACAGCTTGGCTACAAACTAATGTCTTCCAGTTATTCTTTAGTATACAATCTTTTTAAAGTGGAAATTCTGTATGTGACTGTAAATCTCAATCTTGTGCGGTAGAAACTACTATAACTTGTGCGGATGTGGTGGGTTTTTCACTTGGCTCATCTCGAATGAAATCGTTTGATTATTTTTCGTTCTTAAGCGGCATGCCCTCCTCCTGGGCCACCACATCGCCAATCTTTTTGCGCTCTGGTGGATTGTTCCAGGATTGCAGCTCGCCAGTGCCCAGGATGACAAAGACAACAGCGGCCGAGATGTAGGTGCCGGCCAAAATCCAAAATACAATTTGCCATTGATGGAACGAGGGCTAAGGATGACAAAATAAGTTAGATAATATGTATATTAAATTACTATAGTTGACTTACATTTTCAAAGGTGAGCGCGCCGACCATCCAAGTGGACAAGAAGCCGCCAAAAGAGGACAGAGAGTTGGCCATGCCAAAAATGGTGCCACTAAAGTTGGGTGCAATGTCCAGACCGTTGCCCAAATAGCCAGCGGTAACAGCGCCATGGGCGAACAGAGCGAGCGTAAAGATGGCCACCGACCAGGCTGCATCCATGCCCAGGAACACCTGCGCCGTCATCAGCAGACCAGGTGTAACGAGAGCTGCAAATAAATATGTTTTAATATTGCATATTTCTTGTCTTGTCGACTTCGTCGAATTATATAAGACGACTTCAAGAATGTTTCATTACGATTACAATATTGAACCTACCGAATGTCGTAAAGAGCTTGCGTGTTGCAGTTGTGCTCAAGGTGCCCTTCTGACGCAGATAGTCTGCCAGATAGGAGGATGCCACAGCCATGACATATTTGCCTAGATAGGGCAGCGAGGAGAACAAACCATTCTGCAAGACAAAAGAAATTTATATTGTATAAATTTGTATTGTAATAAGTAAACCTTAAAAACTCACCTTCTTTATGTCAAAATGCAGAATCTTGGACATAAACGTGGGTAGCTGATTGATGACCGTGAAGAAGCCGAACACAGAGAGTCCGTGGGTTATAATGATAGCCCAAACTGCAGGCGAACAGAGCAGCTGGCCCCAGGGCACATAGCTGGGTCGCTTCTTGGATGTGGAAGTGCCGATGGCTTCCTCGATTTCGCGTCGCTCCTCGGCCGAGATGCGCGGATGTGTGGCGGGCGTCTCATAGACAAACGTAAACCAGCACACAGACCACAGCAGACCCACAGCACCGGTCAAATAGAAGACACTGGCCCAGCCGCAGACCGAGATCAAATAGCCACAGATGGGCATCGTAATGGCAGCGCCAAGCGAAGAGGCTGTAGAGTTAAAGGAACGGTTTAATATACAGAATAAATTGGAAAAAAAAAAATAAACAAAAAAAGACGAATCTTTTGCCTCTACTCACCCATCATGTTGGACATGAACTTGGAGCGATCCATGGGTGGAATCCAGACAGCGGCCACGGGATGTATGGCGGGCCAGGAAGCGCCCAGCATAAAGCCAAGTGCCACACGCACCACAATCAACATAACGTAGCTCATATGCGCCGCCAGCGGCGTTATCAGGGTCAACAGACTGGCCCAGAGCATGGAATGGCCAAAGACGCGACGACCGCCAATCAGTTCAGCCAAACGACCGCCGGGCAGCTCTGTGAGGACATAGCCCCAGAAGAAACAGCCAAGCACGAAGTTGGTTTGGTATGTGTCCCAGGGGAAGCGCTCCTCGAAAACAGCAACGCCATCGCTAGTAGTGGCGTTGCTGAGGATGCCCTCAGTGCTCCTGCTGCTGCTGATACTCCCCGTCAGGGTATTGTTGCCTGCTAGGCTGGAATTACCTGCCATGTCTGCTGTGATATTCGGCATAACCATGTCCACAATAGCAATGGTTAGGTTGACTGGGATTAGGGAGAGACAAATTGAATTATATATTGGGAGATACATATGTATATATAGATGGGAGACTTACCTCGCAGTGCATAGTTCAGCATAAAGCCGAGCATTGTCAGCAGATTCAAGACTTGACGGCATGATAGCATATCTGTAATAGGGCAAAAATGTTTACATAATTAGCATAATTAATTAAAACCTGTTTAATATTTCATTAAATATTTCTTTATTAATTCCAGAACTGACGCAAAAAGATCCCAAGTACAATTCACAACTTTTTAAGCCCAAGAAATGGGCAGCACTTGACTATGATTGGAAACATAAAACTAAATGGGCAGTACTGTTCCTAGGCTAAAATTTATACTTAAAATATTACAAAATTTAATATAAATTTAAATTAATTAAATATTTATTAACAAATATAAGGAAATAAAATAAATAAATAAAACAATAAATATAAATAATATTCTACAACTTTTAATTTTGAGATAATTTCAAAGTCTGCCAAATATGAAGGTCATTCGCAAAAGCTTCTAAAACAATAAATCTCAGCTGAGTTTCGGGTGGTCTGAATATTATCAAAATATATATACATATATGCGTATATACAACAAATTAAGACGTTATATGTATATTTGACCTGATGGCGCGTGTATGGAAAAGTTCCTAGAGCTGATAACTGATAAGAAATGCTGGGGAGCTATGAAAACAAATCGAGGATCGGAAGTTCGTTCTATCAAGCACATCAGGAGAGCTGGTGCGAACCGGTTTACAATTCAATTGAACAGGTTTCTGAATGATTTCACTGCTATTTTGCTTAAGAGCCTTTAGATAAGTTAACCTGCAACTATCGCACGTTGTTTACAAGACTGATGTAATACGTTGTTTTCATTACATGTCTGGAGGCTTCGGCGCTGCTTTACAGATAAGCGCATTTATTAACTCGAATTAATGATGCGATAAAACTCATTAGTAATCTAACTGTCAGTATTTGACCTCAATACAACGTTAATAACCATACCAAATTGCACATCAATTTCATTTGGCCAGACACCAGGCACCAGGTGGATGCTCCGCCCGTAAAAAGAAAAAAAATTAAGGCTATTAAATTACACACATTTCTCCTTTTAGCTGGTGCAGCCGTCGTCCACTTTATCATTATATGAAACACATTAACATGCTGATAAACTCATTTAACATGATGATTATCATTGTCAATTGAACAGCGTCTCGCACGCCACTTTTTTTCACCAGCTCGTTAGTTATTAGCAAAATGAAATTTAATCAAAGTGCATTGAGCCCCAAGGAAAAGGCGGAAGGTGCAAGATAAATGAAATTGGAATTTAACGAAGTTTGAATGCTCTGCAAAATATGTGTGAGTTGATATATGCATATTATATGTTTGAGAGTAAGTAATACTTAAAAATATTTGAATAAGTATAAAAGAGAGTTATTATAACAAATATTCATTTAGGAACTATTTGTATTAAATATAAAAAATTACACATGAGTGAAATATGTTTAATAATCTCAATTTTAGTCAAACTTTACATACGAAATATACAAAAATCTATAAAAATTCTCTCAGAATCAGGGCTTTGTTAACATTTTGCTTTAAAATCCCTTAAGTTTCAGCAATGCCCGCTTTACAAGTGGCTTACTTTATATTAATAATAAACTGCATTCATTCGGAATGCCATTGAACTCTGGGTCGCAGAGGCGTCCAACTTTAATTTCCAATTTGCGCGTGTGCATAAATATTTTTGCATTTTTTCTCCTTTACTTTTCTTTTTTTTTATTGTAAAAGCTGATGTCAGGCTACAAAAGCCGCTTTAAACTGCAGTCTGCCCAGTCAAAGCGGGCCGAGAAAGCTGCTTACTTATAATTAAACAATAAAATAATAAAAAAAATGTTCAACAGTTAACGTTATCAATGGGAAGTACGCCCCTGTTCCGCACCTCGCCGCTTAACTTATCGCATCACATGTCTAGCACCTGTCTAGCCCGGCCACGCCCACCTCTCGGGTTTTATTTAATGTGCACAGACCTGTATCTTATCGAGAGATATCAAAGCAAACAACTTGTTCAACATATTCCTAAAGTCTGTGAGATGTCTAGCGGATATTTCATTCAAATAAAAAGAAGAAGATAAAGATACATACAAATATGATTAGCTGAATATGCTTAACTGTAAAATGTCAAATGCTAATGTTCTTCGACAAGTTTTTATGAATTCTTTCCGCAGTGGAGCATCCACAACGACCTTCATAACGTTCTTCAATTTTGTATTTACTTTTGATTTTGGATTATCTCGAGGAGCATATAAACAATAAAATTGTTTAATTCGCAAAGCTGACTTTGGGCTTTAATTGGCTTTGCATGCTTGGGATCGTTCGATTTGGAGGCTTAACGTCATGGAAAACTTTGGATGAATGCCACGACAAAAAGCAATATAAATTATAGTATTCATAATTTCTTCTATATAAATCATGACACTTTAAATCAATGCTAAGTGAGCGTGCCTCTTCGGAATCGCCTCAATAGACTTTGATAAGAGCGCGAAGCATGTCACAAATAAATCTATATAAGCGTATTTATAGCGTTTTGATCCGAAAGCCGATTTACAATGCCTATAAATAATATTGGTATACGAATATATGCATATACTTGTATAGATTGTATTGCTCTAGACCGGAAATTGGAAGAGCAATCAATTAATTTGATTACAGTGTTGAAAAAATATTGAGTTGAGCTACAGATTGTATTTTATTTTATAGTTTTTTTTTTAATCTACAAATATTTAATTAGATATAATATATACATAAGTAAATGAACTTGTATAATAATAATATAATATATAATAAATAAAAATAAATATTTTACAAATATTTAAAAATAAAATTATATAAATAAACCAATTAAATGTTTTAAATAAATGAAAATAAAAAGACAAAAAGAAAATTATCGAAAGATATTTAGAAAATCCAAATATTTTTTTGGTGCTATAATAATATTTCCACTCATATATAGTAGTATATCAAACTATTAAATGATTTCACAAAGTATTGTATCTAGTTGTATTAAAAGTGTTTATATTTATTTAAATTCTTTCAAAACGTAATCAACATCATATTCAAAGTTTCTCTTTTTCGAAAATCTCGACAATTCAAGTTCCAGTCCCAGGTAGGCTACAAATTCTCGCTTGTGTTAACAGCTTTTAACCCCATCGCACACAAAAACACCTTAACGCCTTCCAAGAATTCTCGATGTTGTCTGCCTTTAAGCAAGTTTTTGTTTTTAAGTCTTTTACATACGGAATTTGTTATTTTTTGATTAATTGTAGTTCAAAGCGTTTTGCATGCTTTTGTTGTATTCGACTGAAAACAAGATCCGGTCAGAACAAAATATTCCTCATGTGCAAATAAATTTAATGAAGGTTGAACTTTGTGTTTTACAAACAATAACAATAAAAACCGGCTTCAAAACACAAACAAAACAAATAAAAATTAAAATTAAAAAAATTAAACAAATTTCTCATAAAATATCAAACAGTTTAAGCTAAGGAACAAATAAAGAAAACAGTAAATATTTAGAGAAAAAAAATGTATTTAAATCCTTTTTTGTTATTAGCTTTCGTTTTTAAGCCACACTAAAAATTTACCTGGGCACAAAACAAAAACAAACAAGTTTTTAATCTGAACTGTCTTCGAGCATAAGAGAAGGCTTTAGAATAGCTCACTAAAAATAAAGTTCATTAAGAAAACATCAAAAAGTTCGAAGAAGAAGAAGCATAAGAAGCAGAAAACATAAACAACGTTTTGAGGGCAAACGTGATACTAAAAATTAATTTTTATGCTAATTTTCAGACGCAGCATGTGAATCTTCAACTTCAAGCTAAAAATTTGACTCATTCGAGGCGAGTAAAAAAATTGAAAAAAAAAAAAAACAAATTTTACATTCGTAAATGCAAAATTTAATTAAAATATCGCAATGTTTTTGACCGGGCGCACAAAATGTTTGTCAATAATTTTTCAGTCAATTTGCATTTCCGGCTTTTCATAATATATGTTATATATGAGAATAAATCCAATTTGTTAGCTAAATTTAAACAGCAAGCGTCGATCGGGTACTATGAATTTTTTATGAAAAACGCAACAAACGATCGAACAGATGTTTAAACCAGTTATATTGATATAATATAATAATCAAAAATTTATATTTAAAATATATTAAAATTATTATAGACTTGGAAAGTAATTAGTCTATAATAATTATATTACACATATGATGTGTGTATCAGGTAATCCTTCCATTCCTTCTATATCTCTACCATATCCTTGGGAATGGATGAAATACTATCACTATGTCATACCATAGAAAACTTCGGTTATTTATTAATATTTTACCTACAACTGTCTAATTTTAATATTTCTTGTATTCCCTATGAACCCGAAAGGGTATATCAGCAACGTCAACAATAATTTGTTGGATGTATTCCGCTTTTAAATATTTGTCCGTCTATTTTTAAGATCTATATGCTTCACTTCCTAAAGCTCAAAATTAAGAAAAAAAGAGAAAGAATAAAAATGCCGGTCACTGGGTGCATGTGCTTCATTCTCTCTCTTTTTCGATCCGGCCTATCTCTCTCCCTCTCTATACATGTTTATATCTCTGTATCTATACATTCGTCTATCTATATGCTGCTATTGTTCCTTTGCTTTGATTTTGAGTGCGTTGTTTCTTGACCTTCAGAATTACATATACCTATATATACAGGTTAAAATTCTTGGACATATGTTTGTATATCTATTGAAAAACATATGAAAGAGGACTCGACCGACTGTGGTAATAATTTAGTGGTATATAAAAACGTGTGGCATTAATCCAAAGACCCATGTGATCTTGTTTTTCCCACCCAAATCAAACGTCAGACGCTTGGCTATACTTTTGTCAGCTTGCCAATAGATAGCAACACATATAAATATATATCTATATACACATATATATTTATAACTGTATAGCTATATAGATAGCTAGATAAGTATCTGTATAGATAGCCAATTTGATGAAGGCGCGGCCAAATCACGAGTTCAGTTTTCCAGCTATAGAGTAGAGTATAGCTACGTTATATATAACTTTACAGTTTGTTTGCTATAAAAGTGGCTTTGTTTCCACGCCCATTTCTAACTGTTGAGCTGTCTAACTGAGAGTGTGTCCGTCGTCTCTGTCTCTGTCAATTGTTGGCGCTATTGTTGACTCGCCTTCCAGCTACAATTAATAGCTTGTCTACTCGGTTCACCTATAGATACACTTCCGTTTGCAATGCTTCGCTGCTAACTGATTTCCAATGAACAATTTTACGGAACTGGCCTTGCTTCGCACATTGTTTTTTACTAATTTTTATAGACCAATTACGAATTGGCCTAAAGCTGCGCTGTTACATTGTTGCCGCTACTGGCGATTTTCACCAAAAAACGAAACAATTTTCTTTAAATTTGTATAGACTTTTCATTATCTCTTTATATTCATTGATAGGTCGTTTAATTGATAAATCTTGATAATTGTTTTTCTTGCTTTTAAGACCTGAGATTTATTTTCGTCTGGCATCTATAAATATAATAAAATCGATATATACCGACATTTGTTCTTGTTTGCTTCAAAGCATATCTTCTATCATTTCAAGCTCAGAGTTAACGTAGATTATTTGCTAGATTATTGCTCTAGATATTTGACCCGGACTGCATCGCCCACGCAGAAATTGTTAGATATTTAAGTGACTCTACCATTTAAGGAGTTTGACTTTAAGAATGCATTAAACTAAATGCATTAAATTTATTGCAATTCGCAGACAATTGTTAAATACAAGCAGGAAATTCAATATAAAAGACTTTTTCTGTAGCTCTTATCAGCAATTTAACTTGCATTGATTGTGGCTTTATATTTACTTATAATATATACACAATGCCAAGCTTAATTTGATGACAATTGTGCAGACAGGATGACAGACGCCTCTTAATGCCTTTAACATTGTCCTAGTTTCGTTCCTGCGGGTAAATTCCATGACGAACATGGAAATCTGCTTTTTATACTCGTGTAAGAGATTGGATTCGGAATTGCTGCTTGTTGTTGCTATTGTTGTATATTGGCGGAATGTTGCACTTGTCGCGCTTTAGTACAAAGTGCAATAGGGAAAATCTCAGCCGATGACAGCCGGCATGACACGGCAGAGCAACAATATTATATAAATCGTATCTGATTTATGAACGCAATTAAGACGAGCTGCTGATAAGCCTGAGCATTTTACAATCAAATGCAGCTGAATATAATGTCCCTGAATATTAATTAAGTTAAAATTCGTTGTATAAGGAAACATGTAAATAATGTTAAAATTCATTGTACTACAATATAAGGAAATATGTAAATAATCTCTTTACAAAGTATCAGAGTGTCAGTGAATGAATTTTGCAATTAGATTTAGGGTATATTTAAATACGTTTATATATTGTCTGAGCTCATCCATTTCCGCATTAGATAAAAACACAAAATGCAAGTGCCACGCCCATTCTAACCGCAAAATGCGAGGGATATATGTAGAGTATAGAATTTCTAGAAATTTTTATAGCAAAGCTTAATCAAATATAATAGATCAAATTTCTAGAGTTTCGTAAAACTAAAGCTGCCTTAAATATTTCATATAATATTTTAGAAGAGTTTTATTAATATATAAATACAATTGAAATGCATTACGATTATCTCTATTATATTCATGGATTACCTTTTAAGTAAATTATATTCTCAATTTTAGCTCAGTTTTAATTGCTTTAACTTAATTAAATCATAAACATTTTCATTTATAAACAAATTACTTAAATTGCTTATCTGTTTTGCTGTTGAGTTAGTTCTCGATTTGCATCTACAGCAATAGCAAAAACTTTCAGCATTTACTTATATATATGTATATTATTTTTTAACTCGTCATTTGTTTGTGTTTATTATACAAACTCAGGCAAAATGGGGGCTCGTCTCTGTTAGCTTAACGCAATTATTACAGCAAGTGAAAAAAGAGAGAAAAAAAAAACAAACAGCAAGCGTATAACTAAGTGCAAACACAATTTGTGATTACGAGCGCTGAAATTTATTTTAGTAATTTGAGGATTTTCCACAGCGAAATAAGAATTTTTATAAATATTTAGTATAAATCTATTCTGTATGGTATATATGTATTTACATCTGAATATAAACTAATGAATGGCATTTGTGGACCATTGCCAATTTTATGGCGTTACTCTTGGTAACAAGTGCGAAATGCTGTTGAATGAAACATGAGATCAACCAGAGAGAGAGAGGGAGAGAGAGGGAGCGAGAGACAAATATTGACCTTTAGATACCCTGTTGACAATACGAAATCAACTTAATGAGCTTTGAGTACTAAAAAAATGTACGAAATACATAAAAAATGAAATACAACTTAGTTTCTAAGTAAGCTGAAAATATATTTGAAACGCATAAAAAAAAAAAAAAAGAAATATAGGCAGAGGAAAGCCGAGTCTGACCTTTAGATACCCTGTTAAAAATAAGGGTTACATTAGGCACATTTTGATAAAGTTCTTAGCTGAAATGTTTTGAATATCTGTTTTTTTTTTTTTTTTAAATTTATGAAATTTAAATAGAAAATTAACACATGAAAACACCCTAGCCATAAGTTGTTACAGATACTCTTTTCTCATTTATTATAAATATTATTAAATCAATTCATAAAAATGTTTTTTCTAAAATTAGTAATATAGCAAGTTCTCTCTCTGCATCCACACTCACTTCCTCTATCTCATTGCCTACATTACAGGGTATGCTGCTTGCCAGAGCCAGACACGGGGGCCTGCCAGATGAAATCTATTTACAATTATTGACATAAACAAAAACCCACATAGACTAGGCTTATCGGACAAGTCAGACTTGTGTACGCCGGAGCAGGGCCAGAGCCGTAGACCGAGAAACATCAACAGAGACAGAGACAGAGACATCGGAATAGGTTCAAAGTCGGCATGCCCGTTGCATGTGCGGCATTTGATTTGCTATTTATTTTATTCACTCATTAGATTTGATTAAATTAGACGATCACTGACCGGACGACAGTCTTGAACTTACGGCTCAATTCGATCCGTGTGCGACGTTTGATTGCGCCAAAAGTGTGCCACGGAGCGGAAATTACTAGCATTAAATTATGTAGAGCCGCGATTGCAAACAGAGGCAGTTAGCTGACAGGTTTCACTAGCTATCGATTCGCATTGCAAAACAATTGTAAAGTTCAGCGAAACAAAACAATTTCATTACTTTGTAACGCTGAGACAATAGCGAGCGCGCGCTCAATTGGCTAAACAAGTTCCAAGAAACTAATTAACAGCAATTTAAAACAACAAAAAATTGTTTCCCATTTCTCATGCAGCCCACAAAAAACTCGAATTCACTCAATTAAGGCATATGAAAACAAATTATCGTAAAAGCAGCAAAAACAAAAGCTACTTAAAAAAAAAAAAAAAAAAAAACAAAATGACAATTGCCTGGCAACCAAAAAGAAAAAAGAAACGTGTTTATAATGTCATTAATAATACTGAAAAGAGATCTTCAATTTCTGTGTAATTAGTCATGGCGCGAGCTTAGCTAAATTTGATTAAATTGTTCATGTCATATACATATATGTATGTATAATCATTTGTGAATATAGCAAATGTAAGTCCAAGCATAGCTTTGACGTGAGTCGTTCTATTCAGTGTGCTTCACCCACTGCTGCTGTTGCTAAGATCGAACCTTATCAGGGATCGAGAAGTTGACTTGTGTTAGAGGCGCAGAGAACGTGGCATTTCATTTACATTGAAGGCGGATCAGAACTTGTTTATAGCCAATTCAATTATTTATGGAAAATAAATATTATATGTCAGTAACTAAAGTCCTATTTAGAATAAAATTTGAATGATATTGTCATAAATAATATGCAGAAGAATAAAAATATCATTAAAAAAGTAATAAAATATAATTCAATTAATTAAATTTCTTACTTAATATAATTCAAATAAATAAAAAAAAATATATATACACTTATATTTAATATATTTTACAGAAATATTTTCATTTGCTATATATCATTCAAGTGAAAAATTAATATAAAATTAGTTGAAAAATTTCACAAATATTTTAAATATTTAATACAGGCATATTTTCTATATAATATTATAATTTCTATAAATTCTATATGTGTATATGAAAATATAATTGATAATCTCAATAAAAATATATTGTAAATATAATTATTATTGTTTTGCTATAGTCTTTATCTATATCAAGACAGTTGGATATATTTATATATTATTTCAGTCGAATGGCCTTCGCTTTTTAAAATGCATTGGCAATGCATTGCCAATGATTAATGCACTTATTGAGTATGATATGATGGGCATAACACTTATTATTATTATTTATTTGTTTCTGCCTTCGAGCTAGTTCCTCAAGTGCAGGGACACGGAATAATCAAGTGCTTATGCTGCGCACTTCTGAATGAATCGCAATTTGATTGACGTGGGCGGGCGTTAGTTGCATGTTAAGAAAAACAAGCTGAATTTACCATAAACTTGTTGTTTACATACTCTACCAAAGAGTTTTATAAATATATTACGAGATATGCCTAATACAGCCAAGCCTTAAACAAAGTAGAAATTGATTCATTCATTCGAAATACCCTTTAATTACAAATAATTTGATGAAGTATTTCAGATCGTCTGCTATACCAGAACTAGAAACTTATGATATTGCAGATTTGAATACCTCAATCCAAACCTTAGTTCGGTATTCAGTTTGCAATTTACTACAACAATCATAGAGTATTTTTTATTCGACTCTTAGTTCTTTGTGTTTATTCATTGGCAACTGGAAAGAGTATATGGACAATTAGCATAATAAAATGCCATTCGCTTTTATTAGGCATTCAGTGAAGGACAATATGTTAATTGTGGCATCAACAACTCGTGTGACTTGAGGCGTGCAGCCGCCTTGCTGTCCGCTTTTATCACCTGTTTTCACACCTGCTATTTGGCTTTATTTTTAGCCATGCTAATTGGGCGAATTTCATATTTGATTAGCACATTCCGCTTATCTAATGGGTACGAGCTACATCCAACTATAATATCATGTGCGCTCGCTCAACCATTGACCATTGTCTTTGATGCCCCTCCAGCCTCCTGCCCCCAATCAGCTCGCTGAGTCCACACAAAGTGCTAAAATGCTAAACTCAAATGGCCAACGCTGATTCGGCTATTAGCGTTTTATTATTATGGCATTGTTTACTTCTCTCATTTTTTCCGACGCGCAATTTGATGACAAATTGAAGCAACAATAAGAAGAAAAAAACCTTTAATGACAACGCTGCTGCACAGTGGTGTCAAAGTCGCATTTTCGAATGACTCTTAGTTTGCTTGTTATTATTGCGGGCTCCACTGTGGCATTGACACTATTATAGAACTTGAGCGGGCTGCACTGGCCCAGCCCAACTCGGCCAGCAAATGTGCTCAGCAGGCGTGACTGCTCTGACAATTTGCCTAAATTGTTGTTGCTTGCTTATGACAAATCCTCGAAATGTCACAACAATGACGTCATAAGGGCCAGCTCAGTGACCACAACAACAAGAGAAAGAAGACACAGAATTGATATAACATCATCAGGTTTATTATGACAACGCCCAAGCTAATGAAATATAGCTGATGATGGCATAGCTAATAATTTAATATTTGTCTAGGATTGACGCAAGCAGCGGCTGGGCGCATAATCATAACTTGACAGCTCTGCAATTTTTTTTTTTTTTTTAATTATAAAATTCATTTATGAAACTAATTACGATAAGGAATTAATTCAAGAACTGCGTGTTAAAATAAACTGTTTGCAGTTTGAAGAATTTTAAGCATAGGTTAAATATCAGCTATGATCGCAGCATTATTAAAAATTGGCTAAAAAATTTTTCAGCTTAATTCACAAGTTTTATACAAATAATTTTATTTTTCATATTTTTTTATAAATATTTTTTGAAATCTGAAAATGAAATGAAATATATAATTCTAGTTTTTTTAACCGTAAATAAATGTTATAAATTATAAAAAAAAAAAAGTATTTTAAAAAATATATATATATTTTCACATATTATAGGTTAAATTTTTATTTTTATAGAAAAAGTATTAAATATATATATATTATTAAATTTTAGTATAGAGTTACTTTAAAACAAATTAACTTTTCTAATTATTTAACACATAAATAAACTAATTGAAAATCGAAACTAGAAACGGAAATTGAGAACAAAAGCTGAATCGAAATTAAACTAAGAGAATACCCTTTCAAACAGAGTTCAATTTGTGTTTATTCAAGCGCAACACTCAATTGATTTGTAACCTCAATTAAACTTGCTCCATTTGACACCAATCGAGAGCTATCAACAGTTGCAAAAAAGCGATATATAGCCCATATATGTATGTAAGCCTATACAGAGTGAGGGCCGGTCCCCTATTCAATCAATTTGTTTATAACTGAATTTTCAATGCGTTTTATTTGTTGCTTCAATTGACTATAGTTTATTTTCTCTCTCTTATCAGAAAAGGGGCTCGACTTGCTGCTAAAGGGGCATGGCAAAATAAATTGTTGTTATTTCTACTTACTTTGCACTCGGTGCAGACCTCGTTTCTCTGTGTTTGACATGGCGCTAGTGTGAACTGTAATGAAGGAAAGAGGAAAATGAATTTTTAATTGAAAGACAGTTTACATTGATGATCGATGGGCCTGTGGAGTATCATGTGATTTGCAAGTGCGTGTGATATAGAGACAAGTCGGTAAGTGCTATTACTGATGATCTTCAGAGTAATGAAAAGGTTTTTTTCCTACAATTATATGATATTATATCTTATCTTATCTTATCTCTCCTCACATTGTCTCGTGTATGCAAAGCAAGAAACGAAAACGTGCGCATTTTTCGTGAATGCTATGATAATGATATTGATAATGTGCGTCTTCAGTGCAAGTTGATAAGAAGAGGTACAAAGTAGGTGCCCATGAATCAGCCTCAACTAGAAATTTTTAGATAATATGAAAGCAAATGATAGGCAAAGATAGCAGCACCAGGCAGCTTGGCTCATTCATAAAATTAGTACTCAAAACTCTAGTCTAAAGTCTAATTTCAAGGAATACTTATCTTGAATGGATTTCCTATTACTTTAAAAATTGCGACCTAAAATATAAATCAGACACTGAACGTACGCCCAGTATAGACAATAAAGCCATTAATATAACTGTTATCTTCATAAAATTTATTGGCGCCATTGATAAATCACACCTGCAGTTGAAGGTACATCTATATATTTATGGGGAATAACTAAAGATATAGATATTTAAAGAAAAGTAATCTAGACATTTATTATTAAGAATACACATTTTCGCTCAGTGCACTTGTATGCAAATAATGGACTGCACATGCTCAATAGCAGACTGCATAATAATCAGTGTCAAGTTCTAAGCCCTAGCAACCATACAAACCCAGCCCGACCAAGCCAGCCCATTCAATCAACATATGTACTATGAAAGCAACAGCAAGCGATTAAAATAAAAGCACGAGTTAACTTAATTTGAATAGAGTGCAAATATTTGGGAAAAAACCCCATGTGTGAGGGTTGATATACGGCACCTCTTTATATAGATGTATGTATATATGTACTACATGTCTATATGTAACAGTAACTGCCTTTGCTGTTGTCCCTCCTTATAACGACTCGAGTCCTCTTCGTGTTGCCATGTTATTTGCCGCATAAAATGTGGCGTCCCTCATATAATTAGCTATATATATATATTTATACATATATATGTATATGTGTGTGTTTGCCCAATCGTGTGAGTTGGGCATTGGCTATATACGACATATGTCTGTATATCTATCTATATAAGACGATTGAGGCATGCCGCACTTACTCAATCGTACGACATTTGCTAACGAACCAGACTCAGTGCACTCATCTATATACATATATATACATATATGTATATGTGTATATCTAACTATATGTATATGTATATCAATATGAATATGTATATCAATTCATAATATACATATTGCTCTTGTAAGTGTTTTTTTACAGTTAATGTAAGCTAATCAGAATTTAAAGTCAGGCCTACAATTTGCACTTTCAAAAGAATTTTTTATATTTGAATAATTTCTTTGCAAACTTTATCTTATCGTAAAAGTTGTAAAAAGTACTTTATGCATTACTGAAATGTTTAACAATTTTGACTGTCATTAGTTTGATTAAGAAGTTCTTTTATAAATATTTATTTATTATAATTGAATAAATATTAAAAATGTGAATTATGATTTTAGTTGATATATTTTTTAATTTCGAAAAACTTTAATATCTATTTTTGTTAAGTTAAAACAATTTTATATTTAATTTCACACATATTTATTTTTTGCATGCTTACTTTTTTATTTATTTTTTCTGTATTTTAAGTTTAAGAATTTCAGCTTTAAACACTAATAGAATACTCATTCTAATCTAAACGCTGCCAGATCTGAATGATTTGCGTTCACACCGATAGAACGACATTATCCAAAACAGATATGCTCATTTCAAAATCGTGAATGAGTATAACATTTTAATTTGGTTCTAAGAAATATAATTTATTTTATATCACAACACATTCTATTGCGAGCAACTTCACTAATTTTTTTTAATCTACACTAATCTTTAATCTTTAGCATAATTCATAAAATATATGTATCAGAATTCAAAGAATTTAATTTTTTGAGCAAATGCTCATACTAAAAACCGCGCACAAAATTTGTTTCCTGAAAGTCATGAGATTTTGTATGCCCATTTTTTTATTACGGAACTCACCTTGAACTTAAAGATGTCTAAAAACGTAAATTATTTACAGTTAATTATGTAATTAGCACTGCACGCTCCGATTAGCAGTTTACACAATGTATTGACTACTAGTAATTTCCAGATATTCAACAAAGCGTAAAACAAAACGCGCGTTAAACTAAATACACGCGCGTTTATTGTAATTGTTTTTTGTTTTTCCTTTATGTGGTTTTTCGTTTGTGAATGATTACAAGAAAAAGGATTTGTGTTTGTATTTCGATGTCACTGTCACACACACCTACATACACAGCTGTGCATACGTTCTAATATACCAATGCACGCACGCACGCACACACACAAACAAACACACGCGTTGCACTATTTAAATGTTCATAACAGTAGTTATAGCTGTTTATTTTTGTGTCTCCACTTTGCGTCTCTTCTTGGATTTTTAGTTTTTGAGTGTGTCTATGCTTTATTTTGAAAATTCGCAGCGGCAGCTGTTTGTTTTATTTAAATAGGCACATTGAGCGCAGCGCATGCGCAGGCAGAAATTGTATTTTTCAGCTATATTTCTAGATGCGAAATAAATACAATTTCAAACAGTTGGCGGCTGTGAGTCGCTGCGCCTCTGGCTCTTTGCCTTGCTGCCTGCTTAATTGTTTGGTTATTTTTGCTTTTGTCGTCGCTCGTCGTTGCCTGCGCCTTCTGCCAACAGCTGCTTTACACTCCGATTGTTGGAACTAAACTGAAAATGTTGACTGCGCGACAGCCGCTTTTTCTTTGCTTCGAGCATGCGACGCGCCAGCGCTGTTGACGTCGATGCTGACGCTGGCGCTGACGCAGACGTTGACGCTACAGCATTGGCGTTCGATTCAATGGGTCCGCTTTTACAATAGATCGCGAATGAATGTGTGTATTGGTGTTGCTCGGGCTGCCGCCACCGCTGCCGCTGTCACTGCGCTGCTGTCGTCGTCATCGTCGTGGGATGCAAAATTCAAATTTTTCGTGCTGTTTGTGTTATATTTGCTGTACCTTTTCGGTTGCCCTGAATCCGAAACGGGAAATAACGGGTATAATGGGTTTGTGTAATTGATAAATGATTGATAGAATAGATTTTTTTTTGTATGGTTTATCTGAACTATATATATATATATATATATATATATATATATATATATATATATACAGTGGTTCACAGCTTATTTCAACCAGCACCTCAAAAAAAGTTTGTTGGTCTATAAAATCTAAAGTATTGTAGATATCCAAAAAATTTAAACGCAGGTTTTTAGTGTGATGTTTAAACTAATACAAAATGTATTTATTTATTTTTTAAATATTTTTTCAATATTTAGTAATGCTTAAAAACTAAAAAATGAGACCAAAACACTTCCACAGCTTATTTCAACCACTTGTGAAATAAAATTATTAAAGCTAAGTGTCTTTTAAATAACAACAAATTAATACTTTGTAATACGACCCTTTTGCTTAACTACCATTTTAAGCCTTTTTGGGATAGATTCCACCAACTTTATGGTCACTTCTGGAGTAATTTTTTCCCATTCCTCAACCAATGCAGCTTTTAGGTCCGAAATGCTCGATATTTTGTGTTTGCGAATGTTTCTTTCCAAAATCGACCACAAATTTTCGATTACATTTCAATCTGGTGACTGGTCTGGTGGTTTCATAACGTTTCAGATCAGCCAGGACATTTCCAGATCAGCCAAGTCTGGACGAATCCCGCAGTGTGTTTCGGGTCATTACCTTGGTCAAAGCTGAAGTCCTCCTTTATGACCAGTTCCTGGGCACTTTGAATTAAATTGGACTTCAAAATATCAAGATATTTGTCTTTATCCATCGTAGTCTCAATGAACTCCAAGTTTCCTACGCCGGCTACTGACATACTGGCCCTAACCATAACGTTTCCTTCGCCATGCTTTACTGTAGCTCTCAAAATTTTTGCGTCAAGGTCTGTATTAGGCTTACGCCACACATATGAGGGCCCATCCGACCCAAAAAAATTAGCTTTGGACTCATGGTAAAATAAAACAGTGTTCCAGAATCCAATGTCCTTGTGCAAGTGCTCCTTGGCAAATTTTAGGCGACACTTCTTGTCTTTGTCGCTTATAAAAAAATTCTTGCGTGGTACTCTGGTATTAAAATCATGTTCCCGAAACACACGGCGAATAGTTTCTGGGTGCATGACTTGCCCAACACCTCCTTAACATCACTGACCACTTGTCGAGCCGATATCCTTGGGTTGTCCCGGATTTTTCTCACAATGTAGCGCTCGTCCTTGGGATTAAAAATTTTGTTCGCAGCATTTCTACCTTTATCGTGGGTTCTATTTTCACGGACAAATCGGTATCTGATGTTTTGAACTGTAAAATCACTATATCCAGCCATCTCAACAAATTTTTCAACGGGAATGGCCATTTTTAAAGGATTTGAGAACATGTTCCCGCTGCTCAATAGTTGTACAAGGTCCCATTTTGCTAAACTCACTTTTCTGCAAGTTGAGCTCTCGAAATTCAGCACAAATTTATGTTATCACATTCCGAAAACATTAAATAAAGCATAGAACAAGAATCGACCGTTTCATTTAAAAAAAATGGATTTTGATCAGTTGCAAAGTTAGTGGTTGAAATAAGCTGTGGAACTGTTTTGGTCTCATTTTTTAGTTTTTAAGCATTACTAAATATTGAAAAAATATTTAAAAAATAAATAAATACATTTTGTATTAGTTTAAGCATCACACTAATAACCTGCGTTTAAATTTTTTGGATATCTACAATACTTTAGATTTTATAGACCAACAAACTTTTTTTGAGGTGCTGGTTGAAATAAGCTGTGAACCACTGTATATATATATATTATAGGTAGTGATTAAAATTTTGTATCAAAAATTTTTCAAAAATTAGGAAAAATAAAAGTTTTTGGAATAGATCAATACTTTAGAAAGACAAATTAGTTTAGCAAGAGCAGAGCAAGATGTAGCGCTTACAATCACTTATATACCAAGGGAATATTAAGTGAAATGCCAAGTTCTTTAAAGAGATCTCCACTTACTGAGTATATAACAGTCGTTCGACTATGTTTGTGTGTTTGCAACCTACATACATAGCTGGGCACACGTGTAGAGAGTCAGCGATATCAATTCGAGCTGTAATCAACAATTATCCAGATACAACCGATGCAATTTAAATCGATTCCGAATAAAAAAACATTTGTTTTTGTTTTTAAAAACTATAATTGAATATAGTAGGATTTTATGTGTGGGCATTATATGTTTGTTTGTGTGTGCTAAACTAAATGGAGAATCGGACCCAGCGATCTAGCACACTGTGTCGCACAGCCATCTTGGAAGTAAAATCGAAAATGGGAGAGAACTTATCGGGGAAGGTCTGCTGCAGGCAGCTGATCACCGTGTCGGTCAAATAGTAACGGGATGGCCAGCGGCACTCGCAGGGCGGTATGCACCGAACGCAGCTATTCTCGGAGACTAACCTCCTGCACTGGGACGAGCTCATCTCGGGATGGCGTATAACGCTCAGAATCCACGGCAAGCGGACATCATTTGCAGTCCAACAGCATTCACAGGGCGGCATGCAATATTGGCACATCACGTAATCTGTGGATTCCAACTCTTCAGCCCACTCCACTGCGGGCGGTTTCGTGGCACACGGCGCCATCACTCGACGTGATGGCTGCAATTCCTTGTATTTCCGCTGTCGTTCCCATGCTAGCCACATCGTGAGCAAATCCCAGTGCTCCAGATTGGGCATACGCTCCCTGATGAGCAGCATGCGCCTGTACAGATCCGATCGACGCACGTCATCATAGTTGATGCCCGTCTGCGTGTGCCACAGCAGGTACAGCTCGTTGGGCCGCTCATCAGGGAGCGCCACGTTGCGCGCGTATTTGGTCAGCTCGAAATGGAACAGCATCCGTATGCCATATGCAATGTGCTTAATGTGCTCAAAGTCCTTGATATTCATCGCAGATAAGGCGGCGGCGTCCACCAGCAACAGCTTTCTGCCCCAGATCTTGTTCACCTCAAAAGTAGTCTATCAAGAGAATCAAAATTAACTTCAAGAATTATTGTAATGAGTTTCTGCTAAGAGAACTCTATGAAGTATATGTGAGAGAGCTTAAGAAAACATCATGTTGAAACAGATGTGGAGAGTGTCCGACATATCTTAAGAGTTCTTATACCAATCATACTCCATAACTAATTTACGCAGCATTAGATAAGTAAGATAAGATAAGGAAGTGCTCCAATAGGGACCACAAATGAAAATTATATAGTTTTTATAGGTTTTGCGAAACCATTATACCCTGACTTCCCATTTTCAATGTTAAATATGCAACATTAAATCTTGTTCTATATAAAATAAAGGCAGTATAACTCACCATATACTGAGGATAGCCATATCTACGAATCCATCTCTTAACGTCAGCGTAAGTCCACTTGAAGACCGATGGCAAAGGCAGTTTATCCACGACATTGACGGCTAGTTCGACTAGGGATGCGGGTTGAACGCGAAATTGAATTGGATTTGCATCACGATCAAAGTCCACGTGTTTCGCAAGTAAGGAATTTAATTGAAATTTGTATTCCTTTTTTAATGTCTGGCGTTTCTCATTCCATTTAGACTTCCCAATTCGATATTTGGTATCCGATATTCCATATAGATAGCGCATATTCAGTGTATTCGGTGTGTATGCGTGTTTTGGTGTATTAAGAAGCAAGGACTAATAAATAATGGTTTAACAACTGAAAGTGTCCGAAATAAAACACACAAAACATACCTAAAATCGGTAAAACTAACATATTAAGTTTAGCTTACTGAAATTTTGATAATTCTGTAAAATAGTTGAATTGTGAAATTAGATGAGAGATTGACGTTTTATTCATTCCGAATTTACAAAGATGTCTTTTAAGATTTTACATTATCTTTCAAGCTAAAACTAAAGAAGCTATACATAATTTCAAAAATCGTTCAATATATAACTATATTCCATTATAACTCATCTTTCTCTATCATCAATCTTAATCTATTGTCGAATTGCGTTTTCAATTGCGTAGTTTCGGAATACCGACAGAAAACCGCCTCTAACTCGTGAGATCTAGGCCGAGCTAGGTAAATATGTACAGTTCGGTTTAGCTCAAAGCCATATCATATTCCCATGCTAAGCCCCTCTATAATACTGTTCGAAAACATCTGCTCGGTTGTGACTGAATGCACTCAACAGTAACAACAACAAGAGGACTAGAAGACTCAAACCTTTGCCCAGGTAGCCTGGCGATCAGTTTGAATTCTGTTTTTTGCAATTGCGATCTTAACGGTAACTGCGCTCAATGGCCCTGATTGGTTGTCAAAACATGGTCAAGGGCATCGCCTTCCACAAGCCCGCATGTTGTTTTTAATACTCTATTTAAGGGTATAACGTGTTTAATATCAAATATGTGTATTAATAGCAAGATCATCCGAGCATGCAAGGATTGCGAGATCATAAACTGTTTCATCATCAATTTCTAAGATTTTTGTAAGTCTCATAATTGCTAATCCGTATATATTCTCAAGAATACATTCTTAAGTTTGTTTATATTTATTCAAATTTTTTGTTAGCTTTAATCTTATTATCAAACCAAAAGTTTCCCTGACGCAATTCAGACTTTTAAGACTGGTGTAGAGACTTTAATTCTGGAAAATCTACTTTCCATAGAAAGTCTACTACTTTGTTCTTATCAATTTCGAGACAGCCTATTATAAAGCTGCTCCAAACTGGATCTTATCATTTTTAATCTTTACCAAATGCTAAACTTTCTTCATACCATTCAAAAATTATATTTAATTAGTTTCTCATGGGAACAGCCAGGTCTCTGTAGTTTCTTTATGTTCTGTTTTCTGTTCTCTTGAAGAGAATTCAATTTGCGACCTGTAAATTCAACCTGTTGTCACATTTGTTTTTGTGGCATTTGTTGTTTTCGTTATCTGCAAGACTTCGCACTTTGAAATGAAATCGCTTTGGGGCAACTGCCTTGGTGATTCACCAGCCAAGACAACAACAACCCCGCCTCGTGCCTCATGTCTCGTTCCCCGGCGAGTCACGTGACGTTCAACTTGCGGGGGTATTTTTATTTTTATTTTTTCATTCTTTGTTTTTTTTTTTTTAATAAAAACACGTTTTTATTTACATATTGCTTTAGTATTTCATTTGCTTTTCAGACTTTTTCGCGCTATAATAAAGCACTTCAGTTAAATAAATTTGTTATGTCTGGTCATTAGCATACGGCCGTAAATTTTTTGCAACAGTTTCACCTGAAATTCAAGCCGAACCAAATTCAACAAATTAGTCAATGTTAAAATTTTTTAAACTATTATTGTCGAAGTTGAACCATTTAACACATATGTATGTATATAAGTATGTGTATGTACATATACATGTATGCAAATGTATGCTAATTGGAAAATTCCAGCAGCAATTAGCTTTAGGGGTGGCGCATCATCTTTTATCAGTTAGACTTATAAATTACATGAATCATGCTCCATATCAAAACTAACAGCAGACGGCGGCTCCATAATTAACAAACATCGCAGTCGCAGTCGCACGTCTCTGTCGCTGTCGCTGTCGCAGTCGCCGTTGCAGTAGCAGTCGGCGTTGCTATTGCAGTCGCTGTCGCAGCCGCCGTTGAAGTTGCAGCCGCCGTCGCAGTTGTAGTCGTTGTCGCCGCTGGCGTCGAAGTTCCATTTCGAGACAGCGCAAACAATTATGGCACATAACTACAGTTTCTAAATATAGAGCTACACGACAAACAGGCAGCACTCGCATTGTTCTACGCAATTCTTAAGATTTGATATTTTTAACATATTTAAAATTAGCTTAAATTGTAAATGTTTAAATTGGAACAAAAATTTCTAACTCTATTTGGTTGATATAAAAGAATTGTGTTAGAAAATTTACTCTTATAACTGCACTTAAAAAATATATGAAAGTATGTCATACAGATTTACAGATGGGGTCTTAACCATTGTCTACTACATGATTTACATATGTACATACATGCACATATATGTATGTACATACATATGTATATGACAATTTAATCTCTTATATGCGATAACTTATTAGTGGGAAGTTGCGTTTCTAATGCTACACATCAGTAGCACACATTAAGGAATGTCTACTGTACTTAACTACCAACTAGACTAGAATGCCGCAACAAATCGTAACACCAACAACAACAGCATCAGCTACAAACACATTTCACTTTCATTTAAAAGGGGGGCTTGTAAGCGCTTTTGATAGCCACTCGGATGGATGTGGACATTGGGACTGGGGACGGTTTTAACTATAGAGAACGACAGAGACGCCAGCATGAAAAATGAAAATGATATGCCCATGTATGGAGGGCAGCAACAAGCGGCAGCAACAATAAATTAAGATTCTATTTTTGTAGCTAACTTGAATTACAACGTTGCAATGCCGGGCGCTGCTGCTGCTGCTGCTGCTGCTGCTGCTGCTGGTCAACTGGCCAACTGGCCATGCAACAAGTTAGACCTAAAATAGAAGTGGACACATGCGGAATCTCAAACTGTGCAGCACACACATAAGCACATGCACGCATGCATGCATATGCATGCACAAGAACATGAAAATTAAAAATGCAAATAAATTGTTAACGTTAAAAGAGCAAAAATGCCACATGTACATGTGTGCGTGTATGCTGCGTATGCGTACATGAGTGTGCGTAGCTGTGCTTGCTCAACGGTCAACAGCAACAGCAACAGCGGCGCTGACGGCAACGCCGCAGCAACGTTCGCCACTCGAGGAGGCCACTTCAGTCACGATTTCACATTGTTTGGTCAGCATTAAGCTGACTGAGCAGTCGCAGCGCTGCGCCACCAAACGACGAGCCTCCTTCGCTGCGCACTGCGTCAAGTGGCCATCACAAGCTAATATAAACGCGTGTTTGTGAATGTAAGGCACATTTCTTTTTGTCTCTTTTGTGGTCGGTCATACTGGCAGCAAAAAGTTGAAACTGTATTTCGGCACCAGAGCTTTTGGCAGAGAGAGATACAGCGTCGCGTGCAGAAGTTCAACTTTGTGTCGTCTTTCTGTTTTTGTGCAAACTGCACAGTCGAAGCTCTGACATGAGACGAGCCTCCTTTATCGTGCTCTCTCAACTGTACAAGCGCATGTGTGTGTGTGAAATGATGGTTTCTTGTGGAATACACTCAAGAGAAAACGTTAGGTAAGCTGAGAGAAATGAAGCTTGTGTGTAGGCAAACCGAGAGGGTGAAAAGGACAGGTGATCTATCTGCTACTTGTCTTTGCTATTTACATTGAATCAGCAAAAACTGCATGGGGTGCTTTGATTACACGTTTAAACATTTTATTTGATGAGTGCAAATGCCATTTGTGCTTCAGCAATAGCTTTCGCGAACATTTTATGCTCTATCCTTATGCCTTTCTTTATGATTATTGCGTCTGGCTATACGCGGAGTATGATGCACACAAGAAAAAAAGTTGGTTCAATTGAGAGCTGCAAGTCTTTTCACTATGCAGACATTGGACACTGAGAGGTCGCGCCGGCGAGGGTGGCTTGATTACACGTTTGAAGACCTTAATTTCTTTCGGCTACGTTTTATGGGTTTCTTATTATCACTGCTGTCAGCTTGTTACGCCTAATTAAGACAAATTTCATGCCTTAACTGTTAGCAGATTTATTTTAGTGCCTAGATTGGATGGAAGAGAATATATCAAAATAAATTGAAAAATAAATATTATTGATATTTTATAAAGTAAAATTATTTTCATTGTCTTGCTAATTGGTTGTGCTTAGCAAAAGTCAGTGTTAAGCGTCTTAAACGATTGCCTCATCATGGACTCAAAATATTATTGTATTCACATTTTTGCTTATAAATTGTTTTTCTTTGATTAAGCGAGTGTATATTATTGTTATTGCAATGGTCCAGCCAAAGATATGAGTTTATATTAATTAAAATAATTATCGTGCAATTTTTGAAAATATTTATATATTATATTTTAGTCATTGTTTTCTTTTTTGAACAGACCTCGTATATTTAAATATTTTTATTCCAGTGCAAATGAGAATATTTATTTTTTTTTATAGTTATATACATATACTTTTTTATATGTATACACTTTTTAATTATTTATTTATGTTTGTTTTTTTACCAAATTTTTTATTTGTGTATTAGAACTACGTACATAAATATATTATTTATATTTGACAAATACACATAGCTTACATGTGCTAGGTTTTGTCTATTTTTGTTATGTCTGAAATACGTGCGACTTATTTGTACTTTTTCAAATTATTTCTTTTTTTTTTTTGCTTTGTTTTGCGTCAACAGCAACAGTTGGGCCCCCTAATGGGGCCTATCTAGTATATAAATAATATACGCACACGTATTTCCCAATTTCAAAAGTCGCCAATTTGTTGTTGTTGTTGCCTGTTGTTGCCAACGTCAAAATAGAAACACAAACTAGAAAAACAAAAAATAAATATTTTAAAACCAATACTTATATTGAAACTGATCATTAAGCGAACCAAGAAGAAGAAGAAGGAGGATCCAAGCACAAGCCACATTTCAAATCCATCCATAATATTCGCCGTTCGAGCGTCTGCTGATTGCTGAGAGTTCAATTTTGATTGATGTCTCGTTACAAAATAAAATTAACAAAATACATATACATAAACATGCATGCATGTATGTCATAACAAAGAACTTGATCGAACGTTAACGTCATATATAGAGAATATCTATAGCCGAATGGCTAAATACCCTCTTGGTACAAAAGTCGAGAAAGATATTGAAGCAGAGATCATAAAGTCGATAATTACAAAATATCGAATGTTTCGAATTTAAGTGAAAAGCAAATCAATCTAAATTAATTGTAAAACATATTTTTTGATTTCAATAGGAATTTAAATATGTACATTTTTACTAGAGCAGATCAGCTGAGAAGTCGACGTTTTTTAAAGATCTTAATATCAACAATAAGAATAATGTGATAGATGTTCTAATTACTTAAACTATCAATTAAAGCATAAAAAATGTGTATACAACTACAAACTAGAAAATACTTAAAATTAAAAACAAAAATACTTACATAGAAAAATATTTTAACAATTTAATAAAAATTATAAATTTATATTTAGAGTTATTTAAGATAATTTAAATTACCTAATTAAAATTGGCTTAGAATATATATTGAGAGTAATATACTTTTGCTTGCAGTCTACGAACTATATAAGCCATATTACTAAATAGTTTCCAATGGTTATTTAATATAGTAATCTGATTCACGAGCTTCCCGCAGAATGTGCAATCAAATATATTGATTAATAAATATTATTCTACATCAAATTGCAATAGTATTTAACGCATTTCGACAAATCAGGAGAATCAATTTATATACTATATATAAATATATAGCTCGATTTACAGTTGACTAAACGTGAAGTGTATTACGTGTTTATAGAGTGTATGCAAAACGCATTTGGAGCATTTCCACTCGAATTGCACTCAGTAAGAATTCTAGATTTGTTTATTCGATGTCTATATATGCTGCTATATAGTCACTATATATATTTATATGTATTTCTCTAGTGATTGCTGACGTACCAAGCGCTCTATTTATTATGCTAAAGTCCAGCTCATTTACACGTGGCTTTACGGCGCAGCGCAAACAAACTAAATAAATATAAAGAGGAATGCTCCAGAGGAATGCTTCACTCAGCTCTGAGATAATCTATATTTGACTGGTAGCAAATTGGGTGTACGGCATATTGGAGTGGAAAGTCCACTCTCAAGTCAAATATGTAAGAACTCACAGCTGAGGAAAAGAGAATAAAAATATAAATATATTATTGTGTAATATATTTGAATATATTTCTTAGATTTGGCCCCCTCACTTTGCAGTTCTGGTTCACAGAGTCTAGACAAGGATGTTGAAAATATTTCGAAAATTTGAAGCAGATAAGTTGGTTGTTTGCTGCATTACTTTCTTTCACTTTGGATTCCCAGCCCATGGAGTTTGTGCACATAATTTATTATTTGTCAAATTTCGTATGCTGTAATTTATAATTATTTCTAAGATTTTTCCAAAAATTCTTTAATTTCAGATTTGGTACAAGTTCATGGAACAGTCGAGAGCCCCTTCCAAATTAGTTTTCCAATGTTTCTATCCTTCTAATGCCCCAAGCAGCTTTCCAACAAATGATCTATGTCACACACCTAGCACAGGCTCAATATACCCTCTTTACCCAACACGCGCAGGGTATAACAACTGCTGATCGTCACTTTGAATGCGGCAAACCACAGTTCAATGTTGCTGTTGCGGCTGCTGCTGATCCAATCGACTGCAATTCGAATGCGCATGGAAATGATTTAATCAATTGAATGATTTGCCTGGCAGAGAAATCGCTCAATTAATGGCGAAATGCGCAACTCAAATGAGTTCAATTGCTCCCAATGGGCGTGTGGCAACAAGAGGGGGCGTGGCAGCGCAGCCATTAGCCCCCGGATGAGGATGTGCCGCGTGTGCCAGAGTTTCAACAGTTTTGCATTAATTAATTAATAACAATTTGCATTCAAGTTCAAAGTCATTAAGACAAAGTAAAGAAACAAATGTATATACCCTACATTTAGTATATATGTAGGGACATTGTTGCCTGTGCAATTTTGATTAATGTGACCTTGAGTTTAAACTATTGCTTAAGATAATTTAAAACACAATTTTCACAATTTATAGATTTTAATTGGAGACGCTAAACAAAATAAGTGTTTCTTAATCTTCATTTAAATATAGCCTTGAAGGCTTCGAGTTCGAACTTTAAAAACTATCTTAAGAAAATTATAAAAACTTAAAACAATATGAAGATTCCACTTCAAGCTGCACAGTAAAGTAAATCAATTTTCAGTTGTTGCATGAATTTTATAAACAAACACGCATGAAACACTCTAAGGACATTTGGCAGTGTTGTTGGTGTTGTCAGTGTCGTTGCTTAGCTTCGTTTCGCTTTGATCAAGGGTCTCCTCCACCTCCTGCTTCGTCTCTTGGTCCCTTTCAGCCTCAGCTTGTCGCATTTGTCGCTCCAGCAGCGACTTCTCCCAGGCCAGCTCGAAGGGATATTCGAGCGGCTTCAGCTCATCGGGGCATTCCGTTTGATTGGGCGCCGTTGCCTGAATAATGGAGGCGCCTCTCGTATGAATGCGCTCCAGCATGGCCGCATTATGTGTTTCCGCATTCAGCGCAGTAATAAACTCGAACAGCTGCTCCTTGGTGTAGATGTTGGGCAAGCCGCGACGCTCGAAGAAGCTGATAATGTTGTCGCAGTCACGCATCAGGAACTCTAGACCGCTGGGATGTTCGGGCTCGACGCTCTGGGCGACATCTATGAACCAGCACTTGCCCTCGTACCAGAGTATATTGTATTCACTGAGATCGGCATGCACCAGCTTCGCCTCATTGTACAGCTTATGCATGGCTGCCACGATTTCCTCATAGGCACAACTTAGTTCAGCGGCGCTCAGGCGCGCATCTTTCAGCTTGGGCGCAGCGTTGTGATTATCGCCAATGAAGCGCATGACCAGGACATGTTTCTTCAGCACCACCACATCGGGCACATTGAGTCCAATGCTCTGCATTCGCAACAGATTGTGCATTTCCTTCTCCGCCCACATGTTAATGATGACACGATGATTCTGCTTACTGAAGCGATCCTTGAAGCGATAGTCATCCTTGATATATCGGTCCCGTTGCTTGAACTCATTCAGCGTAGTCTTGAACACCTTGATGGCACACTCCTTGGGCAGCAGCTCAGCTGGCATCAGCACTCCATTGCCATGACCGTGCTCGTTGGTGCCCGTGTAGCTGGCATCAGAGTTTGCGTGTAGAATGACTGCCTCCTTGCCGGTGGATATTATGCCATTGATTTGCTCTAATATCTGATTGTTGATCAGCTTGTAGAGCAGCAGACGTGTGGCTGCATCCACGCCCATTTCTGCTGTGGCGACCTTTTCCTTGCGATCCGCACGACCTCGACGCGAATAAGCTTTCAGCTGATTGAAGACCTGTGGATGGAGTTCGATTATATATAGGCAAATAAAATATAATATATATATATGGATGAAAGAGAGATGTATCTACTTTATTGGATAGCTTCATGTCGAAGCAAGCGCCATCGCCCGTGGGAAACTCCGGCGGAAAGGACATCACACGCTGTGCATTGCGTACGCCGCACAGCTGTGGATCGTGTTTGGTTATCATTTCGCCCTCTTTGTCCAACTTGAAGCCACACTTTGGTATGGCGTCTAGCATCTTTTCGTTCGTCTCAAAACAATCCCAGTCCTGCTTGAGGCACGCCAGCTCATCGTCCTCGTCGTCTGCACCCGCTTCGGTATCGTGCAGAAATTCAGCATCTCCATTGCGTAGAAACTTATTGAGCGTCACCGTGACCTTGGATTGTTTATTCTGTTGACGTTCGATGCGTCGCAGCTCCTCGTTGTACTCGTGATCGAACTGAGACTGCAACATTTGAGCTATGACTGCATCCGACTCGGCTTCATCTTCTAACAGATTCAACAGGCTCGCCTGCAACGGTTCGGCCTGCTCCTTGCCCTCCTCATTGAGCAGCATCGAATAATCCTCCCACTCGCCTGCATCGCTGTTGGCTGTCGGCTTCTGGCTGGCTTTTGCGGATGTGCTGGCTACATTTGAGTAACTCTCAGCAATTGTGGAAGACGACGTGGCCGTGGCAGTGGGCAACGTCTGGTTTTGTTGCGTCCTCTTTTGCTGTTGCTTCAGCTCCTGGTCATGCAACCGATGCGCATACTGCTCGGACATAATGTCCGCCAGGTTGATTGTCTGCACGGGCTCATTGCTAAGCTTTGACCAAGGCGACGACATTCTATTGAACACACAAATCAAATATTATTATTTACAATTTACAGGAATTTTGAAAAAGACCAACCTTTTCTCAGGCTTCTTAGACTTTTACGCTTGGTCCCCTGTTTACTGTTATTGGATTACAATCTGACCAAGTTGCCTGCTTGGCCGTTTTATTCTCTTATATTGATAATTGTGGTGTAATTCTCTTCAATTACTTTTGTTACAAACTTAACTTTTTGTGTTATTTTGTGTTATTCTGTTGTGAAATTATTAAAGCACATTACAAAAGCTCTGTTAGGCTGTGGAGTAATTATATTAGGTGAGGAGCATGGCAGAAGCATTTTATAAGGTGCGCTTACAAAAAATGTAGGAATCGGTGATAGAGATTAGCAAGTTCTTGTTATATCCAGCTGTCACTCTTAAATATTATTTTGTAATCCCAATGTTCGTCTCTTATACTTAAACTGATGCCTCTGTGGCTATTGTTGAAAAGTACAGTATGCTATGAAATTACTGTGTATGGTTACTATGTATTAATGTTATTTTGAATCAATACTCAAATTTATAAGATTTATTTGAATACTTTATCAGCGACTATACAATTTGTATATGAAAGTCGTAGATCTGACGTCATAAATCAATGTGGTCACGCCAGTCACTGTTATTAAGAAGTATATCTTAACCGTCTGGCAGCACAGCCACAAATATCGATATGTAATCGATGTCGGAATTTCAGTGCAAAGTGGAATACGCAAAAGTATCGATGTCTTCGATACTTTTTGTTGTACTCGTACATTTTTCGCCAAAAATAATAATAAAAGTGAAAAGTAATGTATTTTTGTTGTACAAATACAAAGAAAATGTTGTTGAATTGATTGGCAAATTCGCCATAAAACGGCCGTAATAAAATAGAAGTGCAATACGTGGAAACGCTGGTAAGGGCTTGGAATAAAAACGCGTAGCAAACGCAGCACAAAAAAAGAAAAAAATCAAAATAGAATTCCGAATTTAGAATATGACAGTGACGGACCGAAAAAATTTTCGATTTGAACGCATTGCCTGTCCCCATACGTGTGTGTGTGTGTGACTCTGTACATGTGTTTGTGTGTGTGTGTGTCGAGGGGGGAGACTTGGGGGTCAAACTTGGGGGAACACAACCAGAAGCAGCGAAACACAGAAACACAGAGATCGGTAGAAGCAGCAGAAGCAGCCGCCGCAGCAGCGACAGCGCCAACTGATTTCCGATTTCGTTTCGTTTTGCGCGCGAGGCGAGAGTCGCCGTTTCTGTAGCCGTTGCCGCCGCTGCCGCTGCCACCAACACCACCACCACTACCTCCGCCGTCGTTAGTCTCGTCAAATTTCTGATTTTCTGTGCTAATTTACGCTTAATTTGCGCCGCCTTTGGCTATTTGGTCTTTTCTGAGTGTGTGTTTGTGTTTTCTACTATTTCTGCTTCACACTTTCTGCAACAGGACAGCCCGCTTTTTCCATTCTTATTGCTTGTGTGTGTGAGTGTGAGCGCAGCTACAGTCACAGCTTTCGTTATCTCGCCGCACCGCAGCTTTCTTCGCCTCGCTTGGCGAAATACTTTTTTTTTATGCACGTAGCCGCTCAGTGCATGAAAAAGGAAGTTAGCTTTGCATGCCGTTGCTATATGTATTGAAAAGTCGTATACCCGACCGAGTACGATTTTAGAGATCTTTAGAAATCAACTCGCATATTTGAAATAACAATATCTGAATTTAGGTTATGTTGTTTTTCAAATTTTAATTGGAAATTATTCCAATATTAATTTTACTTAATAAACATTGACATAAAACTTCAATTTGATCGAACATTAGGATATATTAAACTATATTGGAATTAAATTTATTAAATTTGATCAATTTTTAAAATTGATTTAAAATATATTGAAAAATGTTATATTATTGACAATTGATTGTTTTAGTATAATGATCGATTTTAATACATATTTATTTGACAGAAATCGGGTTATAAAAAGATCATATTTAATCCAATTTTTAAATTCTAAGAAATGCGAAGTAATTGAAATAACACACACATCATAAGGAAAAGTTGGAATTGTATTAAAATACAAAAGAAATAATGTAATGATTTCTTATATAGAGTTTTATGTATAGCCATGACTTCAAAGAATTATACCTGAAATTAATCATTACTTGGATGTTACTTCTCAGGTATTGCTAGCATGTTGAGCATGTAAACATGTAACACAGCAGAAAAACATTTGAATGCGAATTTTCTTGGTTGGGCTACGCTTAACGAACTAATTAATATCAAATGCTGAGTTTTTGCCTGAAAAATGCATCATTACAGAACTGGTGCCGCAGGAAATACACGCGCATACCTAAGCCGCTTACTAAACTAAACTAAAAGCAAAAAAACAATAGAAAACTACTCAGCAATAAGATATATTAAGCCTGCCTGACTGCTTGTCTGCCTGCCTGCTTGACTGCCTGCCTGAGTGCCACAGCTTGAAGAGAGAAATGTTAAAGTCTAGCACAAACCCACAGGAATTGCGTCTGCCACGCCCCGAGGAACACCATCAGCCACATCCGCACACGCAGCAGGGACAGCCGACGCATCAAGTTGCCGCCGTGATAGCTAACAACATAACGTCTGCAGCAGCCGCAGCCGCCGCCGCAGCCGCAGCAGCAGCAGCAGCAGCAGGAGGAGGATCAGCAGTAGTCCCCACCAGCCACAGCATGGATACGCTTAAGACAACTTTTCTGCCCAATCTCAGCATGGATCCGAATGTCATCAGTCCGCACTACTGCCCCATGTGCCATCAGCAGTTCGAGCGCATCCAGCATGCGGCCGAGCATATGCAGCTCTGTCATGGCATCTCACTTAATGCCCAGAGCGCTCTCATCGAACAGCAGCAGCAGCAGCATCAACAGCAGCAGCAGCAGCAGCAACAACAGCAACAACAACAACAACAACAGCAGCAGCAGCAACTGAAACCGCTTAACTATGCGTGTCCCAACTGTGATGATAAGTTTGCTAGCGCGCTGGAGGTGGATGAGCACCATCGGCTGACGCATCAGACGGCATTTTTGGCGCGCTGCATTGTGTGTAGCGTTTATGGTGTCAATTCTGTAACGCAGAATCCCAACGAATACAAATGCTCGCACTGTGGCAACGTGTTCAATGCGGCGATGTTGGCGACTGGTCAGCAGGCGTTTATGGATCATCAGGAGGCGCCAGTGACGCCGGACGAAATGCCAGCCATAGCACCGCGTGATATGAGACTGACGCCCGAAGAGCAGCAGCACCAGCAGCAACAGCAACAACAACAGCAGCAACAACAGCAGCAACAACAACAGCAGCAAGTGCAACACCATCAGCAGGATCACCATCACCAGCAACTCGAACAACAGCAACAGCAGCAGCAGCAGCAACAGGAACAACAGCGACAACGTGAACTCCAGGAGCAGCAGCATCAGGAAGACCTAAGTGATCCGTCAACGCAGAAAGTGCCGCCTCTAACAGTGAAACTGCTAAAGAACGGCACTGGAGCAACCGTAGCACATCCGCAGGTACGATTTGCTTATGGAATACCGTTAGCTATCATAATTATATTAGCTAGTACATTGTATCATACCCTCTAGTCTCTTGTGACTTTAGTATATAAGTTTAAAATATCCATTTTAAATACATCTACTTCACTTGATTGCAGGTCATCATTAAGGAGGAACCACTTAGTTTGAGCGATAGCGGCGATGTGGTCAATTCAGTGCCTGTCTATGCCATTCAAGCGAATCCTGGTGTCCAGCCGGCGGGCACAACTGGCGCCGCCACCAGCGTCCTGGTTAGCACGCAATCGGTGCCCGCGGATCTGGCGCACAAGATCCGGCACAAATGTCCCGATTGCCCCAAAACATTTAAGACGCCCGGCACGTTGAACATGCACCGCAAAATACACACGGGCGAAGCAGAGTAAATTCCACATTTATACGCTAATCTATTGAAAGAAAACGACAACACACAGATGCAGATGCTGCGAACAGACTCTCGCAGCAGTCACAGAAATTGAGAGCGAGAGCCGAGCAGAGATCTTGAATTGAATTCTTGATTATCTGCTCAGGTCAGCTCAGCTCTTGGGCTCAACTGTTGTAGGTTGTTGGCAGCATCTCGCTTGATATTATCGTTTAACCGATTTACCATTTATTTACTATATATATACATATATATTTTTGTTTGTTTTCCTTAAGATCAGTCCCGAGGCTGAGCGCATGGGCGCGTCCTTCAAGCGCCATGGGACGTGGCCCGTGCGCTCCAAACGTTGTTATTGTGTTTTCTCTATATATATATATTTCTCTCTCTCTCTCTTTCTCTTTCTCTTTGTTTAAGTGTCCAATGAAATATTACTCAAATAATGAATGTTACTAATCAAATTATTCTCATCTTTTTCTCTCTCTTGTTCTTTTTTCTGTTTTTTTTTTACCCTGCACTGCAAATACTCTAAAAAAAAAAATATATATTGTAAAAAACAGCGCCACGCCCAAAGAACGCCCCTACACGTGCTCCTACTGCGGCAAGTCCTTCACTCAATCGAATACACTAAAACAGCACACTCGCATACATACAGGTGAGAAACCATTTAGATGTGGCTTTTGTGGCAGGGCGTTCACTGTTAAGGATTACCTGAACAAACATTTAACGACTCACACGGGTGAGAAGCAATATATTTTCAAATCAAATCAATTCAGTCAGTCAATCAATCAATCAATCGACTCTCAAATCAACTCAGTCAATCAATCAATCAATCTCAACTCAACTCGACTCGTTCAAAGTGCAAATACACCAAAACCAAAAAAGTACAAAATTCAATAAAAACAATTTTCAATAAAAAAAATTGATATATATATATATTTAAACAAAAAGTAAACTCTTGTGCAAATTGCCTTCATATCCATTTGTCATACCAAATACTCAATATTCAATATATACTCAGTACTCGATACTTTTTCGCTCTCGCTCACAAACACAAGCAGACACGCACACACACAATCACACGCATACACACACACACAGTGACGCCGAAGAGCATGGCAAAGCGTAGACCAGACAGAGTCCACACGATCCACAAAAAGTACAGTTGCGATCGGTTGGCGCTAAAGTTGTGCAGTCAAAAATTGTTTGAAGAAATTTGATTAAACTCGGTTCGCATTTGCCATAATCTTCGCTTAGTCAGCGCACAAATGCAAAATTTCAAAAATTTAAATAGTAAATAAAATTACAAGAATACGAAGCTTTAGCTACTTGCAGCGGAATTAGAAATTATGTTTGTACGAAAGGTATAAAATTAAATAGATCATTAAATGTGATAATTTAATTAATATAACGTTTTTAGAGCTAAAGATATTCTATATATCCCATACAAATCTAAAGTTAAACTTAATATAGACAAGTATTCTACTATATGTTTATAGATCTTTCAAGATCTAAGATTCTTTGTACACAATGTTTTACATACATAGTATTGAGTTCTTCTGCAAGTACACAATGAATAACCAAATGATAAAAAGCAAGTAAAAGTAATACCAGAATAATTCCAAAAACAACGTATCGCCCCGCCTCATCTCATTACGTAATAATATGTCTTTATAAAATGCATTTTAACACACAAATCCAACAACAAAATATATATATTATGTACACAACATAAATCATGCATAACTATATATATATATATATATATATTAGTTTGATGATTACGTGCAAATCAATATATATGTATATATATATATATATAATATATATTATATATATTTACTCTGTACCAAAATCTATCAAACGAAACGAAAGTTTTTGTTGGAACTGCACGGCATCAAAAAACAAAAAACAAAAGAAAGGCATAAAAGTGTGCGGTGCAGCCGTTTGATAAATGCTAATCCATAGAAATGTCTATTGTTGGTAATTGCAGGTGAAAAACCATTTCATTGTGGCTACTGTGAGAAGTCCTTCAGCGTGAAGGACTATCTCACGAAACACATACGCACACACACCGGCGAAAAGCCGTACACCTGTCCGTACTGTGACAAACGATTCACGCAACGCAGCGCACTCACCGTGCACACGACAAAGCTGCATCCGCTCTAGGATAGGCCCAACGGTGGCCGAACCATAGTTGACCCAAAGAAACCCACACAACATGAGAATGTGGCCTAAAAAATAAAAGCAAAAAGATAAAAGAAACTGTAACTGAAACTGAAACGAACTTGATTGCGACAATTTAAAAATTGGAGCAAGTGGAGCAACTGTAATGAAAGACCTTTCTAAAGACGACAACAATGATGGGGCGGATAGATGGATGTACGGATGGATGGATCACAAGCAACCAACGACTGGCAAATCTTCGAAGTGCTGCTAGACTCTAAATTAGAATTTTTACTATCAAACCGTAAAGAAAAAAAAAAAAAAAAAAACAATACTTATAGTAACAAATTGTACTACAATGGCGTTTTCTATTGTTAAGTTCATTCAAAACGATATTTGATTTTCCTTTTATTTTTATTTTATATAATTTTATATATATATAAACTTTGTCATGTCATGTCTTATAAGTCATAATTTTGTTATTCTCTGAGATTTTAATGCATATTATTTTGTATCGTACTTGTTAATCCTTTTTTATAGCGCACACTCACACCTCCAAACCTACACCTAAAACTACAATTACACCTACATCTATACATATATATATTATTTATACATTATTAAGCGAAGTTAATATTTTTCTATCAAATATTCTTATATTTTTTAAACTTGTTTCAAGCTATAACTCATGTTGACGATATTTTTACCTACGCGCAAAACTTAAATTAATTATTTTATAAACATTTTGCACACTTAATTCGAACAAAAAAGAAAAAAAAAAACGAAAAACAAAAACAAACTCTCAAGTTATTTATTCTCATACTTGAAAAATATGATAAATTTTTCAAAATTTTTACTAAAATCCTTAGATAAAAAGGAATGAAAAACGCTTTTTGCTTCATTTGCATACGAGCAGGATCTCGTTTGTTTGGCTTTAAAATTATTTACGAATTATAAATTATGGAAATTGTTTATAAACTAATTAAAATTATAATTAATATTGCTTAGTGATTTATTTAATATTGTTTGTTTTCTACTTTTTTCTTCTCATTACTTTTTGTTTTAATTGATCTGCTTAACTGGTTTTGTACATTCTAAATGATAACCCGATTTGTTTGTTATAAATTATTTAAGTTCTTTTTTAAGCGCATTTCGAAACGCAAGACAAAAAGTATTTAAGAGCAAATTTTATATTGAACGAAAATGAAATCTATGCAAAACGCAACACAGCTTTACGCGCCAAACTAGTTTAAAAAACAGAAACAACAACAATATATATATATATATATATATATATATATATATATATATATATATATATATATATATACATAAATCTATTAACAATTTTTGATAAACTAAGCTTTTAAAAAACAAAACACAAGTAAAACAGTCGTAACGTAACAAGCTTATATACATATATAAACAAATATATATATAATAATTGTTTTTGTAATATATGATAATAATTAATAGTTTTTTGAACAACATTTAAACGATTTTTAATCAATTAATTTACTTGCAAGTTGTATGTACTAAAAACTAATTACTAATTTAACTAAACTGTAGCAAATGGAAAACAAAAACAAAAAGCAACCAAAACCAATTGTAAATTTTTACAAAGCAGATATAGTGTTATATAAATGTATAATGTACATCTAATATTACAACTATAAACTATTATTAATACACTCAAACAAAAAGTCTACCTACACACACTCACACATAGGCACAGCAACAAAAACAAATGCGCAGCGCATGTAAAACCAAAATAAATTTTAAGTAATTAACTAATTATTGTAATTTTTATTTAAGTTTTAATAAACCAAGTTGACGATCAAAAGCAACCAAAAAACAAAACCAAACGCAAAGCTCGCTTCTCTCAAAAGCAAAAAATAAAAAAATTAAAATGGATAGAAATAATAAAAGCAAAAGTAAGAAACGAAAAGAAAAAAAAAACGATACGTACTAATTGCAAATAATAACTGCTAGATCCTAACTAAGTAAAACTAACTAATTAACTAACTACCAAATGATGGCAAACAAAGCAAGCAAAGTGAGTAAATAGTCTTAAAAGTTGTAATTAAAGTTATAATTAAATTTAAATTAAATTAATTCATAATTTGTATGTAATTTGCAATCCAACAAAACGAAAAACTGAAGAAGACAAATGACAAAAAACAAAACTCTTGAAATCATGTTCAAGCAATATTTCAATTAAATTAAAAAATAAGGAAATGAATTGAAGAGAGAATATATATATATATATAGTAATATATAAACGAATAAAGGTCCGACTTGTAGAAATATTATAAGAGCAGCGTTTGTATTAGATTGTTTTCGAATATATTCATTGACTGGGATTTATAAATAGGAATGTACTTACGATGAAGCTGGCTTCGACAGGAGCGATGATATAATAATGATATAAGTGAGCTAAAATATTTTTAGATGATATTCCTCAAGTATGATTCTAGTATTCTAGTATAGTTTCCAATACTCTTTGAAGCCATCCAAGTTTTCTAGTCCAAGTGGTACTCAGAATATGTATAACGTATAACAAGTGAAAATGCGAGTAAAATTAACACTAGAACCAACTTTTTCTATGTATAAGCTACGTATGTACCTTTTCTTGTACAGATTCATCTTATATATTATATATTTTCTGGTATAGTACCTTTTTGTATTCGCTTTGTTTACTAATGTATATCATCGAGTATATGAGTATTAGTGTAGAATATCAGAGGTTTCCTAGGTTTTATCATATAGTAGACCTAGTTGTATGGCAGATTTTTTACGACCTCTTAGCCATATGTATAGTGTAGTCTAGCAAATTACCTCCCAGTAAAAGTACCTAAATATATATTAGACCTTGTCAGTTATGTCTTATATCTGTTATATATAGCTCACACTGAAGAAAACAGTCAAGAGGAACTTCTCTATAAAGAGCGCGATAGTTAAATTTTTGCAATGGTTCCACTTCCTCTTTAATATATCCTTTTGAATTTCTTTCCGCTTCCTCTCTTATCTATTCATAAATAAAATACACATTTGAAATAATTGATTTAATCATTATTTATGTTTATTAGTATCATTTTTTTGTTGTCGCTCTTTTGGATTTTGTTATTTTGTTTTTTTTCTTTTCTGTTGTAATTAAGTTTTGAAATTAATTTGCGTTACAATTTATTTTTTTAGGTTTCATTTTTTTCTTTGCCCTGCTCTTGCCTTCAAAGGGAATACACGCAGTTCTATATATGTATATATATAGTATATAGACAATGGATTACAATTTGTAATTATTGCGTGATTTGGGGTTTTTCTCTGCTTCTTTTATTACATTTAATTACAATGAACGAATATTATGAACACTATCACACTTTCAAAATGTTTTTGTTTTCTTTTTGAATTGTTGAGAACTTTTCTTTTGCAATGAGCAACTAAATTTTAGTATGCCATCTATTTTTGTTTTCTTTTTTGAATTGTTATTAGTTTATATTTATTTATTTTTATTTTATTTTTTTTATATATTTCTTAAATTTGTTTGTTATTGTAATGCTGATACACACATACATTATTTTCAATTACATACATTCCTATATAATTTATATAATATTTATGTATATATGCCATTTAGTTCAATTTATCAATATTTTATACACATACCTCTTTGATCAAACGCAATCAAAAAGTTGTTTTTTTGTATTTTTTTAAATGCTCAACTTGTTGCATGCATATTTGTCTGTATGGGTGTGTGTGTGTGTCTGTGTTTGTTTTTAACTAGTTTTCAAATATTTTTCCAATCTTTTAGGTTTATATATATACATATATACCTTATATAAATGCCTATGTACTGTATACTGTATGTTTTTTAGATGGATTTTGTTATTTTTCTTTCTTTGTTCTCATTTTTTGGACTTATCTATTCCGCATTATTTTCTGTTTAAATGACTTATATGGCTATCGGAGTAATACAATTTCAAAATACATTTCAAATGTATTTCGTTATTTTATTAGCAAAAAATAATAATTTGTTGAAACAGGACTTTATTTAAATCAAAAAATGTTTCATTTTGGACAAATGTTTTTTTCTTATTTTTCTTTTAGCTACTTGACTATTATTAACATTCAGAACAATCGTTAAACCTGCCCCGCCCCCCATATTTTTTAACTGCAAAATTATACAACAATTTAATAATTTATTTCCCTTTTCAATTTTTTGTTCGCTCTGTCAGAAAGTTAACAAGTGCCTCGCTTCGATCGAGTATTTATTATTATTAATATTTGTTTGTTTTTTTTTTTTTCAATTTCGCATACTTATACAGATATGCACATAAATTATTATGCATATATACATGCATGTATTGGTATAGTATATACAAATATTCGCTATACGCTGATTAGTTACTGTGGTTTTACAATATATCGTTCAGTATATATATATATATATATATATATACATATATATATATATATATATATATATATATATATATATATATATATATATATAATTATAAAGTACATACATATTTTAAAGTCTAGGCGTCGATTGTGTAAGTAGTTTAGCTAATGGGGAAAGGACTGGAGGGGGGTTTAGGAATTTCAAGAATTTCTAGTATGTGTTTTATAAGTAAGTATTGCCTATAAGCTCAAATTTACAACTGATTTACGACCATTAGGAATTGTCTTTTGAGTTATTCATTAGATATTTTTATTGCGGTTGACAAATTATAGGCAAATTATGAAATATATTTTCTTTAGTTACTTTCAAGGAACTCAGTTGAAATTATTTAAAAATAATAGAGAGTAAAACAAACAGTGTTAGACAATTTATATTGCTGCAACAGTTTAACGTTTACCTACACAGGTGGGCTCTGTTTTCAACTCTTCTTCTATTTCATCTTGTTCATCTTCTGCTTGCTCTTGTCACATTTGAATAAATGAAAAACAAACAAACAAACCACACGCACAAAAACAGCTCTTAAAAATTTATAAAAATTGTACAAAAATTCATTTTCACATTTTCTTTTCAACACTGCTCCACGACATATTCTTCTTTGTCTTCTTTTTGTTAAAATAAAGTAATGTTTTTTATTGTTTGTATATATACGATTCTTAATTTTTTCTTTTTTATATTATATTTTTAATATATATTTTTAACATTTGCTCATTCTCATTGCAAAAAAATTAAAGTAATTTCTTTTATTGTTTGTGTTGTTGCGCTATTTGTTATAATGCTGCACCTAATTCTCAGTTACATACATTCACATGTATATACATATATATATATACTATATGCTATATACGTGTATATACCATTAATATATATACCTAGCTTTTGTTTTGTGTTTCTATCTTTTCTTTGAGTTATTTACAAGTATTTGGGGGCGCATCGTTCAAGGTTTACTTGGAGTGCGAGACAACGGAATGCGATACCATGGAATGGGATAGCATTGAATGCGATATGCCCGATATTTCGGCATAGGTATCTGTCGGTCCCTCGCCACTGCAAACTGAGTCCTCGGGCGTGCGTGATGGCTCCGCTTCGGTTATCTCAATATCCTGATGATGCTTATTGCTGCGATGTTTGGCACTTAAAGCCTGCGAAAGGTTTTTCTATATATTATATAGGGCAGTTTCGATTCAGCAATATTATTTTGTTGAGTGCATTTGTTAGTTTTCTTTTGTTTTTTTTTTTTTTTTTGTATATATATATTTTTTTATTTTAGATTTAGTTTAGATACGAGTATGTATGAAGTGCTATTGGGTGTACATGCATGTTTGGGGGACACTGTAGACAGAGACTCAAAGGACACAAAGGTACAATCAGTTATTTTATTTTTTAGTGGGGTTTTTTTTTTGGTAGTTTATGCCTGCATGCTCAGTGGTAGTTAAAGACTTAACGGTATGTTACGTTGAGTTAGGCGCTATAGACAAACGTGCGCAATTCTAGATTTTAATTAATTAATTTTTTTTTTGTTTAGGTTAGACACAACACTTAGTTAGGTTATGCTTTAGATAGATTTTTCTTTAGGTTAGCTTTACGTGTATTTAACAGTGAGAGAGACAGACAGAGAGAGATAGAGAGAGAGACTGACGTTGCTTACCTTATCTTTGCTGCCCTTTTTCTACATATAGTTTATTTTTTTGGTTTTTGTTGGTGGGTTTGAGTTTTTGTTTTGTTTTGTTTGTTTCATTATATAGTACAAGTCATGACAAGAACAATGATATATATAGATATTTCGTATTAATATTCATATATATTGACACAGAAAGATTTACAAGTGAAAATGGAGTTTGAGAGAGAGAGAGAGAGAAAAAGAGAGAAATGGAGATATAGATAGAAGGTGGGAGAGCTTGGGCTTTGATAGGGGGCTCGGGCGGGGGGAACTTGGTTTTTGCGTTTTAAAAACATCGAGACAACTTTTGGCTTTGCTTTGCAAGTAAGAGCTTTGTTTTGTTTCACTGGCTGGAGTGGGCCTTGATGTAAATGTATTTTACAGTGAAGACGCTGACTTGATGGCCAGTTGATCTTCAGTCACTTACTTGCAATGAGAAGCGACGGTGACCCGCCTTGCGACCGCCGCGCCTTTTGCTAATGTGCGGATTATCCTGGCGCAGTGTCTTGTTCTTCAGTATCTCCAGTTGTGTGTACAGTCTACAGTCGGGCGGAACGGAATGGCAATGAAACGTGAACGTAATCGGCACTGTTACTGTCGCTCACCTTTTGAGTTCGGCACGTATATCCTCGGGACTCATTTCGGATATGGTCAGCTCACCAATGTCGGGATCGCCCAGGCACAGGCCCGCATAGCCGCCGCCCAAACGCTGGCCGGCATCGTGTGACGTACCCTTGAAAGCATCCACAGGTAAACGCATTGATAGATCATACGCAAGCGAACGAACCTGCAAGCTATGAAGATGCAACAAACACCGCAAACCACACACTCAGCGTACCGTACGGAAACGGAACGAAAACGAAAACGGAAACGGAAACCGAAACAAAACGGAAAAGCTAACGCTTAACGTTCGAAACAGTTGAAACGGAAATGGTTAAGGAAACGGAAATTTTAACTGAATATCAAGGGTTAACATATAGAAAAACAAAACTCATAATTATTGAGAATTCGTAAAAGTATAGAAGAAGAAATTTTTAGTGCGCTTTGTGTCAAATTGTGTATTAAATTTGTATGATTACACTCAGAGAAAATTTGTATGAAAATCTTGTAAATTCAAGTGTGAGTGACTTGTAAGAGAATCTTAAATATATTTTCGTATTAAATTTTAAGACAAACTTAAGAAATATTTAATTTTTATTGAGTACTAAATACTTAGAAGTCTAATTCGTAAACTTCATATTTCTTTCAATGAAAGTTTAATAGAGTTTTTTTCCACTTAAATCAAGAGCTTTGCTTTTCAGCTTGTAAATTTTAGATTTGAAAATTTGAGGTAGTTTTCTCTGAGCTTGTAGATTAGTGTTCTTTTATAAATGTGTGTCTGTTGGGGCGTGGGCGTGGTTATGTCTCTTGTGGTGCTGTAAATGAGATAAACATAGGTCAAAATCTAAACATAAATAGCGGCGAGACTAAACGGTATTTTGGACTTTGGCTAAGAGAACTACTTTAAGTTAGAGAGATAGACAGTGAGTAACATGGGTAAACAAAGAATTACAGAGCGATAGACAGAGAGAGAGGGAGAGCAAGTGGGAGAGACAGAGTTATAGATTATAGTGTGGAAGAAGAAGATAATACTCTATAGTTTTGGTATACATGTTGGGTATTAAAGGAAACCGATTTTTGTCATTATAAATTGTATTGTTGTCTTAGCTGTTGTGTGTTAAGTAAATGCATGCACTCACCCACATTCACAAACATGCAGCCATAGTGTTGGTTAACGTCTTAAGTAAAGAAAAGCGAGTAACAAGTACAGTTAACTTAAGAGCTCGGGTGCAGTTAGAATAAAATAAAACGCAACACGAGATGAAATCAAGAACTTCAATAGATACAGTAAACATTCGGGTACAAAAATGACACTTGCAGCAACTTCATAGCTTGACTAAAATTCATGAAAATGTTAGCTTAATACTAAAAATTGTATTTTGTAACTCCAAAAATGAATAGAAACCATAATAAATTCAACTCGACAAATTATAAATTACTTTTCAATCTATGAAATTAATTTTGTATTTAGCAAAAAGCTGTCTTCGGCGTTTTCAAATTACATTTTGATGTTTATTTTATTTATTTATTTGATTTGTTTTACAAAAATCGTTTCCTCAACCAAATGTTAATACCAAATACAAGAACGAGTACGATTTACGATATACGATTTACGATTTATGATATACTTGGACCAATACAAGACGAGACGAGACGTAGCGACTGCGGACAAATGATCACAAACTGAGCCTACGGCGGGAATATCTCAACTTTCTAGTTTATATATATGTAGTTATACATACATATATATAAATATGTAATATATGGTATATGTATTTAACACGAACAAACTTTGGACGCACTTTCTCCAATTAAATTTGTTTTTCTTTCTTTTGTTAGCAAGAAATAAATCTTAATGTTGAACCAAATGTTAATTGGAAATCATATGAAAAACTTAAGCGCCGTAAATAAAATTGTCAACAAATTGTGTTACCTGCTTGTGCTGATACCACAATTTTGGCACAAATATCAAACCCAATGCGAAGCTATTCGTCAGCTGCGAGCGCACAAACAGCGCCAGCAAAATGGCGCTGGGACTCATTTCCGGCAAATAGACAAAGCGCAGAAAATAGAAACTGGACGACACGAGGAACTCCAGCGTCAATGTTGTCACCAGAAATTGACGCTCCTGCAAAATGGGTAAGAGTGGTAAAAATAAGTGTTTTAAATTTAAGAAGAACATTATCAAGAAAATTGTATATTTTTGGGAAAACAAAAGCAGAGAAACATTGTTAGGAAATGAAATCTTTTTATACTAAAGAAATTATGCAAATATGTAGAATAATCTATATATCAAATTATATTCGAAAATTAATTAATTCAAAGTGATATCTAAAGCTCCTTATCCATAATTAACGAAGCAAGAAATCTAGTATTATGCCCTGCACTAAAAGTGCAAATATATGTATATATTTTTTCAATATTTATTTCTAACTTACATTTGTACTAAAGCTTAAAGATTTCAACTGTCTATATTTATATACTTTTTATCTTTAGATTTTACCAATATATATATAAACAACATTTATCTCTATAAGCTTGTACAATCTATGCTTAAACTCTTTCGTATATCTTCAAGATATGTCAATTGTCTTCCAATTGAAATGGGTTCAGGGTATAAAAACAAGAAGCGAAATTTATATTTATTGATTTAAACTGAATAGAGAAACCTTTCACTTAAAAAGACATAAAATTAGTTCGTTTGCTCACCCGAAACTGTGTATTGGCATTGCGACTGGCTATGGCCAAATGGAGGCCAAAGCACAGAATGAGCATCTCGCTGGTCTGCGTCACCAGTTCCCATTTGAGGGGATGGCAGGTGTTTGTGCTGACCTCTCGCAGACTCTCCAGCTGGGCGCTCTCCAGCAGATCGAGCGACGAGGCTGTGAACGCAGACATATAACAGACAACGGCAAAGACCATGGTGCCCAGATATTTGAGCAAATCCACATCGCGCAGCACCCAACGATGCGCTTTGCGTGTGCGAAAGTCCACCAGATGACGATAGAGTTTCAAGATAATCGCACCATAGCAGGTGATAAAGCCAATCTCGCGCAGCCAGGGCTCCAGCAAGCAGCGCTCCGTGGAGGCGGGAAAGAAATGGACGGCAACCTAAGACGAGATTTCATTACCATACAGACAAGTCCTGGTAGACAAACTAACGAACCGATGCATAAAGTAAAACAATGCCCAGCAGTATGGTCTCCAGCACAGTCCACATGCCCGATGCGATGGCCTGAAATAGAAGAGCGTTGAAGAGTGCTGCCGCTAAGGGTTGTCTGCTTGCCACATTCACCTTGCACTTGCGTTGCCTAAACACAATCACGCTGAGCACCACGCAGCAGAGAATGCAGGCGCCCAGGACAATGGCGACCAACAGGCGCAGACAGGCATCCAAGTTGAGTGTGTCCTCCTCCTGAAAGTTGAGGCAAACGCCATGCTGATCACAGTGACTGCAGCCACCCGGACAGGGTATGCACGAATAGTTGTCGAAGCCCTCGGACAACTCCACCAGATCACCGCGAAATCCCTGCAACGTTGAATTGGGCAGATAATAGGATTCGCGGCACAAACACGTGTAGACATCACGGCTGGCCGCCGGCTTATTCTCCACCAGCAGGCAGAATGTGGTATTGCGATCGCAGCTGCAGATAGATAGATAGATATATAGATATAAATATAGATAAAAGTATACCTTTTATTATATTATTACCCATGACGCCTGCCAAACACCTCCTCCAGGCCATCGTTGCAAACGTCTTCATCAGCGGCTACGAATGCAGCAGCAACAATTCTGTAAAAGTATTAGTGTAAGCAATGATGTGAGCTTTGTTTTTAACATTCTCGATATTATAAGAAGTTTAACTAATCTGGTTGAACTTATTTATTATAAAATAATTAGGTAAGATTTGCTAACTCTTGATAAATGTTCATCTTATAATTGTACATCTTATAATTATAAACTATATATACATATGTATATATCTAGTTATTATTGGCAACTCACTTTATTCGGTGGTCGGTGAATGATATGCGAAATGGCCACAGCCAGCGCCCCGTCAACAGGTTGCAGTCACGAAAGGGCACTCCCCACTCCTGGGTGCCATCGCTGCTATTCCAGGCGGCTCTATAAGTATTTTCGATAGGATCAAAGCAATTAGTGAACTGCCAACTGCACGCAAGCATGGGCTACAGTTAGTTAATAGTATTATAGTTAATATTATTATATTATATATTATATGTGCTTTTGATCCATTAGGGAAGTCAAAAGTTTAATAAAACGAAATGAGAAAATGTCAACAAATAAAATTTCTTAAATACGCGAACATAAATCGAAAATCAAAATATATAAATATAAAAATATAATAATTATTATAGTAAATTTATATTTCAATAATTATAAAATTGAAATGTATTAAACATTATTTTTTAAATTTTATTTTGAATTTTAAGCAAATGTTTCAAATATTTTAAATTTGTTTATAATTTTTATAGAACTTTTGGTTGGTGCTTCAACTCACCCCAATTCCCGCCAATAGGAACCCAAGTACGCCTTATTATGCACCTCATTCGGTGGTATCTGAAAGTGAAAGAAGAGACGAATAAAATGTAAGAATGAATGAATGAAGAGCAAAGAGCATAAATCAGTTAAGCGCTACGTAAGCTAAATGCCATTTGCTCAGAGACTGACCGTCACATTGTCCCTGAATTTGACAACGACTGTGTGTATGCTGGGCGCCGCGATGGCAAATGCCAGCAGATTGTCATCCTCGTTGAGGGCGTGGCTGGCAATGGCGTTCGCCCGACGGCTAACCTCCGCCCGCGTCTGCTCGTCTATGGCAATGGGCATGTTGGCATTTGGAAATTTATTCGATAGGAATTCCGTGAATTTGCGTGCTGCGTCCTCCGCTATTTCGGTGAAGGTGTAAAACTGAAAATTCAATAGAAAGCAGAAATTTATTAAATACATATATAAATCAATATCATATCAATTATTTATGCTATCGAGTTTCGATTCCTTGACCAACTTTTATAATTTCTCAATAAATTTTTCAGCCTTTTAGCTCTATTTCAAGTAGCACTACTTATACTACGTTTACGAATACAGCACACAGAAGAATACAAAAAAAGACTAAAATGGACAACACCCAGAAGACAAAGTTATTTTAAGAGCGTAACTTTGTATATAAACATATACATATATATATATATATACAGCAGAGAAAACCCAAATGGAAAGCATTGAAAATTTGCAAACAGCAAAGCAAAGCGTAAGAGGAGATGTAATCCGAGCTCGTAATATGATAAGCTGTGCACACATGACTCTCGAGAGCTGTAATACTTTGTTTGTCCTAGACTAAAGCACACCTTAGCCCGAGCATCCAATGGAAGCGGTCGAAAAATGCGTGCTAACCTTAAGTGGGTGATATAATTGGTGTGAACGCGAAGAAAATTAAGCATACGTAAATAAGATGACCCCAGGAGAAAGCTCCTTGTATGTATGTGTGTGTGCGAGAGTGTGCCTGCGTGTCTGTGTGAGTGTGTGTTGACTATTAATTATTCACATGACGCATGCTTTTGCCCGGTTCAACACCTTTGGGCTGGTTAGCTGCGTACTGGCATGCAAAAAGTTGTTGGCAAATAATACGATTTAATGTCCAGATAAGGCAGCGTAACAAAATGCTACTAATGCTATATATATATATATATATATATATATATATATGTATATACATGCATATATATAGATAGAGAGAGACAGAGAGAGAGAGAGAGAGCTGCGTTCTGTCCTAGTGGGCACAGATGCGTCGAGTTTACGCTGGAAAGGACAACTCTGATGACATCATTATGCCTTTTGGTAACAAAAGGTAACCGCAGCACGTAGAGAAAGAAGGGGATTAAGCTGAGTGGAGGGCAGGTTGTGGTTGTGTGTGTGTGTGTGTGTACGCACACGTGTATGTGTCTGCGTGAGTCACCTTTGGCTTTTCAAACAAATATTTCCCATTAGCAATGCTCGACGCGCTGGGGCGACCACATTGCGTATACGTTATGTGTGCCAGATGAAAAGCCAAATGAATTATTAACAAGAAACAAGCATATTTGTACACAAATAACTAACACATACACCCATACATATATGGAGAGGGTCGATCCATTCAGGCGTGTTGCGGTCTCCGCCAAAGAAAGAAAGAAACAAACAAAGACGCCAACAACAACAAATGCAAAACACTTGTAAATAGCAAAAACCCCAAAACAGAAGCGAGTGTGCAATAAAACATGCATATATTTGCAGGCACACACACACTCACACCCACACAGAACTGCTTATACACATGTAAATAAAGCCTGCAACTATGCCAAGTGTTGTGCCCCACACACACACCCACACACACATACACTCACTCATACACACTCGCACAAGCCACAAGCAGTTGAAATGAAATCCGTAAAGCGCGTTTTACTGGCTTTTTAATATCTCCTGCCCCGACATCTCGTCGCGCAGTCGGATATGCCGGCATTTGGTTTATATGTATATGTTTATATATAACAACACACATACACATGTTTTCGTACACTCAAAAAAAAAAAAAAGAAAACAAAACAAAATGTGAGAGGTAGCACGGGCCAAGCCTTAGCTTAAAGGACTGATAGCTTTATTTATAGTCAACTATGTTTCAAATCGGTTGATTTTTAATAATCAGGCTTTAATCCTAATCTTCTAAATTTTAATTGAATTAAGCCCTATTTTGCAACTGTTTCTCTCAGTGCATGCTTATACAAAATTCTTACTTATGACCATAAAAATATTTACATGCCCATATGGCATTTGGTCGTTGCTGTTGTTGTCATTTGCATGTTTTGCCATCGTGTTATTCGCTTTGTGCTTAATGAATAAAATATGTCAGCTGCTTTGCTTTGCTTTGCTTTGCGTTTATACTTCGTGTTGTGCTTCTGCTTCTTCTTCTTCATATATTTTTTGTGTGTTGTGCTTTGCTGCTGTTGACACTTACAAATCTCATCTGGGCAGCTTAGAAGTATGCACTACTCGGCGCACATCTTCATTATGCAGAGCAACTGCCTGACTGCCTGAGGGGCGACCTGCTTGAGTGTTTTTTCAAGCCTTCGCCGCATTGCAATTTAGCAAAACGTTTGCTTATTCAAGCGACGCACGCGAATCGTGGATCACGCTTTTGAATGTGCTAAAGAAGTGTAATTCAAAAACGAAGCATTTAAGCATGCACCAAGTCAAGCTGCAGGCGCTGGGCCATTTTTAAGAGACATTTCCGGTCGGCGCCTCGGGCTTTTGTATGAATATTTAGCTGATGGCAGTTTTACAGTTGACATTAATGTTTGGTACATATTGTGATGTACAGACTCTCCACTTAATCATAATCTTTATAAGGCTTAAAATCCATTATTATCCTATAAACACAATTGAAATAGTATAGTCAGCATTTCAAGTCTGCGCCTAGGGCGTATGCAACACTTTTTCAATTGAATGTTCATAGCTCTGCCGTTAACAGCTGTTAAGTTAACATTTTCTGTTAGCAGTGCTGATATGATTGACATCTTCATATAATTTACTTGCATTTAGGGTTGAAGCCCTAGCAATATTTTTTGCATATAAGAAAAACCAGTAGATCTTAAATTTTCAACTTTAGTGTCGAATAAATAAAGGCTTTCACCACATTTTCTCTTATTTTATAGATATTTATGTATCAATTATTTTCTATTGAAAACAATTGTTAAAATAGACTTGGGCTTAAGTCATAAATCATGAAAGCAATCTATTGAAAACCTATTTTTCTATAAAGTGTGACTCCGATACAAGGCATGAGCCAAATCTGTGGGGTGCAATTAGTTAAATATTTTTGACGTTGCATTGTGTTTTGTTAGTTAGTTTGTTGCTTCACTGTGGCTGTCTTTGTGCTGGGCTTGCTGTCGTTGTTATTGAAACAAAAGCAAACAAATAGGCAGCGGCACAGCATACATATAAATTTGCGAGCCTGTTGTTGGAGCGTAACAAAGGCAAACGCTGACAAGAAGAGCAGAACCAGCAACAGCAGCAGCAGCAAAAGCAGCGCCAACAATAACAATAACAATAACAATAAGAACAAGCAACAACAATAACGCTTGACAGGCAGTGAACAACGTGTCCGCTGCTGACCAGAGTCGCAGAGTCTAACAAAAGACAAACAGCCGGGACAGGCTCCCAATGCGTTTCAATATACACCACCAAAAAGAATTATAAGTATGCTATAAGCTATGTAACTTTGTAACTTACAAGTTTTGAGTTTAAACGGAAAATTTTAAACTTTCCCGTATAACTGAGATGCAAAGAAATCGTTATATATGTCAAAAACTATATCAACAAGTTTTTATACGAAAAATGTCTGGTAAATATTGCTCGTGAACAATTGTTAGTGTATTTTAGCCTCGGTGTGCCGTCTAGCTGCTCTTTTTAGTTCTCATTTTTTTACTCCTGCCCCAAGCTCAGCTGTGCTGCAATGTGCGCCACTTTATTCATTATGCTGTACAACGTTTTTGTACATATACACAGCCAAGTGGGGGACCTACGTGGCTAAGTATGACACACTCAAGTGTATAGATCCAAATCGCACACTCATACACAGACACACACACACACATATATATATGTACAAAGACCAACCTAATGGCAGTTTACAAATTTGCTTGCCATTTTGTTCAGAGCAATTGAAATTGTATCTTTTAATTATGGCTCTCAGCTGCTCGGCAATTGCGTCAAGTCCCAGCATCCAGCCAGTAAGCCACTCACTTTTCCTCATCGATCGCTCGTTCTCTTATTCTGCCTGTCTGTGTGTGTGTGTGTGAGTCTGTGTGAGTGGGCGAACAAGGCAGGAAGTGGAAGAGCTGCTACGCGTCACATTGTTTACACGTTGTCCAATTGAATATTTATACGAATCGCGCAGCTGGCTAAAAATAGCTGCAACAGCAATTTAAGGCAGAATTTCATATTGGAAAAGCACGATTATCATTGTCTATCATTGTAACTAAATCAAGGAGCTGTTCAACTCGATAACACTTTAAGTAGATTTGCGAATTTATCGATAATGACATTTGGCATTTGTTAATGAAATTTGTATAGCTAGCATATCTAACAACACTCGCGCGCTCATCCCTGACTAGCTGACTAGGTGATTGGCTGATGAGCTTGTGGTTGAGAGTATCGCTTTCTTTAAATTGCAAGTTCTAGTTGGAATTGTCATGCAAATTCAATTAAAATATCGTTGATAGACCGTACACCAGATACAGCCAAGATACGGCCCAGAGCCCTTGGCTGTGACTTCTTTAGTATCTTTTAATTAACTTGCGAGAGCAAAGCGCGTGACATGCCGTCAAACAGACGACGAGCTGCTCTGCTACTGCCTGCCGCCCGCTCGCAAATCCCACGTAATACCTGTAACCCTGCCACACCCTCTGCTGCGCTGTTCTCCTTCTGCTTGTGGCTAGATAGTATGTGCGTCAGACATGGCGTATGCGAAATATTTTTTACGACCGTAAACAACATGGCGGGGCGGGAGGGACTTTTGCCTGGGTTTTTCTTTCGAATTTCGTGCGCGCAAAAAGATTTTTGTCAGCATGAAAATGCAAAAGTCTGATTCAACTTATGCTCGAGAAGCCATGTCAGTGGGAGACCAAGGGTGTCAAGTGGGGTTGCTGCCTCAGCAATTTTATTGATTAGACGCCGAAAAAATGAATACGCCCCTCCCCCCTGCTGCTGCTGCTTTTGCGGCTGCCGCCTCTGCTTCTGCTTCTGCTTCTGCTTGTGACATTTTCGACCGAGTAGCATTTTATCAACTGCCAAGCTAGCAGTTTTAAATATTCATGCTAATTGCCCGCTTTGGGTCGATTGCAAGCTGCAATTTTTCCCATAGCAAAAACAATTTTCCCTCAAACAACCCAAGTGAACGACAGAAATAGCTTACAAAATTGACATAATTAATGGATTATCCAATTAAATCTGATAAATGTTCTGTCAAACAAAGTTATGGTGCACTTCACAGTGCTTTTCTAAAATGTCCCCAAAGGTCATCTACTACTTGTTTGAGATTCTGACCTTAAGAGCATATTGTAAAAGAGCTCCTTAAAGTCAAATATATATGAATTAAGATAGAAAAATTGATTTCCTTTAGTATTAGTATCCAATTTTATATTAATTATTTTGAATTTCTTGATTTGAAATTTTTTTATTCTTCAACTTTAATTGATCAGCCTGTTAAGCAGCTTTCATTGCAGATTTGCAAAGAGCTAATAATAACAGTTGGATGAACTAGCCAGTTGAATTGCTGTAAAGCTTGTCTAATAAAAACTGCCATACATTAACAGACTGTGAGTCGGTTAACATAACAACTTACAGCTTTGATGCTAATAACAGTCACATGGGTTAGCTGTTAAAGTTTGAGTTATGATTTTCCTTGTAATTGGTTTCAAGTATACCACACAAATAACAGTTGATCGTCCATAGTTTACTTTCTGCCCACTCGGAGCAAAATACTTCGGCTCGTTTCCTTTTGGTTTTTTGCTGAGTGCCTTGAATTGAATTTCATAATAGCGCAACTTACGCCAAAAATGTTAATAGCAGAGTTAAGAGTCTGCTTATATGTATGTAAGAACTTTCAAATCGTTAACAGACTGCATATCGACTTTCATAAAACCCTTTTGGTTTTTGTAAATAATTTTCATGTGTTGTTAAAGTACTTTATGTTATATACAGCTTCTACACTTAAAAAAAAAATAAATAAATAAACTAACTGTTAACAGCTGAAATGCCAACATAAATGCCTAACATTTATAAATAAAGAGCATTATTCAAAGTATTATTGAATGTCATTAAAAACTTACCGGCTCATCGGGCAGCGTCTCTAGGACTTTTGGCTCACATTTCTCTGCTTTTTTGCTGCTACTGCCAGTGGCTGTGGCTGTTGCCGAAGCTGTTGTTGTTTGTGCTGCTGCTGGTGCTGCTGTTGTTGTTGCCGCCGTTGTTGGTGGCGTGCCTTCGGCTGTGGTTGTTGTTGTTGTGGCGCTGCGTTTGCGCAAGCGTTCCGCATTAGTCAGCGCAGACACCACACTGCCCACGGGCAACAGCTCATCGAAATCAAAGCCATTTGCCTCATGCAGCTGGTATTCCGGCACGCTCTCGCGCACCTGAGCGCGCTTATAGTAGGCGAGCAGAGCATCGCGTCGACTGCTGCCGGGCGATGCTGTAGCATGTGGCAGCAATGCTAACAGCAGCAGCAGCAATGGCAGCAGTTGATAAAGTCTGTGGCATGGCAGATAGCAATTGTTGTTGTTGTTGTAGCTGTTGTTGTTGTTGTTGTTGTTGTTGTTGTTGTTGTTGTTGTTGTTGTTGTTGTGTTTGTTGCTATTTTGTGCAGTTGCTCGTTGGTTTTGTTGTTGCTTTTTCAGGTGGTCTCGATCTCTGTGTTTCGTGTGGCATTTGTGGCTGATTAGTTGAGTATTCGTTAGAGTATTCATTTGATTTTGGTGGCATATTTTGTTGCTTTTGCTGCATTCACTTTTACTATGACTCTTATTAATATTATTAATATTTTGATAGTTGATTTCATGCATTGAACTTTGAGCTTTTGACTTTGTTGCTATGCACAGTTCCATATCACTAGAGTTGTTCGGGGTATTTTGTATAAAAATTTGTGCTGCTGTTGCTCTTCGTCTTCTACTTCTCCTTCCCCTTCTTCGTCTTCTTCTTCGGGTTCGTCCTCTCTATCTTCTAGTTGCAGCACTTGTAATCGTTGTGGGCGTGACGTGCTGGGCAGCTTCAATTTGTTATTCCACGTGTGGCACAGCGCGCACATCTGCAAATGAGAAAAGTTTGTTTCTTGTAGTCAAAAATGCAGCAAAGATAATAAAGCAAAAGTGCTCAAAACGAGCATAGCCGACTCCGAGATACTACTGAGAGTGTCGGAAGTGGCATTAATTAAATTTTGATTTGTATATAAATAAATTATATATTATATGTAAGAGGAAAGACAGTGAAGTTTAAGCTTGTGAAATCAAAATAAAATTTTATTTTATTTTTTTTTATATTATTTTTTTATTTAATCTAATTAAGTTTTATATTACAAATTTCGTAAACATAAAATCTTGTCTTTCTGAGTATATGAGAAAAACAATAGATGGCAAATCAATCTGTGAGCTGATAATGAAACCAATAAATTAATCTCTCCTAAATATTATCAAGCACTCAAGCACTTCGACTTAACTAATCCACCCCAAATACGAATAGAGCATTAACAAAGACAAATATTCAAATTTTGCTCAGGCGTTGCAAACTCGAAGTAGCAAAAGTTGCCAACTTCTCGCTTACACATACATACATACCTATATACAAATTTATATATATACGTATATAGATGGATGAAAGCAATTTCATAATTAATAAAACTACGAGCCCTGTCGAGTGGCCCAAAGACGGACCAAGTTTTTGTCCTTCTCTGCAGCGTTCAATTACATAACACAATTTCAGAATAAGAAAAAGTGCACATAGTTTGCGAAAATGGATGGAAAACTTTAAACAGCATTTAAGCATCAACTTTCTTCTCTATTTGAATATTATTATAAATTGCTTCCACTGAATAATAAGTCTTAATGGAGGGAATGCCCAACTATCAATACCCGGAAGCTTGAGCTGAGAAAGTATTCGAGTCATTCTATGATTAGATTGATTTATGGGGAAGTTATATCCGTAGTTTATTACGATTTTATATCAACAATGATGAAATTGACGTTCGTTTACAGATCTTAATGTTATTATATATATCATATTAATATTAAATGCTGTAAATATTACACAATAATAAATATCGCAATCTGCTTAACTACTAAAATGTGACACTTGCTAACTTCTGTGTCTGTGCACCATACTCAGGAGTTCTTCTCCGTCACCTTCACAATAACGCTCTTAATCTCGGTATAATTAGTTAACGCATATTCGCTGTTCTCGCGTCCCTTTCCAGAATTTTTGTAGCCGCCAAAGGGCGTGTGAGCACCCAGGATATTATATGTGTTGATCCAAACGGTGCCAGCGCGCAAAGAGTTGATCAGAAAATTGGCTTTGTCCAGATTTTTGGTGAAAATGGATGCGGCCAGGCCGTAGCTCGAGTCATTGGCCCGTTCGATAACCTCCTCGAGGTCGCTAAAGCGCATGATCTGCTGCACAGGTCCGAAGATCTCCTCTTGCGCAATAGTCATGTCGTCCTTGACATCGGCAAACACTGTGGGCTCCACAAAGTAGCCCGGCTGGCAGGCTCGCTTTCCTCCCGTTAACATTTTAGCTCCCTGCTTTTCGCCGGTTTTGATTAGCCCCAAGATCTTGTCCATCTGTTTTGGGCTGATCTGTGGACCCTGTTCTGTCTGTTCATCGAAAGGATCACCCAATTTGCGTTTCTTAGCGCGCTCCGCACTGCGCTGCACGAACTCGTCATAGATCTTATCCTGCACATAGGTGCGCGAGGCGGCACAGCAGCACTGCCCCATGTTGAAGAAGAGCCCGAAGTGGGACGTCTCCACAGCGTACTCCATGTCGGCGTCGTCTAGAACAATGTTTGGCGATTTGCCACCCAGCTCAAGAGTCACTCGCTTCAGATTGCAGACGCCCGCAGACTGTTGAATCTGTTTGCCCACTGCCGTGGAGCCTGTGAAGGCAACTTTGTCAATGCCCGGATGTTTGGCCAGATGAGCGCCAATATCTCCGTAGCCAGGCACAATGTTGACCACACCTGGCGGAAAGCCTGCTTCCTTTATCAGTTCTGCCACGCGCAGAGCCGTGAGTGGGGTCTGCTCAGCAGGTTTCAATACAATGGTGTTGCCTGTCGCCAAAGCGGGCCCCAGTTTCCATGCGAGCATCAGAATGGGAAAATTCCAGGGTATAATCTGGCCACACACACCAACCGGCTCGTGCCGTGTATAGCAGAAGAAGTCACCATCGGCGGCTATAGTTTTGCCCTGAATCTTGTCTGCCCAACCGGCATAGTAGCGCAGATGTTTAATGGTCAGTGGCAAATCCACTGCGTGGGACATGGCGAATGGCTTGCCATTATCGATTGTCTCCAGGCTCGCCAGATAGACACTGTCACGCTCAATGAGATCGGCCAGGCGGTTCATCAGGCGACCTCGGTCCGAGGCATCCATGCGACGCCAGGGTGAGCCCAACAGGAACGCCTCTTGCGCCGCGCTCACAGCCAGATCTATGTCCTCTGTGCCGCCTTTTTCGATGGAGGCAATCGTCTTCTCTGTGGTGGGATTTATGGTGTCAAACTTTTCACCCGAAGTGCTCTTTTTCCACTCATTATTTATAAAAATGCCGGTGTGCTTGATTTCCGGACTCTTTTCAGGTTTGACCGCATTCGAAGCAAATCGCATGCCAAGCTTTACATACATCACGCGTACCAGCCTCATAGGTAAACTCAACATTTTTTGAATTTTGAAATAGCAAAAAAAAAAAAAAAAATAAATAAATAAATTTTGGTTCCGAAGTTTATAAAACGAAAAGGAAGAGTAAAGCTATGACATTTTTCCAAAATGCAAGTATTTTTTATAAAATATCTTCAAAGTAAACTTAGTCTCAAATGAACTAGTTCACTTGTACGCACTTGTGCATTTCACAAATTTTATAGATCTATCACTAAATCATTTAACAAATATTTTTAATCTGTTTTATTTTTATTTTATAAATATATAGAGTAGTAGAATATCTTAAGCACAAATTAACCAGTTAGTTTTATTCTTTATTTAATTTCATGAATATTAGATGAGCTTATATTGATTGATTAAGCTTATATTCAATGTGTCAATGTAGACACTGAAGTCTAATCAGTAAATATAAACGTGAAATAAACTGGTTCATATGATTTCGTGTGGCATTTGTTGAGTCTAAGCCGTTCCTCTAATATAATAGATAATATTACGAGTATCACTAGAATTTGTACAAAATCTCATCTGCATATAGACGTTAATAGTTATAGCTTTAAATATGGACTTAGCAGTTAACAGGTTCATGAAATTGTCATCAAATCTTATGAAAACCTTCTGCAATTAAGCCATATAACAAAATCCTAGTTGAACTATCCCACAACACATTTTCCACATTATAACAATTAATATAAACATGAACCAGTTCATGTGGTTATCTTGGGCATATCGCAATTAACCTAAAAACGAACTAGTTCATGTGGCTATCTTTGACATTTCACAAGTGTAAGCCACAATTTCGAATTCAGCTCCAAATTTAAAATATCAAACCCGTTCACATATGATTACAGCCATAAATTCACATTTCATAGTCGCCTTTTTCCTTCAGTAATTAATATTTATATTTTTATCAAAGAGTTCACTCGAAATTATCGCCACTTTAACTGCTCAACAAGTTTGGCTGACACATTGCGGCTAGGCGGCAGTAACTGTATATTAACATATATACGTTATCTGTGCGCGCCTCCCTCCCTCATTGGGATAGATATGCGAGTGTACACATCTAGATAGAGATGTAATTACCTATGGGGGCTGTCGCCACGTGCTCACTTTTTACATGCAATTAAGTTTAACTGCATTCATCGTTAAAATTATGCTGATTGCCGTTTCATGTGGAGTCACCATTTGAGTGCATTTAAAAATGTCAGGAGTATCACCCAATAGACGCACACACGCTCAAACATACATCTAGCATGTATACACTAAAACACACACACACACATACACACTGACACACAGTTCCAATTACGTCAATTGCAATTTTATATCAACGCAAATTGCAATTTAATTGAAAGTGCTCCGCTGGCCATAAAAGCAGCTATAAACATAGTTAAGCTCCGAATAGTTTTCTGGATACAAACTATCTAATGCTCTCTCTATGCTGAGATTTCCGAGAGAATATGGTTTTCTTATAGAAATTTAAGATAATTTTATACAGGTATATAAAGTCATCATATAAATAATTTTGCTGGTTATATTTATATACAACATATCACGTCAATAATCACGTTAGAGTTCAATTTAAACCAAGTAAATCTTGGCTTGAATAATATTTAATATACAACTTCTGGCTCTCGTCTATTCTCGACCACTTTGACAATCAATTCCGAGCGCTCCCAGCAGTCTATATCAAATAGTCTTTGGATAATTAACCAGATTGTTCATATTGTCATTTATGGTTGGCGCTATGCACTGGGGACTGCCACGCCCTCGAACAAGTGGCACATGCTCAGATGATGAAAGAATAGAAAAAGCAAAACTGAAAAAAAAAACTGTAAAAGACAAAAGCAAACGAATGCAAATATTATGCGCGCAGAATATAACGATTCCCCAGTGGACGCAGTAGCTGGTTGCGGATAAGCCTGAACCTCAACCCTGAGCGCCGCCTCTGGGGGGCGTGGCATATGCTGTAAAGCGCTTTTCAAGTGCCGCTGTGGCTGTGGCAGCGAGCTATAATTTTCGCATTTGCCACAGTGCAACAAGAAATTAAATAACAGAAAAATACAAATTTAAATCGAGCTCACATTTGGTTTTCTCCAATTTTTCTTAATAATTTCAATTAAATCGAATCAAATGTGATTCATGAATCATATTTATTTGTACTTCTTTTTAAAAGGCTTGCAAATTGCCGTGTGGCGCAAATGGGACATTTAACAAATTGACGCTAATTGAAATTAATTATACCCTATGCCCATTGGGCAAATGGCAAACAAAGGGTATTACTGTTTTTGATACTGCTAATGTAACAGGCAACAGTTAATAACGGCAATCAACTGAACTCTGTTTAAGCCCTCATTTCCATATTGTACACAATTGGATGTAATCGATAAATATCGATTTGTAATACTTTTTTAACTGTATTTAAGGGCTTTAGAGATTGACAAGTTAAACGTATATATGTATATATAATTCTTACTATTGTTACAATAGCTGCTATTCAATATTTATCGGCATTTGATAATTTCTATATTTATATATCCGCTCACACTAAACAACATATTTCTGTAGTTCGAAGAGCTCAAATCAAAAACTTTTCACTTCATTGACTAGCTGGGTATTTGCTAGTCGATCACTTTCAATCGGCGCACGTTTTTATTGTGTGTTTTCGACACAATTCAGAGAATATTGGGCCCATTCCCTTTTGGCACATGCGCCATAAACAAGTCGCCGATTACGTGATTTGGCCAGATGCCAAATCAAGATATGGGGCCTCCCAAAAAAAAAAAAAAAATAGTGCAGCAGCTTAGCCAGCTGTTGCTGTTATTGCTGTTGCTGCTGCTAATGTTGCTGTTGCTGTTTGCTAGCTAGTTGTTGCCTGTTTTCTGCCTGGCTGCGTCGCACCTGGCCTCACCTTGACACTCGCTCAACTGCAGCTAATGCGAGCTGTGACTCTGCTGCACAGAGCGCTATCCACTCTCTCTCTTTCTCTCTCTCTCTCTCTTTCTCTCTCTCTCTCTCTCTATGTATAAATATATATATATATATGTATGTGTATGTGTATAGGTTTTACAGTTTCGCACACACAGTTTCCAATTAACAGCGCCGTGTGAAATTGTTGTAGCATACTTTTCTGCGCTGCTTGCCATACTCACAAACATCTACACACACACACACACACACATATATATATAAATTGAAACCACATTGTTGTTGTTTATGTCATACAGTGTGTGTATATGTGTGTGAGTGCCTGTCTCCTGCACAGATTTGAATCCCAACAACTTTACGTTCCCCCTTGGTAATTGGAATTTTTGTGGCTAGACCAACGAGTAAATCACAAATCGTTTTCAGCTCGCTTCAAACTTGCCATTTGCATCAGTCTGTTGCATGCAACATTTGCCAATTGCTGCTGCTCGAGAATTTACGTCCTGTTCAAATTATGCTCCATGATGTAATTAACCGCAAACTGGATCGAAACTACGCAGCAATGATTGAATTGCACTTAAGCATTACGAAATACGTATAGCAAAGCGGAGGACAGCACAAGGATACATATCAAGGACCTGAAAACTGTTATGAGCTTACGAGCTGAAGGAGAAAATAAGAGGCAAAGCTGTCTTGGAAAGGTAAGCGATTAGATAGCTTACGAGGTTAGCGAATTGAAAGTTCCCCCATAAAAACTAAAACTAAATATGAATATGTATCTTCACAAATTGATGAGTGCATACAACCCTTCTGTATGGAATTCCGTTGCAGTTAGGGTATCTCAATCGTCGTGTGGACAACAGCTGTTGCATTTTGTAATTGGTTTTGTTCACTCTATTATGGAATTGTTGTTGTGGCCTGGCAAACATTTTGATGGATGGTTTTGATTGGAGTGCCTGTCCGGCAATGGCAATCATAATAATAATGCGAGTAATAATAATAATAATTAATAATATGTAATATGCTTAAAATAGTCAAGCGTGAAAAGAGGCTACGCAGAGACAGAAGGAGTGAAAGAGAGAAAAACATCGAGAGAGATAGAACAAGGCATAGATGCCACGAGCACTGGCGCCTTTCATTAGACAAATGTTATTTGGCCTGGCTGTACACACAATGCTGAAGCATGTGACAATCAAACAATGCAACAAAATATATGGAAACACACACACACACATACACACACACAGAGCACACACACTGAGTGCGAGTGAGAGAAAAAGTGGTTAACAATTAGACAATGGCAAACAAGCAACAAGCAAAGCGATTGCAACGTTAAGGACAAATTGTGCGCCGGCTGCTCCTGGCTGCTGCCCTTCGTCTTTGTCCTGCGGCGCGTCCTTTGTGCTTAAATAAGCTCAAGCAGCTGCGCTTCAGCAAGCAGCCGACCAGAACCCAATCCTTTGCCAGCTAAGCCCTCATCCCCCTCCTCGGCGACAGGCAACACCCACCACGGCCCCCTGACGGCGACCCACAAAAGCCAACAAATCGGACAACACATTGCCTAGCATCCTGCTCCTGCCAACGCCTGCGCCCCTCAAGTCGCCCGTGCCCCAACCCTCAGAGGGCTCGAGCTCTCTGCATTGTCTGACATTTGAGCTAAAAGCATCGAGTGCCAGCCCCAAAACACTTTTCCAATTACGGTTTCTATAATGAAAAACTGTAACGCTTGTACCGTTATTGCGCCAAAAAGGCTTTTTTCGGCTCGGCTGCCGCCCATCCCATTCTTTGGCATGCTTAAAACCTTTTCTCAAGGACGAATCGCTGTCATCGCCGCTGCTGCCTCGGCTTCCGCTTCTGCTGCTGCTGCTGCTGCTGCTGCTGCTGCTGCTGCTGCTGCTGCTGCTGCTGCCGTTTCTACAACAATTTTCTCTTCTTGTTTTTTAATCACTTTTCAGGGTCTATCACCCGGTATACCCTTTCTTGTTGTCGTTGCTGTTGATGTTGTTGTTGCCTAACCCACTTGGAGGCGCTTCCTTGGGCTGTTTACATGCGCAATTTGCTCAAGTGTTTGCTGCTTATATCATTAAAGCATTGCACGAACTGCATTGTCTATAATGTTTGTCAACAATAAGGGTCTAATAGCCCATAGATTAACAACTCAAATACACTTAAGGGCCCCTGGAAAGGTAATCTATTCAACAATATACAAATTGAAGAGATTTCGCAGAGGTCAAAATTAAAAGTTCGTCTCGGTCGTTGTGTTTAATTAAGTAGTTGTAATTAGTTTTCGTGACATTCGAAGCTGCTTTTGGGGTTTGACGGGATTTAATTACTTAGAATATACTAATTACTAAATTTGATTAGAGATATTGTTTTAAAGGTAATATGTTCGACATCAGTTGTATTATTCATGTATTGAGATATTAGGATTACATCGTTGAGCTCAAAACTTGTAGTGGGAAATATTGTAGAAAGCTAATCTAAGGCTTAGGATTTTGTTATGATAAATCTCTTTCATATTATAATGATATCATCTCATCTCTCTTACGTTCTCTTCGCTCAATTTCTCTCGATCTATCTCTCTCGCTCTATCATTTTAGTCCTTACTCACTTTTTGGATCTTTCACAATATCTCTCCCCCTCTCTATTTATCGATCGATGTCTGTCTCTTTTCTTCTAGCTCTCGTTATTTTTTCTTTGGTAACCTCCCCTCTCTTTCTCTATCCCCTCTCTCTCTCTCTCTCTCTCTCTAGCTCTGCCTTTATCATTGTAATATATTATATGTGATATAGCACATCTGTCATATCTATGTAATAGCATAAATGTTTTCTAATTTATTTAAATCGGAAATCGTTCATCTTTAAACTGAATTTTAATTTATTACTTCAACTATCGATCAAGACTTACATAAAATCGTAATTCAACCTAATTATGGTTTCTAATAATATGCCCTCGCCACAAGAATGCTCATCGCACACATCACACATACATATACACAAGAGTATGTATATAGAAGTATATATATAAATAAATAAATATATATATGTACATATATAAATGTATATATAGATATTTATATTTATGTGTGGGTGTGTGTATATGTGTGTGTGTGTGGGGTAAACAGGAGCAGCACTTTGGCTGTAATCTACTTGGCCTACTTGGGCTAAGTGCGCTTTTAGATAAAAGTCGCTGGCTAGGCGGCACCGGCACGCATTAGAGGCAGCAGCTCGCACGATGGGCAGGAGGCGGGCGTGGATGGCCCGGGATAAACATCCTTGAAAAACCAGCGGAGCTTGTGTGGGCGCGCCCAATGTTGTGCTACGGCATAATTTGTGCGCCTGAACTGAACTGAACTGAAAAATTGTCAAGCACATCTCAATGTTAATGTAGACAACAACAACAACAACAACAATAGCAGCAGCAGCAACAACAACAAAAAATTGAACTTTTCGAGGTTACAACATTTTATTGGCTTTGTTGACGGCGCTGTCGCACGTATATGTATGTTCACATACACATGTATATGTATGTATGTGTACAATTGTGTGTATGTGCGCTTAGGCACATAAATATATATCACATAAAATAGTCACAAACATTTTCGTGTTTATTTCGCTTGAAAGCGCGTAAAAATGTCGCTCCAATTTCATTTGCTGACTGCAGAAAATAAAAATAAAACAACAACAAAATATTTGCGACATTTTCCACTTTTCAAAGCAGAAATTTCACTTTCGGCCCGATTTAATGCCCTAACTTTAAGACTTGAAAGCGGAATTTTCGAAATGATTTGGGTTATTTCTTTATGCATTTTTAATAAGTAAACTTTATATAAGAACAAAAATGTTTTGTTACATTTATGCATAAAATATTTATGAACAATTTTTAAAGTTGGGTATTTAAATTATAGATGGAAAGCTAAAAGTTCAATTGCCAAAGTTTAAATAGGTGAATGTAATATTTTTATTTAATTTTACATGAGATCGACTGTAATGAAAATTAGGATTTTTGGTTAAATTTTAGTTTAAAATATTAAAATATATTAATATTTAAATATTTGCTTGATTTTTTTTTTAAGTTAAGGATTAAAATTTTGACGGTAATTTGGAATTTGAATTGTTCAATAAATAATAAACAATAAATATTTTTTCTTGCTGACTCACAAATTTTAGCTAAAAATATTTAGTTTTTTTTTTTTTTTTTTGTTGCAATTAAGATTTATTTTTGAAAATAGAAATTTAGAAGTTGGAAAATTTGCCTCGATTTAAATTTAAGTACTAAAAACATTTGTAGCTAGCTATCTCTATGAGCTCAGGTACAATATCAATCCATATAACTATATTAAATTCATACAATATATAATAATATTGGCATATTCATTCATTGCTTAGCAAATATTTTGTATTTTAGATATACAAATCAATTTTAATATGTTACCTGCACTCGTGAGTGTATTCAAGCTGCTGCTTGTATTGTGCTTAAATCACTTTCTAGTTTTACATAAATTTCTTCTCTTTATTTTTTGTATTCATGTTGCCTTCGCTGTCACACAGCATGTGCGCTCGCAGTGTGTCGTCCTGGGCGTAGCTGTATAACATGCATCCCAAGTACATGTACAAAATGCAACCAGGCGGCAATGCTACACGTTGAAAGAGACGGCTGCACAGCCGGCGGACAGAGATAGCGAGATGCTGTGTGGGCGGGTGACTACATTTGGTTATATAATCATTTGATGTCATTTAAAGCGAGCCTCAGTTGCGTACGCTTTAAACACAAAGCAACAGCAGGAGCAACAGAAGCAGCAGAGGCAGCAGGAACGAGAGCGGGAGCAGGAACAGCATTCCATGTCCAGAGTGAGACGTAATTTTCAGTCAAGCATTTTAAGACCAGCTTTACTATGCATAAATAACTTATTAAGTTGGCGTAGTTAAATCCCGCCCCAAGCCGAGTACAACGAAAATTGCACTTAATTAATGTTAAGCGAGGCTAAAACAACGAGGCGACGAGCACAAAGGAGTCGAGGCGAGAAGTTGCTGCAGCAAGTCAGCCTTTCAAATCGCACAAGGAACACAGTTTATGTATGTAGGCAAATTAGAGATTGTTATTTAATCGATATCGCTTATCTATGTGTAATTGGATAATTAATTAAGTATGTGAGAGACAGATATATAATTGTGCATTAAGCTCGGTTGGACAATTTTAAGTTTGGGCAAGATATTTAGGAGAGTGTGGGAAATATGTATGAATAAATTAAAATATATATACATGTATATTTGAATATATATATGTAAATAGGACCAGGCTCAACAGATTGTTAATCAAAGCGATTTCTACTTGAAAAGCTATTCCTTCAAATAATTATTCAATATCATAAAACTTTCTTCTCTCAGATCAGACATCAGATAGCTGTGCGTATCTAATATATGCTCATCTAACAAATGTTTCTAAATTTTCACACTTTTTACACAATTTCACGCACCCACACACTGCCACACACACATTCGTAATCGAGTTGAAAGTTCTTCCGGTTACATCACACTGTCAACCGCAATTTTCCACTCACAAGCAACAGGCCAGGCTAAGGCAGGAGGCCACTATTACAGCCAATCTCGGCTAGAGTCTATATAGAATGCCATTAGGGTCTTGCCCAGGCACCACATAAAAAAGCGACAATAAAAGGCGACAACGAAAACGAAGACAAGCTCGAGCTCGGGGATAAAAGGCCAAGCGAAGTAAGTTAAGACAACAACTGCGAACAAGGAGAACGCATAAAACCAAACAATTGCTTAAAATCAAATGTGACAACTTTTACCAAAATTAAAATCAGCAAAAGTAAAAAGCCAACAGCCAGCGGCACATAAAAATAAGGGCAGGCATAGGCCTTGTATGGGCGACGAGGCAGATATCCTGGAATTAGACATAACAGAAAGTGTAAGAGTTTCTGTAGAATTCCTATGGGATAGGGAGCGAATTATATTGAGATCTAAGCTTAGTTCAAAAATAAATAAATGTGAGGAGATTCAGGGAAATGTTTAAAAATTCTGATGTATGATGTCTGTGTCTATAAATGAAACATAAATAGATAGGAAGAATAAAGTATTGAATATATAGCAGATCTTTTATTCTAGACACTATTTGCTTTAAGCTGAGATAGTTTATGATTTAAATAGTTTAATAGCTACATGTTATCGATAGCTTAGATAGTTACTAACATATATAGGTCTTTCAAATAGTATCACTCTAGCTTGGCCAATCTAGGCGTTCATATAAATATCCATCACAATTTACATCTACTGGGTATATAAGGAAAGCAGAAAAAAGCATAGCAAGCACAGCACAGAGGGGGACAGGCAGAGAAAGAGAAAGAAAGGGAGTTTCATTGAAAGAGGAAGCCCCGGCACTGTATTACGGGGCGTGTCGCGGGCCGTTGAGTCCTGCGGGCAGTGGGCGAATCATTGATGCCAAACGGAAATGTGCACACTTTCAAGAAGTGCACTAAAAATGGCGACGAGCACTTCCGTTGATGGCCCAACTAGAACTGACTCTGGCTCTCGTTCTGGCTCTGGCTCTGGCTCTAGCTTTTGCTGTGGCATTGTGGTCTGGCTTGTTTCATGACACGACTAGCTGGCGGCTGTAAGGCGGCCATCCCGCCCACTTCCCAGTGTAAATGTTCGCATAAAAGTTGAATGATAGTTTGAAGCGCCGGCAGCTGAAATCACGAGTCCGAAGAACGTCCGAAACAAGTCAGAGCAAAGACACTTGCAACTGTGGCCGCGTGAAGGCAGCAAACCAGAGACAGCCAGGGCAACCAGGACAGCCAGGACAGCCCGATTGTCAGATTGTCAGATTGTTGGCTTGTGGGCTGGCCAGATTGCCCGATTGCCAAGATTGGCCCAACGACGCTTGTCTGGCTATGTAAACAAGCGTCATTTCGAATTGCATTTGAAGCGCTTGCAATGCTTTGCATTGAGGCACACGCTCGCACAGCTGGACTGACACGGCTGCTTCATTAGCGTCAACTTGTGCGCACACCATGGCGTATGATTAATATGATTAAGCCCAATGCCAGCTAGGCTAGCTAATTGCCAATGGAGCACGTTGCCTAAGAGTAATTGCATTGAGAGAGCCAAATGCGAACGAAAGGGACTGTACTAGGTGTGTATATACCTGGGTTGACCATATCAATTAGGCTCAAAGCCTCGATCTGGGTTCAATATATAGCAGCTGTTATACATATGTATACGCTGGGCATGCTGCGGCCGAGCCCTTGACAGACAATTTTCGGGTCATAGAATGGAAAAGTAACGGAACGAAATGTTTGGCCTGGAAAGAGGCAATAAAATTTGGTCAAAAGCAGAAGCATAGATAAGCGTGAAACAGTTCAAACATTTTGCTCAGGCCAATCCGATGCACAGTTCCGTGTCTCCCTCTCACTTTCTCTCTCTCTCCCTCTCACTTTCTCGCTCTCTCTCTCTCTCTCACTCAAGTAACAAACACGCCATCCCGTTTACCCCGTCAAAAATGCGCTCAAGCGTGAATATTAAATGTTTGCTCTCGCATGGTGGCCATCTGGGCGAGGACGGCAGCGGGGGCGTGGCAGGACCGGGAGCCATGTGGAGACCGGGAATAGCATCCCTTACGCAACCACAGCGATGATATTGAAAACTTTGATGGAAAACTCGAAGTAAAACTTTTGCGAAATAAATAAAGAACGCAGATCCGTAACATGTTGAATAACGGTTTCCCCTACAACAACTGTGTTGCCTAGTATAATTTAAATATTAAAATAATAAATTGAATAATTGTTATAGAGAAAGTAAAGGGCGAACTTAAGTATTAGAGGAGGGGAAGATAAGGATATTTATAATATATATCATAATCTATTTATTTGTTAAAATTAAATATTAAAGAAGAGAGAGGAGAGTTTAAAAGTTGCTACGAACAACTTTCTGCTAAGAACAACTTTCTTTCATTTCTGAATAATAATAATAGAAATTTATTTAAAATTATTAAATGTATAGCGGCAGTGCATGGAAAAATGTCAAGAAAATATATTTGGAGCTACTTGGAAGCTGTTGTAGCAAAAGCAGTTGATATATAAAGGATATATCGATATATGATATACCCATATATATTTTCATAAACTATATTTACAATGTAATCATAGCGCCAAGGGCCCAGACAAATTACTTGCTTAAAAATAAAATATAAATACTATTGCAGACATTTAAACTTATGTTTCAATAATAAAATTTTTAGTTTTGCAGAAAAATAAATATGTAACGGCTAATGCACACACACACATGCAATTTGCATGCGAGTGTGCTGTGAAAATGTGTTAAAAAATCTGAAATGTATTTTGTATGGAGCGAAAGTTGTAGCGATTAGGCAACAGGCGTGTTCAAAGACGCCTTTAAATCATAAATTGAAACCACAGGAATGTATATTAATATGCAAAGCACGCCAAGCCAGCAGAGAGTGAGGGAGAGAGAGAAAAAGCGAGAGAGAGAAAGAGAGAGAGAGAGAGAGAGTGAGATCGAGCGTAGAGTAGGATGAGGCAAGTGTGTGGGGGGAATGTGTGAGTCAACATAATGAATTATGCCACGCCTAACGAGACAGCAGAGCAGCCAGCTTGGCGCTAGAAATGCTGCTCCCTCAGCCGCTGCTGCTGCTGCTGCTGCTGCTGCTGCTGTGCCAGAGAAATCCAATAAAAATTCAATAAATTCCGCACAATGCTCGTAATGTTGCCTGCCCCGTGTCTAAAGATGTGTGCGTGAGTGTATGTGTGTGTGTGTGTGGGTGTGTGTGTGTGTGTGTGTGTGTGTGTGCGTATGCGTGGGGGCATAAGCTGAACGAATGGCGTTCAGCACGTGGGGTTAAACGAGCTGCCAGCCACGACTCAGACACGAGTCAGCCGTGACGCTGGCATGTCGTATACACGACAAGAATAAAATAACATTGCATAATAAATGCATAAATATAAATAATTAATAAATAATAAAAATAATATTTTCAATAAATTGCATTAAATAATATTACATTAAGTATGATTAACACATAAATATAATTAATGCTTCTAAATGTGTGCACTTGTTTTTTGCTGTGTACACACACACACACACGCGCACGCACGCACGCTTAATTTACGTGCGCTTTTTTCAATTACTTATGGCGCCTAAAAATAGGCAATGCCAAAGGGCAAGAAAATGTGACCGGAAGTCGCTGTCGACCCCAAGAAATATGGCACAAACACACACATGCACACACATACATACGCATACAGAAATATACAAAGCACGAGTAGAAAAAAAATTAAATTACTGCCGCATGTTGAGTCATTAATTGACGTCAAAATAGGGTTAATATACTCACACACACTCACGCACACGCACATAGATAACTTTATAGAGATGCTGTTTCCAACTTCCGCCCGCTGCCTTTCCCACTCCCGTCCTGCTCGCCTTATATCATGTCAACACAGTCATCAAGCAACTGTCGTTTGAAATTGCTGTCGACCTTTTTGTGTGCTGCCTGGCAGGCAAATGATGCCTATTTGATCAGCAGCCGGGCAAAAGGATAAGCAAAATGAAGCGCACATCCACAAGACAACAAAGAAACTGAAGAGAAAAAAATATATTGGAGAAAAAGAAAATAAAGAAACGAATAAAAATAAACGAAAGAGCAGCAGAGGATGGTGCACGCGCCATCATGTTAAACGAATCCATAGACGAAAGCCACATTGTTCTATGTCCTTTTTGGCACATACACAGTCTAAAGTAGGGGTTCCTTGCCGTTCATTTAAATTGTGAAACTATTTAAAGTAATCGCTGGAAAATGGAAAACGTATGGGCTTGTCTGATCTATATAAAACTGTGAGGGTTCTTCTAGTTCTACTCTGAGCTCACACTCCTATAAATATTTACACATTTCTATAGAGAACTTCTATTCAAAATTTATCAACCACAAAATAATGAATCATAATTGAAGCACAGATAAGGCTTAGTTAATAACGTTCTTAAATTATAAATTGACAATCATATAAATATGTTTCTAGTATATAAAATAAATTTCATTCTTATTTAATTAATGTCAATATCATCCGAAGTATGGTAGAGTATCTCTAGGTAGAACAGGTTTTTTTTTTTGAGAATAAGTAGAAATGTGGGAGACATACTAACCTAAAGTCATCGGCTGTCTGGGTCTGCATTTAACCATGAATCTCTTCTTGTACTCCTTCAGCAGTTGTTGTTGTTGGCGTTGTAGCTGTGGTTGCTTATCTACTTGCTTTTTGAAGTTTCTTTCTATGTAGATGTTGAAGAGCACGTGGAAAAATGTGTGCGCAAATAAAATTAATACGAAATTGCCGTTTGTATTAGTCGGTGATAGGCGCGCAGTTGTTGTTGTTGTTGCTGTAGTTGTTGATTTTATGTTTGCATATTCTTGCAATTGGTGTTTTTTTCTTCTTTTATTTTTGGTATTTGTAATTTAGAATTTTTGCTTTAGGCTTCAATTTGATTTTAGTTATGGCAGCAATTAGATTGAATTTTAGTTTTGATTGATTGATTTAAATTATATGCAACATTATTGCTGTTTGATTAAGTTGAAAAGTTAGTATTAGGTGGTATAATATTAAATATTTAATTTGAATTATAACATTATATTAGTTCACATTTATTTTATAAGATTTTTGTAATGTTTTAGTGGTTTATTAATGATTATTTATGTATTAGTTTTCAAATTAATTTCATCCTAAAAGTAGGCATCACATTTTATACTCCGCAAGTTTGCGATGCATATTTCGTGCTGCCTACTTTTTAGCGCCACAAGTAAAATAAATAATGTTTTTTTTTTTCTCCTTTCCCAATTGCCAATGCTGTGTAGTATTTTACGAGTTATGTTTTTTTTTTTTTTTTATTAAAATAACTTATTCTCTACAGGAAAGTGTTTGCGCAAAATTTTCCAATTATTAAAAAATTCAAGTATATTGCTGCACTTAAAAAGTTTACTGCAAACGCGCGCACAAATAGATAGAAAGAAACGACATCGCGAAGCCATAAAAGCCAGAGAGCAAAAAAGAAAACTTTTGCCGCAAAAATAGATTCCTAGACTTCTGTTTCTGTTTTCGCTTTTGCTTATAAGGAAAACTGACAGCAAAACACGCGCGCGTCTTACCAGCTTTGCCACTGCTGCCGCTACTTCGTCTTCTTCTTAGCTGCCTGCTTTCAAAAAATTACTCTAGGATACACAAAAAGACACGCCGTGGCCATGTTGCTGTATATAGTATGTGTGTGTGTGTGTATTTGTCGCTGTGCGTGTGTGCGTATTCTTTGCCCAAAGGTAAAACTTTGGCTGGCAGGACGACTTGTTGTTGTTGCTGCTGTTGACTGGCTGTTGATATAATCATGAGAGCACGAATTTGGCTTAAAAAGCGAAAGACAAATTAACGACGAATGGCTGAGCAAACGGAATGAAAGCGAAACGCATGGACGGAAAAGTGCACGAGAAATGTGTATAAAAATACATTTAGTAATAAATTAAATGATTTGCACACTAACCCCAAACACACACACACATACACATGCATACTCTCACGCACACATATACATAACACGCGCGCAAAACTAACGAAGCGGCGCGGCAGCAGTGACAGCATAAAATACACACACACTAGCAATCACACACACATAGAGCAAAAGGACATGAACATAAATACATAAATAGTAGTATATTCGCTGCTTGATTTCTGCCTATTTTCGTACACAGTGGGCGCCACACTGTGTATGTGTGTGTGCGTGGGTGAGGGTGTGGGTCGAAGCAGGCGACGTGTATTAATGTCGCTGCCGCTGCTTCTGTTGCCGTCGCTGCCCGCCGTAGCTTAGCGCGCAAAAACCGACAGATACACGAACATTTAACACCCAAAAAAATGCGTGGGGCATGTTAAAAAGGGAGCAAGCAGGCGGCGACAGCAGCAGCAGCAGTAGCAGCAGCAGCCGTGGCAGCCGCAGCAGCACATAAAAAGTAGTAGATATATACTACATAATTTCATCACGATTGCTTATTGCACGTATTATATTTATTGCAATTTAATTTGATTTTCGCTCATCTAGGCGCATAGCACTAGTCCACATATTTTTCATGCTTAACTTGCATTTGTATGTATTTGTGTATTGGTGGGTTTTTCTTATATTTTTTTTGTACTGCCTTTACCGCACTTTAATTTCCTGGCGCGCTTTCGTACCGCACACGCTTATATCCTGTACTCAACTGAGGAAGCCTTTTTTATGTTAAGTGAGCAGGATAACGACGACGAGTATGAAAAAGCTTTGTGTATGGCGCAGCCAACATTAAGGGAGACGCGTTTTGCGTGCAGCCAACTTCAAGGCGTTTCACCTCAGCACCGTTCCGCAACTGTTTGCGACTTGAACTGGCGCGAATATTTAAAATACTTATTGAACAAAGAAGATATCTTCTAAGTAGATTTCAAAATCTTTTGTAATCACGAAACAAGTTTTTCATTTTTAAAGTTTACTTAATGCTTTAAATTACAAATTTACATGCTTATGAAATGGCATACATATATGTCTAAAAGATAGTATATATATAGACGCTGTTACAACGGCAGCACAACAACTTCGTCTCACATTAGCAAGCATTCTTTACATCCACACATAATACGTGTATGCAGAAATTTATACAAACAATTGAATGTCATAAATCATTATAGCTATACAAAATACGGAAAATTGATCAAAACTAACAAATATTTTTAGAATAGTTTTAAAATGTCGGATGATTACGTATAAAGAACACGTCGTATTCTTTCTCGATCCATTTGATCAACTTGGCCACATAGTCAATGACCGTTGCTTTATCCACAATAGACTCGAAGACAGCATATAGTTCATATGTGGCCGTTACCCAGGCGAGCACCACCTCACGCTCCTTCACCTCATAGATAAGTTTCAGAGGCCGCGAGCTGTTGTGTATGCGATGCAGTAGATCACAGTAAATAGCTTCCAGACGCTCGAATTCGGCCAGCGACTTGTACGGATGCTTAAGCATGGGACAGAGTAGCTGGGCCGTCGCCTTTGGCTTGTATAGAAAATGTCGCAGCTCAGGCACGCTTTGCACCTGCTGATACAGTTTGACATTGTGGGGTTGCTTCAGCTCGTCGTTAATGGCCTGCAGGCACAGATTGCGGCGTAGCTTCTCTGTGATGCGTTCCTTGGCCTCTGATAGAGTGTGAAATGCATCCCGATCCACGGACATGAGCAGCAAGCATGCTGGGCAATCGTCAGCCAAATATGAAACATGCGCATGTAAATAGCCATTCATATCGAACTTTGGCAAGCAAATGGGCGTCCAATTCTCAGAGTTCTTAAACGACTCGGAGCACTCGATCAGATTGAATATCAAACGCAAATCCGCTGGATGTATAGAGTATTTCTTCAAACGCACCAATGTGATCAATTTGTTGTTGGCTATCAGCACCGCAAATACTAGATTCTTGATTTTCGAACAGTTGCTCTGTATAGCGCTGACAATATTGGAACGCACCGCTGTGGGCAGCGGAAAGACCCGTATCGAATTGGTTAAAAAGGTAAAAATATTGTTCGTAACTGGAAGCAATAGATGAGAATTTAATATAGAATGAATTGAAATTTGTATTATTAAGAATTTACCCTTGGCATGGCTACTATCATTGGCCAACAGATTGAAGATCAATCGCTCACTGCCGGAAAGCAAACGTCGTAGATCAAAATTTTTCCGTTTCTCAAAGATCTTAGACATGTGTGAATAGGTAAGTGTAGAGAGTATTTGATAGTACACATCGCTGCAATAATATAGAATTATTATCAAGTAATTGAATAGCAATTGAAAGACTAGAGAACACTCTTCGTATATATCACAGCACTCACCTCAGTTGGAGCTGCAGCTGTTGCACGCTCATGTTCGTGCGGGAAGCCGCCACCAGGATGAGAGAGTTGCGCTGCATGAAGGCGAATTTAATGCCACCTGCATGTATGGAAGTGATTGCATCCTGGCCGAGCTGCACAAAGCTGACCAATGCTTGAATGACCCCAAAGAGCGTGGCCAGCTTATCCTCGTTACCGTGCAGTGAGTAAATTGGCTTACCCGCTTCGCTCAGTATGAAGATGTGCTTCTTTTGCCCACGCCACACGCTGTCGTGCTGATAATCGTATATGTCTTCGTCAAGGGCGTTCGTGCTGCCGCTGTCCTCGGTCTTGGCGCTGGTGGAGGTGCTCAGTGCTAGCGACTCTACGGAGGCAGCCAAATCTTTTGATTGTCCCGTTGCGGCGGTTTCTGAGTCTGGGCTCAAATTGGTACGTGTTTGAGGGACTAGCTCATCGCGCAGCACCGAGATAATACTATGGCCCTGTTGTTCGGCCTCAGCACCGTGTACCGCCTCCTGGTAGAGATCGCTTGCGCTGAGATCCACGTCCATTTCCGGCTCACCTTCAGCATCCATGTACTCACATGTGGAATTCGTGTCGGATGAGGCCGCATTAGGGGGCGTCTTTTCAATTTCCATATTGTTTTCGTTTTAGTTTTGTAGTACTCTAAACATAAACATTGCAATGACAATCTTGGAACTTCTATGGCTAACAATCGTTGACTGCTATCGATTGCTTGCGATATTCGGATATTTTATGCTTGAACGTCTACGGTCACACTAGTTGCATGTTATGAAAACAGCGGCCAGCGGTGTGCGTGAAAAATGTTTCGGAAGACTTTTAATAACTGTAAGTTTCTAAATTAAAATATATATAAATATTAATCGCATGTTCTTCGTGTGTAGTACCACGCCTTAGTCAGCTGTACGCTGTACCAGCACGCCTACAAAACACACAGACTGCCCAGGTGCTGACACCTGCCGAGCCAGAGGATATTGACGTCATTGAACAACGCATCCTTAAACACCCGGATTACTTCCAAGTGAATAATTTGTTTACTGTACGGGACTTGTTCAATGCACGCGTGCACTATGGCCACAAAGAGGGCTCACTCGACGACCGCATGAGGCCATATATATATGGCAGTCGATTAGGTCACCTGATCTTTGATCTGGACAAGACGGCTTCCCATTTGAGGGATGCACTGAATTTCGTGGCCCACATTGCCTTCCGAGATGGTATTATACTGTTCTTCAATCGCAATGCGATAAATGCTCATCTGGTCGAAAAGAAGGCCATGGAGGCCGGCGAGTTCTCGCACACGCGGTTTTGGCGTGGCGGAATCTTTACCAATGCCAATGTTCAGTTTGATGCAGTTACTCGACTGCCGGATCTGTGTATTTTCCTTAATACACAAAACAATGTAATGGCACAACATACGGCTGTGCGCGACTCAGCCAAAATGGCCATACCTACCATTGGCATCGTGGACAGCAATTGCAATCCCAATCTAATCACGTATCCAGTGCCTGGCAACGATGATTCACCCGCCGCCGTGGAGCTCTACTGCAATCTATTCAAGGAAGCCATTTGGCGGGGCAAGCGCAAGCGACGAGAGCTCTTAGGCCTACCACCGCTCGATGAGACCCAGTTCAAGAGCAGTCGCAGTCGCTCGAGCAAAGGCAAATCAGACTAAGCTAATGATATACATTTATATTTGTTGAAACATAATCTATATAATACATACTATGTTTTATAAACAGGTTTTGTATAAATGAAGTCATAACGATGGTTAATTATGGCAGCATATATAATACATGTAACTCGAAGCGTTTTTCAATCTGTCCAATATATTTGCAACTTACTTAAATATTAGAAAAAGCCAACAGGCTTTGCATCCTGGCAGATGGAAAGTTTCAATTTCGTTTAGGACTCAAATTGTAGAGTCAAGCTAAGCCATGTTAATAAGTTAATAATTTATTAATTTTTTTACATGAATAGCACAGGCTCCTAAATGACATCGTGATGACATTGCTTATAATAATTATTATTAATAGAATTATATTATAACCTAAGTGTATATCTCGCTCCAGGGCAGCGTTCGTGCAGCCTTCTAGGGTGGCAGTAGGGTGCCACCTTTGATGAAGCTGTTTGCGTAATTAGCGTAAAAGGAGCTGGGAGCATTGCTGTTGGCCCCGCTGCCGATGCCACTGCTATTGTTGCTATCCGCGTCCTGTACGTAGGGATGGCTATTGTACCCAAAGTAACCGCTGTTGCCGCCAATTGGCGGTCCGGGCTGTGCCGGAAACTGGCCCACAATGGGCCTCGTTGGATTGTTTGGTATGCTTGCCATATCACCACCAATTCCACCTTTAATCGCACGTCCAGTGCCAAAGATTTGCTTTCGTACGGGTGGCGGTCCACGAAGAAATGTATTCTGATCATTGTTCTTGTGCCATGTTGGATTCACCGGCTTTCGCACATACACCTGAGCCTGTCCATTGCCCCCGGACGCTTCTATTTTTCGGTTAGTTTGCTGCACCCACTGCTCGGCATGCTTGATAGTTAGCATGGCTTTATGCGCTCCAATATACTCCTCGGCCTTTTCTAACCGTTCCAGTTGCTTCTCGTCTAGCTGATCGCGTGGCAATTTGCTGAGACGTTGCACAGTACGCTTCCAATTATGGAATTCACGATTCTTAAATGGTTTCATCGCCTGTCGGTATTCGCGCCACTGACGTTGGCGTTCTTCTTTGGTGCCCGGCGGCGCTTCTTCCAATGGTGGAGGCGCCTCCGGTCGCTGTATCCATTTACCATCAATTTGCACAAAAGTCCCGCCACATTTTTTCTTCTTCACAATTTTATTCGATGTAGAGGAATTGTTGGAGGAGCTGTTACTGCTGTTGCAGCTGCCTCCCGGTGGTGGTGGTGGGGGTGGTGGCATCAATGCCGCATCTAACAATGCATTGTTTGTAGTAGTGTTGTTATTGCTACTGCTGCTGGTATTGTTGTTGCTGGTCTTGTTGTTGGTGTTGGCTTTGTATTTCTTGCTGGGCTGATTGTTTTGGCTCTGGTTTTGTTTGTTTTGCCGCTGTTTATCCCTAGGCACAAGATTCCATGAGCTGGGACACTTGGGCATGGGTGGTTGTATAGGTGGTGGTCGATGTTGTGGCGACATCATGTCCTCCCAAAAAGGCGGTGGCTGTAAGGGTCGATGGTTGCGCGGCCCTGGCCCTGGACCCATATTACCCATGTTGCACATATTACCCATGTTACACCCGGAAGGCATCATTGGCGATGGTCCGCATGGACCGGGTCCGTGTCCATGTCCGAAGTTTCCAAAACCCATGGACATTAAGGGAAAGGGCAAAGGCGGTGGTCGGGTTAAGGGCGGAAACGAATTGTTGTTATTGATATTGTTGTTATGATTATTATTGTGAATGCGATTATTGGCCTGTGGTCTGTTGTCAATTTTATGCGTCTTCCGACTGTTGCGAGTTGCCTGGGCATCCCCTGGCTGCTCCTTAGGTTCTCTACTCTTCTTCCAATCGGCAAAAGACATTCGCAGAGGTTTTGTATCACTATCCTTGTTGACGCTATCAGTTTTCACCGCCTGTGGCGGCGTCGCATCCTCCTTGGCTGAATTTTCAGCCATTATTTGTGTCGATCTGTACACAGCAAATAACTGAAAATCTGAATCTGAAGAGCAAGCGAGAGTTTTCAGAAAAATTTGTGGAATACGACCGACATTCCACTTTTACGATTTGCCAGGGCTTCTGAGCCACCCTGCTATAATAAGGCTACTGAAAAATAAAATACGACAATGTGGCAGCCCTATACTGTGCTATCGACTGTTCTAGTTTCAGAATAGTAAAAAAATGTCTGCTATCGATATTCTCCTAAATAACAATATAAACGTATGTAGGAATTTTGCAATTCCATAATAAAGATAAGCATAAAATCACAATGGAAAATAAATAATATGTCATCAAATGTCTATACTTATATTTATTAAATAATGTATCGTCACTCCATTGATACCCATCGAAAATACTAAAAATTAGAATCGCTATCGATAGTACCGATGACTGTTTTGCAGATCTAATAGTCGCTGAGATTTTTTGGTAAGCTTTTACATAGCTATTTCATTAATTTAAATCAGACCAGAGTGAAATACACTGCGTAAAAGTAGTTTAATTTTCGTATTTATCTAACGTGACAGTTTTTTGACAAGCATTCTTCAGCATAGTGCCTAAAGGTGTAGCTGCAAGTGAAGCACTGCTGCGCAGACTACGCGTAGTTTTCTACCAGCGACTAGCGTTGGCACATATGTACATATTACTTAATTTCGACCAAAAATCAGTGGAAAATGTGCTTTAAATACGCACAATTACTTAACTAAAACGATTTGCGTGTAAGTTGGAATGCAAAGTGCTTTTGTTAGCATGGGGTGTAAAAGCCACACGCCTTGCCCTACGCCCCAGTCTACGCAAACGGCGCTGCCAGCGTCAACGTCGCTGTCGCTGCTACAGTCATATTTGTTGTTGCTATTCTCGACATATGATTCAATAAGTGGGCAAGATCGCTGAGCGCACTGACAGTTTCTTTTTTGCTCTTGTAATATTTCTAAATGCTATTTAAAACCAGAATATGCGCCACAGCATAAAAACGCAAGTTAGAGACAATTAGCCGCAGCAACGGTAAATGCGTTCCGCGTATTTTTATGTTAACGAAACTTAAATGCCGAACGCACACACATACATATACTCTTATTGAAGTATACAAATGGCCATTGTGCCCGTTTTATGCAAACGCTTTTGGAATTTGTGTGCGCAATTATAATTCATATAATTCGTAAGTGATTCATGGTGGCGCCTTTCATTGCTGACGATAAATATACATATGTGCTAAAATAACACTCTTCTTGATTAGGGCTAGCTAAAGTGAGCAGCACTGAAAACTATCATAAATCTAATTTTTTATCAGTTTCGACCTTAAGTTTCTTATCACAGTTGCAAATGATATACACAGTGCATACATTATGTATATGTATGTACATTTGTATGTATGTAGATAAATTATATTTCAACACTTGCGTCGCAGTTTCTGAACGAAACTGCTAGGAGCAAATTTTTGTAACCGTTAATTTAACATAAGCGATGTCAAACGATATCGATAACAGCTAAAGTTCGATTTGGTGACAAAAGAGTTCAATTTCAAATTTTATTTAAAGCAATTAAATTTAAACCTAAAGTGGAAAATAGTTTCACTGTTCCCTTTTAGCTAATCAATATATATGTACGTTTTGTTCACCTTTCTATATTTCCATTTGCAGGGGGAGGTGCGGAAACGCTTCTACGACTTCTTTCACACAATTTTTGCATACACACACACGCAGGCATCAACAATAAGCAAACGAACGAACATAAAAAAAAAAAAAAAAAAAACAAGCCGGAGATAAGAAAACAGAACTTTTAAGCCAACAATAGCCACTAATCGAAACTGGGCTAAGATAGAAGAGTGAAAACAAAGGCAACATGGCTCACACACAGCTGGGTAGGGCGGTGAAAAACATTGAGGCACCGCGTCCGCTCAAAACACAATCGCGATCGTCTCTGAAGAACAGCTACCTTGTAATTGAGGAGTTGATACAGTTAATTGACAATGTGACTGTGGGTCTGCAGTCGTGCAATACGACAACCGAATCGATAACGTTGCTGTTGCATAATTTGCGTGTCCATGGGCCGCAGCTGGAGGCCGTATCCAAGGATACGCTGGATCGTGCATTCGTTGTGTTTCGCAATGCTTCGCTGGACGAACGTCTGAACATAATGACACGACTCAAGCTGCTCGAACTGATCGAATTACGCGCCAATAGCTGGGAAGACAAAGACACAATTGCCTACTACAAGTCCAAGCAGCAAGTGTCCAGCATTGAGGTAAGTGATTAACCTAAATTAGAAATGGCAATTTTTAAATAATAGTTTTCTTGATTTCAATATTTCAGTTACCCGCTGAAGCATATCAACACGATGCTGCAGGCGTCGTAGGCAACCAGCAAGCCTTTCTCAGCACCTCCCCCACATTTGGCGGCACCGGCGGCGGCGGCGGCAGCAGCATGGGTGCAATTGTTGGCGTCGACTCGGCTGCTGCTGCGGCCTTCAATGCGGCAACACTTGCTGCCGCTCAGGCAGCGGCGATTGCTGCGGTCGGCTCACCCAATCAGCAGCATCTGTTGTTGCCACCCGGTGCAGTCATACGTAATTCGGGTAAATTTCCAAAGCCCACTAAAATACCAGGAAAAACTTATTGCAAGGATGAGGTGGTCATACGGAACGCCGATTCAGGCAAGGGTAAGTATCAATTCCATATACTGCTCTAAGCATTGCAAGGAGTACATTTATATATAAATATTTGATTATCTACTATCTATCTGCTGTTTGCCAATCGTCCCAAAATAGTTATGGGCATTAAGGGCCGACGTGTACACATGATCGAGGAACTTAGCGAAACTATAATATCTTTTCAACGAGGTAAAACGTTCGAAAAAATATCATCTAAGCTTAACGAGCATTTTATAATGTCTTGTCCAAAATCATTATCCAAATTCTATTTTGAATTATAACTTCCGCATCTGCACAGTTTGCACGCAATTACACTCACTAATGGACATACACACACATGCATAAACAATATTAATGCACACGCACTTAAAAAATCGCCCGTACGTTTATGTTAAATTAAAAGTTTCGCCTGTTTTCATTTTATTTAGTCTGCTAATTATTTAAATACCAAACATGTAAATAATTTACCATAATAAATTTAAGAATTATGTTTTCTTGTACTAATATTTATATATCTTTTATGCAGTCAACCCTGGCGCGAAGGAACGATTGGTGCAGATTACCGGACCAGCAGAAGATAAAATTAAGTAAGTTTTCAATTCAATTTGCCATTTAAAAGTATTCTACTACTAACACTAACTAAACAAAAGATTGCTATTTTTCACCAATATTTATTTGCAATATTTACTCATTTTTTTCAGTTACGCCAAGCAACTGATGGAGGATACCATACGTCGTAATGCTTCGCCGGTACGCCTAGAGCCAGCACCATCAGCCGGTGGTGCAGGCGGCTCCTGTTCGTCGTTGAACTCTTCCAATTCGGATGATGCCGTTGCCGTGCAGCCGCGCACGCCCACCGGCAGCAGTAGCCTGGCCAACCGATTGAGCTTCAATTCGGCGCAGAATTTCATGACTGCCACAGCTGCGGCGCACCAAATGTCGCAGCACCATCAGCAGCAGCAACAGCAGCATCAGGGACAACATCACCACCACCATCAGCAGCAGGTTGCCAATGCGGCTGCGGCGGCAACAGCTGCTGCCGGTAAAGTTATACGTCCCAATCAGCAGCTGCTAATGCATTCATATTCCACAAACGATGCTTCCGTAGGTGAATACAAATTCACGGTCAATGTGGGCCAACATCTCATCAAGATCACAGGCGACTGCTGCGAGTTAGTGCGTGTAAGTAGTCTGTAATTTTGTTAACTCTCGGACCGAATAAACAAATCTTTCATTTCAAACAGGTGGCCAAACTCGTCTTGGATGATTACTTTAGCAGTTCCGAGTTCTTGGCTTCAATGGAGGCGGGCGCAGCCTTCGATGGCACCTCACTGGTCAGTCCAGTTACAACGCCTTCTACACCTTTGCCCGGCTCAGGACCACCGCAGTTTATGTTGGGCAACGCGCTGCCGCTGGCCGATAGTGGCATTGGACTGAACTATGCAGCTGGGCAGGGCAACAATAATGGTGATGGTGATGACGAGGTATTTGCAGATTCTACTGCACCCAATGGTAGCAGCAGTCAGAATGGTTTGGCACGCTCGCGACGCAGTCATTTCTCACGCAAGGAGTCAACGCCGGAAACAAAAGCAACACGCGAAAAGGCTGAAGAAGACAACGAGCTCAATCGGCTAAAGACGAATACTTGTAAGTAAACAGAAACGGCCGATACAGACCCTGAAGGAAAAACAATTTAAATTTGTTTTCATTTACAGCACGCGTCTCATATGATATTGAACATTTGATGTACTATTCGAAGAGTCCCCATGCCTGGGCTTTGCCAATTGAATGGGTAAAAATGATGGAAACTGTGCCGTCGATACTTCGCAATAAGGTAATTCAACCAGTTGAGATGCACTTGAAAGCTTCTGCGACAAGTGCTGAAATCATTCTTGCACATAATTCATCATTAACAACAACAACTACTACTACTACTACTACTACTACAACAGTATCAACAGCCAGAACCGGAGTGCCCGCAATCAATCAAGAATCCATTAATGAATGTGACCCCATCAATATTCACCAAAATGCTAGCAATCAAAACATTGTAATTAACAAGCAAACGCAAGCAAAGCTTCTAACTGTAATGCTCGATAGCACAAGCGAACGCAAGCAAATATTATACGAAAGAGACGGTAGTCACAACAATCGCAAGCCATCCTCAGAATCAGATCGAAAATTATATAACAAGCAATTGCAAATCATAACGAACACAATGGGTGCAGCTGCCACAGCTGGCAAATGTCGCAGCCAGCAACAGCCGCAAGCACATCACCAGAATTCGCAGATCAAGACTATTTTTCAGCGCTATAGCGAGAACGACGAGTTCTCACTGGCCATGTGTGATGTGTACTCCAGCGAGGAGCTGAACAACAATCGTGCGCTAATCTAAAGCGCTTTTCTATGCATCAAAGAAATAAATCTCATGACTTGGCTACTTATAGTATAGTTTTTTTTTTTTGTAGCCTCAGCAGATGCTAAATAGCTTATAAAATTTGACTCGACAAAACAGAACAGGTAGAACGTAATACGATCAAATAACAAACCACAACAAATGATATACTCAGTATTATTATATTTAATGAGCAACGCAACAATTTGCTAGTCTTAGGCTCTATTTACATTTTGGTTAAATACAATTATTTTAACAAAAACATTTGAAAATGAAAAAAACAATTAATTTTGTAACTTTGAGAGAATCTGTGTTTTGGCTGTGAAACAGATTTAGTGTTCGCTAGAGTTATATATATATACATATATATATATATATATATATATATATATATATATATATATATATATATATATATATATATACATATATATATATATATATACATATAAAATTGCCGGTCAACGCTTACTATTGTCCGGGGACAATTCCATATTAACACCAACTCGCGCACACACACATTATATATACATACACATTGTAATTAATGTTTAACAAGACTAATAACAACTGCAATTGCAACATTTAGCCTTAACTGTAACATAACTTAGATGTAAGCGTTTTTTCAAGACATAACCCATTTAAAATGTATACACATATTTATATATATGTGTATATATGTATATATACAGACATGCATATATGTAAAATAAAACTGACTTGCAAAGTCGCAGCGCTTGGCTTTATCTATTTGTACATACATATATTTGATAACCAACTACTTGCCATAACAAACACACACACATGAGCACGCCACACCAACACACACGCATACACACCCATACCCCACACACATTTGCTAATTTGACAAGGTAAGAGCAGAATGTGTTTAGTTCCATATGTTTACTTTTGAAATCTGTACTCTGTTAATCATTCATCTCAATTTTGAACAGGATCTACAGGACGAGAGCCAGCGCTTCGATGGTGAGAAATATCTGGCTAGCATTCAAAGTGCCACCAAACGAAATATTATGGCCGCCGACGATACCGAAAATGTGGATGAATAACACAGAAGAAAAAAGAAAAAGAAAAACAAAAACAAAAACAAAAACAAAAACAAAAAACAAACGCATAAAATGTAATCAACGAGATTTTTCAATAGCTAAATGTTTCTGTGTAGATAGTGTGAGTCTGGCTGAGTCCACATCTTGCTTAATTTGGTCTCATAAAATATCAGACCTCTTATCTACACAACCTATCTTTCTGTTTTTGTACTCTGCTTTTAGCTTTAGCGTGTCACGTACATTTCTTAATATTATCAACGACCAAAAACAAAACAAAACAAAAAAAAAATATATAAACAAAAACCAATTTCTATAAATTATATAAATACTAACTTAAATTAGGAGCTTTATAAATGAAAACAAAATACCTTCGACGATTTAAATGGAAAAGTTCAATCAAAGCAACTTTCAATCTAACGATGCTCTTAAGTTAAGACAAAAATGAAAAACGATAAATATTTACTAATATTTAATACACTTCTATGATGGTAACTAAATGCAGCTTTTTGATGGAACGTTCGATGGAAACTTCATCATAATTCGCATAACGAAAAGCGGTTCGAACATTAACGGCCAAAATCAACGCAAATGCATTTTTATTTAACTAGTAAAACAAAACAAGCAAAAATCAGCATAAAATGAAAAGCTAATGATTTTTATTTTCTCAAAACAAACATTTTTCATTGAAAACCATATATCTTACTTCAATCATCCTATTTTATCAAAACAAACAAAAAGAAATTATAATTTTGTGTTATTTTTGTCATTTATTTTTGTGCAATGAATATCATTTAAATGAATTGTATTTTGAATTTTCTCTAGTCCAATGCGTTATGGAAACTTTCATGTCTTTATTTTTGGTTTCTAAAATTTAACACGCCAATGAATTTTTGGAATTTCTTTTTATGTTTTAGCTAATTTATTTAATTTATTATAAATAATATATTTTCGACAAATGAAAATCGTTCACACATGTATATGCAAATACAAATAAATTGAATAAATATCAGTCTAGTTTTTGTATGCATTATTTTTATAATATTCTATAATATATTATTTACCGCAGGCAAGTACGAATTTTCTAAGAGTTGACTTCTTGAGATCGACAAATTTTTGTCCAGCCCATCAAGTATATCTTCTAGGACTATAGAAATAAAAGAAACGCTCTATTTGCTAGATATGCGTGTATATTTTATTTGTAATTTATTTTTGGCAACTGGCACATACATTTATACATAAATTACAACAAAATCGAAATCACAATTATAACAATAGTTTCTTGATATGTTAGGAAAGTTGGGGGATCGTTATTGAATTGTAAATCGAATAGTAACTTGTGCGACTAGTATTGAAGGAATTGTGCCACACACTAGATACATTCATAGATAGCGAACAACATCACATTGGTTAATCATATATAGTGTAAATTTATCTATATTTTATATATATATTTATTTATATATGTGTTATGTATATATAAATATATGTATATATGTATTTAGTTGCCCAATAGAGGCCGTCGATCCGTAGTGCCGCGCTGTGTTAAGCTTTTGTTGACGATTTGAAAAAAAGATTGTACAGATTAGTGAAATGATTATTTCAAATCCAATCTATATAATACACACACAATACATATATAATCAATATACACCATTACAACATGTATAGATTGAATACGATCAACTAGACTCAATATTCACGTACATGGAAGTATGATAGGCGGCACGCTGTGCCGGCGACATATTCAGATTGCCCTGATGCTTGCGATCGTAGGTCCAGATAACGCATGTAGCCAACAGGGAAACTATATGAGAAATGGGTATAGCTGTAGCTATCAATTCAGACAATCAATTGCATTATAGCACTCACTCAATAGGAACAGTATGAAGAAGAGCTGCAGCCAGAAGTGACTGCCGCCGCTGCTGTCCACGATTACTCCGGCGACAATGGTAACCACAGCAAGTCCCAGATTTTGCACCGATTGACAACTGAAATTGAATACAAATTGATTAACATATATTATATATATGTAGATTATATTATTGCAGATTATACAATTGCACTTACAAGCCATAGGCAGTGCCAAGCTGATATTCGGGCACAATCAGCGATACCATGGGCCAAAGACTGGCAGCCAGCATTGAATAGGACAGACCCATGATTGACATGCCAATGTACGGATTCATTTGGGTGAATGTGAGTAGCAGATGAGCGACAATTGTTGAAATTGTTGCCACAAACACCCAACTGACATTGCGACCCACACGATCTATAATAAAGCCGAACAAAGGCGATGCAATGGCTGAGATCAAATACACAATCGAATTGACCGTATTTGCTTGTTCAGGCGTCAGCTGGAAGGTGGACACGAAAAAGGCCTGGCCGAGTGCAACGAACGGGAATATGGCCACATAGTATGCCACACAGACGACCGATACCATCCAGAAGTCCAGTCGGAATGACATTATATCGCCGAGCTTGGCTATATCGCCGCCTGGATTGGTGTTGCGCTTCAATATGCGTTCAGCGCGCTTATCCATCCAGCCTGCAGTAAAGGATTTTTTAAATATATTATAAATACATATCTTATTTTCCTAACATACCCAAGATTAGTGTGCACAGCAGCGACATCACACAGGTCAGCCCGGCCAGAAAGAGTGTAACACCCAAGCCCGTATACCCAGCATAGAACTCGGAGACATAATTGTAGAGCGGTTGCATTACCCAAAAGTTGACAGTGCTGCCAAATCGCGCCACTGACAGCTGCAGGCCAAACACCATATTCAGCTCCTTGCCCTTGAACCAGAGCACGGCATAGCTGTTCTGGGCGACGGCCAAGGACTCGGCACCGATGCCAAACACAAAACGACCCACAATTATTAGCCAAAAGTGACCAAACAGGCCGCCAGCGGCAAATATCAGTTGACCCAGCAACACAATCAGCATGTAAATAATAGTGCCCATGCGTATGCCGAAGACACGATCGACCAGAAAGCCGCCCACAAAGCAGAGCACAATATTTGGCCATGAATAGATGGAATAGATCAGAGTGAATTCGGTGGCATTCAGATCGAGTTCCTTCTGAAATACATCCTGCAGAGCACCCGGATTATCGTAGCAAAAATAGGAACCTGTATGCAATAGAGGGTAATTAGTAATTGAATCATTAGCAAACTAGGTGAACATACCAAATCCCAGCAGGCACATGAATAGTAGTGCTAGGAAACGATGGGGCTTGCTGGTGGGAGCACAGCATCCTTGCTCCTTGGGCACAGCCAATTCGGTGTCCCGTGTACTTCGCCTACGCACCACAGGCTTCGCCTCATCCTCGCCACTGCTGCTTGCTGTATCCACAATTGGCAAACGTTCCTCCCGCGACATTTTCACGAAAATGCTTTCGATTTTTAGTTTTTACTTGTTTACTTTTTATGTTGTTGTTTGCTAATGACTTGGGATGAGAAGTTTATAGCTTTGTGTGGGTTGTCTGGAGGTGAGACTGGGTTTATGCCGCGGGGCTGCCCTCTACTGTTGTTGCTTATCACTAGTCCACATCATGTTTTAGTTGTTGCAGCCGCTGCTGTTGCTTTATTGATTATTTCAGTGCAAGTGCAGAGAAACTATCAAGGCGCAGGCGAAAACCTTAGGTTGGGGGTTGAATTGGGTTGCTAATCGCTTGAGCCGTCAAACTGCAATAAAACAGCGTACAAATGTCGCTTTAGAAAATTTTTCAACTTGTAATTCGAATGTACACACACGAGCCACCCTGTGGGTGGTGCTGACTTTTAAACAAACAAAACGGCGAGATCTTGGCCACAGTTTGTTTGGCCCCAACTGTGCAAATGCGTTGCTAATCAATTAAGTGTCATGCATTGTGGGCAGCTTAAGTGAAGCATTAAGCGAGTAACACCTTCGGTTTAAAATTTCAAAAAGCACAGTAGCTATTTACTTATTGGCCGCCCAAGTAATAGGTATCACTCATGTTTACATAGTAAAAGGCGCACATATGGTACACATGTACATGCATGTGTGTATGTTTATGTGTGTGTAAATAGGATACAAAGCCTTTTTATCAACGCCAACTACGCACGTCACACAATAATAAATCAGTGTCTTTAATTTGGTTTGTTTTGAAATTATAATTAGGCGCGCTCCCCACATGATTCAAAAGCACCTGCTGATAATAAACTTTGGGATTACTAACATTGTGTTATTGTTATTATTTTGAATTCAAAACAAACGCAATTGATTCACAAATGGAAAAGTATCTATGTGTACGAAAAATACTCAACAAGTGCCATTGAGAACAGCAGGTTAGTCTGATAGCAGAGAGAGTCGCGCCTCTTACCTGTTTTCCGCAAACGGAAAAACTAAACTCAAGTTTGTTTTTGATTTCCCACTTAACCTAGGAACTAGTAACCGGGAACTAAATCGAAGTAGTTGCTCGATAAACATATCGATGTTGTCATTCGAGACATATCGATAGTGCAGTGTTTTCAGATCTAGGCAAATACACGACGTTTGTACACTCAAGCAACAAATTCACAAATTATATATGCATATACATACATACACATAGATTAACAAAGTTCATATATTTAACTCGAACCAAAGATTAAAGTCAGTGAGCCACGCAACAAGTAGCTATTATTGTTCATAATATTATATAAATTGTAAACATATACTCTCTATTTTATTCATCGTGTAAACTACAAACTGTGTTACTATGAAATAATGTCATCGCAACAGCGCAAATTCATACGGAAACAAAACGTTTCAAACAACACTGCATGTACTGTAAATACAAACACGCATCTATTTTTGTAATGCTCACAACAGTCGTAACAATTGCAATTAGTGTTGGCTAAAGCTACCAAAACATCCAACACACAAGACAGGTGGAGATGGCTGCGATAAAGGTGGGTTGCTAAATATTTCTAAAATGTTAGTGCTTTATTAATTTACATATATACGTATGTTTTTATCGTGAATGTGTGCATTTTTTGCGCCTCAGAATATCGCACTGGGCATTTTGTATGGCCTGTGGGACAGCATACGCGGTATGACGCTGGTCCTGCATATAGACAATGAGGTGGCCAGGCAAAATGCGGAACTGGAGACAATGCGTCAACTGCGCAGAATGGACAGGGATCAATATAAACAGGCGCGACGCTCGCCTTCGCCAGTGCCCAGCTCGGCAGCGGCATTATTACGTGAGGAGGTAGAGAAACGGGCGGAGGCCAATTCCGATGAACGTACTTTAGAGAAGATATTCAAAAAGAAACCCGCAGAGGAGCCAGAGCCACAGGCGTAAGTAGATAATAAAAATAAAGGGTACTCCTCCACCTGATACTGCTACATAAATTTGTAAAGCTGCTATCGATAAAAAGTTGTCATGCAACAGCTGTTTAACATACAAGTGCATTGCATGGATTTCCCGCTCAACAATTATTCAAGTGGCCCTAACTGAAACATGGCTTATTACGCATTAATTGTGTTTATTGCGTTTTACTTGCAGCGAGAAGAAAATAGCAAAGAAGTTATTAAAATGCTGCCTGCTCAATGGCGGCTTCACCTGGCTAAGCATTGTGCTGTTCGAGAACGTGTTGCTACCCACTCTCAAATTTTGCCTCACCATCTTCTATGGCGCGCAGTCGGATACGCTAGCCTTCGTCTGGAGTTGGCTGGATCCCATCTTGTCCCTGATCTTTGGCATGATGTGGGTGTTGCCGATCTTCATGCTGTCGAAGATTGTCAGTTCTCTATGGTTTGCTGACATTGCGAATGCGGCATATCGCGTGCGCAAAGGTCGCCCCCAATTAATTCCCGGCATAAGTAAATTGGTGGCCGATTTTCTCTTTAGCGTAGTGGTGCAAATTTTGTTCCTGGTGCAGAGCATGCTGGTGAATTTGGTGCCAGTCAAATATGTTGGTTCCTCGCTATGCTTTCTGCATTTGTGCCTCCTCTACTCGCTGTACTGCTTTGAGTACAAATGGTTTAACATGGGCTGGGAGCTGCACCGGCGTCTCACCTACATCGAAAAGAATTGGCCATATTTCTTTGGCTTTGGCATACCGCTGACGGTGCTAACAAATATGTCCAGCTCTGTAATTGTTAGCAGCTGCATCTTCTCCATCTTCTTTCCACTCTTCATACTCAGCGGCAATGAGGCCAAGCCCATTGTGGATACGACGTAAGTGAATGCTTTACCTTCTTTCTATAAAATATTGAAATCTATCAAATATTTACTTAAATGTTCTGTTCTTTTAGTGAAATTTCCCTTCGACTCTTCTCGCCGGTGGTTTTCATATCAAATCTGTGCTTTGGTGGCAATCCGTGGAGCAAAACTAATCGAATGTTGTTTGAACAGCGCAAGCAACTGGAGCAGCAGCGTCGCGAAGAGCTGCTGCTAAAGCAGAAGAAACACCAGCATATGTTGCAGCAGCAGCGGAGTCAAGAGACGCGGCGTGAGCATTCGCATTCCCGCTCCCGCACACCGCAGCTCGGGCAGCCGCAATATCGTTACGCCCAGCCGCCTGTCTTTGATGCAGCTCGAGTGCGTGACTCTTCGGCCTCCTCGACGCATAGCTCAAATGCTGCCACGCCAACTAGCTATAGGCCGCCCCCATTCTTTGGCGGCGCTGGCGGGCACAGCAACGTGCCCCTCGTGCCCATACCTGTGCCCGGTGCGCCCCGCTCGCCCATCGTAGTGCGCGAGGAGTCGGGTCCAGATGACTGGAATTTGTGAGATTTGTATGCATATATGCATACACAGAAAAACATACATACACTCATACATACACACACACAAACACGAAGATATGTAAACATAGTTTATTAAGCATAGGCTTTAGCATATATGTATGTATATATATGTATATTCATGTACTGCAATCGAACTGTGTATGTTAAAATTAAATTTAAGTTTACGCATAATGACAATGCACACTAGTCGTGGGTCGCCAGCGCCTGTCCACAACTAGTAGCTACGTATCTAATATATATACTCGTATCTAAGAGGGCGCCCAATCCGCTGCTGCGTGATTGATTGAGCAGGGTGTTAAGGGTATTTTTTATCTGACTGGGCATTCAAAAGTTTCATATTTAAATATAATAAAAATTTTTGTAAATTCTAAAATCTAAAGTTTATTATATGAATTTATGTATATATATGAGAGAAATGTATCGCCTTAAGAGTGTTTTTCAATTAATTTGTTTTGTCATTTTTATTTACTGTATATATTTGAGATTTTTCTAATGGCTTGCTACATCAAATTTAATCTATAATTTCTTGTTTTAATAATGAATTTTAATTGATCGAAATATTCAAAAGATTGTATCAAAGAAATTCAGAAATTCAAGGCCATGTATGTGGCTGTCAGCCAAAGGGTTCTCTGTGACAATTACTCCACCTGCTGACCCACATCCGGTTCCAATTGAGTGAAGGGTGTTACCAATTAGCGCACCAAACAATGGATTATGTGGTCAGCAGGGTAGCCAACAAAATTGATTATCACCAAGGAGACACATATGTGTCCACACATTCGGTTCGCTGCCTGGCCTGGCAGCCCCTGCCGTTAGTTGTCAATTGCGGTTCGCGTGGTGCGGTCAATGTTAAGATCTTGTGCTCGCACGGAAAAATAGCAATGGGCAGATATATAGAGACTTTAAAATATCTATGGTTAGCGTGGACATTGCTGCATATGGAAATTGCAGCTCAGAACACGCAAAATATCAATGTGTGTAAGTGGCAAATCGATAGATGGAATAAGAATACATAGCGCACTGGGGTCTTAGATAAACTAATTAAGCTGAAAGTGTGCGATTGGCTGAATTGGCCTGACAATGAGAGTGGTAGTGGGAGTGGGGAGTTGGGTCGGCTATGCAAACAGTGAAACTAATGTCGTGTCCTCTAATAGTCTTTATAAACGAAGTGGATAATGAGCCAGCGACCAAGGCCGTCGAGGTGGTGCTTACCTATTTGAAAAAGAATCCCAGCTACGGTTTATCGGTGCAAATTGAGTCCATTGAGGCGAATAAAACGGATGCTAAAATATTACTGGAAGCAAGTAGGTTTCTATCTACGATCTCTCTATATATATATACATACACATACATATACACAACCATATTGCTCACAGTTTGCAACAAGTATGTGGCCAGCATTGAGCGAAAGCAAACGCCTCATCTAATATTGGACACCACCAAGTCGGGGGTATCCTCGGAAACGGTCAAGAGCTTCACGCAAGCCCTGGGGCTGCCTACCATTAGCGCCTCCTATGGGCAGGAAGGGGATCTGAGACAATGGCGGGATCTGGATGAATCGAAGCAAAAGTATCTGCTGCAGATAATGCCACCGGCTGACATTATGCCAGAGGCAGTGAGAAGCATTGTCAAGCGGCTGAACATTACCAATGGTAAGTGTGGGGTATGATCGACTAGTGAATACCCTATATGTCAAATTTTTTGCTTGAGTGATATGCAAATACATATATAAACGAATTGTCCGCAAAGTGTTATACTCAGTCCTTTTATATCCTATAATATCAATTTTTTAATGTATATTGGGTATCATAAGCAACAATATTTCAGTCTAACCTCCTTCTCTCCTCAGCTGCCATACTTTACGACGACACCTTTGTCATGGATCACAAGTACAAATCTCTGCTGCAGAATATCCAGACGCGTCATGTCATCACGGCCATTGCAAAAGATGGAAAACGTGAGCGCGAGGAGCAGATCGAGAAACTGCGCAATTTGGACATTAATAATTTCTTTGTGCTGGGCAATTTGGAGTCCATTGGCATGGTGCTGGAGTCTGTGAAGCCGGCGTATTTTGCACGCAACTTTGCCTGGCATGCGATCACCCAGCACGAGGGTGAGCTGAGGAGTAAGCGTGACAATGCCACGATTATGTTCCTGAAACCCATGGCGTATGCGCAATATCGCGATCGTCTTGGCTTGCTCTACTCCACATTCAACTTGAACGAGGAGCCGAAGCTGACATCGGCCTTCTACTTCGATTTGGCACTGCGCAGTTTCTTGGCCATTAAGTAAGTGATGAGACATGTGGGAGTGATGGGTCTGAAGTTGTATAGAAGAGGTAGGTTGAGATGTTTGCGGTCATAGCAGAATTGATTATTTGTTGATAGTTTCTACAAGGAAGGAAGGTTCCCTCTTTTATGTATTGCAAATAGTTCTTAGCATTTATCCCATAATATACAATTTTGGGTATTTCCTAAGTAAAACTTATTTTCGTTGTGCTTGTTAGGGAAATGCTGCACTCGGGCGCCTGGCCAAAGGACATGGAGTATCTGAAGTGCGATGATTTTCAAGGCGGCAATACACCTGAGCGTAATATTGATCTTAGGCAATATTTTACACAGGTGTGTTTAGTATTTCCCCAACGCCAATTATGGCTAATGATTGTTTACAAAATTTGTGTGACTTTTGTTTTTGGGAACATTCAAAGGTTACCGAACCCACATCCTATGGCACTTTCGAGCTGGTCACGCAACCGGGCCAGACATTTAATGGCTTTAGCTACATGAAGTTTGAAATGGATATCAATGTGCTCCAGATACGTGGTGGCAGCTCTGTCAATAGCAAATCAATCGGCACCTGGACAGCTGGCCTCGACTCACCGCTGGTCGTCAAGGATGAGGAGCAAATGAAGAATCTGACCGCAGATACGGTCTATCGCATTTACACCGTTGTGGTAAGTGATATGCGAGACCAACAACATGTGGTTGCTTATGACTGATTGACTGATTGATTGGATGAGGGACAAAGCACGCAAAGTTCAAAAGACAAGACCTGGGAAAGTGGCTAATAAACATTTGACTAAAGTTACTAATTACGAAAACTTTCAATAGAAAGTTTATTAAATAAATAGTTAATGGTCTTAACTAAAGTTCCATTGACCTGATCTAATATTCGCAGCAAGCGCCCTTTATAATGCGTGATGAGACCGCACCCAAGGGCTATAAGGGCTATTGCATTGATCTGATCAATGAGATCGCGGCCATTGTGCACTTCGACTATGAGATTCAGGAGGTGGAGGACGGAAAATTTGGGAATATGGATGAGAAGGGCGAATGGAATGGCATTGTTAAGAAGCTGATCGACAAACAGGCGGACATTGGACTGGGCAGCATGTCGGTGATGGCGGAGCGTGAGATTGTGATTGATTTTACGGTGCCCTATTACGATCTGGTGGGCATCACCATTATGATGCAGCGTCCCAGCTCGCCTAGCTCGTTGTTCAAATTTCTAACTGTGTTGGAGACGAATGTCTGGCTGTGCATATTGGCCGCCTATTTCTTTACCAGCTTTCTGATGTGGGTCTTCGATCGCTGGAGCCCGTATAGCTATCAAAACAATCGCGAGAAATACAAGGACGACGAGGAGAAGCGTGAATTCAATTTGAAGGAGTGTCTATGGTTCTGCATGACTTCGCTGACACCTCAGGGCGGCGGCGAGGCACCCAAGAATTTATCCGGTCGCCTAGTTGCCGCCACGTGGTGGCTCTTTGGGTGGGTCAAGATTGCACTGAAGACAAATTAGATAACTTTAAATGCTAATATCTATTGTCCCTTAGCTTCATCATCATTGCCTCCTATACGGCCAATTTGGCTGCCTTTTTGACTGTTTCCCGTTTGGACACACCTGTTGAGTCCCTGGATGATCTGGCTAAACAGTATAAGATTCTCTATGCTCCTCTGAATGGTTCCGCTGCAATGACATATTTCGAGCGCATGGCCAACATTGAGCAAATGTTTTACGAAATCTGGAAGGATTTGTCATTGAACGATTCATTGACACCATTGGAGCGCTCTAAGCTTGCCGTTTGGGATTATCCGGTCAGCGATAAGTATACGAAGATGTGGCAGGCTATGCAGGAGGCGGGTCTGCCGGCTACACTGGACGAAGCAGTGAAGCGTGTGCGCAACTCCTCAACGGCAACGGGCTTTGCATTTCTAGGTGATGCAACGGATATACGCTATCTGCAGTTGACCAATTGTGATCTACAAGTGGTCGGTGAAGAGTTCTCTCGCAAACCCTATGCCATTGCTGTACAGCAAGGCTCGCATCTGAAGGATCAATTTAATAATGCGTAAGTCAGGATTGATTGGTCTTAGAAGTCAAGGCTAATCGATATTTTGTAGTATTTTAACTTTACTGAACAAGCGTCAACTGGAGAAGCTCAAGGAAAAGTGGTGGAAGAACGATGAGGCACAAGCCAGCTGTGAGAAGCCGGAGGATCAATCAGATGGCATATCCATTCAGAATATTGGCGGCGTTTTCATTGTCATATTTGTGGGCATTGGCATGGCTTGCATTACGCTCGTCTTCGAGTACTGGTGGTACAGATATCGCAAAAATCCGCGAATTATCGACGTGGCTGAAGCCAACTCCACCCAACCCAGCTACAAGGATGGCGGAAAGGCAACAGACGGCATCATATTGGGTCACACGGGCGAAAAGTTCGAGAAGTCTAATGCTGCACTGCGTCCGCGTTTCAATCAATTTCCGGCTACTTTCAAGCCGCGTTTCTAGAGGACCTGTAAAAAATTAATATATATATAATACATTGCGAAAACCGCCCACAAACATTGTCTACGTCGACAACAGGAATATTTGCAACAATTTTTCACATCTTAAGCACTTTCAATTCTGAATATAAAATTTTAAATAAACTCATGTGTCGTAAACTGGTTTATTGCTTCTTTTGCCTGGGTACAGTTTGCTCCAAAGCATTTCATTTCCGGTTTAGTTGTGACTATGTTGCATTATTCCAACAACAATATGCAATTTCATATGCTTTTCAACATTTTTAAAATTAACGTTTTGGCGCTGCCTGACGTATCTAAATCCGATTTTAATTAACAGCATACCAGTCTTAAGCGATTGTTCGATTTTATAAGTGGTAGCCCTGTTAACAGCATGCACTGTGTCCCTAGTTCAATATTGAGTTATCGATAACAAAATTTTCAGACACATCTTTCACACTCGCAAAGGCGGAGAAAAGTGTGAAAAATTGTCAAATTGTTCAATAAATAACGTAAAATTTGTAAATAAAGCAAATAAAATACGTGTTGGCCGAGTGTAGAAAGAAATAGTTTGTATGCGTCGCTTGAAGAAACTGTCGAAGAGTCACAGCGTGACGGGTACGCAAGAAAGCGATGCAGCACCGACAACGACCACAGCAACAACAACGGCGCCCGATGCGGCGACCCTGACGGATGCCAATGGAAATGGCGGCAGTGTTAATAAAGAAACGCTACTCAATGCAGATATTTTTAAGCATTTTGATAAGTCTGGCCGAAACGAATTGTATGTAGCTGCTGCTAGGATGTCTATTATATGCGTATTGATATTCTATGTACCCACTTCCCATTTACTAGCTTGAAGTACTTGAAGCAACAGCTGCAGGATAGCCCAGAAAGTCCAGTTTTTGATCGGCATGGCACATTTAAGCGCGGGATCTCAAACGCCATATACGAGTTGCTTTGGCAAGCATTGCGCTACAAGCTCAAGAAAGATGTCGTGCTGCATGTGCTCACAGATGTTGTGGTAAGTACTGCGCATACCGGATGTTTAAAGCCAAATATCTACAATTTGATTTCGTATCATTAGGCGCTGCACAAGGAATTTCCCAGTCTTATATTGGACGTGGTCAACATTCTGGATAGTGAGACATCCTTGATGACCGAGGGCTTACAGGAAGAGCGTCATGGATTTGTACAAATTGTTAAGGATCTGGACAAGGTGGTGCCGGAGAGTTTGCTTAAGGAACGCTTAGAAATTGATACGCTGCAGGAAGTGGGCATTGTGAAGAACAAAAGTTTCTACACTAAATTCATTAAAGTCAAAACTAAACTCTAGTAAGTACACGTATTTATATATATAAAAACTAAAGCGAAATAACCTATGACTACATTTGCTGAAGTATGCAATCTACAATCACTTAACTGAAATATTCCTTAAACTCGCGCAGCTACAAACAGCGCCGCTTTAATCTCTTTCGCGAGGAGAGTGAAGGATTTGCCAAGCTCATCACCGAAATGAATCAAGATTTTGAGGAGCAGACAACCCCGGATACAATAATGGATATAATTAAATCATTAATTGGTGAGCTAATATCATCATAATTTATTATTATGATTAACATCTTATTCTTTGTTTGTAGGCTGCTTCAATCTTGATCCTAATCGCGTTCTGGATATTATCATTGAATCCTTTGAGACGCGCCCCGATCGCTGGAAACTTTTTATACCTCTCCTACGCAGCTATATGCCCACCGGCGCCATTATCTGCGAAGTGCTTGGCTACAAATTCTGCCACTTTAAGGAGGCACGCACGCCCCGTTCACTATACCATGTGTGCGCTTTGCTGCTCAAGCATGGAGTCATTGAACTGAATGATGTATATGTCTGGTTAACGCCTAATGATGGTAGCATACGTGCACAGTGGGAGGAGGAGCTAGCCGACGCCAGGGAAATGGTACGCAAACTTCATGTGATCTCCACTAACAAGAAGGAAGATGACAAAGAGCCACCACCACCACCAACAACTAAGAAATTCGATGAGGCAAGTTTCACTAGCATCACAGTCGTATGGTAACTAATTTTATATAAATTCTCTAGGACAAATACAATGTTAATCAGAAGTTTGGACTGTGCGAGGCCTTGCTCAAAGTTGGCGACTGGGACAATGCACTCAAAATCATACAGAAACTGCCAGATCAATCAGTTGTGGTTCAAGATCCAATTGCACGCGCCATCGTGGAGTTGGTGCATCTGTCAGTCGAGCAGATTTATTACAAGAAAGTCTTCAGAGCACCTGCCGGTCGTAAGCCTAGCCGTAATCGCTTGTACGACGATGCCGCGCTGGTGGCTAAGATGCAGGCGCAGGACTTTGCCGATTTGCGCAAATACACATGGCCCATGGCCAATGTCCTGGGTCCAGCAATGCACTGCGACACGGTGTTGATGTACAAACTGGTGCGCATTATGGGCAAAATATTATTGGACATGGGCGTGGACAACTTAAATGGCCCACCTCCGAATTCGGAGCAAGAACAGCATTATTACGATATCATTACCTGTTTGGATGCATGCATATTGCCCTCGTTGCTATATTTGGATAGCAATTGCTCCATGTCCGAAGAGATTTGGGCTGTGCTTAAGTTCTTTCCATATCATTTGCGCTACAGCATGTATGCGCGCTGGAAGAACGACAGTTATCAGATGCATCCGAATTTGATACGTCGCTGCGGTCTGGCACAGCGGGACATAAAGGCACTTATGAAACGTGTAAGCAAGGAGAATGTCAAGCCATTGGGGCGTTTAGTAGGCAAATATAGCCACTGTACGCCTGGTCTGCTTTTCGATTATGTAAGTATTTATGTTTGAAACTATAGTGAATTTCATTTCAAGAAAATTTTATCTTATTTCAGATCCTTGTTCAAATTCAAATTTATGACAATTTGATTGGTCCGGTCTGTGACATGCTCAAGTATTTGACTGCTCTATCGTTTGATTGCCTGGGCTATTGCATCATTGAATCACTTACCATGACGGGTCGCGGCCGATTTAAGGACGATGGCACCTCGCTCTCACTGTGGTTGCAAAGCCTGGCTTCCTTCTGTGGCACCATCTACAAAAAGTACAGCATCGAAATGAGCGGCCTGCTTCAGTATGTAGCCAACCAACTGAAGTCGCAGAAGAGTCTGGATTTGCTAGTTCTTCGCGAACTTGTCCATAAAATGGCGGGTGTGGAATCGTGCGAAGAGATGACAAACGATCAGCTGCAAGCGCTGTGTGGCGGTGAACAGCTGCGTGGCGAGGTAATATTATGAATATATATATATTTTTATTCGATACGAATATAAGTTTATTCTTAATTATATTTTCAGGCGGGCTACTTCAGCCAGGTGCGCAATACAAAGAAATCTTCGAATCGCTTGAAGGAGGCGTTAGCTAACAACGATCTCGCAGTCACACTTTGTCTGCTGATGGCACAGCAGAAACATTGCGTTATATATCGTGAAACGGCTGCGCATAGTCACTTGAAGCTTGTGGGCAGCTTGTACGATCAGTGCCAGGATGCCTTGGTGCAGTTTGGCACATTCTTGGGCTCCACCTATTCGGTGGACGAGTATGTCGAACGGCTTCCATCAATTATTACCATGTTACGTGAATACCACATTAACACCGATGTGGCCTTCTTCCTGGCACGCCCCATGTTCACGCACCAGATTAATGTAAGTAGAATTTATGTTTGGTGAACTTGGTTCATTTGAAAGTTAATTTTATTTTTAATCTTATCTGCTAGCAAAAATATGATCAATTGCGTAAGGCGGATCCCAATGCCAAAAAGCTGACGACAGCCCAAAAGCTGCAAAAGTATTTGGAAGCGACACAGTTGATCATGAATCCCATTGTGGAGTCAGTGCGACCGTTGCACAGCGCCAAAGTCTGGGAGGACATAAGTCCTCAGTTTCTGGTCACCTTCTGGAGTCTGAGTATGTACGATTTGCATGTGCCGAATGAGATTTATCAGCGAGAAATCGGCAAGCTAAAGCAGTTGGCACAGCAAGCTGCCGATGGCAAGGACTCGGTAAGAGCCAATTAAATAGATATCGGAGAAGCAATTGTTAATGATTTAATTCTTGCAGAACCAGTCCAAGAACAAGAAGGAGCAGGAGCGCTATATTGCGCTCATGGAGAAGCTAAATGACGAACGTAAGAAACAGCATGAGCATGTAGACAAAATACTTCAACGTTTGCAAGAACAGAAGGATGGCTGGTTTCTGTTGCGTTCCGCCAAATCAGCGAAAAATGATACCATTACACAGTTCCTGCAGTTATGCCTCTTTCCGCGCTGCACCTTCACTGCCCTGGACGCGCTCTACTGTGCCAAGTTTGTTCAGACCATACATAATCTGAAGACAGCGAATTTCTCCACGTTGCTCTGCTACGATCGGGTATGATATATATACTCTTGGCAAATAGTTAAGTTACTAATTTTGCAATTCCTGTTTAGCTCTTCTGCGACATTACGTACTCGGTCACATCTTGCACGGAGGGTGAGGCGACGCGTTATGGTCGCTTTTTGTGTGCCATGCTGGAGACGGTAATGCGTTGGCATGCCGATCAGGCTGTTTTCAATAAGGAGTGCGCCAATTACCCAGGCTTTGTGACCAAATTCCGCGTCAGTAATCAGTTCTCGGAGGCCAACGATCATGTTGGCTACGAAAACTACCGTCATGTATGCCACAAGTGGCACTATAAGATCACAAAGGCGATTGTGTTCTGTTTAGATTCTAAGGACTTCATGCAAATACGCAATGCGCTTATCATACTGATGCGTATTCTGCCCCATTATCCCGTGCTATCCAAGCTAGCGCAGATCATCGAACGCAAGGTGGACAAAGTGCGTGAGGAGGAGAAAACCAAGCGCCCGGATTTGTTTGCCATCGCCTCCAGCTATATTGGCCAGTTGAAACTAAAGTCTCCTCATATGTATAAAGAGAGCGACTTCCATCAGGTCGCCGAGCGACCGGTAAAGGAAGCGGCGCCCACACCTTCCGGTAGCGCAAATAAGGTGCAGCCTGGCGACAAAGGAAATGCATCTGCTGCCCCAACGGCGACCACACCAACAACGAAAACGGTCAACAGTTCGGCCTTCTATGATCCAAAGGCATCGGGAAAAGAGCCGGACGCAAAAACTGGTAAATAGCTGAGGGCTAAACATATTGTTGACTCAATCAATATATATTCCTATTCTTATTTAGCTCAAGCAGCGCGTGGCGATGCCAAATCCAGCAAACCAGAGGGGACGCCATCTACTGTGGTCTCCATTTCAAAAGCTGCTTCAGCGCCATCGAACAGCGAACGTGAGAGCAAAAGGGATGCGTCAACATCAGCGGTCAGGGAAACCCAATCTCATCGGAGCACGGATGCCAAGGAGGAACAGCAACAGTCCAATAGCAGCAGCTCTAACCACAATATCAACAACAATAGTAACAGTAACAATAACAGCAGCAATGGCGGACAAAACGAACGACGCAGCCGGGAGAGGGAGAGAGATCGGGAACGTGAAGAGCGCCACAGCTTAAGTAGCACGCGCAGCTCACAACGCGAGAGCAATCGCAACAGCAATAAGGAGCGTACCGAGGCCGAGCTGCAGCAGCGTGCACGCGAGCGCACACAGCGTCTTGAAGAGATGGAACTTGCAGCTATGCGGGCACAGAAACGTGAGAAGCTATCACGGCGCGATGAGCGAAGCCAGCATCGGCATGAGGGAGTCGAAACCGTTGATTTGGTGACGGGCAGCGGCAACAGTGGCCAGGATCATCGCCAATACGATGACTACGAAGGACGCCAAAGGGACCGTGACCTGAGTTCGGTGTCTAACGAGAGCAACGGTTCGCTGCAGCATCGACGTAGTCACGAGACAATTGAATATGATAAAGGTAAATTAAATGAAAATATAATGCGTTCTACACAGCGATTCGCTATATACTTCCTGTTTTTCCTGCAGATTCAAAGCGTCGTAAATTGGAATCATCTACAAGCAGTTCAAAGGTTAGTAGCATATGGTTGCATACATAGTACGCTAAGACAACGACCGACCGAACCGCTACCAACGGAGGGCATAACTATAAATAAATACAAAAACAAAAAAACAAAAACAAATACAAAACTAAAGTTGACTCACTGAGAGCATGAGAGAGGCGCCTTAGAACACACACATGTTCCACCATCTGGTAGAGACGACTTCAGACCAATTTCAACAACCCACCTCAAGCAATATCTCCTCTGGACACATTTGGATCTCGTCCTAGTTAAACAAGTGTATTCTCTAAGTATACAATAGATGTGAACAAATGGGGGCAATAATTGTTTAGTATTAAGGTATATGTAATATTAAGTTAAGTGCTCAGTTCAACTGTTTAGAGAGAGTGTATGTGTTTACATGTTAAGTGAATGAGATTTTAGTAGGATTTGTATCTTTAAGAAATAGTCTCTAGACTCGATTTTAAGCTTTATATTGATGCAAATGTTATGTAGTTTGTGGGTAAGTTAAGCTAGTTTTTAATAACGAATGGACCACAACAAGAACAACGAAGGACTAGTCAAGCCGATGAAGATAAAAACGAACTCAGGAAGCCAAGCAGAGTCGGGGTATGCTGCAAAACCGCACAACTCAGCACAAAAAAAAAAAAATAAATAAATAAAAAAAAAATAATAAAAAATAAAAAAAAAATAAAATAAAGATAAAACAACGTGGGAAAATTAGTACGCAAATATACTATAAACAACAAACCTTATATCATCATTGGACCAACAACGCCATAGACGAGTCCTTACTAAAAATTCCGAAAGAAACGCTCATATACTGGAAACCCAAAGCTCAGATCACAGTAACTTGAGCTGCCCTAAAAACAGTGCAATCTGGAAGATGAAATCAAGCGAAAACAATCGGAACCATTCGCATCTAAAATTGGACAGCCCTGACCAGGATAAAGTAACAGGAGAGCTGGAGAGATCTTTGTTAATCTTGGAGACCAGAAGAACCAGCAGACCAGAACTTGGTTTAAACGAGAGCTATACAAATGTCAACAAAAAATCCCACGTCGCAAAATAGCATTCCAAAACACCTAAGCACTCTGGAGAACAGTCATTTCACTAAAAATCAACTTACGACACGAAGTCCTGTTCCCGATTCTTTCGACAAATCGATTTTGGTCGAGATGAATCAGCTATATATTTAACTAAAAGTATTCCAAAGCATTTGCCCACGTAAATTCGTCAGACTTTAGAATCTACAATTAAAAACCTTGCCGATTCTGACTAAAAAACACAAAGATGAATGCTAAGGCGAATCCTGGACCTAACACGCTAACTTCGCTTAACTTCGCAAACAGTCCTTGTAACCTGCCTGTGATGTAACCCATTTGATAACGTCGACCCGCTGATAATTCTACAAACTAACTAAAATCAGTTGAGTGACCAAAAACCGTACAAACAAAACATTCCAATAAAGAGGAGTCGTTGGAGAATAATGAAATCTACAATGAAGAAATCACAAATGTCTTCCCGTAAAATTGGACCAATACATCAACGGAGACGTCTTAAAAATCACCAGAAAAAATGCCTATTAAAAAAAAAAAACTACAAATAATACAAACTACCAAAATAATGGAATACTTTCCACTGGACGGTTGAGCCCCCAGCGTTGTTCAACACTGATCCAACTCTCCAATTCAGCACAAAGCCGATTGCAGTTTAGTTGTTTATTCGTTGCTCTTGATTGTGTGCAGACGGGTAAGTGATCAGCGTGCTGTGGGGGCGGACACTCAGCTAAGGGGCGGGCCAGGAGTAGCGCTGTACCGGGCGGGGAGTACTTTGAATGTGCTGTTGGGCGTGGTCTTAATACATAATTACCTTTTTAGTTTTTTATTTTCATTTCTTAGTTCTCAGCGATTTTTACAATCCATATTAATCAAATGCCATTACAGAAGGTAGAAGAGCTCGTAGATAGTGTGAAGAAAGCGCGTGGCCTCAAGACCAAAGAGCGCAACAAGGACAAGCTGTCAGATGAGGAACGTGATGCGCGGAAGGATCGTAAGCTTGGACGGAAGCGAGACCGCAATGAGGAGTCCAGCACCAGCGACCATAAGCGTCGGCGGGAAGGTGAGGCATATTCAGTGAATCACTATGCAGGAATTTCAAGAATGTATAATTTTTAGCACAAAACGGCGATGAGGACATTCGCGAACGGGAACGCCATAGAGTAAGTCCTCAATACTAGCAAGAAAAGTTCGATGGCTAACGACAACATTTCCTACTGTTATCTGCAGGAAAAATCCCGAGAACGCTCGCATGACAAATTCGAACGAGAGCGTGGCGGCGGTGGAGGGAGTGCCAGTACGCGAGGTGATGATCGCCAATACAGTATCTCGAAGTCAACACGCTCCTCGAGAATGAACTACTGAACGCATGGGGGCGATTTCCCGTATTGTGAAGAGCATTTGGTTTAAGAATAAATAAACCTAATTAACAATAATATAACAAATCCATACAATTTTATTTACTCTTTTAACGTAAGGCAAAAAACAATTTTGTGAAAGTTTTACAAGTTTTTGTAGTACCTAATTAAAAAAAGTCAATAACAAAATAAACAATGTATAGTTTAAAATATAATTGTCGTTGTAATTATTAAATTGGCTTTAAGTGCGTACAGTTGTAGTTGTTCATATATGAACGTAAATTTAAATTTAAGTTCAAATGGACTTTGCCATTCGCAAGGCATTTTCGAGTTCGTTATCGATAATTTGATTGTCGTTTGACAAATATCGAAATTGCACATCGATAATTAGTTTTAAATTGAATTAAATACATTCTTAGGCATATTTTAGCAACTGAACTATATATTCATACACACATTTAACGATATTGTGTATTTTGTATCTGTATTTATTTTGTTATCGCTTTTTTCGCCCAGTTCAAGCAACCGCAACCCTGAAGTGCACCCAACGCCGTTATGAGTATTTTTAGTACATTTTGTTGCAAAGGATATATCGCTAGCAAATGTCCTGTGGCCACACGTGAAGGTGAAGCTTGAGAAAATTTTAGTCTTCAGTGCGTGCTTCAACAAATTGGCAATGGCAATGGCCCGGCGGCAAGACTACTTTAATAAATACACAAATTTTCACAAAAATCACATCAAATTGTTTGCTGTTTACATGAAAACAGCAAATCTAATGCAAAACTTTAACGTACTCAAGCGTTCGCTTTAAGCAGTAGGAGGTGGAGGAGGACGGGCGCTGCCGTCGCCTGCACCCACCCACCAATACCAATAGACAGTAACAGTTAATGGGCGCAGTGTGTGCGTGTGCTAAAAGTTTGTTAGTGTTATTTCAATTACATCAATTATTATGCGATTGGCGGCGTGCGAGCAATAAGCCAAACAGTGTTTAACCTCTTAACTGAATAAATAATACAAAAATGACTACAGAAATTTTTGAAAATTAAACAACAAACAAAAATGACTGCTTAACAAAAGGGGTGTCTGCTTAAAAGTCGCTGTTGCTGCACAATTTAATCAGACGGAAAAAGTACGTAGTCTTCTCAATTATTATTATTTTATGAATATTTCTATATATGGCTAAATATCGTCAGCTTACATAATTGAATATCTACTATAAACTATGCGCAAGGCACGCGCTGTGTAAACGCTTTAGAATATGAAAATAATTGCATAATAAACTTACAATTTGTACATGCCATATATTTGTACTATATAGCCCGATATTATTAGTAAGCAAGTTTTGCCAATTGGCATTTAATTTCGGTCATTTAGAGCTAAGCGAAAAAAGGTCCTTTATCTTCCCTGTGCAGTAAAAAGTAGCTAGTACTTAGCTGCCGCCTATGGCCGGGCCCAGAATAAATGTACCAAATTCGGTACATTTTTCGGCTATTGGACCCTGTGTACCTGCTTCTCATAAAAAAACATGTTTGTGTATTATTTAATTAAGAACCTTTAACTGAAATTAAGTTAAATATCGTATGTATGTAGCTTTATTTTTGTTTGCTTTTGCATATTTGTACTTATTTTGTTAAATCGAAAATGGTGATTTTTTGTTTGAAATTGGTACGCTTTGCTCTCGCTCTGTCTCTTTCTCGCTCTGGGTTTAACTGCTTTATTTTTTTTGTTGAGCCCTCCCACGCAATAAATCGCAAACATCTGTTTTTGCAGGCGGCAGTGTTCATTGCGCATGTCACGTGTGAGACGCGCGCCCACGCTAACAGTACCTACGCTAAACAAAAACAAGTTGTCACATCGACAACGGCATCGGCATCAGTATCGCAGACGTTTTCGTTCTTTTACTTTTACGTCACATTCGTTGTCGCTGCCAAGCGAACTCCCGGCCATAATAAAAACAATGGCGACACATAGACAAAGCTGCTCAAAAGTATGCTACGTTTTGTATGTATGCGCGTGTTTGTTGTGTATTTGTATGTGTGTGGTGTATTCGTGTGCGTGTGTGTCGCAGCTTTGCAGTCCTTGTGGTTGTTGTTGTTGTATTTCTGTTGAGTAAATGATTTTGTTTTGTCATGTGGACAATGCCATGCACAATCATGCAAACTTTTTGTAACTGCAAATCTTGCATTTTCAAACATTTATTTCGTGTTGTGTTCTCTTTGATCAGTCAGGCTTGGCATGTGTCTATCGATATCAGTATTAATTATCGTATTGCCTTTCAAGACAAGGCCACTAGCATTGTGTACTCAGCCCTGGCTCTTTGAATGTATTCATGTACACGCTTATATACACATCTACTTTGTGTGTGTTTGCTTTGTTCGTTGTATATACCAGAGGTACTTTACGTAAAACCAATGTAGTTGAAATGCAAATAAATCTATGAGGTAGGTGGGGAAAGCACAGTATTACCAACAAATCCTTTTAGAGAACAATAAAAGTAAAGTTTATTTAGAAAAATATTCGTAATAGTACTTAAATGCCGAGTATCTGGTAGTCGAGTCATCTTCTCTGGTAGTTTTGGCAATAGCTAAAGCAATAACTATTGTCTGCTTGTCACGCCCGAACCAGTATTTGCCTTTCTATGCCACTGATTTAGTAGATGAGTACTGCGTGTTATTCGTCCTTCGGACATGACCATTGCAAAAGTGTAATAAATTTCTTCGGCTCTTCTTCTTCATCATTATCTTATTTGATGTCCGTGTTTTTTGTCATTTATTTTTTTACTGGTTTCAGCCTCTGCTCAGAGCTACTGTTATTTTTGTCTATTTCGGACCTTGGTCTTGTTGCGAATGTCCTTGAAGCAACGCCAGCCGCTTACATAACGCATCGCCTTGTTGCTACTTAGTGTGGGGTGATGCAGAATTAATACGGCTTTTTATTCGTCATATTTATAACGATATCTAGGAAAAGTAAAGTTCGCACACTTAGAGCTTAAATCTATTGAACTACAAGCATCATTGTGGCCGTCTACGTTTTCATCTTCATTTTGATTTTTTTGTTGACCCAACAGGGTTTCCTTCAACAAAAAGTTGTATGCCTTATCGTGGCATAAAAGCTTTGCTCCTGCGGTTGCCCTTATTGGCTGTCTTTTGTGATTTGAAAATATATTTGGGAAAACTAAACTTGCGTTGGGCTGTTCCCAAATACTTGACAAGAAGTCCGAAATTAAGAAAGTTTTACTGAAGTGGTGAAATGTTTTTTTTTTAATGATGATAAAAGTAATTTTCTTTAGTGATTTTCGTTTTACAAAACTTTGGAGATAATTCAAATATATAATTGATAAAACTCGGGTTTCCTTAGTACTAACTTTGTTGTAATTGAAAAAACAAAAATTCGAGAGATATTATATGTTCTTTTGACTAGCATAACTTACATAGTTTGAAGAGTTCTTCAAATTTCTTATCAATCAAATTTCATGATTTACCTCTGAGTCAAGTACGACAATTAGATAATTAAGAGCACTTAATTTCATTTGATTGCCTCTTCAAATCACAGAATAAACACGTAAATCGATAGACAGCTTAATGTAGAGCGAGAAATTCGTTACGGCATGCAGTTCATGCGTCTAAGGGCGCAGAGGCGTATGTCCTTTGGTTTCAATTATGTGTGCACTTAGTGCATGCTGTTCAAGTACAAGGATAATGTGCACTCACACACACACACACTCACAACAATTTGTGCACATATTGCACATATCTTGCATATCTGTTGTGCAGTCTGTAGGCACCAGCAGCGGACCCGTCGTTATCCTTCAGCCAGCCTGACAACAGGCCAAGCATACCTCTGCTTCTTCTTCTTGTTCCTTTTTGCAGCTCGTGTCAGTCGATCGATATGCAAATGCCACGAACCTGATATTGAAATATAAATACAATCGTACATATGTGCATATTTTCAATGGCAGCCAATGGAATCGCATACATTGACAGGCACTGTGTACATTGTAATTACAAGCGAATTACGTTGGGTTTATTCTCCTTGCGCACCCAGCAAAAATCAATTTCAAACTGCAGGCTCTGGCAATTCCTTTTGCGGTCGCTCGTGCACTCAGTTACCAATTCCAATTAACAATGAAAATTGTCGGCAAATGAAAAATACCAAATAAATAGAAGAAACAAGAGAATTGGTATAGTTAGGAGTGGTCGTCTAGAGGATATTGAGCACTGCTCAACTCAACTATACTATTTAAAGTTAATGGAGGTATCTAAAAACCAAAATTTAATCTGTGTATTCGTCATAGGAACTCTTACGGTAAATATATAACTTATAGCTTTTACTACGGTTAAAATATTATATCAAATTATCTATTATTATCGATAGGGTTTGGCCATGTCTTCTTTTGCTAGTTAGTTATATACTCACAAAAACAATATACCCTGAATTCTCAAATTTAATGGGTACAGGGTATTAAAATCATTGTCAATTTATATATAGATATCAAATCGGACTTGGCGTAATTGAAAAAAAATCTTTAATGAGTTTGTACTGAATTCACTGAATTGTAAAAATTTCAAGTATTTAGAATTTTCATTTGCGTTTTATATGTAGCTGCTCATTTTTAATTTGTTATATTTTTATATATATAATAAGCTAAATTTATTTCTCAAAAAAAAATTATACTCTTATGTATTATATTTCATTTTATTTCGCCACATATTAAATGAACTAAAATATTTAAATATTATTTTTACAAAATTATTATGTTGTTATGTTATATTGTATGAAACAAATTCAATAAAATTTTTGCCGTTTCATTACTCGTTGTTGCCTCACTGTGCTATAGCCGGCGTTTTTCTCTGTTCCCTCTCGATTTCTCGTGCTCTCTCGCTTACCGCTCTGCCCACCCTCTCTCTCCCGCTCTGTCTCTCTCTCTCTCTCCCTCTCTCTCTCTGTTACGTTCGCTGTGGTGTTTTGAATTTTCCTGCTGCTGTTTGTTGCTCCGTTTCAGTTCTTGACTTCAGAGCGCGGACTGCAGTTTGTTTTTTTCAATTCGAACGCAAAGAAATTACAAAGAAATATTATAGCAATATTATCAACCACAAAAATATATAAATATATCAATATATACATACATTATGTATGCATGTACTTAAAACTAAAATAGTGTTTGTGCTCCATGGTTATCAGTGGTTGAGTCACACAGCACGTGTAGGCTTCCAGAACTCAAATTGCGCCATTTTCGCGTCGAGCAACCACATATGACTACATTGACTTTTATGATAATGTTCGAGTTTAGTTTGGTTTATATTTTCGAAAAATATGCTGTGCGCGGTGTACTAAATGAATGTTATTTATAAACCCAACAAATCCAAACAAAAATCTCGAGAGCCTACGCAAGGGGCAGCTGTCTGTTGCTAATGGAAAATGCTTCGAAAAACAAAGTCAAAATGTGCGTTGTACAAGAATCAATTTTTATTTTCACTTTTTAATTTGTTAGTGACATTTTGTGAAATATATTTACTCACATAATTCTTTGTGTATATTTATAGATATTTTTCATAATTTTCTTTTCGAACTGTAATGAATTCGTTCGCCTAAATATTTATATTTTCTGTTTGTTTTTTTTTTCTTTTTTTTTTCTCTTCTTTCCACACTTCTCAATAGCTGCTTTTCTCTCTCTACGCTCTGTTGCTCTCTCAGTCTCTCTCGCAATTTGCTACACTGTCCCACTTTTTTTTTTGCTGGAAACTTAGTTTTGCATTCCAAAATCTTTTTATTCCGCTCATTTGCATTGGTTTCTTTGCGACATTGTTGTTCTTCCACTGATAACAGAAACCGAGCCGCCGAGCGCCGCCGCCAACAGTTCACAGACGACCTATACCAAAATACAAAATAGAAAGAAAAACTCCCCTACCTATTGCTAGGTATATTCGCTGCTGTAAGGTCTCTGATCGTATCGGGGTTGCAGCTGTTGAGTTCCGTTTGGGTTTCCATGTACAGTGGACTCGTGCTAGGGCGCAGTTTCAGACTAGAGATTTGTCAACAAATACATAAAATAGAAGTATGTTGTTAATAAAAATATTCGGAGTGCGATAAATCATTACTCATTGGGATTTTGATTAATTGTCCCGCTCTGTACTTGCAAAGTTTATGCTGCAAATATGAGAGTTCATTGATTAAAATTATTCAGAGAAGAGTAGCATTCTATTTTTTCTATAAATATCTATAAAAAGTAAGTACATAAAAACCAGCCTCAACCTCCACATCTACTATTTACCCTTACTACAGATTAATAAAGTGGATTAAAACAGTCGATTACACCTAATTAATTTTCTAGACTAGATTTGATATAAAAAACAAGTGTCAAAGTACAAAATGCTGCACAAAATCTAATTTTATCATTAAAAAGTCATTCAATCAAATTAATTTTTCGATAAAAACAAATTATTTACTTCCAAATTTTTATAGCACTGTATTTTGTTATCAATTGTAATGTGCGTTGAGCCCCCCATTTCTTGCGACATTTGAAATGTAAAAAGCTGACCACATTAAGTTCTATCAATAAATATATCAGAACTAATAACAAAAGCCACGATAACACTTTCCATAATTATATTACGCAAGTATGTCGGACAATGCATTTGATTTATGATGAATTGGTAGCCGCTATCAGTATTGTAATTCCAATAATATCTGTACACTGTAAGTCCTATATTCGACTTATTTTTAAGGTATTTCAATTTAGTTGAGGTATTTCCAAAACAAAAAAAAAAAAAAAAAAAAGATATAAAATAAATATCTATTTCCTATCAAATTGGTTTTAAAGCTCATAATTAAATCACGTTTGATATCATAAATATATGAGCTCATCATAGTCCGGCAAAACCTAGAAAATTGTCCACAAAATTGGTTGAAGAGTTGGAATAATATAAATAAATTTGACATCTGTTTGAGATGGTAAATAGACAAATCCAAGTTTACGATTTGGCTTAATGTTTTAATCAATATATTGTCTCATAAGACCACTTGCTGTTTGCCCAATTTTTGGCCATAAATATGCGCTTTTTGCTAACAGCAAACCAATTACGAAACAACTCAATAGTCACAAGAAAAGGATAATTTCAACGGAAGTCGAAAAAGTTTTTTTTTTTCCTTTTTTTTCCTTCTTTTTCAACTTGGGCTCAGCTCACTTGTCACTCTGTGGGATATTATCCTTACACTGCGCCCTAAGCTCTGTCGTCGGGCCGTTAAATGATTTTGCGGTGATTTGTGATACACATTTTGGCAGCTCCTGCTGCTGTTGTTGTTGCGGTCTTTTGAGTCATTTATATGACATGCTTTTGGCCACCTTTTTTACCGCCGTCAAGGTCATAATTTTGAGTTGAGAAATTTTTGAATTTTACTTACCGAGTTTATCAATAGGACAGTTGATGTAATGTCATTAGGGAAAGTAGTTAAGAAATTCCAGGAAAATGGGAGGGGCGGCGGGTTAAGAGTTGAAGCTCCAATCCTTGAATACCTAATCAAATTTCATTTTCTGTAGGGATATTAAACAAGTTGAAAAATCTTGTTCTCATTTCAATAAATCATCGATAACTATGTTTATAGATTTTTAGATAAACAAACGAAAATCAATGTATAGTATTTGCAAAGTAAGAAGAAAAATATATAGACTAAAGAATTAGTTTTTAAGTAACATAAATAAATAAAATAAAAATTACAAGCTATAGATTTATATATTCAAATGTTGTACGAATTGTTTTGACAAGGTCATATAACTTCTATTAGAAATGTAAATAAACGAACTTTTCTCTTAGCTGCGTACCACTTTATGGCTAGTCAATAATAAACAAAATTTAATTGCTTTGCATAGACATTTTATGACCTCTGCGGGCCCCAGGGCAACGAATCCCTTCATAGAGTCAGATAATTCAGTTGCAAATGCTGCGGAGAACGGAAGTTTGACTGAAAGCCTTTAAATGATAAAAAACATTTTCTCCGAAAGAAAAAATTACATGAGTTACGTTTTAATTACCGTATTTAATAAACTTCAAAATTTCTAAAAAAGTATAGCTATTATAAAAGGCTTAAATACGTATAAATATTATATTAATGCCTATTTTAATTGTGAGTACTCAGTCTAGACTTTCTGCGCAATTTTAGTGCGAATTCAATGCACACAAACACGCCAGGCATATGGAAATTGTTTTCAAAATTTAATTCAGGGATAAATTATGTTTGTTGGCAGCTGCAGTGCTTCATTTTGACCAAGTTCCATTGCGGAACTTTGGCGTCTTGGCTGGAAAACTACATTGAACTGGTTCATAATCCGCCCGCAACCGGTTATATGTAGTTGCATGTATTGGGAATTCGCTGATGCTTGTTGCAGCTTTGCATCTTTGCAAATGGCTTTGATTTGTTTGGAAATGAATCACATTATTATTATTATTATCATTATTATTTTAAATCTGGGGGAAACTTTTCCGCAACACATCGTAATTGTCTCTGCGCGTGGCTATCGATTCGGCCTGGCTCTAAGGTCAAAGTTTGCTTCATTTGAATTTGGCTTTCAATTCATATATGCATATATGTATTTATTTATCGATCTATTCATTTAGTAACTAGCACACAGCTGCCGCATATAGTATGTGCAGTCGAATGCATTTCTGAAATGCATTTTGAATATCTATTTTTTTTGCTGCCACAAAGACAAACATTTTCTTGGTAAGCGTCCAAAAAATAAATACGTCCATTGGCCATAAACAAATGGCGTTTTGAATATTCAAATTGAATATGGTATACCCTAGAGCCGTTAAATGGTTAAGAGATGTAATAACTACCAAATGGATAAGAAAGGAACTATCTATCTTCAAATTTGTGTAGATTGCCACAGCTTCATATAAAGCAAATGCGATCTAAACTCTGAAAATAAAAATGACTTCTAGACCCAACACAATACACAATTGCCCAAATTACCGAAATAAAACTAGATTATATAATAACACAATACTGAGTAGTGAGACTGAGATAAGAAAACTTTTATTCTATTATATTCTATATTCTCTTATCTAAATCTCAGTGCAGAGTATCTGCCTACTATATCACCCACTTTCTTGCTTGACCTTTAAATGTTTTCCTTTTTGCTATTTCGAACCTGAACTTGAATTTGACGCAGTCTGGACGCATGGCCAACGGCCGTAGACGACTAAATTCTGTTCAAAAATATTTGCAATTTATATGAAAACAGAAAAAAAGAAAAACAAATTTGAAGGCAAAAACAAAAAGTCAAAGTTAATATTCAACAGTTGAACGGATACGTCAATTTCATTTTGCTCTCAAGTATTGCCCCCAGGTGCCACATCACAAACCATAATTCCATAAATTATTATCGACAGCAGTCAATATTTATATGCCAAAAGCAACTTTATGAAAATTATTTCGGAAACCCATTCAGGAAAGGGGATTGAGTATATTGGCTTTGTGCAATGTCTGTCTTGCTACCCGATTCTCTGAAGCTAAAGACTTGAAATTTGCGAGTTCAAAGAGATATGGGGGATATATCTACGTCTATTGGGGCCTGAAAAATCGGATAAAATCTAATCTTCTGTGGGCGCGGCAAATCGGAAAGTGGTTCTGGAGTGTTTTGCAGTCGATGGCACCCGACTACAACGTTCTTATTTTTATATCTTTATTGTGCATAATAATTAAAGACGATTAAGCTTAAAGCAAATAAATTGGAACTTTTTAAAGTATATTTTTATAGCACTTGACAATAATTTTCTAGTTTAAATTTGCAGGCATTTCATTGCTATACTTACACTTGGCTGTCAAGGTCACAGTTTTTGTGTCTGTGTGGCCTTTACCAACTGTGTTACATAATTCCCTCGGTTTGCAAACATCCTTGCTTTGCTCTCATGGCCACTTAATAAATTTGAGGTCCTTTTGAATTGCTTAAATTCTAGTTAACATTTCGGTTTACTCTGGCCTGTTAAGCTCTTAAACTATTTAATTGAGTGCAATTAGTTCCATCTGAAGTGAATTAATTTTACACTGAATTCTCTTGTTCAATTATTAAGTTAGCCATAAGCCGTTTAGCGCCTTTGATTACCGCTCTAAAGCGATTAAGTGGTTGGTTAACGTTTGCATAGAAGTCACTGAGCTTGAAAATGTTTTCAGCTGGTTGTGGCCGTGCCATGCTGCTCATTGACGGACTCTCTGAATTGACTTAGGGGGTAAATCAATTTAGAATACGCCGATGGCACTGTGACGCACGCGTCTATTGCTTAAATTGGAAACAGGAACTACAATCTGAGGAGGGTCAGCTTTGCTCTATGTAAACGAAAAGTTGTTGACGTATGTATATTGATTTCATATTTCATATCGTATTTCGGGATTGATTACTAAATTTCAAAGACAAGCCACAAGCTAGTGAAATTTTCATTTGATGAGATGGACAAGACTTAATTGAGATATATCAAACGTTGTCATATCACTTCAATTGAGAATTTGACAACAAGAATCAGACTCAAATTCTACTTCGATGAGCATTTTAGCTAGAGATATTTTGGAAATCTGAAGAGTTGTATTGTCGGAAATATTTCCATATATTATATTTGGTATGATATATGAATTAAAATTAATTAATTTGTTATAATACTTTTTATGTTACTTCCTTTGATTTCCAATCTGGAGGAAAGTCCACTTTACTCGACGAAATATACTGCAAAACTGAAGTCTGACTTAACGAGGGGCAATTAACATAAAGACTTAAAATACAATCGATAGACAATTAACATAAAGTCAGGCACATATCGATATACGAGAATTATTAACATTAAAGCTTTACATTATGGAAATGTGATTAACTGCTAATAAGAATGTTCTAGTGGGGAATTTCCGACTGGAAGATATATGTATATACTTAATATTTATATATTTGTATATAATTAAGATTAATTTATATGCCAAGTCCTAGTGGAGTCCAAAGATTATGAGATATTATTATAATTAGCCCCCGTATACCCATAAACTATAACTTATCACTTGACTGTGGCGACAATAATAAATCATATTTGACGAGCAACGCTCACAAAAGTAAACAACTATAATATTTTTGCAAAAAATTCCTCTTTCAATTGATAAAAATTGCATAGATATTGGAAAAAGAGCAGCGAAATAGCTGAAGGGGACAACAGCGGGAGACTCTGGCACTTGATGTTGCCCTTCAATTGAGCGCGTCTCGTCATTGCACTTGACTGCAGCCAGTCAGTGCATCAATTACTGTGGCACATAGTACTCTAATTATACGATCTTTCGCGCTTTATCTGTCTGTGGCGGCGCCTTGATGGATAAGCGTCTCTAATGAAAGCGCGTGTTGATAGCGGTAATTGTCTGCTATCAGCAGCTACTTTTGCGTCCAATTTAAATCTCCCGCTATCAGCATCCATGAGAAACGAAAAGACTTTAATTTGTTTATTTTTTTACTTGTATTATAACGGCAATTAGCATGGTCTACCATGGCGCTAAGTGCACTGGATCTATCCAGTTAAAAGTTCAAATATTTACTCGACATCTGCAAATAAAATTTTCAGCATCTTCAAGTGGAATACTTGCGATACGATTAGCGCCCAACGTCACATTGTCAATTAACAATGGAAATTCCAAAATTTAGAGGTGTGTAAAAAAATGTTTCTTAACTATGGACTAACTTAACAGAAGTATCATTCATTGGGGCTGTAATATGTTCTTTACAATATTATATTTGAATACTTATTACCTAATTTGTTAAAAAATTTTATATAAAATCTTACGAAACCCGACGACGTTTTTAAATTCAAGAAAATTTGTAATTTCAACATTTATAAGAATTATATTTTATTAAATAACATAATAACAATGCAGCTATATTTTAAGGAAAGTTTTTATTTTTCATTTTTAAACTTTTTATAGTAATTTGTAATATTTTAATAGAAGTATTTCCTATCCTTTCCCCAACTTTTCCCCAACTTTCGCTCAGCATGGAACTTAGCCATTTGAGGCGTATTAAAAACATATCCAAATTAAAGTTTCCGTCTGATGAACCATAAACCATCCACAAGATGATATTTCTTTTTTAGGTATATATGGATATACGATATCACAGTTGTTCTTCGATATCTCAGTGGTATTTCAGGCTTGGCTTTCACTCCCATTGCTTGCAGCTGAAAACGAACAGTAAATGTGATTACAATTGAAATCTGATATACTTATATATACATACATACCTACATATATATGCTTAAGCACACAAAGAGCGAGAGAATGAATTTGCTGTACTTTTGACTCTGCGTGATTTTAGCACATTTTCTTATTGTTTGGCAGTTTTTTTTTATTGATTGGTTTGCCTTTTGGTGTTCTCTGTGCAAAGATCCGCTTGAAATGTGGAAGTTTTCATGCTAAGTGAATTTACTGGATTTTAACCAGTTTAAGTTGGTTATTGCGGCAGGTCGGTCGATAGGCTATTGCCCATAGATAAGCAATTCGATTAGGATAGGTTAGGTAGGAAGCGTGCGCTGAAATATAAATGAAGTGATTTAGCTGTTAGGAATTTTTGGAAATGTATATCGAGTGAAAGCACACTTATTATGAATTCAAGGATTCAAGGAATTTTTGGCTGCCGCTGTTTAGCTAAATAATGTCCTTCATATATAATGTATAAGTATATATATATATATATATATACATATATATATATTGTATATGTGTATTTGAACAAGGACCCACGAGTCGCTTAAGCAAACTCGTTTGACATTTTGTTTAATCTTCTACTTACAGACACTCGCAAATTTGAGCTCAACTAGGCGGCAAGAAACGGTATAGCAAAGAACAACACACCCCTACACCCACACACACGACAAGTAAACACACACACATACACACATAGTGTATATTATGCCCGCAGAAATCAATAACTCTGCCGTATACCGAGCTCAAGTCGTAAACAACGTAAATCAACAACAAAAGGCCGGAGCATGAGTGGTCGGACGGAAAAGGATTACGACAGTGCGACGCCAGCGTTGCAGCAACAAATGAACCTCGCCCGCCGCGCCTGCTGGAGCAGCTGCACAACAAGCACAGCAGTTCCTCCCATTCCCAGCGCCGACTCCAATTCCAGTTCCAGTTATCGCCTTGGTGCTATAAAAACTCAATTGCGCGAAAGAACAGCTTGGCAGCCAGTGAATCGAATGGCTCGAAATCAAAGCGTGCACCACTTGGCTGCACCACCACCAATCGCACCACCGAGCGAGCAGCCATCAGCAGCCACAAAAATGTGTAAATACAGTGAGAGCGGCAGCTGGCAGCGGCAACTGTTGCTCCTGTTATGCGGCATTTGTTTGCTTTTGGGCGGCATCGAGGCGCGTCCCAATATGAGTGCAGCCAGCAGCTCCAGCTCCAGCTCCAGTTCCAGTTCCAGTTCCAGCTCCAGCTCCACAATGAAGCCGGCGGATGTTATGCCACAGCTAAACGTAAGTTTCAATAATTTTTTGATAAATTTGGGGCTATCCTAGGATATCGAACTGTCATTATTTTGAGAAAGAGTTTCGGGCAATTCGATTTAAATTAATTTTTATTTTTAATAGAGATTTTTACTCTCAAATTAAAGGATATAAAATATGTTATGAGTGATCCTAAATAATTTATTATTTTTACAGGATCAATCAGAGTTTTCTTTATTACCTTTGATGGCTTAGAAGTTTGCCCATTTGGCTATCCATTAAATCTGTTTATTTTTCCATTCAACTGATTAAGGATCCTTTACAAGATTCTCCAGTTCTATAAGCTTTTCAAGTACTATTCTACTTTGATAGTGATTAGAATATTGATTCATTCATCCGAATGTTGTAGGCTCGCCAAATGCTCTTTATTTGATTAGGATTTTATAATTTATTTAATCCATCCTTTTTCTTTCATATAAATTCTGGTGTATTTCGAATCCTTAGCTTAACTGTAAAGCACAATCATTCCCATTTATATCCTTCAATTCAAGAGCTGCACTTTAACTTTTCTTTTTTTGCTTTAAATTTCGTGTTTCCCTCATTCTCACCGCATAAAATCAAGTCATTTATAATTAATGAGCTGCCATTTGATTCCAACTGCTTTTAAACTGATTTCAATTGGGCTCTGAGTGCTGTCAATTTGGATAGTTAAATGTAATTGAGTATGAGAATCCTTTGGGTGCTCGGACTAGGTCGGAAATTTTCCTGAACAATATAAATTTCTTTGGCTGCCTCCTTTGGCAGTAAGTCCTCAGGCTTGCCCAACTATTGGTCAATTCACTCAACTGTCAGCAAAATTCAACGACTGCGCAAAAAAATTGCCTTTAATTATGATAATTGGCCAAGTTGAAGCATTGCAAAACGCTGGAAATGTCTCATGTCATGCGTTATTAACAAATGTGTCGGCTGACGTCAATTGTTGACAGACAGAATGGACAGACAACCGACTGAATATATAGTCTATGATAAATACGACTGTCCCAGCCTTAAGAGATAAATGTAGTTTGTAATATGACAGGGATTACTTTGGCTGATTGTTCCACTTAGATGGTTGACTGACACAAAGATAAATGTATTTGAGATTGTAAAATAAGAAGTCACAATTTAGCGAGGGATTAGAATATGATAATGAAATGATAAAAATTAAATGGAATATAAGAACCTTAAATTATTAAATTATTAAATTTGAGTCTGCAAAAGAAAGCAAAAAAGGCACTGACCTATAACAAGATATCGTGGACTGAAACAATGGGAAATACCAAACGACATATGATACATTATTTATGAGAATTCCATTCATGAATTTTTCCGCTGAGGGAATCACCCTTCAATTAACTGTCTAGCAGCTCGATAAAGTGCTTTCGACACTATTTGACATTATTTACGGACAATTACCAAAATGTGTACCAAATTCGAACTCATAAAAACCGAATCAATTTTAGCGGCGCATTGGCCAATGATTACATTTATGCTTATATCCTTTCGCCCAACACGTTTAGCTGGCACAGACGACAACGACGTCGTCGTTGGCTGCGTCAACGGCGTCGCCGCCACCTGTGCCCCTTCCCTATGCCGCACACCTGAAAGCTGACGCTCATGGCGAGAAGGACCTGTTCGATGTGTCGCTCGACGACGAGGAGGAGGAGGGACATCATCACACGGAACGCTATCCGCTATCCCAAGTGGATTTCGCACGGGTCAAGACGCCGTTCATAATTGGCATTTGGATACTTTCCGCGAGCATAGCCAAAATCGGTGAGTATAATAAGCATATATAGTACCTACAATTTACACGTGTATATGCATATAGTATATAGCTCTAGTTACTGTGTGTGTGGGCGTGGCTGTAGGCAAACAGCGGTTGCCAGGACAGCAAAATCAATATGTTTTATATAACGTCAGCTCTGCCGGTGTCACTGACATGCAGATTTACGTCAAATTGTAAACGTGTGTGTGGGAGACTGTGTGTGTGTGTGTTTGTGTGTCTGAATCGATGTGTAGGTGTGCAGCCCTGTCCCAGCTGAAGGACATTGCATAAGCGCCAGCCAAGTGCGCAACAAGCACAACGAAAACCTTGACACTGCCTGCTAAAAAGCAACCCCCAAAAACTGTAATTCAATCTCAGCACCAACCCACAACCCGTGGCCCACGCATCAGCCCCAGGAGCAACAATTTGCTGATTGCATAAACCATTTTGGCTGCAATCTCGATTCCGACCTCCCACACCTCTCGCCCGTTGACCCCTTCGTGCTCTTGACTTTGTTATGCTGCTTGGCTTACTGATTCGAACCTTGAATGCTTTTTTTTTTAATATTTTTATATTATATTCGCTTTTGCACAAAAATCCTTTTGCTAAAGGCCATCAAATATGCGCCCGAAAGGCACACGCAGCAGCACACCCAAACCACTCACCCACCCATTGTTGGGCTCTTTTTATGGACACCCACCCGCTGTGCCGCAAGTGACCAGAGTCACTTATATAATGATTAGAAATATTTTCATTATTCCAAAATTATGCAAAAGTTAATTAAATAAAAGTCTCACTTTAAACTTGACGAAATTTTTCGGGGAGGTTAATTAGCCACGGGTTCTACAGAAGTTTCATAATAAAGAGAACATATTTATAGATTAAAATTTTTACTACAAGTACTACTCGTATATACTATATATATTTATGTAGACAGCCAGATTATAGCATTTCTGTCTATTTTTATTACTTTACTGAAAAGGATATATTGGTCTCGCTGCAGACGGCTTTTATTTTGATGTTAAATAATATCAGATAAATCATAAAATCGAAATAAAAATTAAATTAAATCTATTCAAAATAGATAAAAGAAACTTTTATATAAAGTTTCTTCTGCACTCGTTTTGACAATAATAAAATGTAATCATAAATTATAATGAAAATAACTTGAGATATTTCAAATGCAAGGGATCATATTTTATCTTAAATTACACTTATATCATATCTAATAATGTTCTAGTACAACTTTATCTCTAGAAAATTTGCTAATCTCAGTAAATCATAATAAATACTTGCGCATATTTGCGTTGTAAGCCTCAAGTGCCTTGTTTTATGTAGCATAGTGTACTATATAGTAGCATAGTCATAAAAGCCATTGACCCAAATACAAAAATCAACAATAAACAAAGTGTATATTCGCGAGGTATGTGGGAGGGGATCTGGAGGCGAAATTTCCATGTAAATGGGCCTTTGTTGAAATGGAAATTGCTATTGTCTCGCTTTTTACAGTCAGTGTAACTTCGGCAAAAGTATTTGTAAGCCACGCCCTCGTCGACGCCCACAACTACTTCGATATGTACATATGCAAATTCATGGGCATTGTGAGGCCCATGTCAAGTTTTTTTTTGGCATTTAAAATTTATATTTGTTTTTCGCTTTACATTTCAGGATTTCACATGACACCCAAGTTGCATCTGATATTTCCGGAATCCTGCCTGCTGATTGTCGTGGGCGTGGTCATAGGCGTTGTGCTCTACTTTTGCACGGATGTTGCCGTCTCCCCACTCACGCCGAACACTTTCTTCTTCTACATGCTGCCGCCAATAATTCTGGATGCGGGCTACTTTATGCCGAATCGCATGTTCTTCGACAACCTGGGCACCATCCTACTAATGGCCGTCGTTGGCACCATCTTCAATGTGGCCACAATTGGTAAGCGAATCCATTGAATCGGTTTGCACTGTAGTTGCGTCATCGTCATCGTATCTGCGCCGTCAATTGAGTGGAACGCGACCCTTTAAGTGTGCTGAAATTGAAGTGGTTGAAGTGGTTGCTCAGCCATGACTGCACCACTTGATGGTGGATCACAGTCATCCATTACGCGCGGTAGCTCAATTCATTTGCTCTCTCATGGAGCTTAACAAAAGCATAGATAGTTGGAGTTGGGGCTCTTGGCGTATTTGCTGTAATAGTTAATATGCTGGCTAGATATTATATTTGATCCAGATGAAGCTATATAATTCGGCTTGTATATAAACATAAATAGTTTCACAAAGGTAAAGTTTAATCTTTCAACAACCATAAAGTTATTCTAAACATTTCCAAATTATCAATTCGGTTTTTCATATAGATAATGTGATTTTAATTTTAAACCTTTTCGGAATGTAAAACTGAAGCCATTTGGGAGTTTTATATATGTTTTTTATATAAGTATATGCTTTTTATTTCCTATTTAAATACCTATATTCATTTATATAGCTAATATAACCACAATAAAACATTATAATATGATGTCAGTGCAGGCAGTGTAGCGTTAACTCTCAACATTTCAATTGCAATTTTCACACGCCGACAAAGTAAGCCAAATTACTGGATACATATATGGAGCATTACTTAGAACACATGGAACAATGGCGACACGCTTGTTACACACACACTCACACACACACATCAAAATTTGTGGCACGCGAACAACAAACATTGTTGTCCAAGGGCAGGGCAACATGAGCATGGAACGGAGAGAGAGAGAGAGAGGGGCAGATGAGGGATGTGGGGGAGGGAACAGTTGTAGATGACCGTTTAGACGTGATTTATGCCAAATGTGGCACCGCACGGGATTGATGTGAATGTGTGCATGCACATACACATACATAGACACATACACACATACACAGATACAGATACTTGCCTATCTAGGGTAATTTTTGAGGAAACGAGATTTAATGATGAAGGCACGAGGCATTACGCTCGGTTGGCTCACATCCCCACAAAAGTGTTTTTAATGAGAAATAAGCAAATATGTACAGATCTGAGAGATTTCGTTACACCTAAATGTTGACAAATGTTAGATAAAGCCAACATTAAAACTCATATGAAATGTAGTATTTCTTTGAGTAAGTTGAAATTTCAGATTTTTGTTGGTGACTTGTTGAGATTTTATTACGCGTGCCTGTCCTAGTATTTTATTGAAGCTACTACCAGTATTTCTACTGATATACAAAGCTGCTAGATTTTATTACAAATGTTAGATAAAGCCAACTTTGAAACTCATTATAAATGTGGTAGTTGAGAAAGTTGAAATTCAAGATTTTTGTTGTTGATTTGTTGAGGTTGTTTTGCATGTTCTTTTTCGAGTATTATTCTACACCAACTGCCTGTATTTCTACATGTATGCGGCTACTACTTTTTCTGCAGAGCTAAAACTTATCCTTTACTTCTCCTGCGACAGCGAAATTTGTACTTCTACGGCTTAAATATTCCTGGTCCTGCAGTTATTAATAGCTGTAGCTATCTGTCAGTACTTTTTAATAAAATTGCTACTACATTCGAATTATTAATTGACTTAAATTCAACCTGTGCTCAATCTCAATCTCAAAACTTTAATAGTTATTTCAACAAATAACCCGATATATATACAGCTTATTCCTATTTCAATTGAGTTAGAAGAACTCAGTTTAATAAAGTGTCCGCACACGTGCCGACCTGTGCAACTGACACTGACAACTGGCAGTAAATTTAAAAAAGGGGGAAAATTGCAATGGCTGAGTGTAGAGATTCATGCCCGTCCTTGCATTGCAGGTGGCTCGCTTTATGCGTGTGGCGTGATGGGCATCTTTGGCGATGAGACACCCAAGCTATTGGACGTCTTTCTGTTTGCCTCGCTTATTTCCGCCGTGGATCCGGTGGCAGTCCTCGCCGTATTCGAGGAAATACACGTCAACGAGATCCTCTACATTGTTGTCTTCGGCGAGTCCCTGCTAAACGATGCCGTTACGGTAAGTACAGATGCTTTTATTGGGTGATTCGCCTGAAACTTTTACAAGCCCATCAAATCATCGTTTAAGCCACGAAGTGGCTCGTCTCTCGAAATGCAACTACCGATTGTTACTACCTGGCTATACTATATACGGTTGATATGCTCTTGCAGGTTGTCATGTATCACATGATGGAAGTCTATAACGAAATTGGATTGCCGCACATAATGGCACAGGACATTGCCAGCGGCGTTGGCTCCTTTTTCGTTGTGGCTCTGGGTGGCACTGCCATAGGTAAGACGCAAAGCCAATTAATACAAATATATATACATAAAAAAACATGAAAGTATTGAATAAATGCTATAAATACGAGTAGATTAGAGACATTCATCCAGCTGTAGTTCATTATAAATGCATAATCAGATTGGTGTATATTATATAACTCGCATTGAACATATAAGAGTGTTCTTACTGGGAGAAGGAGATATCCAGAGCCCTGCAGTACAGTACTGACAATTCTGATTTCCTTGGCGAAAAAATTTTTTAATTTTTATTCAAATATATTCGTATATCCCATTTCAGTACATATTTTATTTGTATATTTTTATTTTCCTTACACAGGCATCATTTGGGGCTTTCTAACCGGTCTGGTAACTCGATTTACGGACCATGTGCGTGTCATAGAGCCCATATTCATATTCGTTATGGCCTATCTGGCGTATCTAAATGCGGAAATCTTTCATATGAGCGGTATTCTAGCGTAAGTATGATCTAAATAAAACTAATATAAATATTAGTATAAATAAATATTTCCACATTTTACCTTTTACCCTCTCTTACTCTCTCTCGTCCAGCATTACCTTCTGCGGCATCACAATGAAAAACTATGTGGAATCGAATATTTCCCAAAAATCGCACACGACCGTTAAATATGCCCTGAAGATGTTATCCAGCTCGGCGGAGACAATTATCTTTATGTTCCTAGGCGTGGCGACAGTCAATAACATGCATGTGTGGAATACGTGGTTTGTGGTGCTAACCATTACCTTCTGCTCAGTATTTCGGGTGATCGGTGGGTGATCCAGCTACCCTTCCAAATGTCGAATATCGTAACCATTCTCTGCCTGCACAGGTGTCATTATATTGTCGGCCATTGCCAATCGTTTTCGACTGCACAAATTGTCGCGGGTGGATCAGTTCGTCATGTCGTATGGCGGTCTGCGTGGCGCTGTTGCCTTTGCTCTCGTGCTGCTCGTCGATGAGAGGGTGGTCAAGCATAAGAACATGTTTGTGACCACAACCATAGCTGTGATCTACTTTACGGTGTTTCTGCAAGGCATCACCATAAAGCCGCTCGTCAAGATATTAAATGTGAAACGAGCGAACAAACGCAAACCCTCCATGAATGAGCGCATACATGAACGTGTAAGTTTGACATGCATGTTATTTAGAAGTCTTATTATGATAAAATATATATAAATACTTTGAATATTTTACCTTACGCTCCCGATGAAAACTTGCTAATCCACATTATTAATTTGTTTATTCCTTAGTTCATGGACCACTTGATGGCTGGCATTGAGGATATTGTGGGCAAGACAGGCAACTACAATGTGCGTGATAAGTTCAAGCGTTTCGACAATCGCTTCATACGCCCACTGCTGATCAGAGATCTGAAGGTAGGCATCGAATAAAATTTTCCTAACCAGTTTGAGTCACGAATTATCTAATCTCTCTTCCTCTCCATCTCTGTATGTTTTATCTTCAGGGCGCTGAACCAAAGATTATTGAGACGTACTCCAAGCTGACCATGCGCGATGCCATGGAGGTGATGCGTCGCAATCCCTCAACCATTGGCCAAATGACGGGCACCGAGTCGATGAGTGCACTGTTTAGGAATTATACCAATAATTATATTGGTGGCAGGTGGGCACCGCCAACCATATACACCACCTGGTAAACGAATTTTGGATAATCGATAAACAATAATCGATAACGATAACAATAGCAGTACAATGCATGTATGCAACAAATTAAACAACAAAACTTTTGTAGTCCTTTCTTAGCATGAACAGCACAATGTTTACCAAACAATTTGATTGGCTCCTGATTTGTACACTCAATAATACTTCTCTCTCTCACACTATTATTCTCTATATATTACTTTTGCATATCTAAAATTCGTTTATCTGTATCTTTAGTTAATACTTGGTAGTGTTATATGTACATGTATATATTTAAGAACTTTATTTGATTGCCTACTAATCTCTTGATTCGCACAGTCCAAGCTTAACAAATCTGGATAATTCGTGCTCCCACAACCTCGATATGGCTGAACTGGACTATAATCCATCGAAAAAGGATTTGACTGATGCCAAGATCCATCACTTGCTCGCCGAAGAACTAAAGCCCTATCGAAGGGTATGTATACCGATAATGTTAGAGTTGAGCATTACAGCATAATAATCGATTTTGGTTTGGTTTTCTATGATATAGCAGTACCAGTTTTATCGACTACTACTATATACCTTATAGCATCTTCACATACACATAGAGACACACACACAGCCCAAGTTCTTAAATACTAACCCAATATATGATATATGTCACGGTTCTAATCGATCTCACCAAAAATACTTGACGCCTCGTAGACGTATTTGTATTTTATGCTTTCACCTTAGTTTCCTTTTTGGGCAATTGGTTTTGAGACACGCTTCTCTCTATCTCTCTCTATCTCTCTCTTAATATATATAAATATCTATATTTCTCTATCTCTCACACATACTCTCTATTTACATATGCTGATTATATCTATAAATTTAGATATATTTGTAATTAATCGTTTGTTTGATTTCTTCCCGTTGTTACGAACTCAACTTCGACTTCAACTTCTCGTCAACGTCACGTATTCAACTAAAACAAAAAACAAAAAAATATATCCAAAAACTACTTCAAATTTTTGTGTGCTTTGAAAATTATTTACGAAACTGTACAAAAATATTCAAATATTTTCGTAATGAAAGGCTTCCATACAAATGGTACGAATAAATTGGTTCAAACTGATTTAAGAGTTTTGTTTTTCATTTTTAATTTCGTTTACTTAACAAATTTTTATAACTAATTTTAATTAAAACAATTTTTTCTGTATATGTTACACTCTTTGTGAGTCTGTACTAATGACCACAAAACTTTTTTGTAATGCATATAATTAATTATATTAATTATACTAATTAATTAATCAACGGTTTCTAGTAAATATCTTAATGTATTCTAATTGGTGTCTATATGAAAAGAAAACACATACAAAAAACAAAACAGTCTTTAAATAATCGTATTCATAATCAACTTTTCTCTAAATGACAACAATAATTCTCACATGTTATATAAATATACATATGTATATGTATAATTAAATCCAATTTGATAAAGCTCTAAAGGCCGATCTGTTATATATATATTTCTTTTATTTATAAATTTTTTTTTTTATTTTAGAGAACTTTTACATTCATTGTACATCAAAAAAGCTTAAAAGAAAAAAACATGATTAGGTATAGATAGACTCAATAGTATATTAAATTGATTCAGCTAAAATCGTTTTAAAATAGATTTGCAAATCTCTGAATATATTCTTCTTATAAAAAGATTTTTGATAAATTAGAAAATGTAGAAAATTAAAAATTAATAAAACAAATACTTAACATTTTTTATTAGATTATTTTTACCTTAGTATTTCAAGTTTTGTAAGGAAAAACATTTGTTTTTAAATTTAAAGTCTTATATTATAAATTGAATTGGACATCTGAAACCAAACCCCTTATTCAGTTTAGTGAAAAGGTACACACATTTTTTGTTATCCTATTTTATTTTATTTGTTTATCACTTTTTCCACTTACGAAAATAATATGATTAATCTTCTACTTTTGCAAGATACTTATAACACTCACTGTTTAGCAAGAATCAAATATATATAAATATTTATATATAATCATATTTGTTGTGTTGCAATATATATCTTTCTAATATTATATTTCTGTATACTCTTTTCAAAACATAAATTAGTGCTTGAAACAAATGAATATGTATGAGATCTGCTCAATATTTATATGTTTTGTCCTCTTCGCTTGATATAAAAAAATTTTCATCTAATTTTGAAGATATTTAAAAACACTTTTTATGGTCTATTTGTGGATATTTTTATAAACAGAAAAAGTTATTGAAGAACAGGCCTGAAAAAGATAGGACATCATCAGTGTTTAGCTATAAAAAGAATGCAACTGAGTCCTATATGGAGGACTTCTCTTTAAATCAACTAAAATACTTTCATACTGGATATTATTTATAAATCAAATGATTTCTAAGTCTTTCATCATTAATACGTTTATTATTGGAAAGAGTATTAATGTTTCGGTTGATCCGAAGTTAACCCTCAATTGTTGCCCCCAAATGCACAGTCCTCGATAACTCTATAACTATATATAAATATATTAAAATATACATATATGTAAATTTATTAATCAGATGGTATAATCTCTATATATAATCTGTACAAATGTTATGCGACCTCTTTACACCATAATCAATTGTTGTTTTTGCTAGTTCTCAGCGAATTAAATTAATAACTTTTTCTTTGTGTGAAATAAATGTTAAGCATTGCCCCGATGCTAGTTAATCCCTTAACGATTTCTATATATATATATATATATGTATCACCTAAGAACACCATTTGTTCGTATATGTCTGATCTTGCATTAAATGTGCTTTCGTCATATTCCTTACAGCACCGTCGTCTTAGTTATAGCCGACACGCAGTAGATGACAGAGATTTGTCCACACAGGTGAGTTCATGAAAACACATTGACAAATCTCTGAGAGCACCTATATAGTACCATCTCAAATCTATATATAACAAATATGATTTCTATGCATGTATCATTTTAGGTCAATTATAAAATGCAAATGAATTTCCGTCGCATGTTCAACGATCGCAAACATCACAAGCGCAGCAAACGTGGCGCCAGCAATAAGGTAAGGATAGATCTTTGATCCAAAATTGTAAATTTGATTTTAATGTACATTTATTTGGGCAGGAGACCAAGGAGAATGTCAAACAGAACCATGTCTCCTTCCATGATTTCCAGCAGAACGGCACCGCGAAGCAGCTCTCCAATGGTACGAATACGCATCCGAGTTCAAACCATTCACGCAAAAAATCTTACAGAAAAAGACATACTCACAATTCACTTAACAAATATCGTAGATTAGACATAGGTAAATGACGCTAAATGAATACAGAAATTAAATATTTAAAAATCAATCAAAACAAACTAATTCCTCCAATTCGTAGTAGCATCTGTAGAGAGCTATTAACAAAATTGAAAATTATCAGTTGATTATCTAGACTGTAGCTGTGTCCCAGATATAATCTGAGCATTTAAGTAGAGTTTATTTCGATTTTTATAATTTGATCAACATCAATACAATTTAACCAAGTCTAACTATACATAACCCGCACTTCATTATATTTAAGTTTCTTATGCATTTCTAATAAGCATGTCAGGGGATCGTAAAATATAAAACAAAATTATTTCAACTTTATAGTACATTTTTCCACCTATCAATTTTACGATCTCTTACATAATACATTACATTTTGTTATTAATATTTGTTTACAAAATTCGTTTGAAGAACAATTGGTTACTAATTCTAAATACCCAAAAAATCTTCTTTTTTTGTCTTCCTCCTACGACACACGCTATCCCTCCCGATGTCTACCAACAAAAAACAATTGGTTGAAACTAAAAAAAAAAAACTGTTTAAAAAAACATTTGTTTTGCACATTTAACAACACTGCCAACACGCACTCACCAAAAACCAATTCATTTTGTGTTTAACAACTCCATCAATGATATATATAATCTTGTGATATTATATCATCTAAAGACTATATTAACGATGTGCTTAATGAAACAGCGGAGGATTGCCAACAGAATCCGAATGAGATCAATGTCATTGGACCCAGCGACGATTGGGACGATGGTCTAACATTTACAGCGAAATCATCACGTAAGTTCCATTTGCTTCTATATGTTCCATATCTATGTCATTAATCGTCAACTAATTCGTGTAAGCGATATGCCATATAGGGTTATTGGTGGCCGGGCCATTGCATTGCCTTATAAGAGTTATGATTTCAATGTTTCTCATTTATCGATTGAACCTCTAGCGATCTCTATGCTGAGCACACGATCGGTGGTTATATAGCTAAAACCGATTTGTGTTCTTCTTCTTTATTCCTTTTCAGTTTTTCGTTTTCAATCTGAACAATTGACTACACAAAAATGCCATCAAGTATTTCATTTGATCCTTTATCGAAATGGGCCTTACGCCAGACTTTATCTATATGATATTACACTGTCCGACACAACTGCTTAAAGTACAGTAAATATAGTTTCGGAAGGCTATGAACATTTTGTACAATTTGCTCTAGTGGTCTTTTATATCAAGTAGCCAAAGTTGATTTGCTGTTGAAATCTAGATGCAAATTTTTCTAATTTTTTATATATTCCCACACTTTAATGACACCTGACTCAAATGATAACAGATCAACTCTAGAGCCAAAGCTTTTGCTAAACCTTTTTGATATTCTTTTTATTTTGACCACCTAAAATCGCCCTTAAACGCGTAATCTTTGGCTAGTACCTAAAATAAATAAACTAAAAGCTATAACGACAATATTTCTATATATATTTTTTTTATCCCTATTTTATGCCTATCCAATTTCATTTGATTTGACATACCAATATGTTGCTCGATATATCCGTATATATCCGCATATTAGCTGACTCGGATCGCGCCAATAATAACTCTCTGATAGCGCATATACAAAACCTGCCCGGTTTTGATGCATCTAAAGCGCGCATCGTTCAGCATTATGCGCCCAAACTTGAGGACGGTCCTCAGCCAGAACTAGACTCGCCCGATCCACCAGTTGGACCCACAGCGGCCGAACTGATCCTGCCCTGGCGACGGGATCGTTCATACCAGAGCATTGGTAAACAATATCAACAAGAATCAAACAACAACAACAACAACCACAAAAAATATCTATAATTATCTGAAACAGAATCTTTGGCTATACAAAATCACATATTTAACGACATTCCATATCTTCCATTATCCATACACCTTCGATATGCATATACATCTGTAGATCATCCGCTTAGGCCTGACACACACGAATATCTCGGAAGTTCCTCATCTGAATTCTATAGAAAAAATATATATATAAAATATTGCCAGCATTTCTATTCTTGTAAATATTTAAAAATAAAGTAATATTTCCTACATCTCAAATTGCATACTTAAAGTTTAAAACTTAAAATTTCGTCAGCATTTACAGTTGGGAGAAGCGTAATAAATAAGTTCAAATTTATCTTGATATAATAAAATATTTATATATTAGCAAAATACTTTCAGTCGATATATCTAAAATATCAGACAGTTTACTTGACAACTGACGCTGAATCTTATATTTTTTCCCCGCTTCTCTCTTTGACTTAAAGTCGCTCATCTCCATTCACTCTTTTATCATTCGTCACTCATCAAAATTGACCAAGGCCAAAGATAAATTCTTTGAATAAGCAAAGCTATAAAACCGTTTATCTATCTCATATTCTTTTAGAAATTGAATGTACAAACGTAAATTGTGCTAAAACATTTGAAGCTGCTGTTTAAGCTATACCGAGTTTCATTTAGTTGCTTCTGTTTTTTCTGTTTTCCATTTTTTTAGTTGTGTTAACAGATTTTTACTGAGGCCCATTTTATTTAGTTCCTATTAAATAAATATTATAATTTATCATAATCCCTTATATATTTCTGAATTGGCAACACACAAATATATAAGCTCAAAAATGCAGTTAGCTTAACTACCTGTTAAAGCATAACAGCTAGATCAGCTGACGTCTATTTTAATGGGAACACGATATGACTGGGCCTATGTATTCTGTACTTACTCTTCTATGTTCTTTAACTGTCTTCAATAGTTGTCATCGATGTCTGTGAAACGACTGATTGTTATATATATATATATATATATACACATCCATGTACCTAAAAACTCTCGCTGAATTGCTTGATTGATAGAGAGAGAAAAAATCAACAAAAAAACCAAACACCTCTGCAATACAGCTCGTAGTTCTTGTAGTTCCATAAATCCATAACTAATGATAATTACCATAGGCGACCATCTGAAAAAGCAATGCCAAAATTTAGTATTTATATGTAGAAACCCATAATGTTACGCAAATCAATTGAAATTGAAATCATAAAACCAAAAATTGAAAGCATTTGAAACATTTCGAGCATTTTGAAGCGAACCAAACAGCAAAAGCAGCATGGCATTTTTGTGCATGACAAAGTTATTTGTTGTTGCCCTCCCAGAACCATATACAACCTCTTAAGTTCAAAGACGCGTCGACACAGCAAATATGTTATTATACGAATATTTTTGTTATTCTTCTTTTCATACAAAAAAGACGAATCAAATCAAGCCGAATCAAACCGAATCGAATCGAATCGAAGATGTCATATATTATATTAACGTATTATATTAACGTTAAATTTATAATTAAGCTCTTTAAAACTCATTTGTAAATTATGAATTATATACTTTTTTGTTTCATTGAGCATAATACAATAAAAGTTTATTTCGATTCAAAAACGTTCTATTGATATGGAACTATTTGAATTTCTATCGAATTTTTAAATATAACTTTATATTTTCTAAACTTCAGCTAGAAGAATCTGTCCAGCTCCAGTTCAGATATCATTTGAGCTGTCGAATCAGTTCAGCTTTGCCATCTTGATTCGATTCAATTTGATTTCTGTATGCCGATTAAGACGGAATTGTTTTGCATTTTAGTTGAGCGCACTTTGTTCATGCCTCCTCTCCCGATATTTAGTAGTTATCGATAACTGAGCTTAAGCGAAGCAGCCAAGCTGAACGCGCGATGCATGCCACAGAACAGTCAAACAACTTTGAAAACCTACTGAAAAACAATCACAAAATTTCTATCCCATAGTGGCGGAGCATCCAATACCCGAAGAGGATCGTAATTTATCGCGCGACTCGGACGGCGAACGGCGCGTGGCCACGCCCACAGCCACAGAGTCGCAGCTGCCGTGGAAACGTCAGGGCGATGAGTGTACAGACGCAGTACAGCAAAATGAATTTCCCGCCTGGGCTTCAAACAAGGAGTATTTGGCATACAATTCGCCTAGCGCCACCTTTCTAGGTAAGATAAAAAGTTAATCAAGCTGCTGACGAGATAGCAACCAGTCCAGCTCCAAGTACGGACGGGAACGGGCAGTTTTCCAACACTGAATGTACAAATTCCGGTTCCGTTTCCGTTACGACTTCAACTATTTCTATTTCTATTTCTGCTATTTAAATTTAAAATGTAAATTGGCTTAAAAAACCTCTATGAAAGAAAATAAACATATGTAAATAACTGAAGTTACATGTGTATATAACTAAATATGTATAATTAGTACAATATATAGTTTTCTCTTGTGTTTCTTAAGTGCACCACAGCTTTGAACTCGAGACTAAACGAAACAAACCAAAAAATTCGAATTCGAATTGATCGTAAATCACAAGCAGTTATTTTTCTATATGATTTTATTTTCTTTAATTTCCTGAACTTTGTGTTTTCTTCTCTTTGCCGCATTGTTTATCCTTTGGTAACTGTTGTCCACGCCCACACACCGGTACACACACAAACACTCTCTGTCTCTCTCTATCTCTCGATACCGTGTACATTTCGATGTTGCCCGCAACCAACTGTGCTCGCTCATGACTCACGTCCACGTAGGTGGTATAAACAAGCCTAAACAGCCCAAGTCCGTCATAGGTCTGTTCCGTCGCGAAAGTTCCAGCTCGAAGGCCGGCAGCCTGGGCCTCGGCAGCAACAGCAGTGGTGCGGTAGATGCAGCCACAGCCAGCCAGGATCTGATGGCTGTGCCCAGTGCAGCCAACGCCGCGAACCCCACTGCTTCGACGTCCATGCACAATCCACGGCTGGACAACCGTTCACAGTCCATTTCGTCGAGTACGTTGGGCACTCACCTGGTGGGGCCGGACGGCCATACCGGACCCTTTCCGGTAACGGCCAGCCATCGCCGGAACGTGCGACGTGGCTCCATGCTGGAGCTTAGCGGGTAAGTCTTTGTCACGCCTGCGGCACACTGCCACACTCTGTTGTCCACACGCATACACACACACACACATACACACAGTGTGCGCATATATGTATGTGTGTGTGTTTTGTCTTGTCTTTCTGTAGCTTGAATGTGCAATGCATGTGGGTGTTATTGATTGTTTCTGTGCTTGTTTTATTTTTTAGTTTTTCCTAGGACTGTTTATATATCCCATAAACTTCATTAAACAAGGGTCAAAATACTTAGAGTATAATTTTTTGTTGAATGCGAATCAATAGCTTCCACCCCAATTCGTATGAACCCAAAAAGATATATCGAAAACAAAGCTAACTTAAGACTTAAATCAAGTTAGAAATATTCGGAAACAAAATTTTATATGTTGCCTCATATCGTATATCATTTAAATATTTTTCTACATTTAACTAATATTAATTTCTTTAACTAACAAGTGTTATACAATTTCGTAAGCTAAGCATGCATAAAATGGCGTCAAGTTTTATATGTAAATATTAAAAGGATTTTCGCTTCAGCAGAACTACTATATTTGATTAAAAAGCCAAGCTCCTTGCCAATTTTAATAATATTAAAAAAAAGTTAATGAAAAGTTGCTTTTGATTTCGCTGATTGTTTTTTACAATTGAATTATCCATGATTTCTTTTGTAACACTTTAATATTTGTGTGTTCTCAATTTGATTTCGAAAAATATAAATAAATGCGAAATGCGCGACTTGGCAACGATTTCGCAGACTTATAGCAACTGGACGCAGACCCAGTAGAATTTTGCTCTGTAGTCCTGGCGCTAATAACTTGCTAGAGAACACAACAACAACTACAACAACAAGAACAACAGCCACAACAACAACAGCTATCAATATCAAACCAGTAATAGTAACAACAACTCCAACAACAACAACAACTACTACTACTACTACAACAGCCACAGTCAGCAATAGCAATTCAGCAAATCAAACAGCCGGAAATTACAATTCCCCGAGCAACTCGTCAACAACCAACTACAGCTCGCCCACATCGGAGAGCAGCGGCGCTACGTACTATTCAAAGTAATCCGAGTGCCCAAAAAATAATACCACCAAAGGGCAATCAAATGCAATGCAACTAAAGCCGGCCAATGTCGAATTTCAACAAATCGTATATCGTAAACCAGACAAAAAGAAACTAACACAATATAACCTATGAACTATATATGTATATATATATATATGTACAATATATATAATTTGTATAGAGATCAATCCACCCATATCATATTCAGTCAGTGCAAATCAAAATTCGCGTAGTCTATAACTTTATACACATATATAGCCGATATATCTACATCTGATTTGATTCAACTTTCAATCTCTCTGGCAATTGGCATTACTTCATACCGCACTCATCAAGTATTCTATGCAGAACTGGGTTCCATAATTGTATGACTTGTCCGTATGCCTAGGCAGGAACTAAATAGATTGGTGTAACTATCCCAACTAACCCAATTTTCTATACTTTTTGTATATATATATAATTTAATAAAAAGTTTTCTGTTTTCGACTAACAGTTCCATTCTTAACATTTACTCTGTAATTTAACATGTAGTTAACATTTTACTAAAACTAATTGCAAAATTTGCTGCTATTATCGAAAACTTGCGTTATTGCTTTCAACTCTTTTGTTTATAATTTTGAATTATATTTTTAGCGCCGTTTCAATTGAGTCCGTATAGCAGCTGTCATGCCACAGCCAAATGCTTCTATCACACTTAGTAAACACCACAACACAACACATATATATCAATATTTTCCAATTACAAATTATATACACAAAATCCAAAATAGTAGTCGAACTGTTGTAAAACTCTAGTATTTATTGGCTTTTGGCTCTTAATTATATATATCAAATATATGATTCATAAATATGTGTAAGTATTTTGGCTTGCTTTATATGATTACCAAATAGTTAACAACTGTGCTAACCAACCCCAACCCCAAGTGTTACTGTTATATGTGTTATATTAGAGGTATTCATGTAACTGATTGACTGGGTTTCTTTGTATGAATTGATATATCAATGGAATCATTATATATATAAATGTTATACACATAGAGGGATTTTATATCATTAAAAAAAAGCTGGAAAATAGATGAAATATTTAAAAGTGTAGTAAAGATTAATATATAGTACACCATCTTCTCTAGAATTGAAGAGCAATAAAGAAGTGAATAGCACAATAAGATCACATCACATCTTAGAGGTTTTTGTATTACTCTCTAGTTTCTCATCAGTCTTAGGAACATAAATAAATGCATTTGCGTAGTATGTTACAAAGCTACTCCTAAACAAAAGTTCAGTGCAATCAGTTACATTGAGATCTCTCCCAATTAAATACTAATATTAAACATTCTCACAAATCATTCTTACTCTGAATAGAGCCCAACAAACTGCTGGCAGTTGTTTGAAAACTTGTTTTATATGTGCTTACATTGATCTATATATAAATAAATAAAAATCCATATTATACATTAGCATTTACATGTTCTCCTCACTCTGTAAATTTGCTTTCAAGTTTCTCTTTTTCTGCTTACGCTTCTCATTTTTTACTACAACTATTCTATAATATAATTATTTCATTGAGTACCCAGAACCCATTGACCATAAATGTTTAACAATGAGAGGCTGCTAGGACCCAGGTACAAACGCTTCCGAATCATTAATTATATTTTCGTAATTTGAGGTCGATCGAAGAGACTGTATGTGAATTTTAAGTCCATTATAGCTACTACTTAATGGACAACTTGAAATAGCGTTGCCCTATCATAATGCTATAAGAATAAGCCTACATTATATTATAATAAAAACAATAATATTCTTTGGGTTCAGGACACTTGCTAGTCGGTTATTCTCGACTAGAGCTCACTTAATTATTTGGTTATTCAATTTCTTTGCTTTGTAGTGATTTTTAGTATTAAAGTAATATAAACAAATTGTATGTAAACTAATTATTAAAGTTATTGAGTAATTAATACAATATTTGATTCGTTTCTTAGTTATCTATCGGTAGAGGCCCCAGTTAATAAATTAGTTGTTTTAGCCTCATTGTAACCCATGCTCATATATCGCTCCATCTCAATCAAAATTGAACCCGAAATTGACATTTACTTTCTCTCGACTCTCTCTTCACATCCATTGCCCAACCGCACACAACAACAACAACAACAACAACAACACAATCACAGTGATACAATACCCGAGGAATCCACCTATCAGCACGGCCACTCCAAATCGCTCTGCGAACCCGCGGATGGGGACGATTGGGACGCGATGCCGCTTACTAATACCGGCGCCTCCGCCTCCGCCTGCTCGGCGGGCGAGAGAGTAAAACATTCGGGTCGTGAGCCTTTGTTGCCCCGTTTGGCATCGACGCCACGTGCCCAGATCCGACACATGAACGCCGGTGCGGTGGGCGGTGCAGCTGTGGGCGTGCCGGGCTGCAAGAATCAAGTGACCACCGCGTTGCTGGACTACGAGGACACCGACAGCGACACCGAGGACGAGGACGATGATGAAGGCGAGGATTTCGATTTGTATGACGATGAGAATATTGTAGTCACCACATTCACAACCCCACTCACGCCACGCCTACACGATCTGGGCAGGCGCGGCGGACCAGCTAATGGTGGAGCATCTGGCAGTGCTCCAACCAGCACCACCACCACGAGCATTCGCCTAACGCGCAACAACGATGAAAGCATCATTTGAGAGTCGAGCAAAGCAAATCCAGTTGTTCCAGCTAGTTGGACAGCTCGTGCCCGGTCCAGATTTAGTCCTTTCCAATACGAAATATTCTACTGAGATCAGCAGCAATTAAACCCCAACATAGCTATATATAGTTCGTTCTATATGTGCATACATTTTGGCTTCAAAGTAAAAAAAGAATGCAAGTTTCTTGCATTGTTTTAATGTTTAAACTAAATAACTAAAAATCTGTACATAACAAGGGAGAACAGCTACCAACGGCTTGCCGCAGATTAATTGCCCTTGCAGATAGGATTCTAAAGCAATTGATATACAAGGATACAATTTTTAATTTCAAATTTATATTTTTTAAATATCAATAATTTCTGTGAGTTGCTCTTAAATGTAGAATACGGATGCTATCAAGTATATAAAGAGATCAAATCTTCTATCTAGAATTCCCTCTGCAAGAGTATATTACCTACCTACCTAGTCTAACACAGATTTGAATGCTTCTTTGAAAAATTTGATTCTTGTATTTGAGAAACGTATCTACTTAAATGTATATTCATATTCTATTGTATTTCATTGTATTTAAACAAGCCTAATGCAAATGTGTTCCAGAAACAATTGTGTTATCATTAACAATTTAGCCAAAGTTCATATTAAGTCGTAACATTGTTTTTGATTTTAGTTTAGATAAATTTATCTTAAATATAAACAAAATAAATATATATGAGCGTAATTTAAACTGTGTTGCTAACCAGCACAGCTACAGTGTTTAGTTCAATTTTAGTCATACTTTCTAATTAATTAATTACTGTACTATCCGTTAATCAGCGTGTAAAAAGTAGGCCGAAAGTTTTTGCCATAAACAGTCAAGTTGCAAAATAATACCAATAAATAAATAAAAACGTATTTATAAGTGAAACTAAATTAGTATATTACAGAAATACTAACTAGTTCATAGCTATTTAGCAAGAGTTGTGTAATTTATAAATTATTTTTGTAAACATTTATGAGACACAAAATGAATAATGTGAAAGTTTAGCACGAGAGGATCGCTCGAGGCGACCCAAGAGTAAATCTTATTGTATAAGAAGTATGCGTGAATTTTGACTGTATGACTAGATCGGGGTAAAGACCCAATAATATATGGAAAATCAAGTGAAGAACACTTAAAGCCAGAACAGAATCCATTTCTACCATCTATTTGCTAATTTCAAAACTTACAATTTCACTTGCAACGCGCTTAGCCGATAATTGTTTACTAGATTTGTGTTCTAAGTGATTCTCTGTCTAAGTATATCCAAGAAATTGCCTTCTAAATGTGCACATTTGAGCTGAATTAATAAAAAAGTACAATTTACTGAAAATTCCGTTAAGATTGGATATAAATTATACTAATAAAAACGAAATTTTCTTTGGTTAACTAAAATATATTCTATTATTTAAACGAAAGACAATAAACAGCTGCAAGAAATGTGCAAGTTTCTTGTGAATTGTCATTTCACTAAAAAGAAAACAAACAAGAAGAAAAGAAAAATGATTAAATAAAATACTTGAATGAAATAAAATCAGAGCTGTGTTACTTATGAGCGCGTTTTCTATATATAAATATACAGAATATGTAAATGAAATGGAATCTTTATATAATTAACGGCAGCTCACCAAATCAATTCCTTGAGAGCATAAACTAAACCAAATAAATTGAAAGAAATTTGAAAATAGTTTGCAAACTTTCATACTGTAGGCCTAAGTTGTGCATATTATAAAATATAGCAAAAAAAAAGTAAAGTAAAATTCACCTAATTATTTAGCAAACACATAAACCTAAAATGGAAATTAAATACAGCAAAAATAATAAAAAAATAAAAATAAAAAAAAACTTGTAAACTGTTAAACTGATTTTAAATATTGTATAAGAAAATTTTACTAAAAATAAAAATCAAACGAAAAATCAAAAATATGTAAATTACAAATCATTTCAAAAGCAAACATAAATATGACTATATATGTGTATACATATACAAACATACAGATCAGCACCAGCAGCGCCACTGCGTGCAATTGGGTTTCTTGGGCAGCTGCCAGTCCATGATGACACCACGACCCACCAGACGATTGTTTTCGTCCTCCATCATTGCCCGCGCTAACGTCTCATTGCATTGAAAAGTGACGTAAGCGCAGCCCATCAACTGGCCATCTCTGCGTTTCGTTATGTGCACCGATTTAATTTTGCCGCGCAACCGTTCGTCTGGTATGGCATCACTGCGCTCAGGCTCTGTCTTGCAGCGCCAGTGCTGCCAGAATCGCTGCAGAGGACCTAATGCCGTTTGATTGGCAGGCGTTGCCGTTGCGATGGCACCTGCGCCACTTGTGGCAGAGATTGCGGTTGAACTTGCAGTTGGCGCACTTTCAATTTTAGTCTTGAACACTGTGTAAGTACATAAAGCGAATATCTAAAGAATTGAAAATCAAATCAATTTATAATATCTAATAATTGTATTTGAAAGTAAGAAAGCTAAAAAAATTAAAACTATTGCATCAATTGTATCAATTGATTTTTTTGATATATATAAACTCATCTCTGATATTACCTGCCGCCACATAATTATACAAATGTTGAAGTTTTTGTTTGAAATTTCGTTTATACATTTATTTCACCAAATATGTGTTAAATTTATTATTATTATTATTTTTTTTTTTTAATTTCATAATCTTATTTCTTTTTGAAACTGATATAGTTTAATATGTTTATTGGTATTTTCTCATTTTAATATTTGCATTTCTTGAAGAACTCTTTCTATATATATGTAGGTGTATATATATATATATATGTATATATATATATATATATATATATATATATGTGTTTAGTATGTATTTATGCATGTATTTATGTTTGTATCTCTGTAGATCTAACCGATAAACAGGACTTCTACATAAGAAGTTCAAGTTCCATGTGCATAGCGTACAATATTTGTATTATATATATGTATATATATGTTTGCATATGTCTGAATGTGTGTATGTTAGTATGTAGGTAAATATGTATATCGATGGTCATCATTTCGCTTTTAAAGTGTATCTGTATATATATGTGTGTGTGTGTGTGTGCTAGCTAATGCGTACATATATAAATAATTGCTATTTATTTATGTAATTAATTTGTATTTTATTTATTTTTTTTTTTTTTAGTTTAATATTTTATTTACTGCTTAGTTAAATTCATGAACGCTTTAACGACTAAAAACAAATACGCGTATATGAGCATTATATGTATGCAAGTGTGTGTGGGTGTTTTTTTTTTTTTTTTTTTTTTTTGTGTGTGTGTTTTTTGGCTCTATAAGAAGTGTGCATTCCATACTTAAGGTAAACATAAATAGTTTTCATTTATTGTATATTTTTTTCATTTCGTTTTTTCCGCTATTTAACATTTTGCTAACGAAATTTTTAGTATTTACTCAATATCATTTTTTCTTTTTGTTTTTTAAATCAATCCAACATTAGCTACACACATAAGTAAATATGTTCTTAAAGTTTCAGCTAAAAACTTGCCAAAAACAAAAGGATAAGAAGAAAAATATGAAAACATTTTAATGAGGCAAGCTTTAGGAGGAGTTGTTCTTGTTTTTTCGTTAGTTGATTGGGATTTCTGTTTTTGTTGAAATAGTTATAGGTCATATATAGATGCATATTATGTATAATTTGTGGTATGCAATAACAAGTTACTAAATACTAAATTAGTTTTCAAGTTATGTACTGGATATCGTTTTGAAAGGCAATCGAGAGTGAGTGGTTTCATTGTAGATATAGCAATAATAGAATATTCAAGTATATTTATATATTTAACCATAACTAGCATAGAACTGATGCACAGTATAACAGAACAGATCATAATATAGCTATATATATATATATATATATATATATTACTATATATATATTTTAGCATGTTTATATATAGCTAATTTGTATTGAAATCGTATAACGTTCTACCCACAAATATTATACAATAATTTTCTTGCTTTTTCTGATTTTGTTTTTTTTTTTTTTTACAGTATTCTAATCAACTTTTAATCCCGCTTTAAATGCTGCTCGCAAAACTAATTTAAATATGGCAGTTAAAGTAAGCGCTTAAAGTATTAAACAATTAAATCAGGTCTATAAACAAAAAACTCACATATATATATATATATATATATATATATATATATATATAGTAAAGCGATTGAAGATGTTATACGTATTATCAATACTGTTGTTGTATGTGTGCTATTAAGCCTTCTCCTCCATACCAATTTGTATATAGTTCATAGATATATGTTTGTATATATAATTGTGAATGGTCTTTATGCTTAGTATTTAGTTAACAATTAATATTAAATATATGTTATATACAAACACATGCGCATATTATTGGAAAACACAGAAAACCATCTTTATATATGTGTGTAGGTAGTTGTATATATATATATATCTCTTGCATTTATTTTTTTTTTTTTTTCTTTTCCGATTTTATTTGGGGGAAAACACTTGAAATGTTTATAGTATATATGCATTGAGTGAAACACATCTAATACAACAAAATTGTAATATTTTCCTTGATATAATTATGTTTTTCTTTTACCTCATTCTATATGCATATTATATTTATGTATGTGTATATATATACTATTAAATATGTTTGTATGTAACTTGATTTCGATTGCGATTTGTATTCTTTATGGTAATTTGATTGATTACATTTATGAGTTTTCTTTAAAGTTGCACATTTGATTTTAAGACAAGAACTTTGAATCTTTCCAAAAAAAAGTAAAATAAAATATTTCATATATCTAAAACTATAAAGCTGAAGATGATAACTGCCAAAACGTGTGAGAGCGAGAGCCCTAACTTTTAAACAACTTCAATATTTTGTAATACTTATTAAATTTTTTGATACAATTAGGATGGTATATGATAATATAAGACGCCTTTCAAAAGTTTGAACAGAGTTACGAAACTAAAAAAATCTCGCTAAATTTCGACTAGATATTGGTTAATTTTTAGATGAACTTAATATATGGGTCTTTGTAGACCCAGTTTTATTATTGTAGTTGTTGTGTGCGGCGAACTCCAAACGCCACTTAAAGACCAAACCCGACGACTCGTTATACGTTTCCTGTGCGCAGTACCAAGAAAGTTTAAAGATTCAAATAACATTCAATTAGATTTTCGATTTTAGACTTTCTTTTTATATACAGATAGGCATATTTGTATCGATGTATAAATAATAGCAGGTAAAAGTACAAAATAATTATACAAAATAAATACAAAATCAATGGACTAAATACACAAAAAGTACGTATAGTAAATATATGTATATGTATATATGTATATGCATGCATGTAAATGCAAATTAATATCAATTAAAGCTAAAGATTGGCTAACAAGGATACAAACGTGTTTGGATTGGGCATTTAACTTAAAATTAAATAATTGCTAAACAACTAAATAATAACAATTAACAATATACATATAGATAAATCATACATGAGTGTAGATATTACAACAAATTAGAACTAAAAATCATTAGATAACTAGCTTCCGAAACGTTAGGCGTGTGGCGAGAACAAATTGGCTTTACTTATTCGATATGGAGGCAGAAATTAAAATAAAATTTTTAGCTTTAGATACACAAAATAAACTGGAATGTGTGTGGGAGACAAGAGAGCGCGTGTGTATGGAGAGTGTGACTACTTGTAAAGCATCGTCATGGTTGTGGCTGTTGCGGCTGGCCTTTGTTTGTGGAGATTCACTTGGTTTTAGTGCCATTCACTTTCGCTTGCTTACCGGACGTAACAAACGGTCCCACATAGTTGCTGGGGAACAGACCGGAGAGGCCATTCAGCTCGCCGCGCCACCATTCCGGTTCATCGCGGCCCAGGACGCTGATGATGTCGTCCTTCTCGAACGAGAGCTCATCATCGTTTTGTGCTTTGTACGGATATAGAGCAATCACCTTGTCTGCATATGAAGAAAAATTAATATTTACAAATATGGTCAACTAACTGGTGGATAAGTTTTATAGCCAACCCAAAATCTGTTCTGTCATTTCAATACGACTGCCGGAGACGGGTGTATTACGTCCACTGTTGCGTCCGCCCTGCAACACCTTGACATAGGTAGCCGGGAACCAACCGATTTGACGCCTTCTGCCCTTGGCCTGCAGCTCACCCTCCCACCAGCCGGAGTCGGTCTTCTTGCGTATCATGATCAGCTGGCCACGTGTCAGCGACAGTTGCTCGCTACTGGTAGCTTCGTATGGTGCTATGACTTGTGCTATCTCCGAACGTTTGGCGCGCATGCCCTGTAAAGTAATTAACGAATTACGGATTAGTTAAAATTTATGAAGTGTGGGCGCATGTAGGTCAACTATTTACGGGTGTCATGGAAGAAGTACGTGACATGGGCCGGCTGTAGCTTTCGGCCGGTTCGCTCTGTGATTTAGATTGTGTGTTTATCTGCGATACTTCAGTGTCGAGTTCTTCGTTTGTGTGCGACTCCTCCAGCTCGGCCGGCTGGGGCTGTGACTGCTTTACTTCTACCGCTTCTGGCTGAGCAGCATATGAAGCACTAATGCCATTGTGTGTGACCTCCTGGACGAGCGAGCAGCGTGATGTGTGTTGATGATATTGGGGTTCAGCAAATGAAAAGCATTGGATTAGTAGATGAGCACATGATGGTTAAACACGAATCGTGCGTTACTTTATACAAGTGCAGTATGTATTATATTTGTCTACATTTTGTGATTTATACGATTATGACATGGACTCACCTGTTCGACGGCTTCAGGCTCAACTGAAGCCTCAGCGGAATTGGCAACAGCTGCTGTGCCTACATCGGCCTTTTGTACATAGTTCGATGGGAACATGCCGGTCCGATTGCCAATAGTGCCCGTCCACCATTCGCCCTCCTTCTTGATGACCATTACCATTTCGCCAGCGCTAAAGCTCAGGTCACCCTCCTCGGCGGATTCATAAGGATATGCGGCTATATAGTATTCGACATCGCCTAAAGTAGCATCAGTGACAGCAGCAGTAGCATCAGTTGCTGCCAGCGCTGACTGTGCCGCCAAGGCGTTATTGTCCAAGTAGCTATTGGTAAGGCTCGCAGCAGCATCAGCAACACTTGGCACTGCCACTGCCTCTCCGGTTGCCAATGCCGTTGACCCGTCCTCCAGCTTCTCCACGTAGGACTCGGGAAACCATCCAGTATGGCCATTAATTTCTCCGGCCAACCAGCCGGGCTCAGCGTTTTGCTCCAGAGGCACCAAGATTATGTCGCCTGGCACAAACGTAATCTCCTCTGCGTTGCGCGCATTGAATTCATAAACGGCGCGATATTTGACGAAACCTTCAGGTGCCGGCCCACTTAAATCAACAGCGGCTACCGTTTCAGCAGCGGCTGTATCATTGCTTAAGCCATAGCCACCATAGGTATCGACAGCTGCTGGCACGCTGGTGGCAGTGCTGCCCCAGGCGCTGCCTGTATCCCAAGCGGATGTGGCGCTTATTGTGGCTGCCTCATTCTTGCGATTATACTTTAATTCCAGCACAGCGGTGCGCTCCACATCGTACTCCTTATACAGATCCTCGCATTTGGTAATCAGTGCAGAGAGTTCGCCCTTCAGCTCCTGCATAGTGACATCGTTCGAATTGAGATCTTCTTTCTTGGATTCGATTTCTTTTTTAATGTTTTCCACTTTATCCTTGATCTGCTTAATCATTAGCTGCAATGAAGATAAGCATTAAATATTTCGTATATTCTATCTTAAATCCTGTTCAGATTTCCTCACCTGCTTGTGCGCGAATGCTGCGTTTAGCTGCTCTTGCTGTCCCTGCTCGCCGGGTATGGCACCGCTGGCTTTACTCTTGGCCTCCCATTTCGCTCGCTCTTGTGTTAGCTGCAGCAGTTTTGCGTTTTGCTCCTTGATGCGCGCCTTCAGCTGAGCCATTTCGCTCATTGAAGTGTCGCGCTGAGTGCGCATGCCATCAATCACTGATTTGACATTGGTAACCCCAGCACGTGTATCGCATATCCTCTGGGATAGATCCTTGATCTGCAAGTAAGACGAATTTAATTATTATTGAATTTTTATGTGTGCTCTATGTACTGACCTTTTCGTTCAGTGTGCTGAGCTCCACGTTTAGCTGAGTGTTGTGTGCTTTCTGCTTGAGTACACGCTCCTGTTCTCGCTGCTTTTGCGCATTCATTTCGGCAATGCGTGATTGTTCCCATTCTTGTTGACGTTGCTTCTCCAGTTCCCTATTAAGAAGAAAATGTAATTATTTAATAATATTCACTTAAAATTTGTATGCTTGTCCACTGACTTTCTGGCCGCCTCTTTAGCCTCTAGCTCACGTTTGCGTTGCTCTTCCTTCTCTTGCTCGATTTCACGCTGACGCTGAAGCTGACGCTCCAGTTCCTCCTGCTGCTTGCGTTCAGCTTCAAGACGTGCCTTTTCGCGTTTTTCTGCTTCTTCCCGTTCCTTGCGCTCGCGCTCTTCCCGCTCCTTTCGCTGCTGATCCTCCATTAGCTTACGCCTGCGGTCCAGTTCAACCTTGCCTTTCTCATAGTTTTCTTTGCGCTTGTCCTCGAATGAAGCTAAATATACCGATGGTTTTATTATGGTAATGAACATCTAATGTTCTACTTACTCTGCGGCAAACCGGCAGTTGGATCAGCATCCGACATGACGGCGCCCTGTGAGGAAACCGACGTGTGACGCGATGCTGGCTGCGATCCAGGGCGTGACCCTGTACCGGACACGGAACCCGGTCGTGACTTGATCTTACGCAGGCTGGGCGGCACCCAATCGAGTGGCAAAGTAACGGGTATCTTCTCGCCAGCCATAGCCTTTTCGCACAGAAACATAGCCAAGATGAATTCGTCGCAGCTGAGTCGGCCATCACCATCTACATCGGCTAGTGTCCAAATCTGCGCCAGCGTTACCTGCGGCAATTTGCTCTGCACAAGCACACTACGAGCCTGGGCTCCCGTCAAAAAGCCCGACCGGGTGCGATCATTAGCATTGAACACTTGCGTGTATTTGCGTTTCTGTGCCGCCTGCACGGCCCACTCCGCCTGACTGTAGATGGAGGAAATAATATATTAAGAGTGGCTCTCTTTTCTTCTCTGGTTCACTTACGGCGATTCAATGGAAGGAGCACGCTCCGAAATGGACATATGACGACTAGGTGGATTGCTTTGCGGAGGCGAGACAATCGATGCAGGCACAGCAGCAACAGGAACCGCAACTGGTGGTGGAATCGCCACAGGTGGTGCCACAATTGGAGGTGGAACGACAGCAATGGGCACAACCGGCGGTACAGCTGCAATGTTTTTCAGTGCATCCACGGGACTCATGGAGCTGGTTGAACCACGGGGCGTCATGGCAGGCGACGGACCACCCACAGCATCCGTTAGCGAGCTGAGCAGTGAGGGCGGCAATGTTTTGGGCACTTCCAAGCCGCGCAGCTTCAGATTGATAAGCTTGCAAGCTATGCTGAACTCATTAATATTCATTTTTCCATCAGAGTCCGTGTCAGCTAGTGCCCTGCACATACAATACACAAACAACATATTAGAGATGTGCGCAAGAATGGAAACTTTTTGTATATAGAACATGAATTAAAAACTAATAATAATAATACAAAGCTTTTATATCTTTAGTTAATATGAGTTTTCAAGAAACATCAACTGCAAATAATTTATTATGGTTTTCTAACCATATAATAAGTATTGAAGATATTTAACACAGACACAGACAGATTAACTATAAGTGAACAGTACCCAACTATATGAACCCATTATTAACTAATAATATTCAATAAGGTTATTTAAAGAGAAAAATATAATCCTCCCACAATAATCATATATAAAAAGTTTTATATTTTTCGGGATTCGTGCTTAAGAAATTTCTTGCAGCAATTCATTAGCACATCTCTAGTTCATATCAATAAAATGGAAAAACAAAAAACAAAACAAAGCAGCGGCAATATAGTTGTTATGGTCATCTTATCTTTGGCAGCATTGCATAGTGGATAACTGTGTATGTATGCAAGTATATGTCCATATACATATGTGTATATTAACAACAAATGAGTCAGTTCCGCTACTCACCATATTTGACCCAAGATCAGCGGCGGCAGCTGAGACTGCAAAAAAAATCCTTTTGCCTGGGCTCCGGTTACAAAGCCTCCCTGAGGTTGCAGTGCCTTGAACTGCTCCTGGTACTTGAGCTTCTCCCGCTGGGTAATAACCCACGCATCCACTGCTGGATTCATTTTGTTGCCCTGTTTTCTGTGTGCCTTTACTGGGAGTGCGAACTTCGCAAAATATACTACTTTCTGTATATATTTTTATATCTTTAAGGTTGTATGTATGTGTGCTTTATGCTATCCACACACGCTTTACGCCGTGTATTTTTCGTAACCGACTTTTGCTCCCCCACACCGACAACAACAACGACAAAAAGCTTTCTCGTTGTGTGCGTGTGTTTTGTTCTTGTTTAATGCGCTCTCTTCGGCCGCTGAGTACACATCAAATACATGTCATGCTCCTCTCCACTGTGCACTCACATACACACTCTCGTTTGCGCTGGCTTACGCTCTTTTTACTATTGAGTATCCGTTTTGCTCCCACCACCCCACAATTTTTCACAATGGATTTTTATGGTTTACCTAAAATACAATTGCAAATCGTTAGAAACACATAATCATTATCTTATCTAACTGCAACAACTACAACAGATAAGACACTAACACCTCAGCTTAGAGTTTGTAAATGTTTCAGTTGTATCGGAATTGACACTCGGTTATTTGGTGGGCGTTTTGCTTACTCGAAAAATTCACCTCCATATATTGCTGGTATTGATTTCTATTTCATTCTAATCGTTGGAGTTGTGTGCCTTATGTGGTGCTCGACTAAGTGCTTACTTTTCATTTGAACACTAAATTTTTGTTAAGTTTGTGTTAATTTTTAATTTCGTTTTGTCGTGCAAATTAAATGTTCACGAACTAAGCAAAACGAACTATCCCTCAGGTGAACGAACCGAAAAATTAGCTTTGATTTAGTTTGTTCATTCACTAGTTCAGGGCTACTGAAAACCGTGACCAATTTGTATTTTAAACTGGCAATGTAATAAAACAGAGATACTGATAAAGAGAGTTTGAGTGTTTGTATATTTGCTACGTTGGCAATAATTTGAAGAGAATATGTAGCCCTGGGGTTTTATGATACATCTCAGAATTTTTAATTAGGGTTGCCGCTTACTTAAATATACTCGATACTATTTCGATAGCATATGCCTTCCACATTTTACCCCGTAGCGTTCTTTTCTCAGCGAGCACGTGTGGTGACTGGTAATATCCGCAAGAGCTAAAGTGTAGAAAAATATGTAACAATATGTCGGAAACTTCAGAAGACGAGCAAGCGCAGGTGGAAACAAGTGAGGAAGAGATAAGCGGTGAGGAAGAAATCGAAGACGACCCAGAAGCTGACGGTGAAAATGCTGAAGATCAATCCACAAGTGACCCTAATGAATCAAATGAGGAAGCGGAGGCTCCCAAAGGCGAACAGCCACAGACCTGGAAAGATCTTGTAATTTTCTTATAATAACCTAGCAAATCGAACACTATTAAATTATTATTATTTTATTTTAAATTTAGGGACTTAACGAGACTTTATGCAAAGCATGTGAAGAGCTGAAATGGAAGGCGCCCTCGAAAATTCAAAAGGAGGCAATACCTGTTGCTCTGCAGGGCAAAGACGTGATTGGCCTGGCCGAAACCGGTTCAGGCAAAACGGGAGCATTTGCCTTGCCCATTTTACATGCACTGCTCGAGAATCCACAGCGTTATTTTGCCCTGGTGCTAACTCCCACGCGTGAATTGGCTTTTCAAATAGGCGAACAATTCGAGGCACTGGGTGAGTCTTTAGTTATTTACATACTCATATATGTACATATATATATATATATATATATATATATATATATATATATATATATATATATATATATATATATATATATAAATATATATCCACAATGATGTAAAAACCTTTTTGATTTTATGTTCTTAAACGAAAATATGAAATTATTATTTCTTTATTCGTCACTACCTCTGAGTAAAAATGTTATCTCTATGGTATGCTAGCCCTAAATAAGCAACATAATATAATTATTTCTTCCCTATCTCTCCTTGCAGGTAGCGGCATCGGCATCAAATGTTGCGTAGTGGTCGGAGGCATGGATATGGTGGCACAGGGCTTGCAACTGGCAAAGAAACCGCACATAATAATTGCTACGCCCGGCCGTCTGGTTGATCATCTAGAGAACTTGAAGGGCTTTAATTTGAAGGCTATTAAGTACTTGGTCATGGACGAGGCGGATCGCATACTCAATATGGATTTCGAGGTCGAGTTGGACAAAATATTAAAGGTTTTACCGCGCGAGCGCCGAACATTTCTGTTTAGCGCCACGATGACAAAGAAGGTTAAAAAGCTACAGCGTGCATCTCTTAAAGATCCCGTCAAGGTGGAAGTATCCAACAAATACCAAACAGTTGATCAGCTGCAACAGTACTACATCTTCATACCAGTTAAATACAAAGATGTGTATCTTGTGCACATATTAAACGAATTGGCAGGCAACAGTTTCATGATCTTCTGTAGCACCTGTAACAATACAGTTAAGACGGCGCTAATGCTGCGCGCCCTAGGATTGGCTGCTATACCGCTACATGGTCAGATGTCTCAGAATAAACGCTTGGCTGCTCTGAACAAATTCAAAGCGAAGAATCGCTCCATATTGATATCAACAGATGTAGCTTCGCGTGGTCTCGATATTCCGCACGTCGATGTGGTTGTCAATTTTGATATACCCACACACAGCAAGGACTATATACATCGTGTTGGGCGCACTGCGCGTGCCGGCCGTTCTGGTCAAGCGATCACTATGGTCACTCAATATGACATTGAGCTGTATCAGCGCATCGAGCAATTATTGGGCAAGCAGCTGCCGCTCTACAAATGCGAGGAGGACGAGGTGATGGCGCTGCAAGAACGCGTCGCCGAAGCGCAACGCACGGCTAAGTTGGAGCTGAAAGATCTAGAAGATAGCAAGGGCTATAAGGGTGGCAAAGGCAATAAACGCGCTGCTCCTGGTGATATTGATGATTCCGAGCAGTTTACGGGAGCTCGAAAGCGAATGAAACCCATGGGGAAAGGCAAGGGAGTAGCGGGTGGGGGTCGCGGCGGTGGCGGGGCTAAAAAGAACTGGAATCGGGGCAAAAAGAAAAACTAGATTTTAAGTATTTAAGTTCGTTTATAAATCTAAGCTAATAAAAAAAAAATGTATACACATTTCAATTGTGTAAGAATCAATGGAAAATAAAAATAAGAATATAATTTTGTGCACTTTGTGCTGCTCAACAGCTAAAAGCGATAAAGACAAACATCCAGGAGGCCTATAAAGAAGAAATTATTATTAAATTAATATTATTATTATTAAATTAATAATATAATTAATTTTAAACGCTTACACATTCTGTTAAAAATCATCAATTTGCCGAATTGTTCCTCCTTTTCTTTTTTTGTGGACCAAAATTTTTGGAAAATCTTGAGTTTTGCGGCGGCTGCTGCTGATCTTTTTCCTGTGAAGGTTGCTTTGGTTGCTTTTTCTGCCACTCGTCCAGGACCTTAACGACCGCAGTCAATGTAACATCGTTTCGGTTTATGGGACAGAAGAGCGTTATCTCCCAGATTTTCCTAACCAGCGCGCTATCATTCTTGCCAATAGCCTCATTAGTCACACGGAACATGAACTCGCCAGGTATGGGAAATCTCTGATTTGCAAAGAGATGCTTCAGATGTGGTACATAGTTAAACCAATCAGCCGACGCAAGAATTCGGAGAAGTTGCATTGCAAATTCCGGGTAGATTTGACCAATATATGGACCCCATAGATGCTTCATAATGTGTGCGGTTGCCATTTGTGGCATTAGCTTGTAACGTATCAAAATACTGTAAAGTTCTGTTATATAGGGCGCACTGTACGCCATATATAAGCCGCAATCCTCAACCATTTTCATTAAATACGACATCATGCCTCGATTGCCATAGATCTCAGCGAAAATAATAAAATAGTTGCGGAACAGCATCCCATGACGCAACACCATGCTGTAGGTGTCACACAATTTATCGGTCGCCATCTCGTTCAGTTTCCGTTGCACTTCCCACGGCTTCGCCAGCGTGTGATTGCAGTTGCTGTCCTGGCACCGACCGTCCAAATAGGCCCAGCATGTAATGCCAAATATAAAATATTTGCATTCATTTGTATTGACATTTGGAATAACGGACTGAGCGTTGGAAGCTGGCTCCAAAGGCACACGATATAGTGGCGGAAACAGGGGCACCTTTTTGGTTTCTGGTGTAGGTAACGAATCCTGTTTAATTGTATGATGTAGTGGAATGAATTGTAGCCGTGACTCTTGAGGTGGCATTTGCTGTTGCTGTTGCTGCAGCAGTTGATTCTTCTGTTGTGGCGTTGGTAGCTGCAGCTCCATCTTTTTCCTGTCTACAACAGTCGGTTTCATTTCCAATGGTGCCTCAGCCGGTATAACTGGTCCCTTCTCTGGCTGATTTCTAAATGGGTGTTCCAGTATCTGTGGATGTGTCTGCTGCTTTTGTTGCTGTGCTGACTCCTGCAGCTCCATCTTTTTCATGTCTACAACAGTTTGAGTCGGTTTCATTTCCAATGTTGCCTCAGACTGTATAACTGGTTCCCTTTCTGGCTGATTTATAAATGGCTGTTCCAGTATCTGTGGATGTGTCTGCTTCTTTTGCTGTGGCGCTGGCTGCTGCAGATCCATCTTTTCTCGGTCTACAACAGTTTGAGTCGGTTTCATTTCCAATGTTGTCTCAGACTGTATAACTGGTTCCTTCTCTAGCTGATTTCTAAATGGCTGTTCCAGTATCTGTGGATGTGTCTGCTTCTTTTGCTGTGGCGCTGGCTGCTGCAGATCCAACTTTTCTCGGTCTACAACAGTTTGATTCGGTTGTTCTTGTTTTTTATGTGGCTGCAGCTTCTTTGCCTGAGTATCTGTACCTTTGAGTATGCGGTAGGACAGCAATTCCCGAGTCTGTTTTGTAGGGTCTGTCTTAGCAGCGCAGTTCGTCATTTCAGGCTGCTCCCCAATAGTTGATTTCTTCACAGACCTCATGGAAATTGGTACTGGCAATTGTTCATCGCCATCCCAGGATGTGGCCACTGATATAGCATCATTATCATCATCATCTTCCACATCAACATTAGAATTGTGCGCATCATTCAGCAGCACTACCATTTCCAAAGGCGTTTTCTCCACTAGAGTTGATAAACTGGGCAAATTATCAAAAAATTCAGATGTATCAGCTATCTGATGATCAATCTCACTGGGCGTCTTATTGATGAACACTTCCAAACAACGATCGATTTCCTCCACACCGGATGCAAACATTTCACATTTGCCAACGTCAGTCAATAACTGACTTATATCCGTACTTCCGCCATCTGGAACAGCCAGTTCCATGACTTCCTTGATGAACTTATCTTCTAGTTCACAATTGTCTTTGGAATATGTGGCATCTGGTTTGCCGAATTCAAAAGGTTCCGTCTGGCTTATCGTTACTGAATTGTCACTTCTTGGTGCTTCTATATCGTTTCTTAACTTGATTATGCTGAGATTTTCAGGCTCAATTGATGCCGAATCTTTTTCAGTTACAGCATCAGCAGCCGCAGTACAAGCCGGAAGACTGTTTGGAGACATATCGATTGCTTTTTCTGGCATGTGAGCCATCTGTGCATTTATCTGTGGTAACAAAAAAAATTTATTAGGTGGCGAGAACTCTAGAGTAACGCAAATTAAGTTTACAGCATTTGATTTACGGGAGGATCTGTGGTTTCTTTTTTTCGGATTCACTTGCTGTTGTTCTTGATTTGCTCTTTTTGATTTTTGGTTCTCTACACATTGCGAACGTGTGCGCATTCCATATCGGGTTTCCATTAGCTTCTTGAATTCTGGCTCTGCCTTGGAGCTTAAATTAATACTGTCTAATTGCTCTTCAACATTCCTTGAACAGTTCTGCACGCCAGGCTCTTCCAAAGATTTTTTCAAATCATTTCTGCTTTTCTAAAAAGAACATTTTCCATTTATTTAACTAATGTGTTTGTGTCTTGCATTACGTACCTTAATATTTGTTGTGATCTGCTCTGGCTCGGGCTCAGGTTCAGTAAGTTGCTTATGCTTTTCTTTTTGTTTCACAGATTTTGAAAATGAAATACCCTCGTACTCGGATTCTTGGCATTTTTTTAAATTTGGTTGTTTTCTATTATCTTGCATTAGGTCTTTCTTATCTTTTTTCTCCTCTGTTTTTAGATTTCTTTGATCTTCTTTCTGAATCCAAATATCATGATCCAGCTTATTTAAAATTTTCTGTTCGGCTCCTTGCCTTTTATTATCCGGTTCCATCTCATCCATTTTTATCGTAATGATTTTTTGCTTCGTTTGCTTATCCTCTGGCTCCAGCTCATTCACCAATTTTTTTTTATTTTTCTTCACTTGATTCGGATTTTTGTTTTGCATCTTCTGTTTCTCGGGCTGTGTCTCCTCCTCATATAACTGCTCCAGTTCGGCTTCCAGATGGCTAATCTCCTGCTCTAATTGAAGTTGTTCCCTCTGGTCATTTAGAGTTTCTTGTTGATCATCAGAAAGCTCTTCCTTTGGCAGATTCCGTTTCTCAGGTGAGCCAATTTTGACAGTCGGAGTGCGATTGTTGTTGGTTAATTTTTTAATTGAAGATTCTACATTATCTGTGGCTTTATCTTTTGCTACATTATCTTTGTTAGATATCGATGCTCTGTTTCTTGTTTTCTTATCTGGTAACTTTGAACTTGTCAGGTTGGGGCTCGTCACTAGCTCGTCTATATTTGGATTTGGGATATTAGCCTCGATTTTATCCTTTGTAATTCTCTTTCGCGTACAGTTCATTCCAACAGACACTTCTGATTCATTTGATTTGTGCATTAATAACATATTATCTGTCGCTAATTTAATGCGTTTTCGTAGCACAGTCTGTGGCTCTAACTCGTCATTATTATCAATCCACGTTTCATTCTTCCTTTTTGTGGGTTGTATTTGCTGCATTGCAACATCATCACTTAACATTAAATCGATCTATGGGGGAAAAGTAAAAGTCTTTTGAATCGTTATACTAAAACATATCTGCTGCTCATTTATTTACACTTTCAACACGTATAAACGGCTTTTCATTTGTTTGCATGCATTTCCAGAAATCCTCATAGTGTTCCTGCCATTGTTCAGGGGTGTATGTTTCGATGCCTGTGTGTTGTACTATCTGAGCCCATAAACGTAATATGTCACGGCGGCGCATCTTGGCAAGCTTAAATCAGAAATTGACTGTGTGATTTAAATTTCAGCATTCCACGTGAAAATCTATATGTCAAAGCACGCCAGAGCTATTTTAGCGCTTTCGTTTTGACAAGTGCCGTTACACTGGAGATGCGCAAATCATTTCGCGTTTATTCTTTGAAAATTATCGATAAAATCCATTGGCTTGGCACTTATTTTCAACAAGAATTGAAAATTAATTAACTGGCTAACATTTTCTCATAATTGTGCAATTCAATGAATCTCAATTATGACTCTCATCTGTTTTTCTTAATTCAATAATAATAGTAACAAGAACGTTTTTAAGCATTAAGCCAAATGATCGAATTGCACAGCATAGATTTTTGTAAACTATCGCTTACACATCGATTGTGAGCTCACTTAATTTTCCGAAATCAATCACGATAGCTGATCATTCCTCCACTAACCATACAACATGTATGGTTAGTGATTCCTCCTTATTGTTGTCTTTTTGGCGGTAACACTTCCCTATTTAAAGAAACTTTTTTAACATAACTCCTGCAAATATGTATCAACCTATTTGAATCTTCATAGCTAACTGGCTTCACCCACTGAAATTGAAATGTGTCAAGCATTTTGGCGGCGGTTTGATTTTCTTAGGTTATTAAACCTTCATAACTAACTAGCTTCACCCACTGAATTTAAAATGTGTCAAGCATTTAGGCAGCCGATTGTTTTTTGAGTTTTCAAACCAACTGCTATTAAGCAAATAAAAACATTAAACAGCTGAATACACTGAATGGCGACGATCGAAATTTACAATTTAAATTTGATTATTGGTGTTATTAGTTATTGAGTTGCTTAGCCCCAGCCGCAACGGTTCATATTAAAGGGAGAGGCTAAGTGTGTTTACAGCATGGAACGACTTCTCGTAATAAGAGTTCTACTTGTTACTCTAATATTGCTAGTCGTAATATTTATTATCCAGAACCTATCCATTATTTTGAATGAAACTTATGACTTACGTGTATTCAAAGTTAAATTTGATTTAAATGAGAATGTTATAGAGGACATACTATATTCGAGCCCGCAACCTCCGCCCGGACGCAGCATTTTCTTTCATGAGAGCAGCTGCACCAATTCACATTCGGTATCGAACATTATGAATCTGACAGCACGACAAGCCTGTTCTATAGAATCGGCTGCTCTGAATAATCCTAACTTCCAAATCTTTACTGTGTTTTCTTGTCCCACCAATCGTCCAACCGCCGGTCAACAAAAACTCTTCGTCGATGCCATCGAAAGCTATGAAAACGTGAACCTCCGACACTTGAGTCTAGAGAACTATGCTATGGGCACTCCTATTGAAGATTGGGTCAAAAGAGGTGATTTGCTTAACTCTAGGTAAGTTCCTGTTAATTTCTTTTTAGAGAGTAGCTTAACTCACCTGCTCTAATACACAGCTATCCGATACATCACACATCTGACCTGCTTCGCCTCATAAGTCTTTATCGCTTTGGAGGCATTTATTTAGATATGGATGTTATTGTCCTGAAGAGCTTAGAGAAATTGCCCCTGAACTATGTGGGAGCTGAATCTAACTATACCTTGTGCAATGCTGTCATCGGTTTAACAGCCGATGGAATAGGTCATGAAGTTGCTGAACTATTTTTACAGCACTATGCAAAATATTTCGATGGGAAAAATTATGTACAAAATGGTCCAACTCTTGTCACAGACGTTCTGACAAAATTTTGTGGCAAAAGTCTCGTGAAAGCCACGGAAGGCGGTCGTAATAGTTGCAAAGGATTTAGACTATTCAATACGACTGCATTCTATTCAATTTCTTGGCCAGAGTGGAGGCATTTCACTGAGCCCAAGTACCTGGAGGAAACTATGGCCAGAACTAAAGATTCATTTCTGCTACACATGTGGAACAAGATGTCAAGCGAAGAGCGCATCAAAGTCGGTTCCAACGCTGCGTACGTTAAGTATGCGGAAAAGAACTGTCCCAGGACGTATGCGGTAGCTGGTGATTACATTTAACTCGATTTGAAATAATTCATTGCTAAAACAAAAAGTAAATACGTTTCCAATAACGCTCAAGCTATTTAAACAATATAAGTGAACTCATTCTATGTAATGGGAAATCAGAGCAAAATTTTGTTGTGTAAGTTCTTCATGTTCGTCATTGTAATTGTTTTTAAGCGTATTTTGAATACTGTTAGAGCTACATATGTCAGATTTACTGTGTAGGTCAATGTAATGAATGCAAAGTTTTCTTAGATATTTTAGATATTGACCTTAAATGTATAAATAAAAAAATACACAGTATTATTACTGTTGATGATTGATTTTGCTGGACTTTTGGCCAGCATGGCCCTCCAGATGGTTCTTAAAGTATTCGTCCTACATAATGATATAGTTATATAAATAGAGTCTTATGAACTGTTTCCTATCTTGATCATTTGTCATTTGTGTGCACAAGCATTAATAATTCGATTAAGCCAAGTCCAGTATGTTTATTTTCCTATTACAAGAATTTTTATCAACATCAACATATTCAGGTGAATATTGTATATTATTGTGAATGTCTAAAGTTTCGTTCATTTGTTTCATATATATATTAATCGTCTTGAAATAGAACAGAGCAAAGGTCGATATATGCTTAAGTAAATGCAGCTGAATAAGCTGACATGTATATTGACACCGACGTTGAATTTTAATATCCAATTCACAAATAAAAATATTGTTAGTCTCACTTTTACCTTCGCTCAGGACTGTAATGTTCATAAGAAAGATGGTGACGCCTTGCCTGATTTGGTGGCGACGTCTGCTCCTTGTGTCCCTAATTATTGGCATCGTTTTCATTATGGTATCCTTCAACCCGTTCTCTAAAAAGAAGACCGCAAATCAAATTGATCCTCACAATTATAATGACAAATGGAATTTAAATAAAAGCAAAGCTATAGGATTTAACAAATCCCATTGCGAAATTTCTTTAAAAACGCCAAATATAACAAATACATGCACAAAAGATACTAATATGGAGATGCGGATGATACTACCTCAAAATGGAACTCAGCAGAACATTCTGAAAGGATATAATAATACTGATCACGTAACGATGGCGCAAAATTTCACTAATACAAATTCATCTGAAATACATAAGAATATTAATTCACACAGCATAAATGGCTTATCAGTTAATAATAAAAATGCATCTGCATTCAATATTACAAATCTAAAACCACAAACTCAAAACTTGACCCTCAATAAAGTGAATATGCCTGAAATTATCGTTAATACCCATGCGAAACCTTCATCAATAATTAAGATAAATCATCCAAATGTGACTACTAATCGTCAAAATCTTCTCGTATCTACGCACAACTTAAAGCAGGAAAAGGTACCTAAAAATATTCAAGCAGTTTTATTATCCAGTACCCTTATACCATCAAATGCCACGATCAGCTTAAAGAACTTTAAGGCACAACTTCGTGATTCAAATCCAAAAGTTTTTGTTAAGCGTATCAACTCGAAACCCGAAAGGACAAATCATCATAATATAATGGATGATAAGAAACTTAATGAATCTAAATTGATTCAATTAAATTCTTTAAAGTTGCGCACCCAAACTCATATCTTAAATATGAATGGGAAGAATTCTTCCAAATTGCAGTCCCAAGCTCAGAATTCAACTACGAATGAGAAAAAATTAAATCTGAATTTAACTGAGAATGAGAAGAAGCCAAATGAATCCAAAATAATTCATTTAAATGATGCAAAATTACAGCCCCAAAATTTTATATTTCAGGATCATAAAATATTTAAAGAAATGCTATCATCGACTACTAAAGAAAATATGCAGGTAACATTTTTCAACAGAGATCACCAAAATTTAACTAAGCATAAAGTTTACGGATCAACAAATACTATTGAAACACCTGCAGTAAAACAAGATCAAAACCTAACACAAAAAATTGAAAATATCTTCAGTATGTTCAACAAAGATCACATCCAAAAAGTGCGCAGATCTAATATTACGAATCCAGCAGTCAATAACATAACATTAAAAATTGAGAAAATAATTACGGATATGCTATCATCCAATGCTCAAGACAACAAGCATGAAAATTTTTTCAATAAAACTCATAAAAACTTAGGTTTAAATAAGCGAAAAGTTCCACAATCAACACTTAACATAGTGCAATCACAAAATAAATTTCCAAATTTAACCTCAAACCTCAGCTCTGAATTCAGAAATGCCGCACCCATTAATATAGCTCACGATCTAATAGAGGATATTTTGTTATGCAGTTCAAAGCCAGTGCTCGGAAAAACCATTTTCTTCTCAGAAAGTAGCCAATATTTTGATTTTCCTTATAATATTCAAGAAATGAGGGCACATCAAGCTTGTGCCATTGAGTCGGCTGCCTTGCATAATCCAAATTTGCAGGTTTTTGTGCTGTTTGCCTGTCGCACATACCTGGAGAAACCGGCGCCTATCATAGATGCTTTATTGACCTATAAAAATATCAAATTTCGAAAGTTAAATATTGGGACTTATATACTAGATACGCCCATTACGGACTGGCTCAAGTTAAATGATTTTTATCGCTCAAGGTTAGAACATATTACATATATAAAATATCTATATCTTATATATATTTATACTCAACTTAGTTTTCTGATGCATCACATGTCCGATCTACTGCGTCTGTTAACGCTCTATCGCTATGGAGGTATCTATTTGGACATGGATGTGATGCTGCTGCGGACTTTTGAGGATTTGCACCTGAACTATGCGTGCTCAATGACAAATCAGAGCATTAGCAATAGTATTTTGGGCCTGGAGCCTAAAGGCTTTGGACATCAGCTTGCCGAGTGGTTTTTGCTGGACTTTCGTAAGAACTTGGTGAGAGATTCATTCGACTCAACTGAACACAAGTCCTTGCTGCGGGTTCTGCAAGAGGTTTGCAGCACGAGAAATGTTACGCTCATGGTTCAGGATCCGAAACGTTGTAAGGGCTTCAGAGTGTTTAGTGGAAAAGACTTTTACGAGGTGCCATTGAAGCAATCGGAACTGTTTCTCGACCCAAAACGTGCGAATGAAGTGCTGGAACGAATTAAGGACTCTCGTTTAATTCATATATGGAATCGACTCTCCGCGAAGTGGCACTTGAAGACTGATTCAAAGGCAGCTTATATGCAGTTGGCAGCGAAACATTGTCCCAAAGTATTTAAGAATGCGGGAGATTTTTTCTCTTAGTTCACATCATATTTTCTGCATCTACAAAAAACCATATAGGTTTACTTAGCTGTTTTGCTAAAAAAATAATACTTAAATAGATGGAGTAAATAAAACAGCTTATGTGCTTTGCTGATACAGCTATACAATTGCGTTTACATATTTGTATAGATGGCAATGATATTTTGAGACATGCACATATGTATGTATATTTTAACCATTTTTGTCATACTTATAGCTCAGACAAAAAGAAGAATTCAGCTAAGGGAAGAGCAAACTATCCAAAACGGCTATTTAATTTCTAAATTCAATCGCAGCAATTTTTAAATTTTGAATACGTTTTTTTAGCGCCATAGTTAAATGGCTATGGACACCGATATGTTTAAAGCACCATATAAAATTAAATATAAATGATACAAATATAGAAAATATGGTATTTAAATTCAGTATAAATTTTTATTACACTTTATCGATTACTACGCAGGGATGGAGAATCACTATATTGAGTATTTTTAAGTATAACAGCATGTTAACAGCTTAAAACGAAATACCATAATTATTTATAGCTGGAAATATATGAAAAATAAAGATAAATTACAAATCCTTAATAAAATAATTAATCATAAACGATGTAAAACTTTTAAATAATAAAACTACAAAAGTTTTTAACTTTTCAATAAAATAACAGAATAGGCTAACCAATTGAATAACATATATGTATTTGCTGTTAAGTGGCACTAGCACTGCTACATCGTAAAATCGTCTTTTAGCAAGTATCAATTGCTGCGTCGGAACTATTGGGGATACAACTTTTTTTTAAAATGCGTTAAGCAGCAGTGAGTGATTTTAATAATGTGTAATTTATTGGTGATTACAAATAGTGTGCTGTATTTGTTGTAGCTTTAATTATTGGCACATAAATGTTTATACATTTTTCAGCATATGTCTTTTACGCTTGTGTGCGTTTGAACTATTGCAAAAACGGTTGATTTTGCTACAAAAGGGTGAAAAAGAAAAAAAGCAACAACTACGAAGCACATTCATGCGTGTGTGTATATGTATATACTAAGCTATAGTCCGCAACTCCAGCTGCTGTAGTTTTGTACAGCTGGGTCGATACAACACTAGAAAGCAAAACAACAAGCAGTATAATGTAATCAGAAATGTAAAAATACCTTCTGCTACAAATGAAGTCGCAAGCTTAATTTTGTGAATGGTTTTTCCATTTCACCTGGCGTAACCAACGTGTCTCGCTTCACCTTGGTGTGCGTGCCAATACAAACACATACTTCTTATTTGTACACTTTACTCATTAGCGGCTTTTCGGACGTCATTATATACAAAATACACACACACGCAGACAAAAAATAAGGCATCTATACATATTACAAAATTGCGTGTGTATGTGTTTATGCATAACGGGTAATATAAATATACACATAGGAATTATCTCTTCAACGGTTGTTTATCGCACTCTGAGCTCGTTTTACATATTTACACACACATGTACATACATACATACACATAAGTAGACATTAATTTTCTCAATTCTTTATTATATAACTTCGTCTCAGACTCTGGTCTACTGACTAGAGAATAAATGCAAACTTTTAATGAAGATTTATATCCATGTATCTGTATTTTCATAAATGCCACTTAAAAAGATACTTGGTACACAGGTTCATCTATACTATGTATGTATGTGTGCTGTAAGCTGATAAGCAATATTTTCAGAGACGTTTGATCTGAGCGATTTAAATGGCTTTAAGTATAAGCAATTAAGAAAAAAGGTTTTTAACTGTGGTGTATATGAAAGCGTACATAGCCACGTCCATTGGAATTTGTTTTTGCTTACGCTAATTTAATTATCTTTTTTTTTGTGAATTTTTTTTTTTTTTCGAATGCGTTGAGCTTTTTGTTACTGCTTTTCTATATATGTATACCCTATGCATACATATTAAAGATGGTTATGATAATACTTTGATTGCATTAGTCACGAGTGCCAGATGAAAACTATTAACGCATATACTTATCTATGTATATAGATTATTTCGAATTAGTAAACATTTTTTCGAATATATTTCACAAATATATTCTTATATTCAATATTTAGAATTTCTATTGATTTATTTTCAAAAACAATTTTCCATCGATTGCGTTTGTCACGAAAGCCATGTGAAATCTATTAATACAATACATAATATATTTTTTAATCAGCTAAAGTCTATTCTGAAATATATTTACGATTTGTATTGATTTATTTATTTTCAAAATCTTTTTCCCATTCAAAAACGTATAACAAATTGCAATAAAAAAATTATTGTTTGTTTTTTGTTGTGGAGATAAGAATTTTTGATTCACCGAATCTGAACGCTGTTTACACGTAGACAGTTTTAATTGCTGTTTAAACAGTAAGGTTTTATGACTTATGACTTAGATAATGGTTAGTGCATTGTTTTTTGTTCTGAAAAATACTTTAATCCCCTTCAGGCCCAAGTAAAACTTTTCTTTCTTTCCGACACTTCTGCAAGTCTAAAAAAAATGTAAAACAAAAGTTGTAACCCATTCGATTCGAGACGCCTTCACGGTAATTACATGGTTTGTTAAGTAAACTAATTTTAAATATAGCTATAAATAATGCTGAAATTAATCTATCTGATTTTTGTATTCACAGGTGTACTATGCGATCGAACAATGAGACACATATAATGCCATACAAGTTTTTGAGATTGTACACGGAAAAATGGAAACAATATCGAAGAAATCCTTGATATTGGCTGCGTTGTTTGTTTACAATGCTGTCGCCGCCGCCGCTGTCACAATCGATGCGCCAAACCATAAGCCTGGTTGCAGCACCGTCTATAGTTCGAGGAACACTACGCTGCAGTTGCCGGGAAGAGCTGTAAAGGGAGCGGAGCAGTTGGTGCCGATAAGAACGTGGCAGGAGCATGAGTTTTCGCTGCTGGGCTACAAGTTCCATTTGCCATTTGTCGGTCATGCTGTGGACTCGGATGTGGACGATGGATATGGCCTCGACGATGCTTGGCTGTTGGATAATAGTGCCCAGACATTATATATTAAACAGGAGGACCAAGAGCAGGAGAGTTCTGAGGAGGGTGATCCCGCCAACAGCATCGTAAAGCTGCGTTGTCAAAATGTAAACGTAGCTGAGATCAATGCCCAGTTGCAGCTCAATAGCCAGATGAACTATGAACAGATATCCCTGATGCATGTACCGGGCGATGCTGACGCAGTGCCGCTGAAATTGCAACAATATGAGAGTATACAGAAATTTAAATGGACGTTTAGCTCATTACACGATGAGACACTGCAACGGCTGTTTGCGCAATATGTGCAACGCTTTGAATTGGTTGAATCACTGGACTTTAGTGAGAATTTGCTGAGCTGCATCCATTGGGCGCAGCCGCAGGCAATGCGACGTCTTCAAGTACTTAAGCTGAGTGGCAATCGCTTGGCCGACAATTGCAGTCTTAGTGAACTGCAGCATATGAATCATCTGTTGGAGCTGCACTTGGATCACAATGGGCTGCACGCTTTACCCGTGCAGTTCGTGCAGCACCTAAGCGAGCTCCGACTGCTGAATCTTAGCTATAATAAATTGATCGAGCTGCCACGCAACACATTCGAGGGTGCACTACAGCTGGAGTCGCTGCATCTCACGGGCAATCAGTTGACCGTTTTGCCCTTCCAGCTCTTCCAGACGGCACGTGAAATGCGCCACTTGGATCTCAGCAATAATCGTTTGCTCTCATTCCCGGACAACTTCTTTGCACTCAATAATCAGTTGCGTCAACTCCTGCTGCAGAGAAACCAACTGAAGTCCATAGGCAAGCACAGCCTTTATAATCTACGCCAGCTGCGCCATCTGGATCTGTCACAGAATGAGTTGGGAAGCATCGATCGCAAGGCTTTCGAGTCGCTGGAACATCTGGTGACTCTTAATATATCTGGCAATGAACTAACAGTACTGTCCTCCATCATATTCCAGCCACTCGGCTCATTGCAGCAACTAGACTTGAGCCGGAATCAGTTCAAGCAATTGCCTGACGGACTGTTTCAGGCGCAGCGTAAATTGGTGCTGCTGCGCATCGATGAGACGCCGCTCGAAGAGCTGCCCAACTGGATTTCGCGCGACGAGGACTATGTAGATGGGCAAATACTGCAACGCCTGCGCTATCTATCGATGCAACAGAATCTGCAACTCACTCAGCTGCCAGCCACATTTTTTGGCAACGTGCGCAATCTGCGCGAGCTGCTGCTGGCCGATAATAGCCTAACCAAGTTGCCTCCACAGATTGCCAGCCTGTCGCGTCTGCAGCGGCTGAGTGTACGTGGCAATCGGCTAGGCTCTCTGCCCGAAGGCCTTAAGGAATTAAACCATCTGCACTATTTGAACATCTTGGGCAATGAATATCAATGTGACTGCAGCATGTACTGGCTGTCCAACTGGTTAACAAATGCGACGACCTCTCTGCGACAGGCATCACCAAATGCCAGTCGCGGTCTGGACTCGTATGAGCATATTGATAACCAGATCGATGCACTCAAATGCCAATACGGTTATCCCGGCGACATGCTGCGCGTGTTAAGCAATCTCAATTGTACTGTACCAGTTGTGGTGCAATCTTCAGAACCCAAGATGTACAGGCTGCATGCCACAGCCAAGCTAGAGTGCATGGTTTATGGTAGTCCTACACCAGATATTATTTGGGTAACGCGTACTTGAATAATAATAATAATAATCATATGTTAATCGCTATAATTGGTTTGCTGTTCGCAGGTGACACCACGCCACAAGATTCTACGGCATCATGCCGATCCCGATAAACGACCCACCATCATCAACAGCGACAAAGAGCATCAGCCGAGTAAGTTTGAACTGTTTGCCCTGACGGATGACAGCAACACGAAATCGCTGCACATGAACATCAGCCGACAGAAGACGATTGTGGGTCAGCGCGTGGTGCTCATTGAGAACGGCTCGCTGCTTGTGCACAATATATCGCGTGGTGATAGTGGCCTATACACCTGCTACGCCTTTAATGTGATGGGGAATTCATCGGCAGGCATTAGGTAGTATAAATCTATACATATAACATACCCCACATCATATCCGATTACTCAATTGTATTCATATATCACTTCACAGGCTCTACATCGATCCGATTGTATTTTATCGCGTCAAAATCGAAAGCCTTCTGGCGGGTACTTTGCTTGCCACGGCATTCTTGTTGCTAACACTTTTGGTGCAAGGATTGCGCAGCTGCCTACAGCGCTGTGGACTCTGTGATCGTTTGAGCTGCTGTGCGAATCGCAATAAAAAGTCACCAAGATCACGGCAAATTTATGCCATGCTGGATAGCATTGAAAACTACAAGAGCCAGCAATTGGAGCGTTTGCGTGAGAATTATGCACAGCAAGTGCATCGTATACGGGAGAATTGCGCACTACAAGTAGAATGGATACAGAGCAGCTATACAACGCAGGCGAAGCACGTCAAGGAGTTCCGTGACATGGGCTCCAATCATTTGACCGCACTAAAAGATCAATATTATGATCAGGTGAAGAAGGTGCGCGACTATTCTACTGGCCAATTGAGTTGGGTGCGCGAGAATTATGTCTTCCAGCGCAATAAGATCCGTAAGTTTAGTGCCCATCAGGTATTGCGACTACGTGAGGGCTACAAGTACCAGCAACAGTCATTAAACAAAGTATTGGAAAACTTGCCCAGCTTTTACTTTGAAAACTGTCGCGGACGCTGCGAGGAAGACATTGTCGAGGGTAAATATTATATGTATATTTATAATACGAAACTTAATACATAAGCAAATATTTCATATATATATATATATATATATATATGTATATATTCGCAGACATAGACTGTTACTTCAAGAGCCAAATGGAGAAGGAGCTACACATACAGAAAATCAAATCACTGAAGGCTGCTAACAATTCGGCTAGTAAGGCTTCCGTCTACTATACGCCTCCAGATGACGAACTATTCCAGAACACCGATCTACATCTGCAAGCCTCACCAATACACATTAACTATATTGATGAGAATATGGATCAAAAGAAGCTTGAATTGCAGGACTTCAAAATGGATCCACATCTGTTGCTCTTTACCAAATCGCAATTAAATGTTTATCCAGAGGGATCGAGCAGCAGTCAGGCAGCTGCCATGGCCATTGCTTTAGCTGCTTGCAGTATTGAGGATAACAATCAGAATGCGCAGCTGATGGAGGAGAATAGCATTAGTAATGTGGAGATGGGTGATCTGAAGGATGCGAGTGATGTTAAGAATTCCAAATCGTGTCCTGCTATTTATAAGGTATCCAAACAGCGAGACGGTACCACACTGCACGAGCTACTCACCACAGACGGTGAGCCACATCAGATGGTTCATCTGAATCCAGTCGACGAGACGACACTGACGATGTTGCACCTGACCAAGGAGCAGCTAAACATCGTTGGGGAAGACTGTGATGAGGCAGCGCTACCTCCAAATCATCACCCGATGAGCACCGAACAAAAGAAGGATTCAAAATTGGTTGACGCGACAGAACAATGTGAATCCAATAGCAGCCCGGACTGCTGCTGTCCATCATCATATGAGACGGCAAATGCTACCCCTACAACCACTTAGAGATTTTATTAAATTTAATATATATAATTTAAAAAGTAAAAACATAATGAATTGAACCCTGAAAGCACATTCACCTGAAGTGTTAATGTTTCAAATGTGTTTAATTATGAAGGCATCAAACAATAATTGCGTGTAGAATTAATTAGTGCTACTTAAAGAATTCAAATGCTGAAAAGAAATCAAGTAAAACCACTAAAAAAAAGAACAACAAAAAAAAAAAAAAAAAAAAAAGTCATACGATTAAAATAATAGTAAAAGTTAGAAAAAAATGATATATATATAATGTGTCTCGTGTCGAAGGTATCATCAATAATGTCAATAATACTTGGAAAGCCCCCATTTGTGATTTCATCAATAACATATGAAGCGATTTATTTATAGAGAACGCATTAAATCTACTTAAATATATGCAGACGTATTTTTAAACAAGATGGAAAATAAATTTTATTGAATTCCTGAAATGGTAAATAAAGCAACCATACAAAATTATACACAAATAGATTTCTATTGAATAAAACTGTTAGCCGTTAACTGCACAGCTCAGATATGCTATAAGTCAAATATTTACTCCCACATATTTATATGTCTATGGGATGTGCAATGGCAAACGATCGTATATATCTGATGACGAAATTTTTATCATACACAGTATATTTTAAAGCTGAACAAACAAAAATGTGGGAATAGTTTCAATCTAGGGTTCGGGACATTCGGGTTGTTTGAGCACTTCGATGGCACAGGGATTAGCATCGATCTTGCATGGTTCAGATTCAGTTTCAACCTCACTGATATCAAAGTCACACTCGCATGGGAAGCACTCCATTTCGAACTCCTCGCCTTCGTCTTCGGCTTCTTCGCCTTCGCCATAGAAACTGAACTTCTCCTGGCTGAGTGTGCTCACCTCTGAGGTGATCGAGCATACCGAAAGCTCAGAGTCAGAGATAGGCAATGGCACCGGCTCTTGCGGCAGTAGGGAATAGTCGTAGACAGCGATCTCCTGGGCGAACCACAATGTAGGCTTCATTTCCTCGGGCTGGTCCTCTTCATTTGCAATTTCGTCCTCCTGGTTATATTCGTCCTCCTCCGGATCCTCGGATGAGCGAATAATTTTGAATTTATAATCGCCCGGCAAGAAATAGCCAAGCAGCATGTAACGATTATCAAAGCTGAATACAGCCGGTCCATTGGGATAGAGATTGTCCCACAGACCGTGCAAAATGGTGCACTTATCATCGTTGCCAATATACAGCTCAAAGGGTCCCATGCGGACATTGCTGTTCCAAGTGGACTTAAGGCGCACCGTCATGCAGCAGTTGTCCTTCTCGGTCTTAAAGCTATAGATGCCAACACCATGGCGATAGCCCTTATACCAATCGCCCGAGTAAGTATCCCCAATGGCATAATTATAACGGCCCTTGCCGTGCTTCAGATTCCTGCGCCAGTTGCCCTCGTAGACAGAGCCATCTGGATAAATGAATATGCCGCGGCCGCAGCGAACGCCACAGCGATACTGACCATAGTAGCGAGCGCCATTCTTAAAGACATATAGACCGATGCCATGACGTCGTCCCTTGCGATAATTGCCATCGTACTGATCGCCGTTGGGTAGAATAGCCCAGCCACGTCCATGACGCTGTCCAGCCGCATTCCGTCCACCGATATATTTCTATAGATGGGTGAGGGTACAAGAGAAAGTGAAACGGAGAGACGAAAGAACACAGTTGACCTACTCCGATATTTGGTCCCTCATCTTCCTCATCGGGAAAGGAAAGTTCGGTTTCATCAGACCCCTCTGAAACGCTCATAATATAATTTTATTTCATTTATTACTTCGCTTTGTATGTAATAAATATATCGTACTTAAATTAGTTTTGGGAACTGTGTTCTATATTTACATAAACTATGTTAAATATGTATACCTAGACATATGTGAGCTAGGCGAACGCTTGCTATGTTTCCAGCGTGTAGAAGTAGTTGGCTAGCGGATAGCGTATGAAGAGGGCCAACAAGGTACACAGCAACTGGAAGGACATCAACATTTGAGTGGCAATCCGTTCATGCACCGGCCCAAAGATGAACAACACAAAATTGATAAGTGTGAAATTGTTGGTGATCACACGTCCATCGGGCTGCTCCTGCCAGCTGATTAGACGAAAGGTGCGCAGCACTTTGACCATCAATCGACCCAGGCCACCCAGTTCGTTCAATCGGAATTCCGTTGTGCTGATGTGCAACAAATCCGTTTTGGCATCATATTTGGGCAGTCGATGCCGCGGGCAGGGCACAAAGTGAAACAACTGCGGAGTTGAGTATAGGAAATTGAGTATCTGAGGCAGGAAGAAGAGCAAGAGCGTTTTGCTAAAATGACCCAAAATGCCAACAACGGCGAAAGACATGCCGGCAAAGTAACAATAAGTATCGCCTACAAAAACCTGAGATGGATATCTGCAAGTAAATAAAATGAAAACATTTAAAATATAACGATCAGTTTTAAAATGAGGCCACACTGGCCACATGAGAATCAAACAGTAATATAAATTTCGATTTAAATGTTAAACAAATAACTTAATTTTGTCGTTAACATAAACTTACAAAATTTATACATTCATCACATGTGTGCAAAAAATTAGTACCATTTTGTAATGGTACAATTCTATTAAAATTTACCAATCTTAGGTACCATTATATGTATGAGCAAAAATGAGTGTACGTAGTTAGCGAAGGTTGTAAGGCGAGCATGTATATAACAAGTGATAAAGTGACGTCACAATATTGCAATTTACAAATGTGAGAAATTAGCAATATCTCATAAATTGAGATATCAAAACTAAATAGTTTTTAAACTAAAATAAGATTATATATTTCTTTTACATGCAACTCACAAAGATAATCTGAAATAAATTTCCATTCTATTCGTGCGCAACATTGAACAGCTGAGAGACGCAGATATTGCTGCATAAAAAAAAAAGAACAAGGCCAGCGACAGCTGGGCGGGTGGGAAGCAATGTGTGAAAAGTGGGTGTGTTAGCTGAGTAAAAAGCAAGACAAAATTAATATAAAAAAACACACAAAAATCGCAAACATAAATAAAAATCGAAATAGCATGCATAGTGTGTAGTCTCAATCAGACACCATGGCCAGGAGCACGGCTCAGAATCTAGCAGCCGGCGGCCGTCTGGCGAATACCAAAAAGCTTGTCTTGTGGTCTGTGGTGCTGGTGCAGGTGTGTTTCATTGCTTGCATTTGGCTGCTGCAGAACAATCAGGTCCAACTACAATCCACTGGTAACAACAACAGATTGGAGCTAGAGATGGGACGTGTGCACTTCGTGCAGCAGACCAGGCATATCAAGAAGTCTCTAGCCTCATCACATTGTCAGCGGAGCGAAAACATTAATCGATATCAACAGGATTTCTTTCAAATGAAAATCGATCGAATGAATCGCTCTGAGGATTATGCTATGCCGGCGTACATGGACATGGACTTGGCTCCCAGTCTATGGTGCTACAGTGAGGGCACGCTAAACGAAACCCGTCAAAGACGCAACAGTGTCGACTATCTGCTGGCACAGCCGCAGTGCCTGTGTGCCAGCGGCTGGCATGGACGGGACTGCGGACAGCCTGAGATTATATGGCGAGCACTGATGACGCACAGTCGGGCCAGTAGGCGAGGCGGCAACGAGGCGCCACTGAAGCTGCATGAGGCGAGCAGTACGTCATTGAAACGGCTTTACTATATACTTAACTTAGGTGCCTGGGAGCATATAAATATGGAGCTGCTGGAACTGCAGCTGCGCACACTTATCAAGGTTGTGGATATATTTCTCATCTATTATTATGTCAGGGACAGCAAGGAGAGACTGAAACGGCGCACACTCGAGCGCCAATTGGACGCGATACCCATTCCCAGCTACCTGCTTTATCAGTGTGAAGGGGGACAGAGCCCTGGAAATTGCAGCGGAGCAGCCGCATACAGCTACTTTCGTCACCAGCTATGGGCACGATGCGGGGTGCAAATGCAACCCACAGATTTTCTGTTGTACGGGAATGGCCAAACTGTTTATGCGCCGGCGGCCTTGAAATATCTCAAATACTTTGCAACTGATGTGATGCCATTGCGCTTTAGGCTAAAGCACAACGTCTACGGCTTCTACTGGCAGCATCCGCAACTGGCACGCTTGGATGGTGTCATCAGTTCCCTAGTGCATCTGCACAGCGCCCAAATGGATCCGCAAATGCTGGAGCGACAGGCCACCTATACGCTGGGCGACCTCAATCATTTTGGCGGCTGGAGCTGTGAGCACTGCATGCCGCCTGAACAGATTGCTCAGATGCTGACAGCCCAAGAAACTGGGAATAGCCCAAATATACGAATGCCCAACGAAACGAGGAGTTCACGCATCGATGCCGACTACATACAGCAGCTAATGGGAGCTGGCATCCTGTTGGATGGCCACACCACGTTGCTGCGTTTGAGGCAGCAGAGTGAGAAATATTATGCGCCACCGACGGCGCTGCTTTATAGCAGTCAATTTGGACAATTGCTGGTCAATTTGTATGATACGAATGTACTGGACGATGTGCAGGACGAAGACTAAGACTAAGAAACATCCATTATCCTATTATATATATAAGTATATGTGCCTGCTTTCCCAATCATCAATCGAACTTTAAAGTTTTAGTTTTTTCATAACAAACATATCGCCATCATTATAAATATATATATATATATATATATATATATATATATATATATATATATATACAATATGTACATCGTCTGATTTTTCATAAAAATAATTCAAAATTTAGTATCTCAGCAGGCAGACCACGCCGACAGACAGACAGATCTGTGATAAGAAACTAAACTAGAAATGAATTTAAAAACGATTCTCAAATTTCATGGAATTTGCTGTTGTGAATTAAGTTAAAAATATGTAATTTAAGTATGCAGATTCATAATATGGATCATTTCGTTTGTTTATAAATATATATATATGTATATTGATAAATGTTATAAGAAAATTTAATTTCAGCTAATTTATGAAATAAATCAAATTTGATTGAACAAATATGTTAAATGCTTTCTAATGTATTCTAAATTATTTAGAATAATCGTTTTCATTCAATTATCCACTTACCTATTGAATTTCCATAGAGCCAAAGATGTAGCAAAAAAAGGTATCATAAAGTAGAGAGAAAATTGATGTGATTCCACCTGATGGTCCAGGCTTAGTTCCAATAGATTGAAAACCAAAACTGAGCCGGCAATGATAATGGATTGACCCACCTCCAGGCCATTGATGCCAGCGAGTATATTAATGGCATTTGTACAGAATACCGCCAGACTACCCATAAATATGTAATAAAATATGCCTGTAATTTAAAAATGAAAATGTCAAAACTAACATATATATATGTAGGTAATCAAATCCTTACCAATATTAACTGATGTACCAAAGAGTCCACGCGCAAAGTTGGGCATCATGACCGTCGTAGAATTATAGTTAACATAGTAGACCATCAACAGAGGCAATGTCGCTATGGTGGGTAACAGAAGCTTGTGGCGCCAGCGTAGGTCGAGCACATCGTCGGCAAAGCCAAGAAATATCATACAGCATATTGATAACAAGGCGGCAATTAGTTCCACAAACTGTTCCGAAAGATAATAAAACAATTTGTTTGTCTTCGTTGAATTGACTCATCGTAAATCACCTTATCGTGGGGAAACGTGACCGGCTTACCGCCAGTAACTGCATCCGTGGCGGCATCTTTATCAAACGCAAATGGTATGGGTATAAAGAGAAACATTGAGATCAAGAAAACACAGCCAATAATTACGCCATAGGACTCGGGACTGAAAAAAAAAACAAATAGAGCTATTTAATAAGAGTATTAGAACTGATGCATTAGCATTACTTACACCTGTGGCTTGTCCTTTTTGCACATATCTCGGCCGCACAAATTCGCCTTAATGAACATTTCACGGAGACGGGGTATCATGCGTACCGTCATGAGGTACGCACCTACAGATATGGAACCGATGATCGCTATTGCTGTCGTGGACATGTTGACTGCAGTTGCACTAATTAGATTAGAATTACAGGCAAATCAATTGCACAGACTTGTATGGCCCAAGCTTAATGTATGGGTTTGAATGCACAGTATATGGGTTCGAGCGTACGAAAGGGCGAAAGATCATCACTCAGAAAATCATTCTATCGTAAAGTGATGCAAACGGTGGGCACAAAAGTACACGCAATATTATAATAGATAATAACAAATACAGCTGTTCCTATTGGTGCCAAGCGGTACTGAAAGTGGTAATCGACTGATTTAAATGCTATCGATTTAAAATCTAGATAATTAAACAAATATCGATATGTAATCGGGTGTACGAGTACTTTACTGTTTTGAAAATTCTAACAATAAACTGCTGTTGCAAAATATCGATATATTAAATATATTGATATATGTATGCTAATTAATTATATTTAGCTGATTTCAAAAAATGTGTATGCTAATTATTATTATTATTATATTGAGCTGATTTCCATAAATATTTTGAAAAAAAATATGATTGTTTTTATATACTTTTTAAAATTTTATTTAATATCATTTTTTAACCGCTTACAAACTCATCTCCAATTTTATACATGTAAATAATCATTTTAATAATTATAACAGAATTAACTTAACGAGAAAAAATACTTTTATATATTTTTAAGTTGCCGTTGGTCCCAAGTTTTTCTTGGCCCTTTTGCCGTGATACTGCTGTTATCGCTCGCGAAAAAATGGAAACACTTTTTGCAACTCCGCTTTCGACTTGCACGCCTCCACCTGTGGTAGTGCCTCCATAACATTCAACATGTAGATTTGTAGCTGTTGCCGACGCTCCTCCACAAAAACAAGATTCATGTTGCCAAAATGTTTTTTGGGCGGAAACTCAATGGAGCTAATTATGTTGGGATGCGTGCGTAGCAACGATTTGTGTAGCTTGTTGAATTCACTATAACGACGAAACAGTGTCCAATGCTCCAACCGCTGGCGCATAGTTATATGCATCTCGTAAACGTAATGCGACCCCGAGCGAGGTGTGTTAACAAGTTTCACATGTGGAATGGTAATCAGAAAGTTGGAGCAGAACGACGATGAGGGATCGATGCCCGTTTCGTTGAACTGTTTTGTGAGACGACGAATCAGCTGTCGATTTTGTAACTTAAGCTCAGCCACCCGTGTTTCCAGCAATGCACAGCGTTCGGTTAGCTGGGTTACCTGCTCTGCCAGTTGCATGCTCTGCTGACTGCTGGCGCCATTGCCCGATGAGGAGGACTTGCTCCACTGCGAGGAAGTATCACTGTGATCCTCAAACAGTTCCTGAGATTCTTCTACAAGATCCTGATCTTGGCTAATTGGCTGCACATCGGGCAATGGAGTTTTCAGAAATTCCAATTCAGGTTCTATTGGATCACATGGCGTTGTACAAATGGGCTCTATTGGCATTGCCTGCTCAACTGCATTTCTCGGCGTTATTTGCTGAGCTTCAGGCATTTCTCGAGGAGTAAATGCCTTCAGTAGGTCCTCTTGTGAGCTGGCGCATACAATTGGCCGCTTCACAGCATTTGCCAAACGTCCTTTCTTGCGTGCCGCAACAGGCACGGGTTGTGGTGCATAGATTATTGGCTCCTCTCTAACATTGCCAACCCCTTGCATGGAAAAACGTTTTGGTGCATTAAGTTCCGGATTTTCAACGTTCAGAGCAAAGAGTACATCCTTGAGACTGTCTAGTATCTCGGGCAATTTCTTGGCTGCCTCCTCATTGAGCAATAGCGACCAGGGTGTATAGAAACGCTGCAATTGCGCCTCGTCATTGAGCCAAGTAAGAACATGACTCATAAGACGTTTTTCATTGAGTGTAGCGCGTATGAAAGCGCGTCCGCGTCCATGTTTCGTCCAGATCTGCTTGAGTTCCTTGTAACGCTGCTTTTCGTGTGGCGTCAACTGCGTTTCACAGAAATCCCAGAAAGTCGTTTCATTGTTGTTGCTGGTGCTACTGCCACTGCCACCTGTTACGATCTCATGCATATTTCGAAAGATGCTTGTGGCCGTCAGTGTAACATTTAACGATTGCCGTAGGCCATACGAAAGTGTTTCTTCCAATGCCTCACACAATTCTTGTACAACATCATCTTTTTCCGTGGCTAGCTCGCGTTTTCCACTGTAAGTTTCACTTGTTTGGTGCGCAGTTTGCTGTAATCGTCGAAATATATCCTCTCTGCGTTGACCAAAAGTGCACCCACTCAGAGTGGAACGAATCGTTTCTGGCAATGCATTTTCTGGCATTTTCTTATGTTTACATAGACGTTATATATGTATATATGTATTGTTATTGTTTGGCTATTTATTTATTTGCGATTTCATTATTTTCTCTATAACTAGTGTTTGATAATTTCCAATTATATTAGTATATCGATAGACTTGTTTTTAGAAGCACTTGCGATAATGTGTGGGAATCAACATTTATTCATTAAATATTAGAGCTGCCTATTAATTAGTAGTTTAATAATATGGGATGAAATTTTAATTTTGGTACACTAACAACATACTTTTAACATTTTTCGTATTCATTCGTTTTATTTATCGACGCCTTCAGCTATTAACAAAATGTAATAGTTTTACAGCACTGCTGGATCCACGCGATTCACAAATGAAAAAAAAACACATCACTAACTATCGGCTAAGTTGCGTTTGCGCATCACCAATCATCGCAAAACTATCATTAAATTTGCGCGTAAAAGAATGCCAAAAATTGGATTATTGCAACAAAGTTATTAAACGCGTTAAAATAAATAGTAACAAATGTGATCATACCAATTCACATTGAATAACTGCATATTGGGTGTGCTAAAAATGTAAGTTTTCTGATGCGTGAGGACAATTTGTTAGTTTTCTTTTGTGTTCGTTCGTTCGTCGTCTGCTCGCACGGTGCGCTTCATTGACTTTTCGAGCGAGTGTAAAGCATAAAAATGAGCAAAACTGCCTAAAATAATTCGGTTTTTGCAAACCGAACTAATTTGCATTGTCCACAAGTGATTTGTTTGATGATTTTGTTGCAATTGGAAATCGTTAGAGCATTTTGCTAGCAGCTGCATTTCAATTACGATTTCGTGGAAAGCGTAAAGAGGGGAAACAAACAGAAGCGGAACTAAAAAAAAAAAAAAAAAACAGAAACGGAAGAAGAGTCAGAAAAAAAAGGCGCCCATGACGGTCCATATGGTCCGCAAGTGCAGGAGTCTGTTTATATGTGCTTGTGTGTGTATTGTGACTTGTGTGTATTTCCCATTGCAGCCAAAGTCGCCGCTTCACAAATGCCACAACAAAAGACGCTACAATTTGTCTGAATAGTAAACAAGTAATATACTAAAGTCACAACAACAAAATCAACAACAAATATCAGCAAGCAAAATATAAACAATGAATCCGGCTGAGCTGCGGATGATGTGGATGAGCAGCCAATACAACTCGGAGCGCATCACATTGGAGGATGCTGCAACTCTGCTGGGTCACTCAACTGTTGGCCTATCCGTTATGGAGGATATGACACATCAGCCCACTTTGGTAAGCCCTAATCTATTTTTTTATGTATGTGAAATATAACTATTGTTCCCTTAAGTTTGAAGATATTTTAACTGAATAAAAATAAAATATTTAGACTTATGATTTATCAGCATATTTATTATTTTTTAATGCTGTGTAAACAAAGTCTTAAAGCTATAATATTATCGATAGGTAATTCTATCAGAGTAGGAGAATTTACGATATCAGATTTAGGTTTATATCGAATTGAGAAAATATTCAGCTTTAATCAGCTTGAATCCTAATTGATCACAGCACATACACTTTTTCTAGCTAGATAGGTTAAATGTTGAAACTTTTATTGCAAAAAAAAAAAAAAAAACATCAACAGGTGGAAAGGGCATGAGATTTAGCTTAAGTCATGTATCACAGAAACACCTATCATATATTTATATGCAATATCATCTGTTTATGCTTTAGTTTAAAATTGGAATTCGTTTACTTATTTCCTTCTACTTTCTTTTCTATGATTTATGTATTGGTTACGTTGTATCCGTATCCGTATCCATTCAACTCTCAACTGTATTCAACTGCCTATCAAAAAAATAAAACCAACTCAACACAACCCCTAACACAAACAACAACAACAACAACATGATAAACACCAACTCTTCACCCATACCACAAAAAGGATATGAGTCCAATGATGAGCATTGTTGGGGGGGACTTTACGGGACAGGCAGCAGCAGCCGCTGCCGCACTGGGCGTACAGCCAGGAACGCTAATTGCCACAAACACAAATAATCTGTACGGGTTTGCGCATATGGGTGGACTGCAGCAGCAGCTGCTGCAACAATCCGCCGCAGCGACCGTCTTTCAAAACTATGCCGAAGTCATGGATGGCGATGATGGCAACAATGCCGGTGTGGCACTGATGGGCGTCGGCTCGGCGGCCGTTGATGATGAGCAGCAGGTCTATGGCCAATTGGAGGATGGCTATGATGATGGCGGTGCCAGTGGCGGCATGTCCGATTTAGAGCCCAAGCAGGAGATCATAAACATTGATGATTTTGTAATGATGAATGAGGATAACAATTCGTATGATGGCACCGATTTTATGACCTCGTCGGATAAGGATATTTCACAGTCATCATCGTCGTGCATGACCAGCATGCCGAACCATGATTTGCTTGTGCCGATGGCCGATGGCCTGTTACATCACAAGATGCTGGGCACCACGCATGCGATGATAAATCAAGCCGGCACATCCCTGGCTGGCATGTCAACAGCATCTGGCAGTGGCAATGGCTTTGCCAACATCCTAATTGCCGGCGAGGAGGCAACAGGCACACCCACGGCAAAATCAATGCGTCCGTACGGCATTGCCTCTGGCAGCTGTAAGGCTGGCAATAGCGGGTCTGGCTCTGGGTCCAGCTCCTCGATGCGTGCCCAGCGCAAGACGCGCAAAATTGAGCCAGTGAATCGGCCTGGACTTGTGCTCAAGACACCGATTGCCTACAAGGGCAACATTGATCCCTCGGTCATACCGATACAGAAAGACGGCATGGGTATGTTTTCACTTACCATCATTTTACATGATTTTTTTTCTTTTAATTAGATCTTATATGTGATTTATATTTTTATTTTTATACTTTTATTTCTATGAAGTTTTATTAATGAATTTCAATTTAGATTTTGGTCGTGCTCACACCAAAAGAGTTCAATTATTTCATGTATTATATATTGACACATAAGAATTTCTGGAAGAAAATGTTGGCTCCTTGCCAAGTTTCAGCATTTATAACATATTTAGATCTCATATAGGTTCAATTGTATATTTATATTAGCTTAGGTATATGGCTATGAATTAACTCAACTATTTTTATATACCAAATCTAAACTAGGTATTATGGGCATTTGCTAGGACAATATCCATTCAATATCTCGGAACTTCATTATGCTTTTGTCTAATGCACAAAGCTACCTAGGTCCTAATGTCCCAATGTAATTTTCTTGAATAGAATGAACACCAAATAAATTGTCATTTAGTTCAAATAATAATAATAATAATAATCAATTTGAAAATAGTAATAACAATAGGGCATAGATGTGTATATATGTATATAGACAGTCAATGACAGTTCTTGAAACCATTCTTAATCATATATTTTAAAATTTTTACAATTATAGTAATTGTAATGAAACATAGCTATAATTATTAAAATAAAAAAAAATAAAAAAATTAAGATCCGCATAGTTATAATAAGTTAGATATTTGCGAAACTTTATCGGCTAAGTAATTAATGCTTTCAAATGATGTTCTGATTCCCAGCTGTCTGTGAACGTTGCGGTGCCATTGGTGTGAAGCACACTTTCTATACAAAGTCGCGACGTTTCTGCAGCATGGCCTGTGCTCGCGGCGAGCTCTATTCGCTGGTGCTCAATAGCAAGATGGAAGCAAACAACTCGCCAGCTCCTGCACTGGAGATGGCCGAGTCATCGGCCACATTGGAGACAAATCTAGCATCGCCATCGGATGCGCAGGATCAACATCATCAGCAACAACAACAGCAGCAGTCGGACATTGAGCTAACGTTGCAAGCGGCACATATCAAAAATGCCAACTATCGTTTTCGCATCACGGACCAGTCGAAGATAACGCAGCTGAATGGATTCGGGGAGCCCATGTCGCTGGGCGGGGATGCAGCTGCCAATAATGTGCAAATGTCCACAGAGGAGACAATTGCAGCATTAAATGGAGCTGCCGTTGGTGATGCTGCTGCGCCGCCTGCCGAAGCTAGCGGCAGTGAGCTGAACGCCGCCGTTAGCAATTCATTTGTAAATGCTGCGCCGACGCCCAAAGCCCTGCGTCTGTTTCGAGATGCCTTTCCGCAGGACGATCTGCCTCAAATACCTAAATACGAACGTCTTCCGGCGCCATGCCCACAGATGGAGAAAATCATCAGCATACGACGGCGAATGTACGATCCAACGCACTCGTACGACTGGCTGCCGCGGCTGAGCAAACCGAACTTCTATGCGGCGCCAGTTACCTGCTTTCCACACGCTCCCGGCTACGAGGTGTGGGATAACCTGGGCGTGGGCATGAAGGTGGAGGTGGAGAATACTGATTGCGATAACATTGAGGTCATTCAGCCGGGACAGACGCCCACGTCGTTTTGGGTGGCCACCATACTGGAGATTAAGGGATACAAAGCGTTGATGAGTTACGAGGGCTTCGACGTCGACTCGCACGACTTTTGGGTGAATCTCTGCAATGCCGAAGTCCATTCGGTGGGGTGGTGTGCGACGCGTGGCAAGCCATTGATACCGCCACGTACCATTGAGCACAAGTACAAGGACTGGAAGGACTTTCTCGTTGAGCGTTTGTCTGGCGCGCGCACATTGCCATCCAATTTCTATAACAAGGTCAACGACAGTCTGCAGTCGCGTTTCCGACTCGGCCTGAACCTGGAGTGCGTAGACAAGGATCGCATATCACAGGTGCGCTTGGCCACGGTGACCAAGATTGTGGGTAAACGTCTGTTCTTGCGTTACTTCGATTCGGACGATGGCTTCTGGTGCCACGAAGATTCACCCATTATCCATCCAGTGGGTTGGGCCACAACAGTTGGCCACAATTTGGCCGCGCCGCAGGACTATTTGGAACGCATGCTGGGTAAGCACATTAACAGTTCAATGTGGTATCATATGTGATATATGAGATTTTTCAGCGGGTCGCGAGGCCATGATTGAAGTGCACGAAGATGATGCCACCATTGAGCTATTCAAAATGAATTTTACCTTTGACGAATACTTTCTGGATGGCAAAACAAATGGCTTTATCGAAGGCATGAAGCTGGAGGCGGTCGATCCGCTCAATCTATCCTCGATTTGTCCCGCCACTGTGATGGCTGTACTCAAATTCGGATATATGATGATACGCATCGATTCATATCAACCGGACGCCTCAGGGTCAGATTGGTGAGCCAATTTTCGAGTGGAAAATCAACAGTTAAGTAAAACAAACAATTTTATTTACATTTGCAGGTTTTGCTACCATGAGAAGTCGCCTTGCATTTTCCCGGCGGGATTTTGTGACTCAAATAACATAGCTGTGACGCCGCCCAATGGCTACGATGCGCGCACGTTCACCTGGGAGGGTTACCTGCGCGACACTGGCGCCGTTGCGGCCGGCCAGCATCTGTTCCATCGCATCGTGCCCGATCATGGCTTTGAAGCCGGCATGAGTCTGGAATGTGCGGATCTGATGGATCCGCGTCTGGTGTGTGTTGCCACAGTGGCGCGTGTTGTAGGTCGGCTACTTAAGGTTCATTTTGATGGCTGGACGGACGAGTATGACCAATGGTTGGACTGTGAGTCGGCGGATATATATCCTGTCGGTTGGTGTGTGCTCGTTGGCCACAAACTGGAGGGACCACCGCGCGTCTCCCACCAGCAAGTGCCGAAGCCAGCGCCCAAAGCCAAAGTGCAGAGAAAGCGCAAGACTAAAAAGGGAGCCAATGGCGGAACTGGAGCTGCTGCAAACAAGCAATCGCAGCATGACAATAACACGCAGACAGGTTGGTTCAGGTTTAAGACAAATCTAATCTTTTATCATTAACTCAAAACCAAATTTTCGCAGCAGTTAAGCCGCGCACGATCGCCTTGAAGACTACGCCGCACTTGCCGAAGTTGAGCATTAAGCTGGAACTGAAGCCGGAGCATCACAATGCTGCCTTTTATGAGAATAATCAGGTCGAGGAGGATGAGGATGAGGATGGAGTGGCTGAGGATGATGCCGATGGCGATTGCAGCACCAGCCACATGTCCGAACAGTCTACAACAACGAGCTCCGATCAGTTTGCTTCACTTGGCGGTGTTCCAGCCAGTACGGTAACGCCAACGGCTAGCGGCGGCAATGGCAATGGGAGCAAAACAATGGTAAAGAAATCTTCTACTACTAAATCTCCTGCGCCACCAATTATGGGTCGCAAGGCCACTAGTTACATTGCGGTGAGTACTGTAGGATAATAGTGCGTATAGCTTTTAGAAACAATCAAACAACCAAAGCCCGCCCGCCCGCTAGCTCACCTATAAACATGTATATAGTTGTATATGTATATATATATATATATATATATATATATATATAACAATCATCAAAATTCAGCAAAACTTGAATGCAATTTGTATATAACTTATTTTACGCACTGTTATTTTGGTACTTGCATAGCTTCATCAACAACTCACCCAGCTCAAAGCTCAGCCACGCCTCCAACCTAACCGCCCTATAAGCAATATGAAATTAATGTTCTTGATATCCTTTGTCAACAGAACTCTGCAGTTACAAACAGCAAGTACATTCCCCGTTTGGCCGATGTCGATTCGAATGAGGCGCATCTGGAGCTCATGCCGGACACCTGGAACGTATATGATGTGTCACAGTTTCTGCGTGTGAACGACTGCACCGCACACTGCGACACGTTTAGCCGCAACAAGATCGATGGCAAGCGATTGTTGCAGCTGACTAAGGATGATATAATGCCGTTGCTGGGCATGAAAGTGGGACCTGCGCTCAAAATCTCTGACCTCATTGCACAACTAAAGTGTAAACTCAATCCCAGCAAGTCCAGATCGCACAAGACGAACAAGTCACAGTTCTTATAGTGCGGCATCAGCCAGGACAATATCTCAATGCCGGAAACGAAACCCAAACAGTGCTTAACAAAGCCAAGCGTAGTTGTATTTCATTTTTATGAAACGAATGTTATCACCGATGAATCGAACGTATATACACGTGTATATTATATATAGACATATATAATATTATATTGTATATCCTATATATATAATTGAAGTATTTTGTTAGAAATCGAAACACATACGTTGCCTATAACGGATTTATATATCCACATACAGTTTATACAACTAACTCAAGTCTCAGAGCGCGTTATTTTATATCTACTCTAGATATAGATATATACATACACAAATGTATAAATATAAAGACATACGCATCCCCGTAATTGTCTCTAATGTACGCTCATGTTATTATCAGTCAGAGTTTCTATATAGAAAAGTGAATTGGGGAAATTCATTTTTATCATAAACGCATATTTTTATAATCGAAAATCGAAAGCTAAGGTACAACACATATAAAAACATATGTACATACACACACATACACATACAACATTATATATAAATCTATATATGGGTATATACTAAATTGTTTACAAATATCGGTTAGGTTTACTAGGATGTAAATAGAACTTGAGTTTTGTTCTAGCCTTACAACCCCATAAACCCGACATCACGCAGCTATATACCCAACCCTACACATAGTATCAAAGGAAAGCAAGACACAAATATCAGGCAGCATCTCGTGAGCACATGCCTCCAGTTAACAGCAGAGCTAGTGGCTCCTAGTCCGTAAGCAAAAAGTCCCAAGAAAACTAAAAATCCATTTTTTTTTGCCTTGTGGTAATCAGCATATTGCATGAAATGAATTGAGTACTTCTGCAGAAGGTAACCTTAAATTAGAATACTATGTATCTAGATATGCTTAAGATATCAGCTAATGTCTAAAAAACCAATCGTAATTAATAAAAACGAATTCAAAATTGCAAAGTGTAAACGATTTAATTGTAATTACTGCATTGGGTGTGACTATTTGTTGCCTATGGGAAAGCGAATTGGATAATACTATATACTTATTAGACAAATTGCATATTAAGGTTTAACAAACTGGTGAGTGGAAACGTATAATGAAATGATGTGGAAATGGATTAATATTTTATATCTGTATTGGATCAAACTTCTATAATATACTTTTTGCATATATTAGGTTCTTTTGTTAATCAAGCTCGGTAATGGAAATGTTTAATTGAAGTGAGTACCAAAACTCAGATATTTAATGGAAGGTTTCAATGATCTTGATGGCTCAGTAGTTGATGATACAGTTAACTGTTTTGAATCTATTGAACATGTAAGTTAATGCACTAGTATAGTCATCTAAGTTTGCAGATCTAGCGACTGATGCTCAGTAAAGTTAATGAACAAGAATGATTTCTTCAATTGTAGTTATCGGTTTATATAATCAGAGTGTGAAGAGGGAATGCTTCCTTATGCATAGATCTAGACTTCATACTCCTTTAAGCTAATGATTTAGAAAGGCTTTTTTAGCTGAAATTATAGACATTCTACATCTCTTATATTATATATTAAGATATACCCATTGCCCGATATTCAACCCAATGAATTAGATGCTCTTATAGCTGCTCAACAACTTTGAATAAATTGGTTTATTACGTTTTTTTGTTTTTGGATATTAATACATTATATATTGGTATATTACAACTAGTGCTTAATGAATCATTTACACATACGTTTGGTGGCTATAACAAATATATATATATATATATATATATATATATATATATATATATATATATATATATGTTATGTGTATATATCTGAAAATTATGCTAAGTTTTTGATTAAACATTCATTCAAACTCGCACTAAACTGCAAGCCAACATGTGTTTATGTGTGTGTGTGCGAAGTGTAAATATGAATGCAAATACATTTATGTATACAGAGGTGGTCAAAAGTATTTACACATCGAACATTTTTTTGCATGCTCTGCTTAATGAGCTTTTTTTTGCTGTTTTTGTTTACCGTTTTTGAAAAAAAGCTTTTTTGTCATGAAGCTTATTCTGTGTAGAAGCGATCGGCTGAAGAAATTGCTAAAATAACGGTACATGGCTATAAATAGAACAAAAAGTACAGTTACTTAGCGGTTGTCAAAAGTATTTACACATATTTTTATTGCGTCTTAAGTATTTACACAATGTAAATTTGCCTTTTTGATTTGATTTGGTTAATCGTGTGCGGTCGTTGACTAAGATCAGAGTTCAATTTGTAGTTAAAATTGTAAAACTAATGTAAAATGGTAAAAATAAAAGAACTTTCAGTTGAAACAAGATCCGAGATCGTAACCAAGTTCAAGTGTGGTATTGCGGCAATGGAGTTGGCAAAGATATACAAAATATCAAGAAAAACAGTGTATAACTTGGTTAAGAAAAAGGATACACTCGGAAATTTAAAAAATGTACGGCGAAGTGGGCGAAAACCAGTATTAAACGCCAGTGAATGTAGAAGACTTATCAACAAGGTCATAGAAATGCCTGAAATAAGCCCAGTTAAGATGTCAGCAGCATCAAATCAGATAATTGGTAAACGTATAAGCGATGCTACTATTCGTAGAAGGTTAAAGGAAGTTGACATAAATACCTATGTCGTCCGAAAAATAATAGATATTTCTGAAACAAATAAAGCAAAACGCCTTGCTTTTGCTTTGGAGCATATTGAAAAGCCTTTGGAGTTTTGGCAGAATGTTTTGTGGACAGATGAGGCTGCATTTCAGTTTCACGGCTCTTTTGGGAAGAGTTTTATGCATTTGAGTCGAAAAAATAAGAAAATTGCAGTGCAGCCTCTTACCAGATTTGGAGGTGGAACAGTAATGTTTTGGGGTTGCATGTCATATTATGGCTTTGGAGATTTGGTGCCAATAGAGGGCCCATTAAATCAATCAGGATATTTGCATATATTAAATGAACATGCTTTTGTTTCTGGAAACAAACTATTTCCAACCATTGACTGGGTATTGCAGCAAGATAATGCTCCTTGCCATAAAGGATCAATACCCACAAAGTTTTTAAGGGACTTAAACCAAGCCGTTCTGCCCTGGCCTGCGCAAAGTCCAGACCTTAACATTATTGAAAATGTTTGGGCTTTCATGAAATCTAAGCGATTATTTAACAGGGACCGAAAACGGGATGATACCATCTCAGAAGTTACCGAAATTTGGTCCAAACTAACAATTGACTTTGCCCGATCCTTGGTGGCATCAATTCCAGCCAGGCTTCAGGCTGTAATTGACGCAAAAGGAGGAATAACTAAATATTAATTTAAAATAAATAAACTCTTTGTTATATAAAACCAAAATCTAAAATAAATAACAATAAATAATAGAAATAAACATTGTATAAGTTTTGTGTAAATACTTAAGACGCAATAAAAATATGTGTAAATACTTTTGACAACTTTGGTGGCTGTGTTATTTTGGTTCTATTTATAGCCATGTACCGTTATTTTAGCAATTTCTTCAGCCGATCGCTTCTACACAGAATAAGCTTCATGACAAAAAAGCTTTTTTTCAAAAACGGTAAACAAAAACAGCAAAAAAAAGCTCATTAAGCAGAGCATGCAAAAAAATGTTCAATGTGTAAATACTTTTGACCACCTCTGTATATATAAAACTGCCATAACCGAGAGTTAAAAATAAGGAAACAGATTATTTTTAATCATATGAAATAGAAAAAGTACATTTACAAAGTTACCTATTTACAGAGTTTGTTTTTGTTTTTTTTTTTTTTTTGTCCGGTTCTTAAATGCTAGAAAAAACATTTTTTTTTTCTTATTTACTTCTGAACTTAGCCTAATTTGAATATAATTGAGGCAACATGCGCTAACAAATTGCAAATTAGAGAATTTGCGTGCATTTTATCCTCCAGCTTTCAGTGGATTAACTAAAAGGCCTCAGCAACAACTTAACATGATAAAAATACTAAGATTTTACATGTATATATAGATCGATATATATCTGTGTAAAGAATAAATATATAAACTAAGCTTCGAAAAAAATATCAAAAAGGGATACGTAGGCCAGCTATGAAACCGGGATCTCTCGGCTGGTTACGTTCGAAGAAGACAAATAGACATATTACAAAAGCCTCAAGTACTGTTTTGTGTTGAGCTTCTCTAGACGTTGAATAGTGTTCGGGCTTTTGAGTCGAAATTGAATTGACTTGCAAAAGTCGCAGTGAAAATAATAATAAATAATAAACTTAGCCGGCATCTAAATATATATATATATATATATATATATATGTATTATAAATATTTACACAGTTGTTAATGGGGCTGCAGCTGTAGCTGTAGCTGTAACTACACTGGGTCGTCGCTTCTTAATAGGCGGCGGCGTTTCAGATTCAATCGCTGGACTGACCGCAGACGTTGGCGACTGCAGTTGCTCCATGGCTGTTGCACTTCGTCGCTTATTGCTGGGACTGCTGCTGCTCGAGGTGGTGGTGGCAGCAGCTGGTAGTACGTCGACGTCGAGAGCGTTGCCATTGGTGATTTCGGTGACAATGTGCGCCTCGAGTGCCGGCGGTAGAAGCGGTGATAGGGGAACGGCATTTAGATCGCATGCTTCCTCATCGCTGGCTGTGGCTACAACATTGCTAAAGAGATCAGCTTCACGCACACTTGCCGCATCCTCCTCGTCTTCATCGTCATCGCTAAAGTCACTATTCCAGAAGACTTGAGCGCCGGGAAAGACATACGAACAGCTATTGCTGTTGCAATAGAAGGTGCCGGGCTGCAGGCGTTCGGCTATGGTCTGTCGTCTCGGCTGCTGCGGAGTCGGTGTTAGGCTGGGCGCCGCTGTCTTAGTTTCCACAACCATATTCGCAGAAAGATTTGGGTCCAAATTGCTGGCATAGCCGGCGGTTACTTCGATATTGCTGGGATTGGATGCCTCGCATTGTTCAATGCCACTGTCCTTTGACGAGTCAACGGACAGATGACGGTAGCTGGAGGTGGTGGCACCATTTGCGACTGGAGCCGCCAAACGATCACAACTTAATGCCGTCTCATTCAATTCAACGAGTATGTCGCTCTTGATGCGTTCAATGGCTTCCCGGTCTGCATCGTCCGCATTGATGTGGCTGCTGCTGCTGTTGGTAACTGGTTGTGGTTGCTGCAGCAGCAGCTGCGGCTGCGGCTGGTCTCGTTTGCTGTGCTCCGCTGTAAATGTGGAAGACTCGAACCCGCTATCGGAGCATGTGCCTGCCGACGACCCGAGCAGATAGTCAACCGAGCCATTTGATTTTAGGGACTGCGTATCCGTGTCCAGTTGCGACTGTTGCTCACTCTCGGAGCTGCGGAGTCGATGATGGTGGTAATGATGATGATGATAATGATGCTCTGTCGGTGGCAATAGCTCCCTCGATTCTTGCAAAACTTGATCGTCACAGCAAAGCTGCTTCCAATCATTGTCGTCATAGTTGGACCCAGCACCCGACAGACGTTGACAGATCTGATTGATTATAACATCTGAATCGCCCAGAAGTTCCACATCGAATTTTAGGTGATGCAGCTGCTCGCGATTAATCAGAATTTGCGGCACCGAAGCTGGTATGCTGCTGGGAATGTGTGCGACAGGACGTACCTTGAGCGACGAGCCGATCACAATCAGCAAATCGCATTTGTCTTTATCTGTGGCCATAACCGTGTGGTATTCATCCGGTAATCCTATAATCAAGCGCAATAAATTAGAATAACAATTGTTTATATAATAAATATATAATCGATTATAAATGTAAAAAAAAAAAAAAACGATAATTGCTCATCGTTCAGCACTTTTAAAAGTTTTGAATAGTGTTGAATAATTTTAATATTTAAAAGTATAGTGTTGGGTGCACTTTTTTCTCTTTAGAAAGTGAAGTTGGCAGCGATTCAGCATATCCTTTATTCGAAAGTGAATTATTGAGTTAGTTGGCTCCTCTTAGTGACTTGAGTTTAAAATTTAAAGACAATCTACTATCTACTACGTACCTTCGCCAAAGAAGACTATATCCGGCTTCATGATGCCATTCTCTACCAGTTGCTTCAGCTGTTCCTCTGTTACAGCTACGGAAGCATCAACGCTGTGCTCCACATTCGGCTGGCATTGCGGGCACACAGGTATGCGCTGGGCAAATATATCAGCACGTAGTGCATCCGCATTGCACTTATATTTGCATTTGGTGCACGACGCTGTCGAAAATGAGCCATGGCATTCAATAACCCGTTGAATGCCCGCAACACGCTCCAATGTGTCTATATTCTGGGTATAGTTGCGCAGCAGTTTGCCCTTCGTCTCCAGCATTTTGATGAAGCGATGACACGGTGAGGGTTTGAATTCGCCGGGATAAATCTCGCGTGCAAATTTATAGAAGGGTCGCGGGTCGCGTTTGAAGTAGTTAATGTCGAACATGGCCTGCGGATCAGGCAAGTCGGGAAAATCATGTGCCAGTCGTGCATAGATACCATTTGTAGAGCGAAAATCTGGTATGCCGCACGAAACGGAGACACCGGCTCCAGTGAGCACAATAATCCGCTCCGACTTGTGCACCAGATCAATGACATCGTCAAAGGTGTTAACATTGCTCAGCTTGGTGCGACGCTTCGGTTCATTCAACAGATGTGCCAGATAGTCCCACAACACCGAGTCATCTGTGTCTGCTGCCAATCCAGTGGCAAAGTGCGGCATTATGCTGGCAATCACCTGGCGGGGTACGCGACCGGTGTAAAATTCGCGCTGTAGCCAACGCATTTTCCAGTCGCTACGGCTCACTGATGAGCAATCCGAGCTGGAGGTGTCATCATCTTCATCGTCATCGCTGTTGGCCCAGCTAAAGAAGTTATAAATAAATGTTGTATAAAAATTTGTATTTTTATTTTCATTTACGAAAATGTTTGCCAATTTATATATATATATATATATATATATATATATATTTAAATCAATAATAAAAGATATTTTTAATTCAATTAAAATAATTTAAATTTTATTTTAAATTTTCATTTAAGTTTGTACAAAAAAAAAAAAAAAAAAACAAAAACAAAAGCAAAAGTCAAACACCTAAGTTGAAAAAAAAAAACTAAATTTAGAAAGGATTAGTTTGTTATTTATAAATTTAAACTTGGTTAATGATGTTAATTTATTTGAGCATCATTAAGATGAGCTATTTATACCTTGATTTGTAATCTTCATTTTCATCCTCATCTCCTTCGTCATCATCGTCTGCCTCGGAGAAGGATATATCTAAATTGTTTGTTTGTTGTTGGCTGTTTTGCTCCTCATTTGTTAGATTTTCGGCATTTCGATTGGCGCCAATTTGATGTTCTCCCATTTGAGGCAATGTTTTTGTTTTGATTTCACTATTTTCTTTTGGTTGCGTTTCGCTTGTTGCTGGCGTCGTTGCTGTAGCTGTTGCTGTCGCTGCTAATGTTGTTGCTGACTTAACGTTTGTTGTTACAATTTCAGCGCCAAAATCGAAATTCGCCTGCGTGTGCTCAAAACTCTGCAATTCGTTGCGCTCAGTTTGTACTTGGACTTCGTGTAGATCCCCAATCTCTTTGAAATTAATATGTCCTAGTCGAACATCCATGTCCTCGAAATTTTCCATCATTTTTGCCAGGCGCAACACAGTTTTCGTATGTTATGCTTTGTCTGCTTCTTACCATACACTCACGCACACCACCAGCGAGTAGTTACGATTTCTTCTTTTTACTTTCTCGCGTTCCGTTTTCTCCTCTCTTTCGTTGGTACACACACAAAATTTTTACGTCTCTACTTTGCATCCATTTTGCTTGCGTAAAAACGATGTTTTACGGCGAAAAATCACACTTTTTTGATTCAAACACTTCTATTTCCGATTTTTAACTTAAAAGAAATTTTTTTAAAAATTTAAAAGTGATTTTTACTTAATTTTTTTCGTAAAATTTGTACGTAATTTCTGGAAAATTTTCCGATGATGTGACGTACAAACCGCCTAGTGTGCCCAATGCAAGCGTTGGAATAAATAATTAAATTTCACCACGCCCAACGTGTTATCTACGGAGACGCGCATTGATGACTCATGTTTGTGCTTTTTAGCTGACAGCATACGGTCACACTGCAAATAATTGGTATTCGCACAAAAAATATGACCAATAGCCCAGCAGGAAAACGTAATAGTTATTGATTCGTAAAATGAATGACGATATTTCAGTTTCTATTAGTGCAGACATATTTTAAAAATGATTGCAGCACTTTTTCCATTTTTAGGGTGACCATTTTTGATGTATCGTCGTACAATCGTGCATTTTACAGCACTAAAACTACTTCGTTCGCTATCACACACTATCACAGTTACCACTCAATAATGCATTTATTGCATTCATTGAACACTTGTCCTAAAAATCTTTATAAAATGAATAATTAAGGGACATAATTCAAAATTAATTTAAAGAAAACCTAAATAGGCTGATATTCCATAAGAGTTCGGTAAGCTGAAGCGTATAGCATGCGAGTTGCGCAGCTGTTAACACAGCTGTTTAGAATAGAGCGAATTCGAAAATCAAATGTAAACAATATAATGAACATCGTAACAATTTGAAATGCAAATCAGTGTGTCACAATTGTTATAAATTATCAAAATTTTCTATTGATTACCATGTACGGGCATTGTCTTTGAATATAGGGGCTAGCGCGCAATCGCAATGGACAACCTGAATTTGTACCATATTCTTGGCGTGGCAAAAAATGCGACCGCAGATGATATTAAAAAGGTTCTTGGTTGTATTTCTCGTATTCAATTTACTGATACCTAATCAACCCCGTGCCCAACATAGAACTATCACAGATTGGCCAAAGAATTCCACCCGGACAAGAATCCCAATACGGCTGATAAATTTAAGGAAATATCATTCGCCTATGAAGTACTTTCCGATCCGGCGAAACGTCGAATTTATGATCGCTATGGGATCAGAGGTCTGCAGGAAGACGCAGAAAATGCCATGGGTGGTACGTCAGAATTTTTCACACAATGGTTTGGCGGTATAAACGATGGCAGAGTTATGATCAAATTGGAACTGACGCTGGAGGAGATATACGCGGGAGGCAGTAAAAAAAAGGTGGAGTACAAGCGACAGAGGCTATGTGACCAGTGCAATGGCAATGGCGGCCCACCACAGAGCCGAGAAACCTGCGAGACATGCGAAGGTGTGGGCCATAGACCTGCCTTCACATTTATGGGTATGGCCAGTTTCGATGTGGTAAGTGGGAAAGAAGTAATCAGCTCAGAAATGCATCACTTAACTGTCCATTACTTGCTAGCCTTGCTCTACGTGCGATGGTCGAGGCTTTACTATCAAGGAATCGATGCGCTGTAAGAAGTGCACTGGCTCCGGCTTTGTGGAACAGCAAATGCATCGCGATGTGGTGGTTGAGCGCGGCGTGCCTCATATGTTGAAGTTGCCCTTTGTCCATGAGGGACATCAGCTGCGTAACGGAGAGTATGGGGACCTCTTTGTGGTCATCGTACAGGTTGAGCATCCGTTCTTTAGGCGTCGCCATGCAAATCTGTACATGGGCGATCTACAGATTAATCTAACAGAGGCTTTGTGCGGCTATACGTATTGCTTCAAGCATTTGAATGGACGGCAAGTGTGCATGACCACGAAGCCGGGCGAAGTGCTGCGGCACAATAATATCAAAATGATGAAAGGAATCGGCATGCCGGTATTTACCAAACCGGAAGATTACGGTGATATTTTTGTACAGTTCAAGGTGAACTTTCCACCCGATGGATTCGCCACGCCAGAGCAGTTGGCTACGCTAGAGACTGTGCTGCCGACGCGTGTAAAAATCATAGCGCCGGCCGGAGCGCAGCATGCGGAAATGATAGAGTATAAGCCACAACCACGTTTCCCAGACACCGATGATGAAGATGAGGCGAATTTCAATGGCGTCCAATGCCAGACAGCTTAGTGGTGGGCCTGGGCGTATCCGTGGCTGTTACAGGTGCGCTATCTCGCCATCGATCTTTGGAATCTGCTGTCCACGCTTGGCGTGGACGAGTTGTGCTTTTTGGTGCCGCTAATCGTTTTACTATGCATAGTAATATTTTTTATACAGGAATGTTTGCTGTGATCAGCGCGTGATGCAAAATTTTGGCTAATTTTTGATTAGCCAGAGAGCCCCTAACTAAAAATGAATAGATTTAGCTTAGCTAAAAGTATAGATAGTAGTTATTATGCTGTTATTAGGACCCCAAAACAAAAATTCAATGTTAATCAATCTACTCCAAAATATTTACCATGCAAATTTCAAAGAACATGTACCTAAATTTTAAAGCCCTCTATAGAAGAAATAAATTAAGAAAAATACTTTAATATCAAATTATAATATGAATGTAGAACTGTAGAAGAAATCGAATATCTAGTTGAAGTCTATTTTAGACTACTTTTATTGATCTCATGCAGTGCTTTATACTCTATAATGAAGTTCCCCAGTAGAAATATTTATTTTCTTTTAGGATTTTTGTGGATTATAATTGTAAGCAATATGAAAAAGTGAAATTGGCCTCATATGAATGAAGAAGAAATAATAATATAGCTTTAAAACTAAATTTGAATGTAAATGCAAACAAATTCAAGCCACATGTGTAGCAATTTGAATATGTTAGGCAATTTGAGATTATAAGTAAATAAGTAAAAAGATCTCATGCAATACAAGTTCTTCACTATATAAGTAAAAATGTTTCTTGATCTCCTGCAAGTCCTTCAAGGATTATAGCTCTTAAGCAATCTTTTATTTAAATATGAAAAAGTGCAATAAAAAGGTATATATACCGTATGGATGATAAATAATTATTGTATAAATAATTGCAATGCCAGTTTGTATAAATGATTAGTGTAATTAGTGTAAGTGCCTTGGTCATGATGAGATCCTTTATCCTTTATGTGAATGCTTATTAGATTTGCTGCTTGTCTTGCTGTGCTTTTGCTTCTGTGTCGAATGGCTGCGTTCCATGGAGCGTTCATTGGTCTGTGCTGGGGTCTGCTCAGCGTGGGGTTTACTGGATACACGCAAGTCGAGAGCAGTCAGGTTGTCCAACTGTGAGTCCTGATTGTCTAGAATGTCCTCCTCGAGTTGGGGTACAGAAGCGAGCAGCTGGTGCTGGTGCTGCTGATCCAGACTGCTAGGCTGCATCTCGCCGCAGCGCATGGTCTTGGCATCGGCTGCCTGCTCGGCGCTGACCTTCATGAGGGTCAGATATTGATTGTACTTGGCATAGTTACGTCTGCCCGTCTCATCGTTCATCAGCACCTGCGCCTGGGTGTGCGACTTGTCGCGCATGGCCTTCAAACGAATATGCTTAGTGATGTCCCAGCGCCAGTTGGAGCGGTAGGAGCATAGCGAGCACTCGAACGGCTTGCGATTCAGATGGCCTACGATGTGGACGTGGAAGCGTGAGGCGGTCGCTGCCCAAAATGTGCAATGCGGACACTTGAAGACCTTCTTGAGGGCATCCGAGTCCTCTGGCTGCATTTGTTCCGTGACCTGGCAAAGGGCAGAAGTTACTATTGAATAGTTGCCGAGCTGCTTCTGAGTACTTACCTCGCCATAACCGGGTGCTGTCTCGACACCACAATAGCTCAAATCAGCGCTAGCACCACGAAAGTCCTCATCGCCGGTCAGATCCATGTCGCAGGCCAGCTGCGTAGTGTTTCGCAGCGCCGGCTCGCACTGCTGCAAATGGCTAATCAGCTCCATGGCATTGGGCACACGCTGCTGGCAGTGTGAGCAGCTGATGGGCGGCAGCTCGGACAGCGGCGAGCGAGAACCAGAGCCAACTGCCTCCATGACGGGACAAGGGTATAGTTCAGGGTCTAGCGATTCTGCCCGATTAGTTAACATGTCCTGTGCTGTCTGATGTTCCACTTGCTGCTGCTGCTGCTGTTCCTGCGAGGCCGAATGTCGAGGCACATGGTGGTTGAGTTCATGTATGGTCAGCGATTGCTTGATGTTGGTGCTGAAGTCGCAAACGGCGCACTTGAAGTAGCCATTGGCGCCATGGTTCTTGGTGTGCCTGTCCAGGTTCCATTTGTAGGGCGAATGGAAGTCACATGAGCCGCATTTGATCAGCGGCATCGAGTGATACTTGACGTGCTTCTTGAAGCGTGCCCGGATCGGTGTGCTGTACGAGCATTTCTGGCACTGATACTGGGTGACCGAGGAGCTACTGGCTGACAGATCGAGCGCCTCGGGTGTCACACACTCTTCGGCCTGTGGCGACTCCTCCGAGTCCGAGCTGCTGTTCTCCGGCTCACGCTCCAGCTCCTCCACTGGTCGACTGCCCGGCAGGAGGGTCGATGCCGGCGACAGCATGCACATCTGGAACTCAAAAGCCATAGAGAAGATGTTAGCGCTGTTCGACGCCAGCTGCTGCAGATGCTGGAGCTGCTGCTGGCGATTGAACGCTTCCACATTGTTCAGCAGCTGCTGCTCCTGCAACTGCAGTTCGCTCTTTAGCTGCTTGAGTGAGGGTCCAGCCTGCATGGCACTGCCTGCCAGCAGTGCTCCACTCTGGTGGGCATCAACTGGAACGTGTAGTGGTAGTGGCAGTGGCAATGGCAGTGGTAGTGGTACTACAGGAGCAGCAGCACTCTGCTGCAATGGGGCTGGCATCCCAGTTGGCGCCTCGATGCTCTCCTCCAGGCGACGCTTTCGCGCCTCCCGATTGCAGTGCCGTCTACCGGCCAAGCCGGTGCTATCATCGTCCGAGCAGCCGTGCACCATCTTCATGTGACGCACCAGCTTCTGAAAGTGCCGCGAGGCATACAGACAGAGCTTGCACTCGTTTATCACGATCTTCTCGCCGTGCACGTCGCGCAGATGCGACAAATGGCTGCGCGGATTCTGCGTGAAGAAGGCGCACGCATTGCAGCTGTAGTTGCGCCGGATCTTGCACTGAGGCAGCTCCTCCTCGGCCCGCGACTCCAGCATAGGCAGCGGTTCCTTGTACCCCTCATCCTGCTCTGCCTTGGACATGTCCAACGGCAGCATCGGTGGCTGCGGCTGAGCAGTTGCTGTCTGATTGTTGAGCAACTGCAATTGGCGCTCGAGCATCTCGGCGCTCACCAAGGGATGCGTGGCCATCGGATTGGCACTCTCCGCAGCTGCTGCACTGCTCTCCTTCATTGCTGTCTGAAAGACTGTGGCACCACTCACCAGGCTGCGCACTACCAAACGGCCACCCGAACGCTCCACCATCGACGGTAATTCCATATTTAAGTTTTCAGATTGCACGATTTTTCCACAAGCTTTTTCTTTTGTTTTTTTTTTCTTCAATTTTTTTTTCTTAGACTTTTAGTTTTTGGTTTTTTTTTTTTTTTTTTTTTTTAGCGATATTCACACGACGACAGAACAGATTGAACTAAACCACTTCTCAGACCGTCAAACGGATGGTCGACTTTTTCTGTTACGCAAAGGCTACTGGGTCTCGAAATTCAAAGCGGTTCCTCGAGTCCCATGCGTCCTATCGGAAAGCCTGTCAAATTCATGGGCGTCACCAACAACAAATTCATTTACGACTCTATATACATACATGTAAATATATTAGAAAATCGGGGCTGGCATCAACTGGGTTCTGTAAATAAAACAGAAAAAAAAAACTAAGTCAAGAGACTAAAGCTGTGGCAGAGCTAAGCTGAGCGAGGTCGAAAAGAGGTCGTAGGCAAAAAAAAAGAAAATAAAAATAAAAAAAAAAATGAAAGAAAATTAGCGTCAAAGTGACAGCAAAAGACAGGACATAATGTGTATGTGTGTAGAGCTATACGAAATATTGCTATATATGTGGACTTGAAGGGCTTTGCAAAAGAGTATAACTAAACTGCACTCGGGTAGTCCGTAGAGAAAGTTCCTACTAGCTGAAATGGACAAAGAGGAGAGTCAAAGGTAGATAGACGGGAAATATAGTTGGAAATGCAGGGTTGAATGACTTTAAAGACAGAAGCGATCAAGAGTAAGATCTGATCAAGTCTAAAGAATAAGATCTGACAAAGTCGGTCAGCGCCGTTAAGTCAGTTAGGCCACAATATTTACGTATAGAGATATGGAAAATATGGTGTGGGACGAAAGCTGAAGAGAAAGCTAAAGACCTAGCAGAACCAAGGAGTTGCTGAGGTCGATAGTAATATAAAATTCCATACATAGCTAGAATTGAATATTACATATATTCAAACTAAAAAGATTACAATTGGAATTGAATAAGTTGAAAATTTTGATGATTTTACAAAATACATAGAATAATATAATATAATAAATAAATCATAAATACCCAAATATAAAAATTGTCATTAGAATTAATATTTAAGTACGAGAGGAGGTATATGTTAAGAAAATATAACCAAAAGCCTAAAGTCCTCTAGTAGATAAGCTAAAATATGTAAGTCCTATAAATTCCTAAATACATTCAAGAGTTTTTTACGAATAGCTTAAGAGATACTAAGGATAATATGCCCTATCCTGATATACCCCACATTTAAGTTAGATTTGATCAGGTGCATAGAGTTGAAATTTTCCGCTACTCACCTCATGTTTAGTATATTAAATATCTATGTATATAACTAACTTATACAGCCTTGGGTGACTATAAACTATATGAGCTTAAAATCTAGTGTTGTACTTGAGTCGCTATTGCTCGATGACTTTCACCAGGTGGAGTGGCAATAGATGCATCCAAAGGCCGGGATCAACCTGCAGCTCATGTTGGCTGAAATTGAACAGCGATGGCAGACGCACGCCGTGGGGCATGTGGGTGTTGAGGGCATCCATGGTGCGCAGCTCGTCATAGCTGGCGTGGGCACAGGCTCGCAGTGGGGCAATGCGAGCGGCGGGATCATATTGCAGGCAAGCATCCAGCAGTGCCGCCAAATCCTGTGGCACACAGACGCCAATTAGCGTTTGCCAACTGGGTCGCGGGATGATCGTAGTGTCGGTGTCCAGGCCACTGGCTGCCAGAATATGGGGCACACGTTCCAGGCCGTCGGTGCCCAGCAATCTAATCATGTACAGCAGCTGGGCCTCGTCGTGCATGTTGCTGGCGAAGAGTGCGAAGCTGCTGAGCAGCTCGGCGAGCACACAGCCGGCGCTCCAGATGTCCACCGAGGTACTATAACGCTGGCATTTAGCATAGAGCTCGGGCGCCCGATAGAACCGCGAGCAGACATACGTGGCGCTGGGGGTATTGACGTCCAGGAACTTGGCGCTGCCAAAGTCGGCCAATTTGACACTCATTGTGAGCGGATCGATCAGCATATTATCTGGCTTAATGTCCCGATGGCAGATGCAATGCGAGTGCAAATAGCCGAGACCCCGGAACAGTTGATAGGAGACAATGCGCACGTAGATCATCTGCAGGGGTCGCTGGCGATGCTTGATTATGAACTCGGAGACCGTCATTGGCATGTACTCCATGGCCATGAGTAGATAGATTTGCTTAGTGCAGTTTACCTGGACATAGCAGAACATGATCAGACGCACTATATTGCAGTGTCCCCCAAGGTAATTCATTATTTCCGGTTCACGTTCCATCATGTAGGGATCGAAGTTGATTTGCTTTAGAGCCACCAGACGCTCGGATTTGTCGAGATGCGCCTTGTACACGCGCCCGAATGTGCCCTTGCCAATCAGCTCCTTAACGGAAATTGTGGTGCGCACCGCTTCCCTGTCACAGCGGGTATAGGCCATGACCATAAAAACGCTTCCATTCAATCTTACTGAATTGGATGACGGCATTAGTGTGGATTCCATTTGCTCCGTTTAATAGAGGACTTTAGCTGGCAGCTTAAAGGTAATTACAATTAACGTCACAGAAATAGAAGTATTGCCTGCAATATTTTGATTTGCACAGCAATTTTAATTTCTTACTCACACAGATTTTTTTTTCCAATTGTTTCTATTAGTTTGATTTATATATGTCGTTAATATTGACAGCTTATAAAAAGCCAAGCTGCGCTGGCATTAACTACTAAATTAACGCCTTCATTATGTCTATACGTAACCTAAAAAATATGTCAATAAATAAGAGAAAAGCAAAACACGCTGGCAGCTGCAATCCTTCTCTGCCTCTTCGTTTAGGCAATGTCTGACAATTATTATCTCTATCGCCCACACAAAGGCAATTGACCTTAAAAGATTTCTAGCGATATTTATTTATTTACTTTTCACTTTTTATGCAATTTGTTCCCATATTTAAGTTGATATTTAAAAATGCAACCGCGTTGTTTTAGCGCCACGCATGCTTAAAGGGCATTGCTGCCACCTGAAATTGGCGTTGCCACAAAGTTAGTCATGTGCAAGCATTGTGTTGGAATTCACCACGCACTGTGCGTTTTCACCAAATGGCTAAATGGTGGAAAAGCGTATTTAAACGTAAGTTCACATTGCCGTTTGCACTGTAAATGAAGTTGAATTGAAGAAAACAGCTTATCATTCAATTTAATTTATGCAATGGAATCGATTCGCTTGTATATCTATTGGAATTGCACTTCATGTTATCGTTCACTTAGTTTGGCAGCTGAAAAGCATTTAGTTTGCATTAAGCTTAAGACCTTAATATTCTAAGACCTCAGCGAATCGCTAGTGTTTGTTTGTTTGTGTCTCTTGCTATTTCCATTTCCGGTTGTGCTGATGAAAAGAAAAAGAAAACTTTCGCCAGCAAAGTTTATGGGCCGTAGCAGCAGTAGCAGCAGCCGCCGAAGTAGGCAACACTTCAACGGGAAATGTCGCTTGCCATCCTGCTCTGCGGTTCAGAGTTGAAATTCATGTAATTCCATTAACACAGACAACTTCCGTTAGACGAGCAAATGACAGGCTCGCCTAATGGGCGACGCGTGTGCGCTGCCATCGTTGACGATGTGGATGCGGCTGTGGCATTCACACATACGCACACAAATATATATTATGTACATATACATATGCATACATATGTATGTATATTGTGCCGTTTACTGCACGGCTTTGCGTCAGTTTCAGTTCAGTTATCAGAGCCCTTTTATTAAGCATCCGCCGAGCCACCCACCACACTCGGCATTAAAATTAAATTCCCAAATTCAAATGGCAGCTTTTACGATGATATAAATCGCAGCCGGTGCAACAGGTCCCACAAACACAAACACACGCACGCACGCACGCACACACACACACAAACAAAATGGCTAAAAGTTCATTGAGAGCAGAGCAAAACCCTCAAAACGGAAATGACTGTCAGAGCAAAGTGGCAAGTAGCATAGCTAGGGACAGATATTCAGGATATCCGTATGGACTGAATATTTTTTGCCTCTGTCCTTGCGCCACACACAGACACAGACCATTCATTCTTCCGCTCTTCAAATTTCTTTTCACCTTTTTTTAAGGCTGCTCTGCATTACAGATTTAAAAGTGGGCAATTTTAAGCAATTTATGGAACTTGGATTTATAGTCAGATGTTGGTTGTGCAAGACTATGTAATATGAAATTTAAAGCTTCTTAGGCATGTGATAAAAATGAAAGGTCCGAGATAACCGACAAAATAAAGCACAATCGATGCTATAGAGTATAACTTATGACCGGAAAATACCCGGAAATGTGAATCTTCATCTATATATACTAAATTTTCTTCAAAATATGCTAGTTTCTAAACGATGCACATATGCCAACGCCTTTTGAAGTCCGTTTTTTGGTAGTTTAGAGTGCTTAAAATATTTATACTACCAATTATTCTTAAGTTAATAAAAATGTAGGAGGGTGAGGCTTTGAGGCGTTGTCGCATCAAAATAAGTTTTCTATTGAATATACTAATTAAAATATCATAAATAATTAATTAACTGAAGCTATTTTCAGGCATAAATTGTTTTGATATAAGCAGAAAATTGACTTAATTATAGTTAATTAGCGAAACAAATGAAAAATTAAGGCGTGTTGGGCTCTAGCAGAAAATGGGCTTGTTGTCAGAACTTTGAAATGAGATTCGATACGTAATGTTAAATCAATATTAAATAAACAAATTTCGATTTACGAGAATAAATTTAAAGTGGGTTTCTTTGGAATGGAATTTTTGTAATCTTCATGAAAATACATTAGAATTATTTTGATTGAATAACATTAATTAATATTTAGACTCTACTCACTTTCCCTTGTAAATCAATAAGAATTCAAGCTGGAATCATACTTATCTATATGTAACACAGTTCTATGCATACTCAAGCGTTGCTCAAGCGCATTCTTTGGCGCTTCTAAGTGGAAATCGTGCCCGGTTCTCGGCCGGCTCGGAGGCACTTGACGTCTCAAAGTCAATGGCAATGGCGTAATTCGTGGGAAAATCTCTTGATTGCATTCTATTGCAAAAAATAAATATACATACTTATGTATATACGGCTGTTTGACTTGCCCACAATACAAGTACGTATATATATTATATATTTAATTAACAGCCGATGCATTGCACTGCTGACAAACAACTCCCGTGCTCCGCCCACTCCCGCTTGCCCTGACCGTCCCTTTCGGACGACTCCGCCCTCGCCAAAGATTGAAAAATCTTTTAAGACAACGCCGCCATCGTCACACCTTAGTGATGCTGTATTTTTTTTTTAACGCTGCTGGTGATGCACACTGCGGTTGCTGCGACTGCGACTGCGACTGCGGCTGCGATCTTGACCTTGAACTTGGTATTAGATGTGTGAGCTCTCTTGAAACCGGTTGGTCGCTTGCGCGCTTGCTTGGTTACCTGGCTAACCGAGGCTTTTGTACTGTAAAATTAATGGGCAGCAGAAAAAAAGCGCCAAGACAACGGTGACAAGCACGAGGTAAACTCGAGCCCAACACCAACTGCGGCGTCAATTAAGAGCAGTCGGTATATAATGAACCACAGGGCCTCCATTCCAGCACTCAGTGTGCAAATTTCCATTTGAAATGTAAATTTAAATCACATTTCTGTCAATGAAAACAGTGGGCAAAATACTGCGCCCTCCCTCCCAAAAAACTGTTATGAACAGCAACAGCAAGAGAAACACTTGTTCCATGGTTGAACATTTCTAATTGTTTGGCATTAAATACGAGTCCAACCCCTTTTCAGCCATAACCATAGAAGCTAACCAAAATACACCCACACACACACACACACACTCACGCACACCCACACAAAAAGGGACACGGTATGTGTGAGAGGGATAGAGCGAGTCCGGCAACATGTTGCGCCGCAGCCGCAGCTAATCTGACGTCCGTTAAGTATGCCATAAGAGCAGGCGGAACAGAGCCTTGTTTTTATGGTGGGCGGTTGTCTGTGGTGGGTCGCTTTAGTGGGCGGTTGAGTGGGTGGTTGTGTGGGCTGCCCAGCCTGTGCTGCTTAATTTTAAAAGCTTCGTAAAAAAATAAAACAAGCAAAAGTGTGTGAGCAATGGTAAGTCGAAGAGTGAATGCCCTTTGCTGATTGAATGGAGTGAATGAACCTAATAATTTTTAATAGATTAATTAATATTAATAGATTAATTAATTAGGAATTAAAAATATGATATATGTATGAGAGAATATAGTTAATCAACTTGTTAGGAATTAGCAGCTATATTGGCAGAAAAGTAGAGGTAGATAGCTTCAGAGTTATTTAAATCCCAAATTTACTTTTTTATGCTAACTTAATTAATCAATAAGTAAATGGTCTTACGATTTTTATTAAAAGTTTTATTTCTTTTTAAAATAGAAACGTATACGATGACACGCATCATTGCAGCGCTCACTTGATGTAGAATATTTTCTATATCTATACTCCAATTATTATTTTATTATTATTTTTTATTATTATATTTTTGCATATTTTGCATTTATATTTTTAAAAATAATTAAAATTGGATGAATTCATAATTTTTTTTTTATTTTGGAAAAAAAAAACTTCTAATTTAGTAAAGCGAGATTGAACAATGCTAATAAACGCCAAGTTTTTTATAAAAATGTAGCTAGGTTGGCACATATCACTAATGGATAGGGATATCAAATGATTCCTGCATTTGTCAAATTTATAGCTAAGTCATTCATATAGTTAAGTCACTTCGCAAGCCACCAATAGTCACATTCCTATACACTAGAGTCGCGAGGGGGTGGTGAGTGGGGTGTGACAATTCAATAAGAATCAACCCCCTATTATTTTTCCAATATATCAACTCAACACATGAGACGCTTTAGACATTCCGATACCTAGAACCCTTAAAGACCATGTGCTGCATAAGCCATGGCATAATCGTAACAACCTCCATAAAGGGCAGGCAAGGCACCACAAACAAACAAACAAACAAGCAGCAACGACATCGTGCCAGCTGCTCATATTATGGCCTAATAAGTTAAGCTTTAAGCTAATATGTTTGCTTAGCGACATTTTGGGGCGGCATATAGCAAGTGCGGCCATTACATTACAACAACAATTTAAGCATATTTGTGCACAAAAAAAATATATACAACTTAAAACCAAATAAGCTGAATACATCATATATATAAATATAAATATATATGTATATATTTATTTTACAGTTTATTAGTTAGGCTCTTCAATACATTATCCAGTTTAAGTCCATTACAATTAAGCAGTTTTTTACTGTATTTGTTTCATAAGTTTAGCTTATTTAACATTTACAATTACATTTAAGTTCAATAAAAATTGCTGCTAATTTTATAAATCATTATCTGATCGTTGCAATTGAGCACAATTGCACTGACTACTTGTCTTCTACATTATCTCTGTCTGCATCAATATATGCCACGCCCCCTATTTTTTCCTGTGGTCTCACGTCCAATAAATTTGACCGCCAAAAATGTAATGGACAAATCGATGCTGTTGCTGCTGGCGTCTCTTAAGTAAACGACATCAAACGAATTGCCATAAACAGTGTGAAATAAGTGAGATTGCAGTGGAGCAAGGGAGGAATGGGCGACTAGCACATACGCTGTAAAAAATGAATAACTGAGATATTTCTATTAATTATTATTATTGCTCTCTAAATGATGGGTTCATCTATCAAGCTGTACTTTTAACGGGTCTGAGATTTTCATGGATTCCTATATACATATATGTGTGTATGTATATGTGTGTGTGTAAGGTCCTAAGTCCATCTCCAATCTATTTTATTTTACAGACTCTCCATTTTCACCCTACCTTAATTTGATCGATTCTCGCTTGCGAATGGCTTTAGCTTCCACTACCTTCTTCGTAAATCGAACGTTTACAGGGTATAGAGGCAGCAGCAAACCGGTTAAGTGGTTAACCAAACAGCTGCAGCAGTTGAATGCAACAAACTAGTCGCTGTCTCTGCCAGACTTGGCTGAAATCTGTGTTTTGTGTGGCATGTGGCTGGAGTCGTTTTTGTTGCTTGTTGTCAGTTTTCAAGAACCAGGTCAAGGCTGCCGCAGACGGCCATGCGTAGATCATCAGTGGATTTCAATTTGCAACCGCTCAATGCTGCTTGCGTGTGTGTGTGTGAGTGTGTTGCTTTGTTGCAAGCATTTGCAGGTCTTTGCTGGCAGCGGTTGCATGAGTAATATTTGAACCTGCTCGAAACTCAATTTAGAGATTTTAAGTGGCTAAAGTCAGCTGAGTCTGATTAGTCAGATTTGTGCATATGTGACCCCTGCACCGTAATTAGCCTATCTGTAACTGGCATCAGCAACAATTTGCATTGTTTATTTTTTGGTAATATTCATATTAAAATATGACAGCGACTACGCCTCGCTGGGCAGAGTTCAATAAACGCTCGAGCCAATAATGAGAGAATCTCGGGCATAAAACCAACCTTTTATTAAACCTCTTCTCTCGCTTTCAAGCGGCTCATATGTATGTAGTACGTAGCTAAACAGCTGACTTCCTGCTTCAATTTAATGACATTTAAACATGCATTTTAAATTAAGTGCGTCTGATACTTTGGCTTTAATGTCATACAGCCGCCCTGCCATTAAGCGCCTTGCCGCGTGCATTAGTCAAGTGATTAATCATACGCAGCGTTGAGCGTCGAAAAAATAAAACGAACCGAAGGAATGTCCCAGATAACATTTTATTTAACAAAATTTAAGTGCTTCATTGTTTGTTTCAGTACTCAGATGCCGCTATACATTTGTAGAAGCTGCTGCGATTATCGTTTATCATATATTAATATCATCTAGTATAGTTGGCAATTGTTAATTACCAATTTCTAAGTCTCACTTCCACTTTGTTACTTTACTTAAGATATAATATCAGTTCAAATATCGCGCGTTAAAACTGTCTTAGGAAATTTCCCAAAGGAACTTCGGTGAAATTGAATATTTCCCTATATTATCCAAAAGTTTCAGCGATCAGACATGTTGATTTAATATTTAATATTAATGTGTTTTTAAAGAGAATTAAAAAAAGAAAACAATACTAATAATTAAATAAAAGCAAAAATTTATGTAATATGTATATGTAGCTAATATAAAATATTTACATATTTAAGCATTTATTGGCACGCTTTCCAACACAGCTCGCATGTATATTTGCAGCTCAACAGCTGTCGCGGCTTTAGAGTGCTGCCACCTGGTTAGTCTGTGCAGCTCGTTAAGAGGCGTTTGTCCAACGTTGATTTGTTAAAATAAATAATAAACACGCAGAATTAACTAAACGAACGCACTGTTGTCTCAATACTTAGCAGGTCAACACCTGTGATGCTTACATCTCATTTAGTAACCTATGCAAGTCTTCTGACTTCTTCTTTGGCATTAAGCGGACTTGAAAGTGCTTCGACAGAGCTTCCACACACTTGGGCGCCCACTTATGATACCTCTGCCAAGTGGCTGTAGAAGATGCTCAGCTGCCATTTACACTGTTGCGTCGAGTAATGCCCGCTTGAAGCGCATTGAACTTTTGCCTAATAAGCGCTATTGACATTTTTAGCAGACAGATTTAGACAACGAGCAGAGTTGCCACCCCAACGATGTGGCACATGGCCAGGGCGACGCGTCGATTGCTGGAATGGAGCACAACGTTCTAAGCGGCTTTGTAGTCATTGTTGCGTGGCATGGACATGTGACTTCTTCCCCATCCGCTGCCGGAGCAACTCTCCATCCGTTGAGCAAGTGTGCTCTACGTGCTTGCCACAGAGTGGAGCATTAAACTGTCCAAATCGGTGAGTATAAAATCAATATCCTTAAAGTTCTTGAAATTCACACAGATTTGCGCTGTTGATGCTGTGGCATTAAAATTTCATAAGCTGTTTACGACTGTAAAACTGCTGTAAACTTTGTTTTATGTGGCCAAGATAAAAGTTAAACACTTCAACAGGCGCTCTCTACCTGGCATTTTGAACCAGGTCTGGATTAGCCCACTACCGAATCGGGCAGCACACAGTGTGCTTACTAATGAGTCCGTAAACATCCCTATCTGACTCTTTTGAAAGTCACATTTTCTTCAGTTTAGTTTAGAGCCATGGGCAACATTATTAGCTTTTGTTTTATATATTTTTAACGTGATATTGTTTCTATTAAACGCCAACTAAGAGAAATAATGAGATACAGAGAATTGAGCTCATGATCATGAATTTAACTAAATAAGTGGTATATGGAAATCGTCTTAAGACGATAAGTCCTAGTATGCGTAAATGTTAATTAGCGGGATTAATGTACTAGACCGCGTTAAACAATTCACAAAAGCGCAAAATACCCAATTTACTGATAAAGAGGTATTCATTAAAAACAATACGGACAACAATTAAATACCATTGTTAAAAAGTATGGCAACGCTGCAGAACTAACAATTTCACCATATTATAAATTACCCCACGAAAATAAAAAGCTACTGGTTTACTTACTCACTTAAACTTATTTCTTTATTTATGGGTATAATTGTTATTGAAAGGAAAATATGTAAAATTGCTATTACCGATAAGATGTTTATAAAGAGGAAAATTTCCATACAAATCAGTTGATAGTATTCCATCATCAATAAATACATATAAAATGGTTTCATTGAAAAATTATTTTTCGATACCACACTATAGAAATTCACCAAATAGAACGATTAGGGAAATTTAGTAATAATGAATACTGGGCAAATTAAGTTAAAAACTAACTAACCAGTGCTCCTTGAGCTACATTTAAGAAATTTCCCTATTTAAAATGCAATCAAAGCTTATACAATTTATTTTAAAATGAATAACTCTTCCTTTTTTAACCAACTAAAATCTCTTGTAAATTTCTTTTTCGGCTCGATTGTTTTCTATTTAAAGCACATTGCTTGTTTTCCTTTTGTGTGTCTGTATTTATTTTCGTTTTTATTATATGCTGAACAGATTTTCGCTTTTCCGAACACGTTCGCAATACGGAATTTCCATTTTTTTTATCACTGTATGACATCGGCAACCTCAATTACCATAAATATTATATGCTATGTTTAAAATTCTACAAAGGTTTGCAGCCACTAAAAAAGATTAAACTGGAATTTCAGTGGAAATTTAATAGTAAATTGAATAAGAAAGCTCTGAATTTGAGTTAAATATTTGAAAAGGACGTAACTATTTTCTTATACATAATACATTCACACACACAGCTGGAGATGATATACAAAATCTTTTCTCTTGTTTCACAAACAAATTTGGTTGTTACAAAACTTTGCAATTAAATGAGTCTTTGGCCGTTGTCAAAGGCAGCGCAGCTCGAGTCATGTCAAGCGAAATCCATTAAAACCGTCTTAAGGTACACTCAATAAACATATGTATGTGTGTGTGTGTGTGTGCACAGAAAAATGTATTAGTATGTCTGGCTGTCTATCTGTCTGGCTGTATGTGTCCCTTGCCGACCATGTCCCAAGCATAGTTAAAGATTTCACATTAAGATAATTCCAAGGAAATAACAAAAACAGAAAAAAAAACTTCGACTTGGCTTGGCCCAAAAGCTGGCGCCGAATACATCAATTGACAGTTTCGTTTCGTGTTACTCGAAAAGGTTTTAAAAAATATATATATATAAGAAAAAAAGCAACGGAGAATTGGTGGGTAAAACAACGGCAATTTGTTGGGGGTTTTATTTGCGCGTTAGGCCGCATCGAAGGTCTGCAAAATAATAAAAAAATGTCAGTGTTTTTAATACATTTTTGTGACCAGGTAGAAATTAACGCGTTGACCATCGCATTTGACCATTCTTCAGAGTCCACACCCAGCTCAATATATAATAATAATAAAAAATAAATATGTATATGTATATATATATATATAGGTTTCTTCTCGTTTAAGGCTGGGCTCACGTTCCACGGCGGCTTAATGCGCTCGTTGGCCAAGTGAAAACGCAACGGCACAGTTTAAGGGCTCATTAACTAAATGCAGCAGCCGAGCACATGTGATGTATACACTGGCTTATTGCCAATATCGGTCAGGCAGATCGCAAATATTTCGAGTGCTAAACGTTTTTGAGGTCGGCAATTGTCTTTTTTTTTGTTTTTTGTTTCGGTTAATAACTGCGGATGCGCACGCATTTTAGGCTTTTGGGGGTGTGGCCCGGTGGATTGGGGAGATAGCGATTCTTCACTTTTGTCTGCGTGTTGTCGACAGATCGTTTTACCGTAAGCCACTTTTACTTTTTGTTTCTACTCTTCATCATCCTCTGACATTTTTATAGGCATCTCATATGGAAGCCGATTGCAGCCAGATTGATTGACAGCTGCCACGGCTACTTGAAGCGCAGTCGGTAAATCACAACGGGGCCAGTTCTCAATATCTCCTATATTTGCCTCGCATGCACACATCTATGCATGTGTGCATGTCTGTATGTGCGCATGTTTTATGATCTTCGGCTTGGCACAGCTCATAAATTGTATATATGAATATGTTTGTATGTATGCATGTTTATATACGGCGAGCGCGTGCTTGCCCTGCGGCTGCCTTTGTCGTCGTTGAAGCTGCTGCTGTGCTGTGTGGCAGAGTATCTAAGCTAAAAGCTATAGGGTCTATATACAAGTGACTGATCGATTGTAAGTCGTACTCTTCGAATGGCAGAGGCTTAAGTAAACATATGTTATGTTCTTATGTGTAGTTAAGTTCAGTTTGCTTCAATTGGAATTTAATAATTGATGGAAAATTGAATTGAATTGTGGAAAATTGCTAGAAAATACCTTGTATATAATGTATAAATAAAAATAATATAATATATTTTATTTAATTAATTTAATTGTGATTTACTTTATTTTATGTAGATATTTAATTTAATTTTATTTTTTATACATATTTTATTTCAATTAATTTTTTATACATAATTTTTTTAAACTAAAATTTATGTTTATATTTATTTTTAATATATTTTTTTAAATTATTCAATTCAATTGATATTTAATAGTTTATGGAATTGTATTAAAATTCACTTGCAATGAATTGTGTAAAATTGCTGGAAAATACCTTGTATATAATATCTGGAAATAAAATAATTTAGTATATTTATTTAATTTAATTGTGATTTAATTAAAATTAATTTTCTAATGTTAATAGATATAATTATTTTATTTTTTTTATACATATTTTATTACATTTTATTTTTATACATAATTTTTTACTTAAAATTTATGTTTTTATTTATTTTTAATTTTGTTTATTTATTTTTGGTAATTTTACTCTTTTTTGTTAATTTTATAGTTTTGCTTAGACAGTTGATTTCCAATGCATTAATTAATGGTATAAGTTGAGCTAATTTTGTAAAAATATATACCAATATATGCATATCTATACGGGCTACACAACTAAATGCTTTTTTATATATATATATTTATTTATACATATTCAGATCTGTGTTCTTTAGAGTCTAAATTAGTTATGCACATCGAGTAGCGCTTTAATTATATTGCTTAATTGGCTAAACGTGAAGCTTACAACAGCTTTTTAATGGTATTTTTATTTGTGCTTAAGTCTTATTACTTCATATAAAATGTAAGTTTAAATCAAACTTGAAATAGCTAAACATATTTGTTGTTTTTCTTAATTTCTTTTTTTTAGCAAATGTACAAAAATCAAATGTTTGTAGGGTATTTAAAAAGTCGCCATTCCATTGAATTTCACTTCAATTTTGTTTCTCTATTTACCACTTAAATTATATTTGTGTATAAAATATTTTGAAAACATAATTTGCGAGACTTTGAAGATGTTTCTTGTGGAATTTCTTTGGCATTTCGCAGAGTGTTCAACAGTTGTGGTATGCAGTAGCTCGCAGCTACTTCATGATTAACAATCTCAAAAATTTTGTGTTGGCAATCAGACAACTGCTCATTCGTTCAGTTGACGGCCTGCAATCTATTTTCCAGATATGCATCGGTCTATACTTCTTATGTAATTCGTGTAATAAGTGAAATAAGCAGAAATAAATCAGCCTTGCAGCCTTTGAGCTGTTGCAATAGCAACTCGAAAAAAAAACCCTTCCCTTCTATCATGAACAAGAACTCCCTTTTTGTTGCGTCTGTTTGCAAACCGCCATAAATTTGGAAAGGCATCTGGCAGAGACCCATCCACGGCTCCACAGCTCCGCATATCCGCACATATTCACACATTCATTTGAATCCGATTGCCTGGCATATCGGGCAGACATCGCGATCCAACTGTCCAGATAGCTCAGCGAAATGTCAACAATGTCGCTCTTAAGCGCCAGGGTTAGCCCCTTGACAGAGCTGCGGGGCCAGCATAGACACGTTTGTCAGCAAGCGATAGGAACTTCCGCCCCAACAAAAGCATAAATACATATACACAGACTGAGAGGGACACGTAGCCTATGCGTCACAATATAAAGATTGCATAGCGGGAAAAAGCGTGTCTCTTTATTTATTAACTGACAAAGTTTTGATGTTATGACAATCAGTATGCAAATTGTTTGGGCACTTTTGGTTGCCACAAAAAGTTCAAGAGTACAGAGCATCAAAACAACAACAACAACAATAACAACAAAGGACATGGAATATGCAATGTGGCCGTGACACAGAAAATGTATACGAAATTTCTAAGTGAAAGTTGAGTTTCACATATTTTGTCTGTTCGAACTATTTGTGAACTCAAAAAATATTGTTACGGCTGAAGTGGACTGCATATGCTTTAAAAGTATAACTTAGATTTATATTATGTAGAAGTTATGTAGAATTTTTTGTTTAATAATTTCTAAATATTTGCGCTAATTTCTGCGTATATTTTGGACGATTAAATATATATATTTATATATAAATATGTTCCAAGCGCATTTGAAATTAAATCAAATAATTGGCCTTGTTCGTAATGTATGTTGGTCTTATATATTATAGCTATATAGAGCTTTGTTAATAATTGAAAATTCGATTTAAATACATTAAATTATATATTATTAATTATATATTATATTACAGCTTAGCTTGAGTAGCTGGCAAAGAGTAGGCAGAGCCATTTCGGATCATATAGACATCCTCGTCAGAATGTCACGTAGGTTGAACATAATTAATTTGTTGATTAGTAAAAATTAGCACTGGCATGTTATAAAGTATTTGAATATTTAGTATTTTAGTAATATTATATTTTTATTAACTTTATTTGATTCGCATATGCTGGTTTGACAATTTAAGTATTAAAAACAATTATAATAAAACAATATTAAATGTTAGCCTCATTTGGTCTTAAATTTCTTAAATTTCTGCTATATGATGTTTCTCTTAATTCAAATTAATTTGCAACATTTTGCTCAAGTGACAAAAACATTTGCTCTTATAAAACCATTCTTCACTTCAGCGTAATGATTAAGTTTCTTCAGATATTTGTCCGCTGTTCGTTATTATAAAAACAATTTAGATTTGCACCTGCGTATTGATAATCAGTCGCAGCGGTTGGTCAATTAGCCAATCATTCAGTTAGTCAGTTCAAACGAGCAAAGTTGATGGACATAAACACACATCAAGTGAAACAAACACCAATTGACTTCATTTGATGCCAACGCTTGCCTCAAATGGCCAAGTTTTTGCTTTGTTTTGTTTTTGTTTTGTTTTAATGGGTTCTAACCACATTAAGCATTTGGGCACCCTCAAAGCAGAATATATCAACTGTCATAAAAAGAAACTCTTGTTGCCCACATGCCATAGCCGAGTAGAGAGTGTGTGGCTATAAACAGATAGACAAACAGACAGACAGGCAAACAGACAGAGGGACGGACAAATGGACGGGCGGACAGACGGAATTAACATTTCAGTCACACAATGACCTTCACCTAGAAGCCATCAAAACGAACCGGTGGCCCAGCCCCAAAACGTAACTCTGTATAGGAGTCCAAAACCCGTACAGCCAAATGTAGATAGGTTGGCCAAATAGCCAAACAGCCAAACAGCGGACGAGCAGATAGCCAAGCAGACTAGCCAACAACACGGCCCAACAGCATTTGTTCAGTCGGTCGCGTAATTTTTTTTTTTCATTTTCATTTTCATTTTTTTGTTGTTGCTTTTTTTTGAGCTACTTGATTAGCACGCTCTTAGCCATGTTTAAACGTGGGCTGTTTAACCAAACGGCGAGCAATACAAAAACGGCACATCGACGGCAACAACAACAACAACAATTTGAGCAAACAGCCCAAAAGAACCGAACCACAAGCTAAAGACGCTTTAACGCACAAAAAAGTAAGAGTGCCATGTACATGAGTCGACTGGGCGCTACCCTGTAATTGGACACGTTTTTGTATGCTATACTGATGGATATGCGAGAAACAGGTTATGGAAAGTGTAAAGAAAATTGGAACAGGCTAGTTTAATCCACTCTATATAAACTTTTCATTTCAGTTCTTTTATCACACATTTCAGTTCTTTGATCATACGCTTAACAAAGTTAGACTGACTATTGACTATTGCGATAATATAAAAATGTAGTGTTGGGGAATATTATATATTTAAATATATGGATGTAAAGTCTCAACAAACTCTTCTACTTCTAATACACTTCTGATTGCAAGCCAATATACCCACTTTTACATATACTCACACAGATACAGGGCATCGAAACGGGCTTGTACGTGCCACTGATTAGTAAAACAAACAAATTAAAATGGTTATGTTACGGCTGTATGAGTACATGCCAGCCTTGGCTTAAGAACTGGCCCCAAACCATTCGGACTGAGATCGAAAAAGCTTGCAAAGAAATATCGAGAATCTGTAAAAGAACTAAATAGTTCAACACTATTGATATAGATAACTTACTAAAATCAAATATTTACAATATGTATTGATTGAACTTTGTTCGAATTATGAACCAGGAAATAGATTATTGTGAATGAAATAAATTTAGTGTTTAAAGTTCCCAGATTTTCCTCGATTATAGATATAAGACAATGAAATTTTTCGAGTAAGTTTCGGATATATTTTAGATTTACTGATATATACACTGTATATAGATATAGCTGCTCCTATTTGACGACGATGCATGAGCTATGGATGTAATATTTTAGCTAAATGGCAGTTGTATCTACAAACGTAGAACCGGAATTTTCAGTTGGGTCTTTACTACAAACATACATACAGAGCTAAAAAGTGTATAGAATTTATTTTATATATTAAGTAAAGTATGTAATGCAGGCATGCAACATTCATAAATTAAGTAAAATAATTCTTTTAGTTTTACTCTTGCTAGGAACTCAAAATTGAACACTAATATTTTAATCAAATTAATAAATAAATAATTTGAGATAAGTAACTCAGTTGCTTACATATTTATTTATACAAATAATATATAATAAGTAATTTAATCAATATTACTAGGATTACTATTCCATAATAACACAGTGAAGATGAGATTGTGCCTTTCGCGCTGTCTTATCGCATTCTTTGGCTCATTGCAACGTGCCATGGGGAGCAGCGGTTGGCCAATCAATATGCAGTCCACAGCGCTGGCTGTATTTTGTTTTGTTTGCTTGCGAGGCGTCATTATAAGCCAGAGCAGCTTTGGCATGGGCTATGACTGTGACTTGGGTAAAATGGGCTTAGCCCATTACTGGACACCAGTTGGGTAACTGCGGCTGCTGCTGCTGTTGCTACTGTTGCATTGTTCTGTGCGTCGTTCTTAACGAGCAGCGCATGCAAAACAAGGCGCAAGACGCCATTTGGCCAGAAAGAAACGCAGAATCGTTTTATGAACGCTGCGCTTTATGCATGATAATTGAGCCACAGAAACACAGACATCGTATCCGAGTCCGACTCCGAGACAGAGTCCGAGTCAGAGACTGAGTCTTCCACTGACTGACACTGACTGTGCCACTGCTGACTGATTGTGCGCACGCGCTCATAATCAAAGATTCCTCAGTGGGATTCCGTATGGGCTGCCACTTTGGGGTGAGCTGGCATTTATGATGGATGGCGCATATTGGGTGATTCGCCTTGACGCTGATGTGCCATCAAAGAAAATTATTGCGTGCGCGCAATTAAAACTAAAATAAAGTAAAACAAAAACAACAACAACATGCAGAGAAAAATGAATAAAAAACGATTCGAGCCACATTTGCATTCAGGTTTTTATTCCTACAGATGAATTCCTCGACATTTGCTGGATTTTCTGTTGAATTCGTCATTCTGGCTCTACACCTGTAAGTACATGTAGCAACATTTTCAAAGAGAAGCACACATATTTATATAGTACTTTACATTTTAGACGAGTGAATCATGTGAATATATTTTTTTACAATTCATATTTACTTTATACAAACTATGAAGAGCTGCCGATGATTCAAATTGAGCTAATTCAGCGTGATGTTCACATTTTTATTTATAATCAGTCCACATTGAGCTCTGAACTTTTTTTTTTCGTTTTCATATGTTACATTCAATTTCATTTAAGTTAATTCAATTTAGCATTGAATATTTTTATTGCATACAGATTTTTGAAATTATTATTATTTATGACATTACTAATTATTAATGATTGATATGTATGTAACAGGCAGAAGAAGATGTGACAGACCCCATAAAGAATCAATTTTATTAATCAGGGCAAATCTAAATATTTCTCTCTCCTCCAAATTCTCTTCTGCAAAGTCTCCCCTGCGAAGTCTCTCCTGCAAAGACTCTCCTGCAATGTTTCTCACACACTTCACTTCACTTCACTTTACTGCTCTGCACGACTGACCCCCACCAGGCCTGGGCGACTGAAGAAATGGTGCAGCTGCTGCCCTTTATATAGGGCGACTTTCACTCAAAGCCTGAGTCGCGTTCAATGTTTAGCCCGGCGCCAGGTAGAGGTCGTTGCAGCCGAGCCTTAAGTGACCAATGGGAGCCCTCTCTGCTGTTGCAAGCATTCTAGCTTCGTTGTACTTAAATATGAATACCAAATGAAGACTGCTGCATACATATAAACAAATCAAATGAGCTTCTATAGTTCTTCTTCGTCCCTTGAAAGGCAGACAGACGGAGAGACAGATATACAGACAGGTATACAACAGGCAAGCAAACACGCATAACTAAATTGGATTACCTCATTACGCTGCTCAAGAATATGTATGCCTGATAAGGTTAAATGTGGATATGCTAAAAAGCTTAAGTACATTAATATTTATTATAATTATTAGTTGGCATCGATCGCAGTTTCTTCTGTTTTATAGTTCTCTTAGGGACCCATTTTTAATGGATTTATTTTCAATGGACTAGACCACTTTCAAATAAGTTATATCTAGCATGAAATAGACTACGTGTGTGCGTGTGAGTGTGTATGTGTATGTGCATGTGCTGTTTCTTGTGCAAGCCGAAAATATGTGAAGAATTGTTGAACTGTCAGTTCTTCGAAGTGTTCAGAGGATCTCATAGTCGAGCAGCCTGGACTAGAACTTGCTTACTTGCTCTTGAATTTATTATTATATATGACATATAGTTTATTTTCAGTTTTTATTAAAAATTAATTTCTTATAATTCACATATAATCTAGTATTATTCATACACTCCTCAAAGGTTTATTTATTATTTCATTAGCAAAATTCAAAAACAGCTGCTGCGCTGCGGTTACCCGAAATCGGGCCATTTTGTTCAGTCATCCAAATTAATAAACCTTAACACTCTATTTAATTCTAATCAAGTCCGCATCTTGCTTATTCGCACATATGCACATGCTGAAAGTATTCTTAAAGCATAAAAATCGAAAGTTGCTTGGTCAACGATCTGTGTAACAGTAAAGTTAATTTCTATGGCAGCTCGCAGGTTGCAGCCCCCTCTGCCAACTCCCCCATCTCTCCAGCTCGCAGTTCGCAAATGCTAGGGGTAGGTAGCCAAAGGACGCGAAGCAGACGACCTGCAAATGGGATACATACTTAGTGCCATGTCACCAGCCTCCATCCGAAAAATAGATGGAGATGGGGATGGACGAACGCATAAGCATAATGAGCTGCCGTCTGCGCCAATATGAAGGCTAGATGCCAGCCTCCGCTAGGGAATGCCTGCTGGCTGTCGGCTGCTGGCTGCTGGTTGCTGCCTGGTGCTTGCTGCTTGGCGCTGTATCTAATGGTTCGCGTGGTGGATGGCGTTCTGTGTTGGATGCAGCCGGAGCGAAGGTTTTTGCTGATGCGGTACTTTCGAAAGCCATAAAAGGGCATTAGCCTTGTGAGCACATTGCTGCAGCTGTGGAAAATTGAATAACCAGGCGGCGCAGAAGGATGGAGGAGAACGGAGAGCGAGAGAAACAGGCAGGCAGGCAGGTTGTTGAACGAGGCAACAAGGAATCGGGGAAGCGCCTGTTCGACGTCGTAGTCAAGTGATTTAGGGGTTGCCCTGGCAACACAGTAGCTGCGGTTTTTAGAACAGTTTAATTTTAATGGCCTGCCAATGAGAGTGGCTCAAATAAACAGTGCTGCCATAAAGTATGCACACCAGCGAGAGCAAACATTCATAAATTGCTGTGCGAATTACATTGAAAGCGCCTTTGTCAATTAAATATTGCCGCCATTTAACAATACATTTACTTTTATGGGGCACTAATACAACACTTAAAAATTACATAAAAACATTCTGCATTGTTTATATATGCTTAATAGTATTTTATTATAATTTTATTTACATATTCTGTGCATGCTCGCGGACTTTTAGCGCCAGTGTTTGTTTTTTTTTTTTATGCGACAACATGTCGTATGTGTTATGTAATCCTAGGCTGTGGAATCATTTTGGTTACACGGATATTGATTACAATGCGCTATATTCTTTGGTAATTAAAATAGCAATAAAATTCACTTTTAGATTTACTTTTATTACTCACAGCTGGTGCGTCCATAAAAGTAAAGCTCAGCTTGATTTTGGATACTCATAAAACTGCAAACATGCCGAGTTTATGGGCATTTTTTTGCTATTCTTTGAAAGCAACTAACAGTTGAGCTGACCAAATAGCTAAACTTGCCCCTCATCCGAACAATCCTCTGAAATGCACGCAGATTAGATAGAAGCATTCTATCTATCTTCATAATGTATTGTTTGTCGCTCTGCAAATACTTAAAGCTATCTAAGTTATACAAAAAAAAAATTAAGTGATTTATATCTGTACATAAAATATCTAATATCTTTAGCTCCCAAAACGTACCAGACAAGCTGAAATTAATTTAAATTGATTTCTCGGAGATGTGAAACTTGAACTGCATTTCAGCTGTGTTTAAAGACTATAATTATATAAGCAGTGATTATGCATGTTTCTAGTTTCCACAGCTAAGATCAAGATATCATTCTTGAGTACAAAAAGATGAACAAATAAATTCGATAGAATAGCTGCAGATTAATAAATATATATTGATACATACATTTTAAGGTCTTTTTATAACAAAATATTTAAAATTTTACTCCCAAATTAATAGCAATATTATGAATATATATAGCTACTTGCACTAGCCACACCCACATCTACCTGTTACATACATTTACAGGAAATCAGCTTAACATAAATGCCCATGTTCAACGGATCAATCGATGGGCATCTGAAAATCAAACGGAATGTTCGTCGCATTCTGAGTGCCAAGAAGCGGAAATCAATTTCTTTATGTGACGACCTTGGAGCATAGCCAATATGCTACGGATGATATACAAAAGGAAAGAAAAATAAAACTGGTGTTATCAAGAAGTCAACGCAATTAACACGCTACAAAACTCCATTTGACCATGCTCCGGCGACATAAATCGCATAAATATGCTAATTTATGTTGTTGCCGCCCATCCGATTTGGATGATCTCGCTATATCTCTCCGTGCTCTGAGCGTAGCGCAGCTCAGTTCAGCTAAGGTTTCGTTTCGATTCGTTTCGTTTTGTTTATTTTTTGCTCATTTTATATTCCGTTAATTAGCATAGAATTGGTTTTGATTGCCAGTTCTTTAGCTAAGCACGGCATTCAGTATTAAATATCTAACATTTGATAAAAGTGAAAGTTCTTAATGTTTTTTATTTGTTTTTTTTTTTTTTTTTTTGGATCATTTAATTAAGACGTGACGGGCATTTAAAAGTTATGCTTCTGCTTAGAATATGCTATAGATAATGAAGTCAATTTTAAACTGCAGTTGGAATGAACACATACTGTTAAATGTCATCGATAATTATCGATTATAATTTATTGATTTTATGAGAGTAATTAGTATACCAATGCTGTGCTATACTAATGGCATTGGTGTAGGCTATGTAGCACTCACTTCTTGTAGGCCACCCAGTCTTTACATATATCTTTACTTTGTTTTTTTTTTTTTTTTTTTGAAGCAAATTTATCGATGAGCACCTAACAATGAACAGCCTTCGGCAATTTACTCATAGTTGGTTTAAGTTTTCCACAGCTTCTCATACAACAAATTTGCTTACTGATATATATAAATATATATATATATATATATATATATATATATATATATATATATATATATATATATATATATATATATATATATATATATATATATATATATATATATATATATGTTTATATATATAAATGTATATATATTAATGAAAATGCATTTCCCTGTGAATTGAATTTACATTACATGGCCTGCAATTGTGTTTAAATATTGCCTGTGGCATTTTTTAACAACATTTATTATAATCCAATTACGGCTTGGGCTCTTTACAATGTCGCTCTGCATACATGTCGCACCGCAATTATTTGCACAAGTATTTAAATATTATTATTTATTTTAATTGAACAATGCAACAAAAAAAAAAAAAAATAGTGAAAATTATAAAAGCAATATTTAATTTACATTACATGATTTACATAATATTAAGCGCTGCCATTAAATCATCAACAAGCATATTTGTTGGAGTGAAATTGTGTCCAAACTTATAATAATGACAGCACTGCAGCTTAATAATACAAGCGAACCGAGAATATATCCACTAGTGCAATGATATGACATCAACCATGAAGTATAAGGGCGATAAATTGACACTTATAGTTGGCCAATGATTACGTAGAGCTGAGCGACAATCGAAGCATAAAGAAAATTCAGAAAAAAAAAAAGAAAAATAATGTAGAGCAGCGCGATAAGCAACAAAATGACATCCCATAAAAAAGAGGCAGCATCGAAATAGACAAAAAAAAATAGACTGAAGCAACACACAGTCCAATGAAAAAAGCAGATGACAGACAGCAACGAAATCTTGAAGTCGACAAAAAAAAATAATAATAAATAAAACCAGAACAAGAATCCAAGATAAGTCGTAGGCTGTGCCCAGCCCGTGGCGGATGGCAAACACAGAAAATCAAAAGCAAAAACAAAAGCAGAAGCAGAAGCAGAAGCAAAAGTTGAGGCAACGTCAGAGACGCATATTAAAGCGAATGTTAAAGCTCTCTTGATAGAATTAGAAGCGGATTTCCAAGCACTTGTCAACTGATTAAATTTATTTATTATCAACTCGCCTAATGGGCAGCTCTTAGGCGTAATCGCAAATAGATGGCCCTACCAAACACTTGGGGGCAGGTAAGCACTCAGCTTAGCCTCAGTCTGTCTCATTCCCTCACTGGCTCTCCCCATCTCGCTCTGTCTCTGTTGCTGGGCATCGATGGTTAGCTAATTGAATTTGATCTGATGCTTATCGGAACTGTCAGTTGAGAACTTATTTTGAGTGCAAGTCAAATTCCAAGCTTTATTTAAAGCAATTCCCCAGATAATCACGGCCAATCCATAAGCATTTGCCGGTCCAAGAGCTCAGGCACCTTAAAAGGCTGACCTGGAAATTATTTAATTGAAATATATAATTGAAGGTATTCTATGAAGCGACTCTATGTTTCGTTGATTTGTTCTAAAGAATATCAGATCAGAGCTTTATAATGTTGAATGCGGTTTTTGGCTTTTGATTACGGAACTAAGCCTATATAACTATGCATGTAGATAGTTTTTAAGGATGCTGAGTCAGAAAGAGTATTTAATTTTTGGTAATTATAATTTGTATATTAATTAATATCACAGTATATTAATATAGAAATATCTTAACGACAGTGCAAAACTTATTGAACAAATTATAAATTTAAATTAATTACAAAATTATATAAAAAAAAACAAATTTACTAAATACATTTATTTTCATATATTCATATATATATATTCATATATTCAATTTATCACATATCATTTTTTGTTTAAAAATTCTGTTGCAGATATATGTATATATATAGCTCTTCTGATTAAGTGTATTAAATGTCAAATCAATTTCTCTTGATAGGCCTAAATAAATTGTGAATTTATTAATTTAAGACAGATGTTTGCCAAGGTCTAAGGCTCGGTAGACTCCGATTTGAAGTGTTTGCTACATTATTTAAAATTGATTTCAGCTCTTCGAGCCAGAATTATCCTAATCATAGACTATTAATCAACTCATCTGCTACTTACCCCACTCATTATATAGAGCTGCCTGATAAAGGGTTTCCAATGAGCATATTTGATTAGCCCAAATGATAATTTATGGCTTGGGCTTTTAATCAAAATTAGTCGACCAATTGCATTAGCCAAGTAGATATATATAGACGCATGCGTATATATTTTGTGTGGCACAATTAATTACCATATTTTTGGGTTTCCGAATTCGAATTTGAAAAGTGCGCAATAAAACAAAGGCTGCATTTACCTGTTTGTCTTCTTTTGCATTACGTTTACCGCTGGCCATTAACGAGCGAATGTGGCTGGGGGAATGTTTGTTGTTGTTGTCGTTGCTGACGCTGCCGCTGCTGCTGCCTGTGTTTAACAAATGCAAAAATAATTATAATTAATGCAGAGTTTCTGGCCTTGAACCTGCATAACCTGCATGCGGCTTAAACAAACGTAATTGCTCCGATGATGGCGTCGCTGCTTTTTGGTCTGACCAACACATAATACACAAATTTTAATATAAATGAAATATACGTAAAAAAAAGAAAAATTAACCGTCATCATTTTATTGCGAGGGTGAAGTCCAAAAATTGCACACATTCCGCACAATTATATATTGAATATTCAACAAAGCAGTTAACGTAGTGTTTTTCCTCGATTTTTATCCACATTTGTTCTCGATATTTTCAAGCACCGCTGCACAGCGTTCGCTTTCCATGCAATTGCACACAGGAAAAAAGCTTCAATTGCCATCATCAATTACGACAAACTAAAAACAAAAACAAAAACAAAAAAAGAAAAGGCATTTAAAGTCCCACACGCAGCGAACGAGGGCGCAGCTCCAAGTTCAGCCGAGATCACTTGACAAGTTCAAGGTAGTCAGTCGAGTGCAGGTGTCACCCAGGCAGCCAAACAGCTACTTAAGCTATCTACAAGCTACACTGATGAAATGAAAATGCTTTAGCTTTTGCAGAAATCTCATTGAATATCTGTTAGAGGAGCAGGAGACTTTACTGGACTGTGCAACTAGATGTGCTGAGGATTACGTGATTAGGAGTAACTTTTATGTCCAAACTCACTCAAAATGGATATGTGATATGCAGAAAGGGGTGTGGCAAAACCTTTAAAGTATACTGGGTTCTCCGTATTCGAGTGATCCATCTGGCAGTCCTACAAAGTTGCTCATATTCGACGGACCCATGTTTTTTTTTTTTTTTTAATCAATGAAAAATACATTTTTGCTGATGTTGATAATAATCATATTATTTAGTTCAAGGAGGCTTGCTGACATCACTCTTTGAATATGATATCTCTCAAATGGCCGCCTCGAGCCTCTTCGGCGTCTCTGTCAAAAGGTACAGGGCTGCCAGATGGGTCCCCCGAATACGGATATTATATAATAATATAATATTGCTTATTGTTCAATTTCAGATTTTTAAGCCTTTCGTGGTAAATGAAACTGTTTCGTTTCAGATCAAGTCAAACATGTTGAGTAAGAAATTGTGGATAAGATTTAGTTGGCAGCTCAATCAGTTAAAGCTTCATCCCAGCCCGCACATTCGGTCCTGATTCATTTTCTTTGGCATTATGAATCAGCTGGCAATTGGCTACCGCATCGCCTATATCGACCTGATGTCAAATAATTAGCTAAATTTTGGCCATTCTAATTTATTAGCCACTTCCATTCGGTTGCATTCAGGCAGGTGATTCACACACAGTTCCCGTGGGCAATGCGGGGCGTGGTCGGTGTCTCAACAATCTGACGGCTCCTGCTCACGCGCGACTCGTCATCGTTTGCCATAATCTGATCTCAGTTTAATTGCTTCTAATGAATGTCATCGCTAATTGCCACTTGAGCGGCGGCATAATCGCTGCCTTGTTGCAAGTCAGCTGTAAAAAAAAACTACGAATGGGGAGGGGCAAAAAAACGGAAAGCCAACAAACAAAATTAAATAAGAGCTAAGATATGTAGAGAGCTGTGGAAATAAAAGCCAAGTGTTATGGAACATTATTTTTGCAATTTTATTGATCAATCTAAGACTGCTATAGATCTAGATATTCTTTTGTAATTCCCCTACTTTTTTTGAAACTTGACTTGGCTTAATTAGATTTGTATGTTTATCATTAAAAAATTGCATATTATTTTTTTTAGCTATGTGAAACTTGTATTATAGCAATCATTAATCACATCATGCTAGCCTATTACATTATATATTTCAATTTCAAGAACAAGTTCATGAACCGAGCTTAGTCCAGCTTTAGGCTCCGATAAAGTTTCCCACTCGAAACGGCTTCGCTTTGCAAATCTATTTATAATGCATAATACGAAATTAATTAATGACTTTTATATTTTATAATATTGCATTTGAAGAAAACAACAGATTTTTGTTGATTCTTAAAATCGAAGTACATTTATTTTGTTCAATAAATAATATTTTTGGCTATAAATAAAATTCGAGGAATTAGTCGCAAAATTGACTCTTGGCTCTTGGCCATTTGAATTTGGAGCTCAAAGTGCTCAAATCTCAACTTGTTGGTATTGGCGCTGTGATTGCGACAAGTTGGCATTTGTTGTTCTGTGTACCAGGTAATTGTCGAACGAGATGATGATGACGATGACGAAGATGATGACGAAGATGATGTCATGTTGTCAAAGCCTCGGCTTGAGCTGTTGCCGTTGATAGATCTGTTCTGTCATGGACCTGGCTTCAATTGTATTGGATGCTGCGCATTTTGACCAATTTTAGCCAAACTCAATTAGTCTTCGCTGATGTCTAACAATACTTCTCGTCTCAGTTCTGTGCACTCTCAGAAGGAGCACAGATGCCGCCGCATTCAGTCTGGGGTCAAGGTGAGTGGACGCTGGGAACCCAACTCGGTATCAATAAAATATAATAAAAAGCCATTTCGCGACTGAGCTGCGTAATTCAAAGAAAGCCGTGCACATCAGCGCATGCTTAAAAAAAGTCTTGTCTGTATTTTACTCAAACGAATCTGATTCTTTCACTTTTATTTACTTCAGCTTTTGTTGTTCTTGTTTATATTTTTTTTTTCGCCTCTTGCTGTCTGGATCTGTGACTTTAATTAGCACTCGAAATCAACTTTTTACCGCGGCGCTGTGTCATTTGTTTTGGCGGTTTTACCTGCGACTCCAAAAAAGTTTATAAACTCCCAGAGGCAATATCTTTTTGGATATGTATTCTATATAAGCACAGATTTGTATATACATATATTCCAGCTTACATGCGCTGCTGATTAACCGGCTGATTCTTTTTTAAACAAACTGAGAGCACCAAACAGACAACAACAACAACAAAAGCATCCTCCACTGTGCATCAATTCCCCATTGAGCAGCGCCCAGAAATCTCCGTACACATGCTAAAAAAAAGTTCTTTTGCTGATGACCTCGGAATTTTATTTCAATTTTGCTGCTGTTGTTTGTACATCGCATTTGATTACCCTTTATGATGGGTCTTTCAATTGCATAGATGATTTCGACTATATAATGTGTTTCAATTCTATAAAATCTCTTCAAATCTTTTCATCACACTCTGTCACTTTACATATAAAATAATGCTTATTCAGAATTATCATCTCTTGACTCTTATCATATCAGCAACATGGTATTACTTTGACTATATCAACCTCAGGTTTCGGATGTAGTCCTCCCATGATATTCCCTACAGTTGGAAATGTAAGACAAGAAAAACATAAATATAAATATTTTTCATAAGATCTAGAGCTTTTTCATATGCTTCATACTATACTAAACTTCTGTTCCTATGATTATGCTTATATAGTAGGTAGGCGATATATCTTAAGATAATTATAGTATCCCGTAACACGACGTAATCCTTTATTGAATCATGATATTTTTTATTTCTTCATTTCTCGCAGCTTATCTTATTCTCTTCTCTATATACCACATTATTGTGTCAGGTTCTCCTCCAGTTAGGGTATCTATGCTTCGGTCTGTTGTCAAAAGTTTTACATTTTATCGCCTTTGCTGTCTTCCGCTGCTTCGACTTTTTGGTTTCTTTATTTATTATTTTGTAATGCGATTTTGCGGCCATTTAAATATCATAAAATGCTAACTTTGAAATTTACTTTTTTTTACATTTGGCTTTTTATGAGATTTTCCAACTGTCTTTTTATGCTCGTCATTTTTTCATTTTTTTTTTAAACTTCAAATACTTGCGCTTTTTAGCTGTTTATCTAGCTGTTTATCGGCTGTTTGTTAGCTTCATTCGAGCTGAAAGCCGTGCCATTTGCAAATTGGGGGCGCTGCATTTGCTAAATGCAACCAGCTGCAGTTCGGTAGCAACAACAATTGCTTTGATTTAGCTGTTGCGCAAGTGACGCACACACGCACAGATACCCACACAGGCACACACACAGTCACACATCTCTATGCACTCCCATTAGCCCCTTTGACTCCTATGTGGCTCGCATTTTGGCGTGGCCTGCATTCAATGGCTGCCCCACGGCTGTGAACTGCATCTGCAGAGCTCATTCGAAATGGAAAACAGAACCAGAACAGAATACATAAAAGAACTAAATGGACAGAGCCCGCTTCTCATAGATACCGCCTCACAATTGCACCGATGCACATATGCAGATACGTAAAATAGATATATACATATAAATACATACACAAATGCGCAGACAAACGCATCTAAATTGCAAGAATCCATAACTGACAGACTCGAGACGGCTGAGCGTGGGGACTGGCTGCTTGAGGCAGGGGCAGGAGCAGGGACAGGGACAGGGACAGGGGCAGAGGCAGAGGCATGGGCACTGGGGTCTGGTCTGCCCCAGTTGCTTCTTGCACCAATTACTTAATTTAGCAAGAATACTGCAAAGATCAGAGCAGAATTGTACGAGGCGGACAGTGGGCAACGAGTCGAGGCTAAATAGATCCACAAATGTTGCATAAGAATCTTTGGCGAGGCAAATGAAATTGCCGCGCGCAACAGTTTCGCATTGATGCCTAGGAAAAAGAATAAATGTCGAAACTAGGTCACTTGCGCCAATTCGATTATGGCCCTATGTAAACGCAGCGTATTTATTATTTTCGTTGTTATATTTTTGTATAATTTTTTCTAATGCCACTAACTGTGTCAGCATCTCTATAACTTGCTCGATCAATTCTGTTCTTTTATTGCACACGTGTCGCATTGCTAATTTATCTCAAAATATGTGTATCGATGCCTATTTGGATATGAGATTTGAAAGTGTTAATAATTTTATAAAAATATTATAAGGTTTTATGGGAATAACTAGATTTCTTTGCTCATACAGAGAGAGAGAGAGAGAAAGAGAGAGAGAGAGAGAGAGAGAGAGAGAGAGAGAGAGAGAGAGAGAGAAAAAAGAGAGAGAGAGAAAGAGAGAGGGAGAGAGAGTGAGTGAGTAAGAGAGCAGAGAGAGAGAGATACAAAGACGACTGACAAAGGAATCACAGTGCTATGCATGCTCTACTTTTCATTAATCTGAGTTTATACTACAATTTTATGATATATTTATGAACTACATTTACATATATTTATATTTAAATTTGTTTCGCAATAATTTCATTTGAAAATTGCTATTCTATTTTTCTTATCTCTTGTAAATAAAAATGTTAAATTTTGTCAGCGCGTGTTATCAGCAAAGTAATGCGCGCTGCTCTCCCTCCCTTCTCTCCCTCTAACTCTTTTATTTAGACTCTCTCATTTTCACGCTTAGATCGTGGGCGTACCACAGACGTTCGGACTGCACTTGACAGCCGAATATTTCTCCGAGTTGAGCTCATGCGAGCTGACTCTTCGCCAAACACCAAGCCAAGTGGCTTTTATTATGATGATGTGTTTGTGGTAGGGGAGGGGTCGTTGTCAAAGGTGAGCGCTTAATGCATGAGTAATAATCTACACGTATATGGTTATGAATGTCTTGCTTCCATCTCTATCTGTCCCTCCCTCTCTCTCTCTCTCTTCCTCTCGTTCTCTCTGTGCTTTTATGCAAATGGTCACCTTGAACTTGGCAAATGAACCAGACGGAAATGAGCAAAGTTCTTGAGCAAACAATTTTTTACTGACTCAAATTAGCTTGAGGAATTTTGTATAGCTTGTAAAAGAAGTACGTAGTTGAGGAAGTACTTGAGAAAATTGTATTTCATGTGCTGATCTGCAGTATACTTTTAGCTACTTTTTCTTTAAGATCAAATGTATACGAACCCCTAAACTCATTGAAAATTTTGATTTAGTCCTGGCAGATGGCATCGTGTTTATATTCATATATGTAATTGACGAGCTGAGTCGATATAACCATGTCCGTTTCTTCGTTATGCACTTTCGATAATAATGACAATTTGGTTTGCATTTCGGAAGAGCATCTTGATTATTATACATAAAAGATATAGATTTTAAATTTACGGATACTGTTTCTGTAATGAATTTATTTGAATGATTGAGATACTGGATACCTCTTTTGCTTCTCCCAAAGACTCCTGCTGACACTTCTTATAGCTGTGACAGCTGTGGAGACCAATTTTACGCTCTTGATCAAGAAAGTTAAACTAAAACAAATGTTTTTGAGCCACAGATCTTCCACAGGCAAGAGCCCTATGTGTGCGTACCTACATATTTGTATATGCAGATATCTATAAAATAATAAGAAAATGTTTAGGCTGTTCAGGGTATCATCTAGCCGCGTACTCCCGCAATGAACACTCCTACTTAATTTATAAAATGAATTGCAAATATTGCTACCAGTTGAATGTGAATGAAATTATGCAATTGTCTTCCGTTTCAGTTGAGTTCTATACAGTTCCGTGAATTGCATTCGCACACTGGGCACAACTGTGCGAGCAATGCGCAAATATTGACAAATCAAGATCTCGAGTAGCTCGCATGGGACGTGCGAGCCCTTTTCCCCCCGGCAGCGGCTATGCAGTGACGCAGTGACGTAAACATAAGTACAAAAAAAAAAAAAAAACAAAAAACAGAAAAAAATGTATAAAAATAAAAATGCAATAATTGCATATTGACCCATTTTACACACACGCACACAGAGCCCCAAAGTGGGCTGGGGGCGGGGCAGTTTGTGCCGATATTTACCGATTGAGTTACGCATGCGTGCGCGTTGCCTTCGTTTAATTAGGCGGCGACACCTGCCCGCCGTCGCCGCGTCGCAGTCAGCGTCGCGGCTGAGTCGAAGTGGAAGTCGAAGTCGAAGTCGGAGTCGGAGTCGGAGTCCAAGTTGAAGTTGAGGTCGCCATCAATCAGCGAACGAGTCGTTAAGTGAGGCGTGAAAATGGCGAAGAAAACGAAAAAAGAGCAGGAAAAAATGCATGGCTGTAGCAAATCGAAATGGAAATACCCTAACCGTTGGCAGAAGGAGTTCCGGGAGGATCAGAGTAACTCTTCATACAACTGCCGCAAGTTGAGCCTAAATATATATACATATACAAAGATATACCTCATCAGGATTGTAAATTAAAAATGGAAATATTTATGCAAGCATTATTAATCTGTCTTCTGGAATACCCTTGGTTAGGGCATTTAAAGTGATGCAAACGAGACTGCAGTCAAAGATTGCTGCATAAATGAATGAGACGGAGAGGGAGATGGGCTGGCGAGTGGGGGAGGTCTGCTGACTGTGGGGCTGGAGGCGCAAAGGCACTTCATCGAGGCGTGGCAGCCTGTTTAAGCTCATTTGACAATGGAGTGCCTCTGATGACGGCGCGGCTCTGGGCGCGTTTATTATTTGCCTGGCCCACTTTGCGTACAGCGGCGATAATTGACGCCACGGTGGCTGCAACTGCACCAACAACAACAACAATAACAATTTGGGCTGCACTTTATTAAAGTGTTCCCCAAGCAAGTCGCGGCGATGCGTCGTCGTGAGTGTTTTTCCCTGTCGGACCAAAGCATTTGGCTAAATTGCATTTTTGTGTGGCCGGCAGTTGCAGCTGCTGTGGTGCAACACTCACACACACACACACTCAATTTCACTTACGCACAGTGCTGCGGATGAGCCGCGCCATTGGTTGGCTGGGTCAAGCCCTGCTTAACGCTGACTCTGCGAGTTATTTGACAGTGCAATAAATGAATCTGAATTTGCTCAAGAATAAACGCAGTAAACGGCTGCTGGTAGTGAAAGCTAAGACTTGTTGTTCTATATGATGATAGAGAGTCGGAGTGATATGATGTGATGTGGCATCATAGGAAATATGGAACAATACTAGCCATAATTTGTATGCTTCAATATGAGATATGCTGAAAAGGTGTGTTTTCGTAAAATAAAACATAAAATTATTTGATAATTATTTTAAAATTATTTAATAATTATTTTAAAATTATTTAGTACTATTCAATTTTTTAAAATTAATTATTATTTAAATTTAATAACGTAGGCAATAAAAGTAGCAGAAAATTTTGATAAAAAATACAAATTTTGAATATGAAAATAATATATTTATTATTCTATTCAAATTTCGATATAGTATATTTGAGATAATATGATGATAAAAATTATCGATATACAGAATGGAAATAAAGTAAATGCAACAGGAAATTTGTGAATATATATATTTTTTTAAATATATATATTAATGAAAATAAAGACGCTTACAATGAGAAGAGCAAAGTAAATAAAGAAATAAAAATATTGAAAAGAGAAGCTCACCAACATTCAAAGGAAACCTCATATTCAAACAAAATGTTTTCGCTATGCTCCAGCAGAAAATTTCAGCTGCGATTAGAGCATAGATGAATCAATGTACATATATTTGCACAGTAAATAAATTCACTTTTTGTTTACTGCCACACAGGTCATCTGCTAGTCGATCATTTTACATTTTCATGCTTGAATTGTCAGTTTAACAATAAATAAATGAGAATTTCCTGGACATTGTTTGAGCTGCCAGCCAAGCCAAAGTTCTAACAAAGCCCTCCCAAGCCGCATCAAATGTCAGTTTCAGGGTTTTTTTCTTTCTTTTTTTTCCAGCAAAGCCAACAAATTGCAGCTGCAAACAAAAGAGCGTTATTTACTGCTAACCACTAATTAAAAAGTAAATTATTTGTACTTTATATACACTTTCATGTTAGAACTGATAAAATTGAAAGCTTTAATTTGATTTCCGTTACCATGTGCTGGTGCAAATGTCTCCTATTTTTGTATATCTTCAAGTGAAATATACATGTGATATGTATGCACATATATGTATGCACATATATGTATGCCCTGTTTATAATCGACTCGCCGTGTGAATCATGTGTGAATCTAAGCTCGGCAGCACGATTTACAAAAGAAATGCAGAGCTGAAATGAAATTGAAGCGGCTGCTCATGCTGCGACGATATGCGACATTGACGACAGCAACGACTCGAGTCGAGAAGGGTATTCGTAGTATTATAATAAAATAATCAATTTCAATTTTTGTTTCGTTTTGTGTTTTGCTTGGTTGTGTCTTTGTTGAGCTGCGACGTGTAAGCACCGGGACGTGAATCGAGCCACGAACTTAAACTCTGAGACCTAAGCTAATTTAATTTTTTTTGCTTGGTATCAGAAAGACACAAAATAAGTATAAAAACTAAAGGCGCACGTAGCCAGAGGCAAGACTTCAATAGAATGTAAAATAGGAATATGAAATTGCATTTCCGCTAAGGGAAACTGTCATGGAGACATTCAGTTCAGCTGGCACAAGCACATGGAGAGGCATACAAATACATATATATGTATGTATATATAGGCCAATATCATATATCAGCTGTTGGGGGTAATCTGTATCGATTCGCTAAGCAGATAAACAACAGTCTGTGAATTCAATTGGCGCACAAAAGGCAGTCGGCCAAACTGCTGACCAAAGTCAATTTGCCAGCAATCAAGGACACTGAAAAGGACACAACAGCTGCCGACTCCATGGTCTAGGCATGATGGCGCTTAAGAGCTCAGCTCATAAAGCGCACATTCAGTGTTCTAATAAATAAATTTAATCAATTGCCGTCAACATCTGTCGTCTCGGGCCTCCAACCCAACTCAATCGGGTGCTCGCGCTATTCAAATTCAATGTTTGGATTTTTCTGGGTCGACTGCCAGGCAAAGAGCTTCTGTCTCTTTGACATTCTTGTGTGTTTCAGAGTTTGTCACTCGTCTATCTATGGGTTTATAATTTCAGTCTTTAGCGTTCATTTCATTCGAATTTTGAACCTTTTATGAGCTTCGCTTATCGCGCGGGCTGTCTTTGCCTCTGCTCTTTGCCTTTGTCTCTCTGCCTTTGTCTGTCATGAAAGAAAAGTGTGTGTGTATGTGTGTGCGTGTCTCCCTCTCTGTGAATGTATTTCAATATACCACACCATATATTTTACATTATTTACAGCCGCACAGCACACAACACACTTCACATTACATCACACATACGCACTGTTGGCTCTATCAACCCCAAAAACTCTGAGAAGGTTAATGTTTGCGCATGATTTGCAGTTGCTTTATAGCTGATTAAATTTCATGATATTGCACGCATTTAAATGTAATTTCAACTTGTTCAATTTAGCTACTGTTTCAACTTTTTTTCCGTCTCTCGCTTTCTGTTCAGTAATTTTATTCATCATTCCATTGACCCAATTCGTGAAATAAAAAATGTGTTTTAGTCTTATTGCCAATAGCTGCGAATTACTTTTACTTTTTTTTTACTTTTGTTCTCTAGAACTTGTATTTCATAAGCACAAAGACTCACACACACACACACTCAGTTAACTTATGCTAATTGAGCAAAGCTGAATTTTAAGTTAATGCGACATAGAAAAAAAATATATATATATAAAAATAAAATGATATAAAATACCTGGCCGCAAAGCGCAAAGCGTCGCTTGAGAGAAAAATTAACATATTTATGCGATTTATGCGAGCGCTTCTTCATTTTAATATCAAATTGCTGAATCGCGGAGAATCTCGCTGTATCGATGATTCCTGCACTGTGGCAAGTGCTAATTTCTGATCCACCTGCTCAGAAGCTTGCTCCGTCAACTCGAAGTGGCTTCCAGCTGGCACCGGGCAATTCGAATTAATGGCAGAACTTCTGATGATTCGTGTTCGCGCACAGTCAAGGACTGTTTGTAAATGAAATTTGTAGAATTTGCTTCCGCTTTGGCCATTTATTGTAATTTTTTTTATTACTATTGCCAAGCATTTAGCTTTTTGTATGACCGAAACCAGTTATTAGACTTGGTTCGATAACCATAATTCTTGGTATTCATAAATTACATTTTTACATTCCATGACTGGCCAATCATAATGATAATGCTAATGATGATGTTGATAATATAACTGAGAGAAAAACTAACAATTCAATGGCAATTAGCGGGGCAATTTGACTTCATTCAGATGAAAGTTATGTAAAATTTAAATGCTAATGGAAAATTTATTAGGTAACCAAGTTGTTTCTCATATATACCTACATATATTATTTACATTAATATCTAAAATAAAACAATAGTCAATATTCAATAAAATAATATATAATCAAAGTAAATGTAAAGAAAAATATAATAATAATTAAAAATATTGTTAATATAGAATTTGTTTCCACTCAGAGAAAGACAGCTAAAGATTTTTATAATTAAATTAAATTTTCAATAAATGAGGCAGCTCTTATAAATTAGCCAATAAAGTAAATAATAAATACAAAATCTTTAATTATAAATTAATAAATGAAAATTTCATATTTCGAAGTTGTTTCCAATTTGCTTAAGATCCCTTAGGATACTATTTAAATGTATAACTCAACAAATGGGACAGTTCTTTAGCCGTTAACAAATTAAGCAATATATCACTTATGTTAATAATGTCATAATTCATGGTTCAGCTGAAATTTTTATCTACGACGACTGTGCGTTCATTGAACGTTGTGCATGAGCATAAAAAAACAGAATAAAGTAAGTGTGCTCCGGTCGAGGGTGCTCGACTAGCGGATACTCTGAAACTTGCAGAGATCGCACTTCCTTTTCAACCGAGAGTTTCATGAGCTTGATCAGGGTGCAGCAAAAAATATTTGATTTAAAAATAAAATTGAAATCACATATAGGATTCACACACATGCACATTTAAATGGTATTAGTTATCCTTTTATAGGTACTGAGATAGACGCGTGCACACATACGGACCAATGAAACGACTCAGCTTATAGCCTCGATCAAGAATATATATACTCTATGAGGTCTGCTTCTGCCTGTTACATATAATTTAAGAAAACCAATATGCCCTGATTTCGCATTTGCAATGTGTTTAGGGTATAATACAATGTATAAATCAGGCAAAAGAAGATCGAGCGAAATATATAACTCAGAGAACAATACGTAAATTAATCAGACGCCCCCACAGAGTGGACGGTACAGCCTCATTTCGGTTTGTCCACAAAAATGCGACAGTTAAAGCGTTTGCATTGCGCGGCATTGTGTGGCACATAAATTTTATTGCGTATACGCAACGTTGCAGCCGTATGTCTAAATGGCCAACAGCAGACAACATGATGTTTAATATTTATTTGCCCGGCCCCAATGATGACGTTGTGGCGGCCACTTTGCCTAGTCCGGCGACAGCTGCCGGGTGTCGCGCTCAGTTTTCATGGCGCTGGCACAATGACAAATTACAAGTTGAAAGTTGACTGAACTTTGGCCGCTTTGATTTTTTGTCACTGCTCGACATCTAGCGTCTGCCCTGCTCCTGCCTCGGCTACTGCTGCAGCTGCTGATGTCTTCTGTTTCTTCTGGCAGCATCTTGTTTGCGACTCTCCACCGCTGCCCAATCTCTCGCGCAGCCTATGAAATTGATGGGGCTCTTGTTGTTTTGGCAAATGAGGCGCAGATAAGCGTCAACTTTGACGCTCTCTTCTTCGGCTATAGATTTTTGTTATGCTTTTCCTTATCAACACACACACGCTGGCATACCAAATTTAGCTTTGCAGCGCTCTTTGATTGTTGTTTTCTTGTTTTTCTGTGTATGTGATGGCCATCCATTTGAACCCAACAAGAACTTTCTGCTCACCCTCCTCCTCATTTATTTAGTTAGAAGTCGTTCGATTCCTCCATCCAGAGCCACTGATTTTGTTTCAAAACTCACTTCATCAAAGCTGCATATTGGATTGCAGATTAGGATAAATCAGAAAATAAATTTCTTGCTCGTTGGACTTAGGCTTTGAATCAATTGACTGGCTGGAAGCTAGGTCTCGTAGCTTGAGTGGGAATGTCAATGACTCTGGGATTTGCTGGGAAATTTAGTTGTTGAATTTTGTTTTCATATAAATCAAAGAAACGTTGAGCAATGACTTTCTTAATATATACATAATATAATAAACTACTATAATTCCATAAAAAATATTTTCGAGTTAATATAATAAATTAATTACTAGAAAACAATATATATAATCATGTATAATAATATAAAAATAACACAAATTAATTTAATAAAATAAGATTTGGTTTTATTTTTCAATTATTTAAAGAATAGTGTATTCATTAATTATGATTTATTATCTGCTGGAAAGCTTCACAGATCAAATTAAAGTTGAATGTAATGGCATACATTTGCATTAATCCTTATTGGAAATTCTTGCCAACTTCGAATCCTGTGAGAATACGTGCATACATGCACTTACACATTTGTGTAGCTATGTATGTGGTGTAGTTGCTATGCAAAACTCAGGCACTCATCTTTTTTAATGCCACTTCTGCTGATTTTACCTCAATCAAAGCAAATCCTCAGTGAGTGGCGGCGGTATTTGCTGCATTTAAATTGCATTTCCACTTTCCTCCAGGCTCATTAGACTTGCATATGCCTGGATTTACCAAAGGTACGTCTGGGTCTTCCCTTTGACGGCATACATACCGAAACCGAATCCCCAGTGTCAATACAGAACCAGCTTCTGCTCCACATTTGGAGCTTAACTTTCGTTTTTTATTTGTTTTTATTTTCCCATCCCTTCTGTTCTGTGTTAGACAAACTCTTATTCGACATATGCAACATTTCCGGTTTGGGAGCTTGCCATTCAGATGGTCTTTGGCTGTTAGCTTTTTGGTATTTCTGCTAATCTGCAAAAATTTTCTAGCAAAAGCTGCCGCATCATTCATTAAAATCAAATCTGGCAAAACAAAAAAATTCTAGTTTCGTTATTTCTAAAAAAAAAAAAAAATAAATAAAAATAAAAATAAATAAAAAACTGAGCGCAGAGGCAACGATTATTGAAATGGCAAAAGGAAGACCTTGATCTTTAGATTATCACATCAATAAATGGTAATTTTTGTTGTTGCCTCACGAGTGCGCAGCTTTGTCGTCTTCTTGGGCACGTTTCGTGTTTGTGTCTTTGGCGTGAAAGAAACGAAAACGAAATTGAAATTCTAACTCTGACAAATAGCAGCCCAGTCAGCCTCTCAGCCAGCCATTCAGCAGCTACGTCAACATCGACAGTGACAGCGACAGCGGCAGCGGCAGCGGCAGCGACAGAGACATTAACGCAGTACGCAAACTGGTGGAACCAGTCAAACAGCCATCCAAGTCGAGCCAAAAGAACTTCTTGAACTAATTAAGAGTTGCCCGAGCAAATAAAAGATATTTTCATGTTTACCTTAATAACTGCGTCTCGCGCTTTTTCGTATTGCAACTCTATATAAAAAAGAAACAAGTCAGAACGTTGCAGTCGAGCACTATCGACTACACAATACTCAATTACATCCATTTTCCGATTAACCGCGCCGCCAATTGGCTTATATAAACGTTATTTTATTTAAATTAGTGAGAGTAATTTAGTATTACATTTTGAGCTTCTTGTAGAAATGCATTTTCCGTTTCGACTGGGATACGGTGTATCATGAGACTTTACAATTAGCTATACATGAGTATAAGCTAATTAACTAATAAGCTAAGTTTCAAGTCTCTAGCTTTAATAACGACCAAATGGTTTGCATTCATACGGACAGACGGACGGGCAGCAACTTGCATATCAAACGGGCGTTGCAAAGAACCAATATGCTCATTTCTCTTACGTGAAAGAGTATATAAACAAACAAAAAAAGAAGAAGCAAAGAAAGAAATAACAAATATAATTTCCCCGTTGCTAGCCAAAAACATTGATGGCAATTGCCGTACGAGTGTGATTACGTAATTGCATAAAAACCATAAAAAGCGATTTGAACTTGAAAACACAGAGAGCGTCATGTAATTGAAACAAAGTAAAAACAGCATTAGCCAACACAAACACACACACACACACACTCACAAACACACGCATAGAAGTATTTAGCTTTTTATACTCTTTTATTAACAAAACATGCAAACTAATCGGAAAAGTGATTTCGACAGGTCGTATACGTATTATTTTATTTTATGAATAGCTATGGAATAAATATGTAAAACGAATTTCATTTGTGTTTGGCTTAATATATGTATGTACATGAATATATTATTTTTGAGCTTATGCCATTCAGAATCTTCTTTAATAGTTTTTTTCATTTTGGGATCAATGTAAAACCCATATTTTTTACATTTGAATGTCTCTGAAGGCGAATAACTACCTTCGCAGTCGAGTTAAAAAAATCTATATATATTAATAATTAAACATTTAAACTGGATACAATTTATTGAAGACAAATATTCTCTACGATAATGTAAAAATACAGACTCTGGAAAATTTTGAATTCCACTTGAATACTGATCGAAATTAAAAAAATGACTAACATAAAAATAGTGTGAATGAAAATCACTCACTAGAAGAAGTCCGAAAATTGAACTTATTCAATGAACGCGATTCATTCGATAAAAATTGCAAGGTTTTCAATGCAGAACAGCTAGCATAGCTCTATATAATACTATTTACTATAATATATTATAGTGTAATAGATAAATGTAGAGAGTTCTTTAAAAAAGTCAGGGTATTTTGGCGTTGAATACACTTTTGGAACTCTGTGGCGTATGTTAACAAGTAAATCGTTTGAAATAAAACGTACTAACCATAAAATTGTTGCAATGGCGACCCCAGCACATTAGCAGCAGCAACAACAACAACAACGACGACGACGAAAGCAATGTAAAACAAACAGATTAAATTGAATGGCAGCAGGCCGAAAGAGAAGAGCAACAACAACAGCAACGACAGCAACAGCAACGACAGCAACAACAACAGCAGCAACAACTACAACGAGAACAACATTAAATATAATACGAGTCTGAAAACGGTTACCAATTACGTTCGTAGCCACAAACACACACAGATATTGTTCTGGTTGCATTGATTTGTGGTTAAACATTGCATTTAGCTCTAAAAAATAGATAAATAATAATAAAAACAGATATAAAATTTAGTGTTAAGTTAGTCCAATATGGTGAGCTATTTTGCAGCCTAACAAAATATAATGCAATTTAGTAAAAGATAAGTATCGGAATGAAGCCGAAGCTGGAATGCATAGACGTCTTGCATTAGATCATCTATATCTGAGCCCCAAAGTACCATCATTCAAAGCCCTACAACATTTTAGGTTCTGTGAAATAGAAAATGTATTTACGACAACTCAATATATAGTTTTAAAATTTCTTCAAAATTGAATTTAAATTTCAAAATCTTCATTTATTCCCAAGATATTCTGTGTATTAAACTAGCTTCTGAAATAGATATCTTCTCTCATTTTCAGTTATACACTGAAATTTGACCATAATGAGAGAGTTTCGTTTCTTGTTATCTTGTTATCCTCCAAAATGGTCAACAGGATCTTTAGTTTTTACATTGGTTAAAAGGTTAAAAGGATTTATTTCTCTTATTTTTATCAGAGAATTTTACTATGAAAACTTAAGCAACTGCTGTTCCTATTAGTTATTCTCTTCTTATGTTGTACCTATGATAAGCCTCATATTATTGCACCATTAGAAGAGCCTAGTATCGTTTGTTAATAGAGAGCGTGACATAAATTCGACAGTGAGCTCAATTTAATGGCAACAATTAGCAATACAATTCGGCAGCAATTGAAAGTAAATTGATTCTGAAGGACACTTTATGTTATTGTTGAAGGAGCCGACGAATGGGGAGCCGGCGAGCCGAGAGGACTTCTCCACGGACTCCACAGAATCCACTTGACAATGACAATTATTGAGGGACTCTGACTGTTATCCCTTCGAGTGCAGACACACCCACTCAATGAGGGATAATTGTGCGTTACGCATACGCCTGCGTGAGTTTGATTTTATTGCCCGAGCCCGAGGCGAAAGCCAATTTATGCGGCCAAGCAATTTGGCCTAAGGAAGCCACACAACAACAAAAAAAACAAAAAAAAAAAAAAAAAAATAGAAGAAAAATACAAAAAGAAAACACACAAACTAAAGATAATTTTGGGCTCATGGAAAGTTTTTGCGTGGCTGCAAACACACAAGCACAGGAGATGGAGCAGGAGCAGGAGCAAGAGCAGAAACTGGGTGTAGTTCATGGCATCGTTCATTAATGCGCCCTTGTCATGGCCAGGATGCCAGTATGTGGACCAAGCCTCCTGGCCAAACCATATGTGCGTGAAGCACATGATCAACGGCCGATACTGCCGACGTAATTGATTTTAGTGGTCGACAATCCTAATTAAGTTTGGCCTCTGCCATTATACGATTTCCTCATTTTAATCAGTGATTCAATGGTTAACATATGTACGGCAAATTATGTTACAATAATTGAACATTTATGCAATTAATTCGAGTCTCTAGCGTCCCAATGGGCCCATCATATTGAATGGCGCCTGATAGGTTATCGGTTGTCGTCCCGTTTCAAATTTCAACATATACCATTCAAAGCAAAAGGCGTTTGCTCTTAGCCATTGCATTAGTTTGACATTAATGCCATTTATCTGCAAATAATGATTTATCATTAAAACCAATTGGTTGTCCGGGGTGCGTGTTCGTGTCAGTACTCGAAACGTTCCTAAAAAATGGTCAAATATATTATTTGATTCATCAAGAGATATGTAAAACATGCCCAAGATGCTCAACTACTTACTTATATACTTCTTGAGAGCTTGGTTGAATTTACACGAATATGTTATGACACAGTCACCATGATATTTCTCGTAATAGAGAATGTTGGTCTCAAAGAATGCTGTACCAAGAGCTTAAGTTGTCTGATCGCACACACTTCATCGCTTCAATATACTCACGTGAGTTTCTCACATTGTACGAGGCACACCTACGCGAATAGTCTTCAATGGGCAACGAACTTGTGGCATAGGCGTACCACACGCCCATCAACTTTTCCTTGGGTACATTCTTTTCCATTATCATGGGCGGGCATTCCTTTACAATGAGAAAGTCTTTCATGGACTGATTTATCCTCTGTTCCAATGTTAGGGCAATTAGACCGAGCAGCAGGAGCACCACGTAGCTAAGAAAACGAAGCAAGAAATACAAATCAAATGAAATAGGGATATATTATCTGAATTACTAATAATATTTCGTACGCTTTGTAGCGGCACATCTTGCCTGAGTGAAGTTTCTGCTAGAGCTGAACAGTTGAACTGTTGCACGATTACGTGAAAGCAGCTGTATATATATGAGCCTGTTGCAGTCGGGCGTGGCCAACTGCATCATACTCGTTCATGGTCAATAAAAACAGCAAATAGCTTTTGCAAACCTCAAGAGGGAGTCCAATTTTGCAGACGTATCAGGAATAATAGGGCATACTGTATACTGTATTATCAATCAATTAGAGAAATTCAAACTATAGAACATATGGGTTTTTGCAAGGAGCTCAGGTAAAGTCTACAAAGCTGTAAAAGTTGCAGCTTATATATATTGCCCAGACATAAAAAGGTATACTTTACAGATTTAGTCGTGGATTGAAGACTTGAACATCTCTACCATCTATGCTAATAAGGTTTCTGCTATATCAGATATAGTATTCTGCGATTTGTTAAGCCCTCAGTAGACCAAATATAAACTTAATATTTTCTAGTTTCTACAGCGCCGACACGATTTGTGTTCACACAATAATCAAATAGACAGACAGCAAGGCGGGCATTGCACAAACCCAATATACTCTTCTCACTTCCTGCAAACAAAATGTTTATTTGATTCCATATTTCAAGTCTCGAATAACTGCACATGTTTTTATTTATGATTACCTAGACTGTTATATAATATCAATAAAAGTATTATATACATACAGTATACAGTAAGTATTATGTACATTCATATATATAAAATAATATAAATAAATAAAAAAATAAAAATAATAATGGTAAATAATAATTACAAGAATTTTTCAACAGATGTCTGCAACAGTATTTCATTATTCTACATAAATATTATTCGATTTTTGGCTTATCTCCCCTAACTCATTGAATATGGGAGTTTATGTGCAGGTATATTGAAGTCGGGCATTTCAAACTCAATCAGTTATTATATGCTTATTCAATGGCCATAAATTATAATAATATGTATAATGTTATTTCAAATAGTACGTATATATATATCCCGTTTCGTTACATGTCTTCTGGGTAGGATAATTAGGATGGTTGGTAGTCAAACAATCAACTTCGACCTTCCCTAGCTTATTAGTGCTTTACTCTTACTCCATTTACCGTTTGTTTCTTTTCGTATCTCGCAATAGCATTGGCATACAGATTCAGTCTCACTTTTAAGTTTTTTTTTTTATCAAATACAATTATAAATAGTTTGTAAATTGTTGTTGCTTCTTTCAGTTTCTCTAAACTGTGCATCTAGTGCACTACATATTTAGCTGATTTTTAGCTAATTATTTTTTTCAGTCATTTGAATCTCCTTTTTTTTCTTTATAAGAATTTTTTCTTTAGGCGATTTCGCCCAACAATTATGCACGTAACCTTTCCTATATACGTATATCAAAATCGCTCGACATTTGATGATTTATTCAATTTGTGCTATGAAGCGCAAACTCTTTGTTTACTACCTCTCGTTGTTGTTGTTGTTGCTGTCGCTGCTGCTATTCTATGGCAGCGGAAGTGCGCTGTGTGCTGTGTGAACCTATCGCAACGAGTCGTGTCACTCTTTGCCCTCTGGCCTCTGTTCTCTGTGTTTTTTGCTCTAAATGATTTAATGCCACAAGCCGCATGCCCCATGTCCCATGCCCCATGCTCCACGCTCTGACGTTGGCAGTTTTGCTGCATATCTTTGAGCGTGTCATCGAGTGAATATTTCTGTCTGCTAACCACCATTTCAGCTAGATTATCTAAAGGAAAATTCTTCAGTACGCGCTATTTACTGTGTTATTGCCCATTCATTACAAAGTCTGTTGTTGTTAGATGCGAGTTATGAAACGAATATTTTCAGAAAGGAATTCGAGCAGTCGTGGTAATTGAATCTATGCAATAATAAAGCTGACAATTTTTTTTATTTTAATAAATATTTTACTAAACATAATAAAGCTTTCAATTTATTTTATTTGATTATACATTTTATGAACTATATTATGAACTATTTGGTAAGAAAGTCTTCAGCTCCTAAAAATGAATTTTCTCCTGCTTCTAACTTTAGCTGTAGCTCCTATGGAACTACAGATTATTCACTTATTCCAAGAAATATTTTTTGAATTCGAAATATTTGAGCTGCATATATTCAATAACGTCTGCAAGCTCAACAAGCTGCAAATTTATTTCGGCTTTCAATTATTTCATTTTTATTTATTTAATTTTTCACTCAGTGAAATGGAAAGCCCTATGCCAAGTACACAACGGACTACAGATATGCTCTGGTTTATTGACTGGCAAAATTCAGTTAACTGAAATGAAATTGAAATGGGCAAAGATCTGTCTCTGCTGCATGTTGTGACAGTTATGTAATTAAATATTTGTTTGTTATTATAAAATTATAATTACTCTTGTTGACTTTTCCTGTTGATGCTGTTCGCCAACTTTGCTACAGATAAAAATACACAAATTATTGCACTTTTCAGCTTCATTTGGCCGAGACTCTTTCTCTCAGCACTTTTACGACTGTTTTTGCCAAGTTTCTCAACGATATTGTAAGCTAATTGCCATTTGTTTCTTTGCTTTTGGTTTTTTCCCCCTCTTTTTGTTTTTAATTGAGAAATATGTTGAGGCACGAAGTTCTTAAGTATGCCATACCATCAAGTGGTCAAAGGTGTTTTGTTCTAATAAATACTTGGGATTTTATACTGCAAGAGGGGAAAAAGGAATGTTTTGCCAAATTTAAAATCATTAAAGTGTAATACAAGAAGAGAGAAAGAGAAAGAGGCAGATCAGTCTCTCGAAGAGTAACGCTTATTAGTTAAGATTCTTATCTACTAGGATAATTTTTCTTAAAAATATTATTAGTGCCAACTGCAATATATAAATGTTGATGTAAAGAGACTTCAATCGTATGCCTGTCTTATTGATTGTTTAGCTCAGAATTCCGCCCATTGAGGGCGTGGCTAATGAGAGCTTTATAAATAGCTAAAGTACTATAATATAATTCATAATTATAGAGCTGGGATCAATAAGTTTAGTGGCAACTGCAATTATATGGTTCATTTATAGTGGCGTATCAATAAGAAAATAAATATATATAGGGTTTATATATATGAAATATATATAGTATTTATCTAATATTTAATATCACATAAATTTCGCTGCTTTTGAGCCGCCAACGAGTATTAAGCAGTGGGTTACGGTTGATTGCAATGTTCTTGGCATAATTTCCCTAAGCTCAAATTTCTTGTAAAAGGCTTCTTAAGTACTTTTGTTTGTGATACTTAAAAACATTGGGCTAATAAATCAGCTTGTCTTCTTTTAGGCAATTATAATGACAAAACGAAAGAAATTTGATCTCATGATTTTTAATATATTTTGAAAAGCGTATCCTTGTCGGTCTTATGCATGGTATTTAAGCTCTTTTAATTTTCGCCTTTTCTTTCAGTTGCTTACTCAATTTCCATCAATTTTCATCAGCTCTGTCAGCTACTTACCTACTTAGTTACTTGGCTACTTAAGCTGCAGCAGCAGGAGAAATTCTTAGAACTTTGTGCAACATTTGGACAAATTGCAGCGACAAAGTGCGGGCCAATATGTGTTGTTGGCCATATAAATTTCATTTTCGCCAGTTAAATTAATTACTGTCAACACATGCGAGGCGGCAGTAATAACAGCAGCAGCAGCAGCAGCAACTGTCAGAGGCGAGAAACTAAAGCAGGCCAAGCTAAAGTCCAACAAAGTAGAAGAAGAGGGAGAAGACATTATGGGTCCAGGGCGTGGCAGGGGGCGGTGTTTAGCCGAGACAGCGTCGGAGCGTTCAGCGTTGAGCGTGAACCGAGCATAAACACAAAGTCATAAAGTTTTTACATAAAAGCATTTAATTTTATTGCATTTTTGGGCAGCCGCCAGTGGTGCAGGTCGTCCGGCGGGCTGCCAGTTCGCCAGCCAGACGGCACAGAACTGGGGCGAGCAGCTGGTTATTGGGTCTACATGGTCTGCTGGCCGGATGGATGGGGGCCAACTTAATTTGGTGCAAATCAAGCAAAACTGCAACAGCAGCCGTCAAGTTCGCAACTAGCTCGTTGCAGTCCGGTAGCTCAGCACAATGCAATGCGAACTTTTGTTAATGCGCGCCGTGCTCTCTGCTCTGAAAGCTGACTCACTGACTCCCCGACCGAATGACTAGCAGACTGACAGACAGACAGAGAGACGGACAGACGGACAGACGGAGAGACGGACAGACGGACAGTCAGTCAGACTGCCGTTCTCGCATAGCTCATGTGCGCCTCGTTGACGTCAGCACAGAAGCATTTATATCTGTGTGTGTACAGCAGTCTCAACATGCATCCTAGCCAAAGCGAAAAGAAATCTCTTTAGCATTTTGTTTAGACATCTTTTGAAATACGTCGACGCAATACTTGAAATGGAAACCCAGCGAGTGAAAAATGTGCCGCGCAATGTTTGTTTTTGCTTCTATTTCTCTTCTTTCCCCACCATTTGCTCTTGTTTTCCCTCTGGGACTTTTTTTTTGGCAAGCTAAGCGCACATGTAAATTCGAATTATGCGAAATGCGAAAATTTGCAATGCGTATACGTAATATGCATTCGCATCAACAAGTGAAACAGTTTCTGCGGAAAGCATTTTTGACCAAATACATTTGAATATTTAATGTTTAATGGTTGCTTTAAACGTGTCAAGGGGAAACATTAAAAACGAAATAGCTCGACTGACATTACTTGAATAATATATTTATCTACACGTATAAATACATATATATTTCATACTCAATATTTTAATAATCTATTCAAGTATTTGGGTCTATCTACATTATTTATAAAAATATTTGTATATATATATATATATATATATATATATATATATATATATATATATATATATATATATATATATATATATATATATATATATATATATATATATATATTTATATTTATATTTATATTTATATTTATATTTATATTTATATTTATATTTATATTTATATTTTTTTATTTTATTTTTTTTTTTTTAATAGTTCATTAAAATTATTTAAATACTTTTCATTTTGACAGTCGTTAAAAATAATTTAAGTTATATTTGCAAACATGTAAAGATATTTTAACAACTAAAATAAAATATATAATAGTTAAAAAATATTAATAAAATGGTTACAAAATTTAAAATAATATAAAAATAAATACATCAAAAATATTGAAAACAAATTTATATTTGTTTTTCTGTTTCAATTTTGGGTTTTGACTTAGTAAGGCTTAGCAACAAGGGATGCAACATCCCGTATGCCTTTTATATAGCAATGGAAACATTATGGTTTTAAAAATTCCTTTTTAGCTTAACCAATATGCTCAGCTTAGTAGTCATAACACTTCAGCATTTGCCTTAACCGATTTTCAAATCACTTTTGTTACCCAGAAGTGGCTAACACTAAAACGAGTTGCTCAGCGGCTTTAAGAGCTTTTCCGCAGCTGCAAGCCGTTGATGTTCGGGAACAAAGAGAAATGGGAACTCTAGTGCAGATGACCCACTAATTCGATCTGCTCGTGAGTGACCCGATACGTGAGAGCTGGCATTGTTTTCATGAAGTTTGATTCTGAAAACTTCCGGAGAGCAAATACTAGTTGTGTGCTGAGAATTGATTACTTCAAGTTTCCCAAGTGATACAGATGCGACGTGACCAGATTTTCGTATTAGATAATATCAAATGTTGTATATATGGTATGTATATGTAAGATGGATACATTTTTTAAAAATAATGTATTACAGTGAATCGAAAAGTATATTCATACCAGTAGTTGTTCAAGTTCATTCACCGTTTATATGCATAAACTGTGTTAAGAAAGTATTGAGACACGGTCAACTTGTTCTCAAGTATATATATATATATATATATATAATACATTATATATATAATATATATTATTATAAATATATAGGACAATAACTTTTATTATGTTATATTTGTAAGATTGAAATATTAATTATTAATATAATTATGTAAATTTATATTAATACTACTTATTATGTATTACATATATATAAATATTCATATAATTTTTATTTTATAATTTGTTCATCTATTTTGTTTTATTTTCTTGCACAATCTCAAAAATGCTTTTATTACTTTCGCTTTCAACCCTTTGCTCTAACACTAGCTCGCCCAAATTAAAATATCTTTTTTGGTTTCAGTGAGTTTCTAGTTGGGCCAACCATCTGCCGCAATGCTAAAAATCGCATTCTTATGGCTAGTGCCTTTTATGGTATTTAGCAATAAAAACACTTTCATATAGCAGCCGCAGCAGCAGGAGCAGCACCAGCAGCAACTGTCGAAGAAGCATATGCTATGGGTCGTCGCAACTCGGGCAGAGACAACCCCCAAACAGGGCTGTTTTTTCTTTCTCTCTGTTTTCAAGAATGTACGTCCAAAGATCTTTGCCTCGATAGAGGAATAAAAGAAGAGCGTGTCGGCGTCTACGTCGGAGATGGAGGTGGATTATGTAGGTAGTAGATGGCCCATGGCATATGTCTGGCATGCTCATTAGGGGACACAGCGTGGCGTGGCTAATGTGGCAACAAGCGACTGACTGGGGCTGGGGCAGGGAAAGTGGCAGGAGGCAGAGCAATTGGAGCTGGAGCTGCCCTCTGGGTCTGATGATTTTCATTTGACTTTGTTGGCGCTTACTTTATTTATTTTTGTTTCTTTTTGGTTTTTTGCTTTACCGGCCTTGTCAACATATTCGTTTCAGGGGCACACTTTCAACTTTTATTCTCGCTTTTATTGTTTTGTTTTCACTGCGGTAGCCGTCGGCCATGTCATTGTTGTTGTTGCTGCTGCTGCTGCTGTTGCTGTTGTTGTTGCCTCTGCTTGGGGTAATTCAATTTTCTGTCACAATTTTCATTTGTGCAAATTTCGAATATATTTTTCCATAGGCCGACTTGAAGGCAAGTCGATGGCTGCAATGGTCGTCCTGGCATCATTTCATGCACAATTTGTTTGGCTTTTATTTTTATTTTGCCGCATTGTTAAATTTTCTCTGGCATTGGCCACGTTTTTACTGCCTACAAAAAAAAGGCCAACGCACATTTAATGTAACTGCCAGATGAGTCAATTTACCCCTCAGGGCAGTGCTTAGGGTTGTGCGTGCCAGCCTAACAGCCTTAGTCAATGTTAAAAGAGCTGCTTAATTCGCTGACAGCTGCTAAGCTAAGCCGAACAATTTAACAGAGTGTCTACAGCTGCTAAGAGAGCGCAACTTAACAGCAGCCGACACGCCATGACTCTCTTTACATTTCTGAAGGCGCTCTTTGCGCCGCTTGCTGCTCTGCTCAGCTTTACACTTAACAGCCGCTGTTAAGGCTCTGTGCAGTTAACAGTGCTGGACCTGAAGCTCGGCTAGCGCCGGCCCGATTAGCGTGCGTCAAATTGCGTAGAAAGTTTTAATTTTCCCTGGAGTAACATTTGCCTGCAATGGGCTAGCGTAGCATTTTTCGTCTTCTTCTTGTGTGTGTGTTTTGGCACGTGAAAATTGCGTGCAAATTGGCTGCTGTTGTTAGTCCAATTGCAATTTCCTACCTTCCATACCTGGTCGAAAAAAGATGGCTATAAACGACATTGTCGCATCAATCATTTCAATTATGGCTGCTATAAACTGCATGAGTTGACGGATCGAAATGACTATGTTATTGACCATGAAGTTGACTGGAGGCCAGCAGCATCTTCCCTATTTACAAATCTTGTTTTCGGACATACTAAATCTAAGTGCTGAAATCGCTGTGACAGAGATTTCGAGGGTCTTTTCGCCATTATTGACCCAAAAACAAATGATTTGCAGTTTGCATTCTGTTCGCCACATGGCGAGCTCTTTTGTTCCTCGATTAGAACATTCATTTATTTCAATTGCAATTCCATTTTACCCTGTAAACAAGGGTGAGCTATTTATTATTGGGGAGGATTTCAGTATAGCTGCTTAAGTCGGAAATATTTATTATGTGCTTACATAGACTTCAAGTTCGTAAAACTTTCTCAGATTAGACCTTGTTTATTTGCAATTTAAAGTGATGGGAATTTTCGAGATTATGAAATTTTATAGCAATTACACTTATATGAAGTTGTAGATGTTTAAGATTTTGTCTTATGTCAAACTATATTAAAAGTTTAAATGATGTATAAATTTATTATTTTCTACTTATATTAAAAAAAAAAAAAATAATAAAATAAAATAAAATAAAAAGATAAATAATAAATAATAAATATTCGAAGATGAAAACTAATTATTGGAAAATTATTTGTATGAATAAAATGATTATAAAAAATAAATATTATAAAATTTTTTAAACATTGACTTTCCAATGTAAGCATTTGCAGCTTAGATAGGTATTAGTAGGTGTTGAAGATGTTTATCTCAAGTTTCCACTTCCCTATAGGGTATTTACTTGTTCTTATACACACACCGCATTTTTCTAAACTTTCTTTTTATGTGCAAGTTTACAAGCATCTGCATACATATGTCTTTGGAATCTTTTTGCTGCTGCTTGTTCGTCTGTCTGTGTAAACAAATGGCCGATGCATCTATTTTGTTTGTGTTTTGTTGATGCTTTTTTTTTTTTTTTTTGTTTTGTTTTTTGGCAACCATTCAAAATGCACATTGCTAAATGGCAAACAATTATTTGATATTTGATGTTCCCTCGAATGTTCCAGCTGTGGCAAGCATCTGCAATACGCTGCGTATACGTTACGAGTGTGCGAAAGGCAGCAACTAAAACAACAACAACATAAACAATTTTGTACATCAATACAAGATACGTGAAAAAAAAGGAATATAAATGTTCTACATTCGTATATCCTGACTCGCTTCATTGTGCGGCTTTGCAATTTTTATCCTTGTGATATATTCGACAATTGTTTGTTTTTTATTTTTGTTTTGTTTCTTTTGCTGTTTTGTGCTCCTGCTGCTGTCTTACCTGCTTGTTGACCATCATCCAAAAGTGATTTAGTATTTTCGTGTGCTTGGTTAGCCCCCGACGACAAAACAGTTGAATGTTTGATTTATTGTGGTCAGCTATGTACAATTGTGAATTTCTCGATAAGGAGCAGCAAAAAATATAGCCGCCAGCGAATGTAGACAGAGAAAAATGGACTTAAAGGCTAACGTTTTGCAAAGGTGTATATGAATTTGTGTCGTATTAGTTGGGCTTAAAAAGTCAGAAAAGACAGCGAACTAGACTAAATACTATTAGTTAGTCAATCAGTCTAGTAGTCAGTCAAATTGTCAGCTAGTCAATCATCTGTAGTCAGTCTATATGTTAGTTTGTAATCAATATGGGTCAAAGCCCGGCTAAAAGTCAGTCAATCAATCGGTCTTTTTGCTTCGAGTCAGTTAGCAAGCCAATAAGTTAGCCAATCAATAAGTCAATCTATCAATCAGTCAGTTTTCGGAAAACTGATCAATCAATCAGTTTTCCATGAAATAATTATACGTCAGTTTGATCAGCAATCAGCAAGATAAGTTAGTCAATCAGTCAGTCAGTTTTTCCAACAATCAGTCAGACAGTCGTCAGTCAATCCGACGCACAAACAACCAATCAAATAATCAGTCAACAATCTTTAATCAATCAGTCAGTCATCAATTAGTCATAAGTCTGTCATCAATCAGTCAATCAGTCACTAATCAATCAGTCAGTCAGTCACCAATCAGTCTTTAACCAGTCAATCAGTCAGTCATCAACCAGTCATCAATCTGTCATCAATCAGTCATCCATCAGTCAATCATTCAGTCATTTAAGTCCATCCGGTATTCAATCAACTCGTGTGGAAATATAATATGGTATATATTCTAACTTGGATTGGTAACAATATAGATGTATACAAATATATAATTATACACAGAATTGGTATTTAAGCAAGCACCTTAGCCCAGGATAACAAAATGTCCTTTCATATGCCACAAGCACTGTCAAATAGTTCAAGTATCCTTGTAAGGGTTGTATTCAACGGCAACAGCAGACAAAAAAGTATAACAAGTTTCTTAGGCGTACGTTAAAGGCGTGCTGAGGTATGTATGGGTGTGTGTATGTGTGTGCTTGTGTGTGTGTTGAGTGTGTATTTGAGTGTGTGATTGTGTTAATGACAAGTGTTTTCGTGCTCTTTTCGTATGTGCCGCGTAATGACAAGGATGTCGATGAGTATAATGACAACATCAATGCTGCTCTTGATGATGGCTGACTGTCTATGGACGAGGCAACGATGGGTGCACAGCGAGAGAGAGGGAGGAAGAGAGAGAGAGGAAGAGCGTGAGAGAGTGGGGGATGAGAAAGAGACGGTCTGCTGGGCTGCATGAATGAAGTACTTGGAATAGCTTGTCACGGGCGCCAGCTTAAAGTGCTTGTTAGGCGCTTTTCTTGTTGCTGCTGCTGCTGCTGCTGCCACTTTCTATTTTTCCCCATTCGTTTGCACCATTGAAGATGCTGTCAATGCGAAATTGAGCTTCCAGCATAAACACGTTGTCAATTGATACGCGTGAGTGCTCACGCACGCACGCACACCAGCACACCAACCCACATAGACACACACATGCAGACATGTCCTGCGAATTAGACCAACTAAAGGTGTGACAGGTTAGCTGTTAATATTGGTGCGCCCAACTATTGACGTTGTTGTGCTCAGGTGCTGGAGCTGATGACAGACTATGTATGTAGCCAGCTGTATTTGTAATTTATCGTTGATTTATTTGCTATAATTTATGTGTATTATAGTTATTTGGCCACTTGGATACTCTGAGATTGGGTGTGAACAAATTGAAGTTTTTCAAGATGAACTATATATATTAAAAGAATTCGGAAGGGTATTCAATTGAGGTGTGCATAGATGGGTCTCTCTATAACTGGAATTTTTTATAGCTATAAATAAATATATTTTTGCAAACATTTCGAAAAATGAGATATGAAATTATATGATTCCTAAATCTATATAGTATAATAGGAATCTTTGCTATCATACATAAAATATCTCTTTAGAGTTTTTCTGCAATTTCTACGTTCAATTATAAGGCATCTTTAAGTTGGGAATACTCATACATACATATATACATACATATATTTTTGCAAATTGTTTATTTTTTTTTTGTTCGCTAGGGGGCGCCACTTTTGCTGATATTTTGCTGTTAGCAGCGTCTCTTCAGTCTAGGCTGGGGGCATGCCCAATGCTGTTTATGCTTCTTTTTCACGCACATCACGTTGCAAAGCTAAGACGTCTTGAGCCCCTTAGGTGATTTTCAAGATATTTTCTGACAGACGTCGCGACTGCTGGGACCCGAAAACTAATTTAATGAAAAAAGTGCGAGTATGATATGTTATAGAGATATATATTTTGGTGAATTAAGTTTGCTTGAAACTTTAATGGGTTAAAGATTAAAGAAAATCCGCATTAAATACAAAATTCTTCTTGATGCCTATAAAACTCTTTGTAAACTATTTCGTTGGCATACTTTAAGCTATTTAAACGACATTAATAGCCTCGAACTAATTGTTGAACAAACGAATGAAGCATTTGAAGAATGATTTTTCATATTTAGCTGGAAGGATAATTTCCATGCCAAGATGTTAATAGGAAGCACTTAAGCGGCGCGCAGCTGAAGCTCAAGTAGCGCAAAATTCATTTGAAATGCAAATGAGAAAATTTCCTAATTGAAAACTTTTTCGGGCCACTGGGGCGGGGCTGCAGCAACAGCAGCACCATCGTAGCAGCAACAGCAACATCGCAACAGTTAGAAGCGTCGGCAACTGCTTTGGCATCGGCGTCGGCGTCGCTGCTGGAGCTTAAAGTGTTAACTCAGCGACTGCCAATACAGACGCGAGAGAGATGCGCTTTTAATTAGCCTCTGGGTAAAGAAACGAGGCAAGCAACAGTGAGCTCTGTGAATGAAAGTTAAATCCACAACAGCAAACACTAAATAGGCGAACGTGCGGAAATGCTAATTGAAATCTGTCTGTGTCTTGAAATAGTTGCGACAGTGAGTGGGGCAGGGAGAGGGCAGTTGAGAGGAGGCTGGCAATGCCATAGCGAGCGTCTTAAATGGAAGTTAGAACTCAGTCAGCGGGCTCTGCATTAGGAGAGCCAAGTTAAGCCAACGCCATTGAGCAGCATCTAGAACCGGGTCAAGGCTGGCTGCGTCATCGACATCGTCACCAAATTTGATTGCCGGCTTGCCACAAATGTTGCACAACGGGTTTGCGTTTTACCTCTGCCTCTATCTCTACCTCTACCTCTACCTCTACCTCTACCTCTACCTCTACCTCTACCTCTACCTCTACCTCTACCTCTACCTCTACCTCTACCTCTACCTCGACCGCTACCTCTACCTCTACCTCTGCCTCTTGCAATTACAAATTTGTCTATTTAACCAAAAACAAAAAATACTTTGTGCCACAAAGAAATACTGTGTGAATTTCTAAGAAGTAGATGAATGTGAACGAGCGAATAAAGGAATACAATTGCAACTATGTAGCTACATAGTAAAGCTTTACGGCACCCTCTCTTTACTTTAAGGTAGTCTTTAATATAGCAAGTTCATTCACTTTAAAATCTCCATTGTATATCGATTTTTATCGACAACAATTATGAATAATCAGCCGCTGTCAGTCACTTAAGTACTACAAAATATGAACTTCCCTGTTAATCACAACTGTTGCATTCAAACGCACTTATCCCACTTGACACCTGACTGAGGCGTTAAGGTCAATGTAAATCCGCCATTAAAAACTTTGAAAGTGCTGCAGCCGAAACAGAGAACAGCTCTCGGGGACCCTAAAAAGTCTCGAGGCAGCTGGGTTAAACCTTTAAACCCAGCTGCGAGCCAGGGAGCTCTTGCTAACACAGCAGCAATAACAAGTGCAACAACACGGACCACAAAATTAAGAGATTAATCCGAGACAAGCAAATGCGAAAAACCAACGATAAACAAGTCGAGATGCGGACAAGAGAATGTTGATGAATAAAAAAAAAAAAAACAAAAGCAAAAGCAAAAACAGAATCAAATATATATATTACTTACATGCGCCTCAGTTTTTGTTTCGTTTGTTTGTTTTGGGCTCGCAATAAGGTCTTATAATTTATGGAAGGCGAAACTTGAACTTCAGCCTGTCAACACCTCGAAGTGGTGGCTGCCTTCAAGATCTGTGCGATAGCCGAGACGTTAACATCGACATCTCAGCCTCTGCCCGGCTGCTGCTAATTACCAGCATCAATTACGTTACTCATACGCAGTGTTAACGTGCTGCTGCTGCTGCTGCTGCTGCTGCTGGTTGGCCTTACGTCAGTTTGTGAAAAACTAAAGTGCCAGCGCGACATTGCAGGAAAATGCAGTTTCACTTGATGCTGCCAACTAAAGATTCATTAAGCAACAAAGTTGAACTGCTAAATGCAGCGCTCGATTTCCAGTTAGCCATGAAAACGAAACGGGACGATGCAACTGACAGCACGAAATAATTGCCACCCGGCTGTACGCGAGCTGTGCATTATGTCATCCCACAGCGCTCGAGTTCTCCAAAAAAATATAGAAAACAACAAATACATCATAAATATTGAAAATTACAATTAATTTTAATTTATATTTTTGAATACATTTTCTCCATAAATATTTGCTGTAAAAACCTATAATGATTTTTGAGATAATTAAAATCGAGAACTACATTGTTCATATTGCCATTTCATATAATACAACTAGAGCTAGAGAATATATATATATATATATATATATATATATATATATATATATATATATATATATAGACTTAATAAATAGTTCGCCTATATATCTATATATATCTTTTTAACATTTTAATTCTTGACAGTTGCAACTGTTACGAAATATCAATAATCCCTATTTTTCGCTTCAGTATCTTTATAGCTTCTGCTACTCCTAAGTTCTATACTCAATTATCATATGTCTTCCACCCTGTAACCCTGTTGCAGCAAAAAACCAGCCCATTTCACATATTTAATAGGAAAATGAGAATGGACAAATTACATATTAGTTTATATACTGCGCTCATCGCGCAGTGAGTATCATTATCATTAGCAGCATCTGTGCATGGCCTGCAATAACGCAGACAACGGCAGAGCAGCAGAGCAAAAACTAAATAATATAATAAAACAACAAAAGGGGTAAAAAAGTGCTCAGCATTCGCTCTATACGTGCGGTTGTTGCTGACTTTGACCTTGTCGTGCAGTGTATTTTGTTTGCTTTTTTGTTGTTGTTGTTTCGATTTTCTATGCCCGCTACAGATGCACGATGACATTGATGTAAAAAAAAAAATAAATATAACCACAGAAGCTGATGATGCTTCCTGAACCTCTAATGATCGCTCAACATGCTCTATATGTGCACTCTAACTGAAATGGGGAAACGATCTTTTCAGATAGCGGTCCCATTGGGTACTTAGTAACATAATCATAATCATACGCACCGTGGTACCGCGGCGCCATTATTATTATTATTTTCATTATTATTATTTATATTTATATTGGGTCACATGGCATTGCATTTCCTTATGGGCGATTCACAAAGCGTGCGCTGAGTGCGCGCTATTTTCACTAATCTCGTCAAAGCAACAGCAACAGCAAGTATAAAAAACAACAGCAACAACAACAACAACAACAAAACAAGAACATTAACTAAGCAGCGCATGGCGCAAAAACAATTTCAAGGCCATTGACACAGTTCAAGCGAGAAGACGGCGAGCGAGCGCGCGAGCGCCGGGCTAAGAGCAGCAGGGCGGCGCAACAGGAAGAGGGGCAGCAACAGCGGGGCATGAAGGGCATTCGAGTGCACATTGGAGGAGCTTGGCTGCTGCGATAAACCATGCAGCTGCCAGTGCCCCCAACCGGCAACCGCCAGCCCCCAGTCAGCAGTCCCCAGCCTTCGCCCCGAATTGTCCCCAACCCATTTGCCAGTCTCGTTCTTGCTTAGTTTCTAACAAGTAGACGAAGTGCAAATGTTTAGCTTTTTTTTTTTATTTTATAGCTACAGTCAATATTCAACGCACACACTTGCAGCTGCTATCAACATACACAGTGTCGACGTCGTCTTGGAAGACGCAGTTAAACTGCAAATGATTTGAGCCGCAGTCGGCGACTTTTATGAGCATTAGCATCTTATACTATATAAGAAAAATCACCCAAATTCATTAACAAATTACACTCTTTTTGCATCATATTTCTTTATCAACTCAATAAATTTCGTTCGATTTGCATTGCTGTTGTCTGCTGCGTCTTTGACTAATGTTTCGGGCAAATATACAGAAAGTTTTTCAATAAATAATTTATAAATTAATCAATTGCTGCGGTGGTGTTTTTGGCCGCGCTGCAAAGTTGATTGAACTTGTAAAGCGCGGAGCTGATATAACGAAAAAAAAAATAAGAAAGAAATGAATATACAAGTATATACAAGTACAACAACAACAACAGGATAGCCAGAAACCAGACCAGATCATACCACCGAATTGTGTATAAGCCAACGACATATAAACAATTTATCAGACATAAATTGGTTAACAGGTAAAATAAACAAATTAAGCACAGAGTTCGATAAATGCTTAATTCACACACATACACGCACACACACACATTCACATTTTCATATTATTGTTTTTGTTAAACTGTTGGCTCAATTTAAAGAGTTGGGCAGAGGTTAGTAAACAAATAATGCATAAACAAATTATATATGCAAATTTCAAATAGCGAAATTCTATTCAAATTATTGCAGCTCATTTAATTGTTATGCGCGTGGGTCTGGCTTTTGGACTTATTTAACAATTATAAAACACAATCGATTCCATTAGCAATAATCTTTTAATAATCCAACAATAATTAATACAAAATAATAGAAAATAAGACTTATTAAATTAAAAAAAAAAAAAGAAAAAGAAAATTATCATAATTTTATTAAAAATATTAAAGGTTGAGTTTTAGGTATCAGTAGCTACAGAGTAATACACATTTGTATATATCTATTATTTGCATTTTAAATATTTAATATATAATAAATATTTTATAATTATATCAATTCTATATACCAAATTCATAGATTTTTGCTCTGAAAACTTGCTTGAATAACTTAAGAAAATTTGCTTAAATAACTTAAGATTAATATCGGTTTTAATTGATTTATGAGTCATTATTGAGTTATTAATTGTCTGATAGTATATGGGGTTTGAAAGGGGTGAGAGACAGTAAAAGAGGATAAGACGTGATGTAAGGGTGTCAAAGTCAAGGTTTGTAGGTCAGCTGCTTAGTCAATTAAATTTCGTTTAGTTTAAAAGTTGATTTGTAATTTTCATAATAATAAATATATTCAAATGTTTAATTGATTACCTCGATGTTTGTCTGCATGGATGAAATAATTAATAATTAAAATCATGAATTATATGAAACAAACTTGATTTGAGAGTGCTTTACGAGAATATTCGTATAAGATGAAGTACCAAGTCCTTGAGGATACCAGAGCAGCGCCAAGGAACAGACAAGACGTTTAACCTGATTTTGAAGCCTACTTATAAATAGTCTTGTTGTAGACATACAGCAAGCAGTCAGACAAGCCTTTTTTTGTATTTTATATAGGTTATAAAAACAAATTTGTTCGAAAAATTATCATTAACGGCTAAGGATTAAAGAGAACCAATAGAAATTGGTTTATCTTCTTATCTTATCTGGTTGAATTTAATTCAGTAAGTCAAATATGCACTCCTTTCACTGTTGTTATCGATTTATCTTTATTAGAGTCATTCAGAAAATAGTTTACTTTCTTCATAAACATGCCGAAAATGTGCATGTTCTGAAGGTCATTGGGGGAATTGGGGAGACAGCTATTTAGCTTAAGCTTCTACTTTTACTTTAGCTCCATCTCCCGCTTCAGCTCCAGCCTCAATCTGAGATACACAGCGTCGACTTCAGTTACAGGTAAGCCGCTGTCTGACTTTGGCATCATTTGCGTCATGCAGTTGCCGACTGTCGCATCCCCTTCGGCCGGCAGGCAGAGCCATCATTTCATTTGCAATTTATTGAAACGAAGTTGACCTTGAATTTGGCTAAAGTCTTTTAACTTTTATTCGCTTTCGGCTCTTGTGACTGCTGGCTGCGTTTTTTCTTTTCTCTTTTTTTTTTTTTTACTTCTTTCGGATACCCTGTAGCTTGCTTAAAGGTGTGTTGATGTGCTTATGTAGGGAAAGAAAATACTTGGAAGGAGTTAATCCTTAACTATATCTCTAATAGTCATTTGCTCTGCTTTATCTTCTTTCCTCTCTTTTTTATATGATCCAAAATCAAGAACCAAATAGGGATTATTAATCTCTTACTCTTCACATTCATTTGTTTGCCAATGTCCTACTTTCTAATCATAGATAGTTTGTATTATGTTCGATAAAATTCGAGCTGCTTTTCTTTTCAAGAAATAATAAATTTGGTGAGTAGATTCTTATAAGAGATTCCGATCTACGGTATTTACAGTCCGTCACTTATCTCAGGTCTTGCTCATTTTCTTCTTCTTCTTGTGTTAAATGCTGCCTCGCTGCCGTCTGCTGATGATTCTTGCTCTTACTGTTGATTACTTTAACGATGATGTCCATAAAATGTATTTCAAGCTCGCAACAATTTCGGCAGCTTGTGCGAGGTTCGTGGGCAGCAGGTTTCACATTCAAGAATAAACACGAGTAAAAAACCCGAATAAAGATACGTATTCAAAACAAGAAATCGAGGAAAAAACAAATTACCTTTTTTCAGCTAAAATGCAACAAGTGGCAGCTGCCCTGCCTCGCTTGCTGCACATTAAGCAAAAACCTATTCGATTAGCTATTCCTCTCTCTCTCTCTCTCTCTCTCTCTCTCTCTCTCTCTCTCTATCTCTCTCACTCTTTTTCTTTCTTTCTCTGTCTTAGTTCGTTTGTGTCAATCTAATATTAATCAGCTGCTGCCCACACACAAACGATGACGTCTTCAAATGTTTTTTTTTTATTATTATATTATTAAAATACTTTATTTTTTATATTTGTATTTCGTTTGCTTTTCTATTCACTACGCCAAGTTTTGTGTGTGTTTTTCGTTTGTTTTGTTGTTTCCGTGCAGTGAACTTGCTACTATTTGATTATACACACACACACACGCAAACATACATGCCAACAGGTGTATGCACACTCCGGCTCAGCTGAATAGGTTGAATACAGCTGAAAATTCAAATATTTTTAATTATAATCAAATAAATTTCATTGTGAATGAAAAATTAAAATAGTTTTGTTTTACTACTTACACACACTCATATATGTCAAAAATTATTTATATTTATATCAGCTTAAGTAGTTGCCTATAGAAATTTATTTATATTTTTTGTCTATTTGTGCGCTCTACTCAAAATGTTTGCTCATTTATTTGCTCATAGCTTTATTTATCTGTTTAGGAGGTCATTGTCATGGAATTTGTTTATTTTCGTTTCACTCGCCGTTTAGAACACTGAATAATACATATACATATATTATATATATAATATGTGTATATATATATATATTTATACAATTATACTGACCCAAAATTGAGCGTCTCACAAATATGTGTCACACTCAACTTTTGTGTGTTTTGATTTTGTTTTGCTCTAATTTAATTAATTATGTTATTTACACGGAAGTTTCCATTGCTTGAAAATTTGAATTTGCTGTTAAAATTGAGCTTATTGAAAATGGGAAATGAATGTAGTAGGCAGAAGGGGGCATGGCAGACCCCATAAAGAATATATACTCTTAATCAGGACGACGAGCTGAGCCCTCTCTGTCTCTGTCTGTTCGTTCGCCTGTCGATAACTGTGAACGTGGCAATCTGTGAACCCATGAAAACTAATTATTTGACTATTTCCTACTTTAGGATGTCATGCAAGACAACCCCACCCATTCAATATTTACTCGGATAGTCGACAAGCCAGATTATAATACGGCCGCAGCTGGGGTCCTGTGCACCTTTAGCAACTCTTTTAAGATACCTCTTCTATCAAATCATAATTCTAGCTTCCATATTAAGTACCACCATTAAAATAATCATACAATTCTTAACTTCACCAAACCCTGTCAAAACTGAAACAGCTCTGTCGAACCCCATAAAATATCGTTTAATTAAGCACTCAATACTTTACTTTAGACTCGAGTTGACAACTGTCACCGCTTGTTAAGATGAAACTTGTTGTTCTGTGGCAAAAATAAAATAAAAAGAAACTTTGTCATTTACCTTTATTTATTTCACCTTTTCGGTTCACTCAACTTGAGCTATATGTCACAAAGAAACAGATACGGAAATCAAATAAACGCGACAGAACACAGCGACAAAAAAAAAAAAAAGCAGCTAGCATAAAAAAGCGAAATACGTTTTCTAAGTGACAAAAGGGGGAAATTTGTGATCTGTGACAAGGCATACGAACTGCATTTTCCATCAATGTCACAGACTCGGCGACCATTCGCTGAGTTTTCCATTTTATATCTGTGCCCCTGTCGCTCACACACGACTGTATATCAGCATTATCATTATAGGCAATAATTTTGCAGCTCATTGAGATGTGCAGCATACATTGCGTCAGACAATAAACAAGATGCCAAAGTATCTGATATTAAGATAAAGATTTATATGTAAAGACTATATGTCTGTATATATCTGTGTGTATATCGGTATATAGCTGTGTATATATGTGCATATATCTTGTTTCTTGTCATGCACTCTCATCAGCATCTGCATTAAGTCGCCTATGATTAATTTTCGCATTGTTCTACGCCTGAAAGTCGCATCTGTTGATGCGACAATAACCTCGCAGACGGTCAGAACAGGCGGTTGGCCATCTGGAGACATGACCAAGCCAACCGCCCACCCGAAATAATGCAATAAGCCTCAATTAAATACAAATTTATTGTAGGCTGCGCCAACAACTGTCCCCAAGTTAATTTATATAGGTATATGTATGTGTGTATATGTATATAAATTCAGTAAATTTATCTGTTTATATATCATTAAGAACTGCATGAATTGCAAACATTTCATACAAGTTTTACAGTCAACACTGAAGGGCAGCAGTTGAGCTATTTCTGGCTGCATTGAGTTCTTATAGCTATGTATAGTTGTACTGCTTTATAAACTATACAGTTGATAAGTCATTATGTAAAGCGTATTTGTGTTTTAGAAATTTACATGGAGTTGGCTTTATTTGAAAACCTATTCAATTCCCGTTTGTTGAGTTTGGCTTGCCATTGCATTATGGGTTGTCTTTCACCAGAGCAGATTGTTGGTATAAATCACTAACTGATGTTAAATAAAATATTTGCACAATATCTATATACAGCATAACCCATCATATTATCAGTATGACATGCTAAAAATTTCTGCCAGTACGGATCAATATGAGCAAATGATTTTTTTCCATCAATCATCTTCATCTCATCTCCCAGTTCTCAGTTCCAAGTTCAACTAGCTACGTCTTTAGTTACTGGTTCTTAGCTACAGACTTGCAATAAATCAAAACGACTCTAAGCTAAGCAATTAACTTAATCTATATCAACTAAGATTTATAAGTTTTAATTGAATAAGAAACTAATCAAATTACTTCACACATATTGAAATCATTCTTGAAGTAGACAAATGCCTGAATGTTTCATGTTTTCATTTAAATTATACAACTTGTAAAACGTGATTTAATTGAACTTTCGTTTCATGACTCTCACTTCCTAACGCAATTGGATAAGCAATTATTAGACCAAAATAAAGCGTTGTCTTGGTGATATGAACTGCTGAGAGTTTATTTTTTATTATCGCTTCACGGAAAGTTCTTTTATTTACGGCATAGGCTTCGACTCTAGTCAACTGAGCTACAATTTGTGGCCTGCCAACCGCTTCCAGCACTTGACTTGGGTTATCAACAGCAGCAGGAGCAGCAGCAGGAGCCTGAATAGAAGTCACTTTCATCAAGTCGAACTTGTGCGTCCCTTTTGACAAGGCTTGTTATTGCTGGCGACCCATATTGATTTACATATGTATTTGCAAACACACACACACACACACACAGAGATATACACAGTGAGATAGAGGGAGACAAATATGAAGAGCCTGCTTATAAGGCTTATGTTGAGAAAACGTCAACGAAAGCAGCTTCTGGGCAAACTGTTTACTTTGGCTAAACGTACAGAACCAGCAAATATTTGGGCTATGACTCAGCAAATGGCGATGGCGATGGCGATGGTGATGGCGATGTCTGGCAGTAGTTCGTGCCAGAGACCCTCAAATATACTTAAATTCAATTTTGATGACTCTCTGTGTGAAGAGCAAAGTGTAGCTGAGTGCCAAGTGTTACATGTGTGTGTGTGTGTATCTGTGTTTGCTCGTGTGTGTGCGCACTTGACTAAACTGCTCGTATTGCATTTAGCCCAGTGCCTTGCCCTGATCCAAAGACAACCAGAACCGGTTCCAATCTACCTTTATTAGTGTAGTATATGTATATATGTGTGTGTATGCATTATGCGATTGCGATCGCATCTAATATCAAGTTCAAGGTCGCTCGCTGTAAACGTGTAGCGCTGGCAACGTTTTCAATAAATTTTAAAAGAGCTTGCTCTCTCTCCCCACTCTCTCTCTCTCTCTCTTTCTAACACACGCTCTGTCTCTCGCTGTAATTATTGCTTTTCAAAATGTATCTGCCAGTTGCGCTTGATGAGTTGGCCACAGCCAGAGCCAGAGCCAGAGTCAGAGCCAGAGCCAGAGCCAGAGCCAGAGCTAGAGCCAGAGTCATTAGGTTCTCACGAATACACCTACACACAAATGCCATCGACTAGCGCACAGGCGCTCGCTAAGTATACGCCCCGTGTTTGGTGTTTGTGTGTGTGTGCCGCTGTCTGTGTTTGGCTGCTGGCAGGAACTGTGTAATAGCCATAAACAGGTGACTAATCGTGGCAAAACGTTTGCTCGTAATTGGAAGCTGCATATTCTATGTCAGTTTGGTGCCAGACCGTTCCAAATGACTCAGTTGCAGTTCCAGCGAACTCGAGAACCAGAAGAAATTCACACCAAACAAATGCTCGCATTACTCATACGCACCGTATGGTCAAAGTTGCTCAAATTCTATTCCAACTAACAACTACGCAAATTTAACCAAAATGTATGCACATTCTAACTCTCTCTCTCTCTCTCTCTCTCTCTCTCTCTCTCTCTCTCCACACACACATACACACGCTTACAAAGTTTATACGCAATTTCACTTACAGCAAGCAACAAACTGTCAAAAAGGTTTCTGTGGCTTACACAAAACACATATATATCAATTTTATATAGATGTATGTAAAGGTCCATATTAAATGTGTTAAATAAATTGCATAAAATATTTTATTTTTTGCATGTTTCAACAGACAGCTTAAATTCATTTGCCAACAATTCGGCAGTCATCAGCAGCTCTACTTATTTACACAGCAGCTCCACAAAATCTATCTGAACACATGTCTGCCAGTCTCCCTATCTCCCTTCCTCTCTCTCTATATCCCTCTCTCTCTTCCTCCCTTTCTCTGTCGGTCTCTTCGCTTGAAATGTATCTTCGGTGCCCAACTGTTATCTGCTGGCAATTGTTGGACAGCTTTTTCGCAATTGTACTTCATTTGAACCTAATTTGTATGCAGCACACACATACGCACACACACACACACACTCACCCAGTGACTCGAAAAAATGCAACAGCTGAGAATGTTGAAACAATTCAAGGCAAATAATTATTTTCCATTTAAATGTTGTCAATAATTCTAATTTAAAGTTAAGTCAATTGCATGAAATTGCTGAGCCAGGCAGCTGCATTAGATAAAATTACTTCCCTTTAACAGCGTCTCGACAAATTCTCTTAGCCGTGCTAATAAAAGAGATTAGCTGAGCAGCTAGAATTAGGCATACGTTGGATAAGTAAATGCGTAAATATGTATATAAATAAATATATAAAATATGTATTAAATCATATTTTGAAAATGCTATAAATCATAAAGTTTATTGTCGAAATGAATTCAAAATTATACAGTAACAAGTATTCAAAATAATAAAAAATAAATAAAAAATCATACTCATTACAAATAAATTAAGATATATAAATTATACTAACAATTCATAGCTAATTGCTTTAATGTCTCAGAAAGTAGCGAAAGCCAAATGCACATTGGCTTGAAAGTTGCGTTGAATTGCAACAGAAAGTTTTTTTGTTAATGGCGCATATAAAGAACAAGCATGCCACACAAAAACTTACACACGCACACACCCCAAACAGACACATATACACACATATATATGTAAGTCAAACAAGTGAGGAAAATGTGGAAAAACCACAAACGAACGCTGACTAAAAGCCAATTGTATTTATGCAGCGCGTATATTTCGCTTTGACTGCTTGTGTATGTTTGTATATATATATATATATATGTGTATATATGTATGTTTGTATATATATATATATATATATATATATATATATATATATATATATATATATATATATATATATTATGTATATATATATATATGTGTGTGTATATGTGTGAGTGTCTTTGTGTGTATTTAAATAGCCCTCGCTCAACTTTGTGCACAAACTTTACAAAAAAAGCCAAACTTTTTAGTTGAGTGAGCTGAAGTTGAGATGCTCTATAGACGAGGCACTCGGCTTAAAACTCTTGAGAGACATATTGATTATAATAAATAAAATATAAATAATAATCATGTATATTTATCACAATTTTATGAATTAATATATACATTTTATTTATTTATTTTTTAGAAGGCTTTAACTATTATTTAATATAATGGAAAGATTGTGATTATTATTATTTAAAAAATATATATATAACAGTATTGAAAATCATGAAATTTGGTTCTTAAAAAGTAAACAAATATTTATTTAATGTTTTCCACATAATTGAAAAACAAAAAACAAATATATTCTTAAGATTGATTTGATTTGAATTAAAATATTAGTTAATCAAATTGATCATTCTGTTATTCTATATTCAATCATTTAGTACTAAAGCATTAAGCTAGGTCAAAAATTATTGCGATTTTTGAGTTGTTACCAAATTTTATATTTATTTATCATCTTATTTTGTTTTCCTTGAATGTTTTTATTGTTTATTGCGATATTCTTCTTGTAGACTTTATCAGCTCTTATTCCACTGTCCTCTAATAGGTCTCCTTGGATTGGTTTGGTCGGTGGCTGTGGCGCTATTTTTCTCTTGTGTTTGGCACACAATTTGTTCAAGCTTCTTTTCTTCCTTTTTTGGAATAGGCAAAAACCGAAGACGAGTCAAAACTCGTGCAGGCAAAGCAGCTGTCAGAATTCACTGAATATTCAATGTGAACGAGCTTGTCGGCATATTTGAGATACATGAGTACCAGCATAACGCAACAGACAAGCCGAAAATCAAATATGCGTAACCCACGGAAATAACAAAAATTAAATTTGCTGTACTTCTTGAAGAGGTTTCATAGAAATATAACGAGCGCCAAGTGTATTCAATGCAAAAAGTAGCTAACATATACATAAATCTACATTATATTATATAATAAATAATCTTTTTTATATTAATCTAAAAACAAATTCTTAATGTAATAATAAAAAAAATATATATGCATATTAAAAGGAAATTTATAGAAATACAGCTCATAATAAATAAGCACTTTATTTTGTATGAACAAATAAAACAACAAAATGAAATAAGCTAATGCAATAATAGTAAATAATTAAAAAAAAACAAAATAAAATAAAAAAAATAAAAAAAATTAATTTATTATAATTAAATAAAAAGGAAAAAATAATAAGTTATCTATAATAATTAAATATGAATAATTTAAAAAGCATATACAAAATAGCTAAAAAATCTGCAAAAATCAATTTAGAGTACAAGAATTTCAAGTAATTAAACATAAATAGTTGCTACAACATTTAGGTCGTCAATTGTGTCCAGATAAATTTTCCTACGTTAATCATGAAAATTCTTGGCTTAATTTCCCATTTGGCACTTGCGGCCTCGACAAATGTTTGCACTCGTCTATGAGTAGAAAATAATAGTCGCTGCTTGTGTTCTCTTGTGTAAGGTTGCATTTAGCTGAGAATATATGTGAGAGAATGTATGTGCTATGGCCACGAATTGAAATGGAACTTTTTACAGATCGTTTGTGCTGCGCTTTTTGGCGGCTGCTGCTCCGAACAGCTGTTGTTGTTGTTGTTGTTGTTAGTGGAATGTTTGTTTGCCTTTGGATTGCTGGCTGTTTTTTCAGTTCGCTTACAATGCGAATATTTTCACCAATCACACACACATGCGCGCTGCTTGTTGGTATGGGTGACCATGAAATATTCAGACAACGAGCGCTTCCACTCAGCCGATTCCGGTCTCTTTGTGGACCTGGCTGCGACGCAGATTGACGCTTCATTACAAGCAGCGTGTTATGCAATCGGGTCCAGAGCAGAGCAGAGCAGAGCAGAGCAGAGCACACATATAAAGTCTCTCTCTGTGCGTGTGTGTGTGTGCGTGTGTGAGAGATAATTTGACGATGAGGCGTGCTAACATGTGCCCGCGGCCGGGCTTAGTGTCCGACTCTGTGCACAGCCATTGGATGGCTGCTTTTCATCATGCAGCGAGTGCATGTGAGATCATCAGGCAGCTAACGAAAATTCTACGTTCTGTATTCGCCCCGTGGAACGGGCCGACAATTGTTGTTGTTGTTATTGCTGCTGCTGCTGCTGCTGCTGCTGCGCTGCCCGTTGGCTGCGAAGCGTAAATTGCAATTATTTCACATGACATGACTTTGGCAGCAGCAGCAGCAACAGCAGCAGCAGCAGCAACAGCAGCAGCAGCAGCGACTGCTCTGCCGTCAGGTGCTGAAGTTTCTATTTGGCTCCCCACGCCGCTCACTCCCAGCAGCACTTCACGAATGTGCAAAAAAGTTGGACCTTGAGGTTAGCGCGACTAATGCGCGACAATTGTTGTAGCTGTTAGCAACAACTGCACAGAAACCAAATCAAATCACACACACTGAAGCACACACACACACACACACACACACACGCACACACTCGCATGAAAGCCAAAACCTCTTTGCCGCAGACTTCTGATGTTAAGACGAGCATGAACATTTGCATAAAAATATATATGCATACATATATATCTTTTGCACTTGTGCGCTAAACGAAACAAAGATTCACGAGAGGAAAAAAAGATTACTGCTGGGAACGGTTGTCAACGACTGACGAATGCCTGCTTATGGTTAAAAGAAATTCGAAAATGAGTTGAGATTCATTTTCCTATAATTAAGGAGTAGATAATGTTAGAAAGTGAATATTCTTGGCAAACTGGTAGCAATCGGGTATGAACGACTGTCTAATGCCTCTGCAGTGAAATATGTATATGTGAGAGATGAAATCTTAAGAGTCAGTCCAATTTATTGAATTTTATATTAGCAAATTTGATAATTAAGTCGGGTGTTAATGACTTTGTAATACTCGCTCGTACACTAAAAATGGGTGTGGAGTCTAAGTAAGTCATTAAAAATATAGGTTTATTTTAGTAACAACTACGTAATGAATTTGATTAATTCAAGTGTTAACGACTATGTAATACTCGATCGTTCAGTAAAAAGAGTAAATAGAGTCATTGTGGAAACATCAGAAGAACTCATTTGCAATGAAAATTGGAGATTATTTTGGAAACTGAACAAATTCTACTTACTAAATTTAGTCGGGCGTTCATGACTACGTAATACTCGTTCGTGGAATAATATTTGAGAGAGTGAGTGATAGTGTCTGTGAAGTTAAATCTTAAGATAAACTATTTTTATTGAAGGTTGAAGTTTATATTAGGAATATAATAAATGTGCTAAGTAAGATTAGTGTAAACGACTACCTAGTTAAGCAAAAACCTAAAACGACAATCTCTGCTCCGATAGGAAGCTGATCTCATATGAAGATTGAAGATGAGATTAGATTTCAATTGGATAAAATATTGGAAAAATACTAAAATAGATAAGCTGTCATCAAATATACCCAAAAGAAGCCAAATATGTAGCCTTGCTATAGATAAATCTAATTTGTCACACCTTATAGGGCAAGCAACAAATCAAGTCATTCATGGAATTTATTATAATCACACAAGCAAGCTTCATTGATATTTCCCACTAATATGCCCATTTGCACTACAGTTGTGGCAGGCATTTAACAACTGCTGCGTGGTGCTAAGAAATGTTTTCCAGCTTCTCGCACAACCGGGCAAGCAAGATCCAAAACCGAAATTGTTGAAGAACGTCCAACGCTGGCGACTCAACCTCGCTTACCCTTGATCTCGTGCTTATTTCGGCAGTCGAGCGATACGAAATAAATAAATAAATAATTAAATACACAGCGAGGCCAGCAAAAGAATTTCTTGTTCTTGTCGCTATATTTTCGTCAAGTTTTTTGTTTTTTTCTTATTCTTTTTCTGTTTTTCAGTTTGGTCTGTCGGCATTGCCTGCCGTAAATGGGCGGGCGAACCAAGTTGGTGTGGCATCGATGCGATCGTATCGATGAGACAAAGATTAAGTAATTGAGAACCAACAACCAAAATGTGTGAACAATTACAAGACGTGCTGAAATGCAGCTGTGTGTGAGGTCGCAGAGAGTAGAAGGAGCCAGAGAGAGGCGTGGAGTGCATAGGAGTGATAAGGCAATAGCACTATCAGCAGGAGTCACTGCTGATGGGCTAGCTGATCGGATTGTGCGAGCTGATAATAAATATTTATAAAAGTATATAGGAAATGGCAAAAACATGTTTAATTTAAACATTTTAATTTTAATAGAAATTGTATGCTCTTCTATGAACACGTTTTTGTTTTTCTTGAGATATTTTGATTAGGCTTTGCATTTCGAGTAAGCATTTAGGTGTTTTCTAGGGTTGTCGAAAATATATCGATATATCAATATATCGATATTTCTTTTTTTTTTTAATATATTTATATCGTAATATTTTTTTTTGCCAAATATCGAATATTTTTTGCGATATTTTGATATATTTGAATTGGTTACTCTTGTGGTAAGTGAACCAAGTGCAAAGGTAAAATATTGAATATGGTGAAAACGATTTATTCAGACTTTAAAAATGGAACAGGCAGATGTAATTTGTGACTTAAAGTAATAAAAAGAAGTGGTTGTATATTAAATATGGGGCCTAACCACCCCAGGTAGCTCAGTGCCTTCCTTCGGTAATAAAATGTATGACGGATACTCATATCACAGAATGCGTTTTTTTAATATTTTAGTACCGAATACTGGAGTTAAGGCAGTTTATCATATAAATACAAAATATGTATTCTTATTATTCTTTTTTTTTTTTTAGAGTATAAATTTATTGTGGGAAAAAGTTTTTTTAAAAATATCGAAAATATCGATATATCGATATTTTTAAAGTTGAATATCAAATATCATTTTGATATTTTTTCAAAACTTAAAATATCATCGATACGATATTTTAAAAATTTTCGACAACCCTAGTGTTTTCTATAATCTGTGTGACAAACCTCTTTAATATTATTGCCATAGTTAATATATGAAATGAATATTTGATATGATTTCTACTTAATGAATTCTATATAGTTCGCATACCAAATGTTCTCTGTTTAATACAGATAAGTTTTTCATTATAAAACGTGAATAGTAGCGCAGATTTCACTTATGAATTCTATACATAATACATATACAATATATATACAATACAATAGTAAAGATAAATATTTCTTTAGATTTATAAGATCTTGGCTATCTGTTAGCTTTACGTTTACCAAGCCTATCTGTTATGGTATATAATTTTTATAGCTATAGCCTATCCAGTTTCATTTTTAATAATTGCACACTCAACTCTTTTGTTCATAAAAATCTTAAGAACTTTCATTTTAGCTATTGGTTGGCTTTGCTTTTAAAAAGTCTGTCTGTTATGGTATATAACCTACTTAAGATATTTACTTATATTTTGAAACATTCGAAATGTAATATTGTTTCCATTTCATACAAAGCCTGTTCAACTCTTTACTGTATTTAAGTTATTTATGTTGAGCAACTCTTTGTATCCCTCTCTTCACCTCTCTCTGTTTCTCTATTCCTCTTCTTTTTTCTCTACCCCTCGTTCTCCCTCACTCACTACAAATGTCAACTGACATCGAGACAGATTTTACGAGTTTCTACTGTGATTCTTACAGATCCGCACGCACAGCTGCTGCAGCCCGTACTCGGTCCAATTGCTCGATTAATTCATTTTGTACGCTTTTATTTATTGCACTTAATTTAATATAGCCAACCCAAAAACCAATTTTACGGCTACATAATTTAACATTTTACGGCACACACACACACGCGAAATAAAATAAATAAAACAAAATGCAAGAGCGGACAACAACGAAATATAAAAATTGGTTTCATTTTCATTTCATTTAGCCAGTTGCTTGACAGCTGGCCAGGCTGTTAAGTTCTCGTATTTATCGTATAGTGCTCTATACATATATGTATGTGAATGTGTATGTATATCAATATGTGAGCGTGTGTATATATCGCATTTCGTTTACCAGTTTTGGGTTTTTCAAGTACAAACCACAAGACGAATTTGGTCATTTAAAATTGCGGCGCTGTCTTGGTCTTGGTCTGCCCGCTGATGGATGGATGGATGGCTGGATGGATGGATGGCTGAGATGGTTGAGATGGTTGGTTGTTTGGTTGCTTGGCTGATTGAATGGACGGACGGGCACTCGGATGGTTGGCTAGATGTTTGGTCTGCTGCCTGCTGTTTACAATTGTCGTCATTGTCAACGTGTTTTAACTCTGTTGACGGGGCGTTACCAGCAGCAACAGCAACGGCAACAGCAACGGCAACAGCAACAGCAGCAACAACAATGAGCAGAGCTTTGTCTTCGACAGCCGCTGCAAATGACCCATTTAACGGGCCAGTGCACAAGAAGCCGCCTTGGCTAACTTGGCTTAAGCCAATTGGGAACGTGGGAGATTTAGTGCCTTCAAGTACACGAGCCTCAGCATGAACTTGAAACCTGCAGCGCCGATTGATTAGAACTCTGCTCGATGACGATAATTATAGCGATCTATGCCAGGCACTTAAATGCAAATGCAAATCTCAAATGAAGTGTGAACTGCAGCTAGTCCATAACTATCCGACAGATTTGTCTATATAAATATCGATATATATACATATATATGTATCTATGGTAATTATTGTATCGCCATTAAAGGCACGTTTCATGTGCACCGACAAGTGCTATGCCGTGCCGTGCCGTGTTGAGTTGAGTAATCAATCTACCTTTTGGGCCAAAGTTGACGAGATCAGCTCTTGCACTCAATTTTCTAGTTGGCTGACTGAGAATTTTATTAGCCCGACCCATGCCATGGCTGCAATGATTTAATGACATCGCTTATTACTCACTTTATGCTAAATTGTTTTGCAAGAAAGCCAAATGATCAATTTGCATTTGTTGTACCGTATACCCTGTAAGCGCTGAGAGGCAGCAAATGGGGTATATGTGATTTGTTGCAAATTGTGAATCATTTTTATAAGTATACTATATATGTATATTCACTCTAATTTAATATACTTTTATATAATATAAGGATTGTCTATATAAGTTTCTTTTGCATAACTAATTATAAATATTTTCTAGTAAGAGTTTGTACTTCTGAAGTTAGGATAAATGTGTTTTAAAAGGGCATATGAGTGTGTTTTATAAATATTCAATATATACCTGAATATATATATATTGAAGATCTATTCATCACGTCTTGCACATTTTCATCTTTTACTTCCGTCTAAGCATATTCGATTCTTGATATTTTTATGGTCTTATACTGCTGCTCATGTCACTCACTTATGCCGACAAGCTCAGTCAATGCTTGAATACAGCTTAATCCCAAAAAATAAATTACACACTCTGCATTCAGTTGTTGACTAAAATCAACCCAGATCCGCATATAACTAACATATATACAGATGTTGCTTTAGTCAGTTAATAGAGCTCCTCCACTTGCTGCTGCTGGCAGCGAGTGGCGTCCATTTCGTGTAATTTATGTCAATCATTTGTTGCTGCTGCTGTTTGCGCATTAGAATATAAGACGACCATTTGTTCATAAGCACAATAACATTAGCGCCAGCTTGTTTGGCTGCCCCGCACTTTTTAGCCATGCTGGCTTGTTGAACCAATCCATGTAAATAAATGAATTTATTATTCATATTTGCCCAGATTTGTGCACTGCGGCCACATCGAGAATCTTTCAATAGTCAATGCCATATTCTATGCTCCTTTGTTAGCTCTAGAACTAATGCCGGGCTGTGCAAGCAGAACTCCTTTGTTTGGCTCGTAAATCATGTGCTGAGCATAGAGACCATAGCGCAGATAGCTGACGCAAGCAATGGACCAAGCTCTCAGCCATTATCATGAACATCGAAAAACTGATCAACAACGGCATTAACAGCCGGAGCAGCAGCATTAGCCATCAATTATGCAAACGGCAAAGTGTGAAAATGTTTTCAACCTGTCCGCACATCACGGCTAAGCATTTTGTATCTGTAGCTCGAGCTGTGACTGTATATCTCTATCTATTAACTGGTAACTCACTGACGGACTGACTGACTGATCTCTTTTAGTATGTGTAGCAGCAGCTGTCTAAAGCAAATACAATTTGCACGACTTTTTTATTTTTGTAAGTTTAGAGCGAGCGCATTTTGTATCTCTATCTGTATCTGTATCTGTATCTGTATCTGCATCTGTAAATGTATCCGCTGGCATTGAGTGTGTGCCGCTGACTCAATATGCCTACGGCTTGTGTGCATTGTGTTGTTGTATTTGCATTGGTAATTTGTGTATGCACTTGAAATCGGCTCGCACTGCAATTACTCGCAATGCAGCGCGCACTTTTTTTCATTTTTTTTTTTTTTGTTTTTTTCGTTACGATGGAAATGCCAACAGCTTTTGCCGGAGCTGAACTTGAAATGCCAGCAGTTAGGACGACAGCGGCGACTACGGCGATATCTATCAAAGCTTCAACCTACTAATTTGTATGTCAACTGTGCGTTCGACGCGCCCACAAATGTACCGCCCACTTGACCGACTCGCTTCCAGCTCCCAGCTCCCACCTCCCGCCCCTTGCCCCTTCGCGTGCAAACAGAGAGAGAGAGAGAGAGAGAAAACAAACTTGACATGCAATTGCCAGCAACTGTCATGCGGTTGCCAATTGAAGCCCCACTCAGCTCAGCTCCAGCCTTGTAATAATCATCAATGTCGCTGTTGTTGTTGTTGCTCCTCAAACACCAAATAAATTTCCCATGCGCCAGTTTCAAGTTTCAAACATATATTGCGCATACGCCGCGCTGTCCGGCAGCAGTTTCTTTATTAGAATTACTTAGCCTTAAACTGCCTGGGGCAACGCTCCAACGCTATCCTTGCTGATGATGTTGACCAAGCTGTAGTTCAAAGTCTTAATGCCAACTTCAGAGTGGAAACGAAAGGCAAGCCAAAAAGCTAACCAAACCGCAACCGTCTGTTTCCTGGTTGACCTTGTGCTGTTATTAAAATTTCCATCCGAAGATTGTGCCGGCGATGGCAAGTCGCGTCCAATTCCAATTCCTTGGCACCAGTTGACCTTCGACGGCCGCTTCTTAATCATGCATATGGAAACTGGACAGATCGACGGACAGACTGGCAGTCGGCAGTCGAGTAGCAGGCGGCATAAAATTAAACACTTGAATCGTGGCTGCCATGGCGACAATAATGAACAATGATGAACTCGATTAAAGAGGGACCTATGCCAAACCAGTTGACGCCAAGGCTCAGGCCAAACCAGAGCAATTCCCATACATTATGTGGATGTTACTGTTGCCGTTGGCATCTTAACGTGTCGGCTCAGAGCCTCAACTCTGCCGTTGCCAAAAGTCGCTCAACATCTTTGCTGCTGCGGCTGTTGCAACATTGGCCGGCGACATTCTCGTTTTGCCACTTTGGGATTAAGCTTGAAATATGTATTCATAATAAAGAAAGTTGTTTTTGTTTTTATTTTTATTTTGCATCTTCGTCTGCAACAGCGCAGTCTGCATACACTAGGAGTTGCATAGCAAAATGAGTTTCATTCAAATATTAAATTCAATAAATTGTGAAAAACAATATATAATAATAATAATAAAATTGTACCAAAATGAATCTTAAGTTTTTAGACATTTGTGAGCTTTTTTATAACTACATAATAATAAAAAATAAAAATAAAAATAAATTAATTAATTAATAAAATAAAATATAAATATAAATAAATAAATATATAAACAAATAAACAAATAAATATTTAAAAAAAAAATAAACATAAAAATAAATATAATAAATTATAAATAAATAGTACAATATATTTGAATTATATAAATATTATTTTATGATTCAATAAGCAACTATCTGATGATTGATGGATGGACGTTTTAACTAAAATGCCAGCAAAAACCTGAAGAGTTTTACATTTATTGAGTGATTGACCAACGGGCTAATTAATTGTCAGGTTTGCATAGTTGAGCTTTTGACTGAAGAGCTTTTTGACTGACTCAGCTGCGGAAAAACTGATTAATTTACTAACGATTGAACTGTTGTTTGATTGACTAACTGATTGAGTGATTATTAGTATTAACTGATTGACTAGTTGACTGACTGATGAAATGATTGCTAGATGCTGTATATGTCTGACTCTTTTGATTAACGAACTGAGTGATGGCTGTTTAAAGGACTGAGTGAGTAATGTATACTGGTGTGATTGACTGAATGCTTAAATGGCTGATAGAGTTTTGTAGAATTATTATTTATTTAAAAGTCTTTATGATTGAAATTAATAAAAAAAAGAACGATTAAGAAATCTCACTAATTGTTAGGACTCCTCGTTAGGGTATTATAATTAAGAAACGCGCCTCCGATATGCAAGTCTGGCCAAAGAGTATCGAACTGTGAGTTTTGTCAAGTGACTTGTGGATATTCTGCTTTCAGCATAAATAGCTTGACCAAGGTCAAGAAGGTCCCACAACCAGTTCACAGAGTAAAACCAAGCGGTGGCATTATATTTCATTGGGCTTCCGTCGATTGTCCTTTGCCTCGTCCACTCAATGGTCAATAACTTTCTTTGTGTCGCCAGCTGGCACAGATGGCCAAATGAGGGTTTATCTCTTCCAGCTTTGGCTTAATAACAATTCAGAGAGCGAACGGCAAATCACAAGAAAATTGGTAAGCCCACTGCTGTGTCATTTGTTTTGTTGCTAATGCCAACTTCTCGTATTTCATAAATTTCATTGATTACCATATCTCTACGCCTTCGCCTGCTCCTTGGCTTGTTAACAACATGGCAACTGTTGCGGCTTCTTCCTACCCAGAGGATTGAAATATATACATATACATTTCAATAAGTGCCTCTGAATGTTTGTGTTCGTTCAGCTGTAAGACCAAAGCCCTCTCTCTCTCTCTCTCTCTCTGTCTCTCTCTCGCTTTCTATTGAGATATTGGCTATAGCAATTTGTGCAATGATTTGGTAATTATTAGAGCTCTAGTTGAAATTCGATTGATTGGATGAATTTGATCAAATACAGCAAATTCCAGATAATTATGTTAAACAGTTTTAGAGTTGCCTAAAAGCAGAGCTTTTGCAAATAATTGGGTATGAATTGCATAGAAAATGAGGCATAGAATTTTCTCTTCAATAAAATACATTCCTCCAAAAAAGAAAAACATGTGCGGAGGAAATATATGTATGTATATAATAAAATATATTAATAAATTTTATAATTATATTATTTATATTATTAAACAAGTTTAAAAAAAAGCTTAAAAATATATAGTTCCTGCTCAGTTAATAATACTATAAATAATTAAAATAAGTGTAAATTATTAACAAATAAAGTTTAAATATTTATTTATTAAATAATACTTACTTTAAATAATACTTACTTTATTTATTAATACTACTTAGTTTTATTTATATGAAATAAAAGATATAAACATTTTAAAAATATTTAAAATGTACATAAAATATGTTTTTAAAAAATGTTTCTTTAATGAGCCATGTTGTTCAGTCTATATATTAATTCTAATGTTATAAATAAAATTCAAGTTATGAAGTGAGCCCTAACCCCAGATCTTCCATATAATAGACAACATTCTCTAGAGTAATTAACAAATAATACCTTAAGAAAATCTAATTCTATGTGAATTGCATTCACTCTTTAGCCGCAAACAGATAAGCAAATGCAAAACAAAAGCAAAAAATTGGGAGTAATCATTCAATCGTCCAATTCACTTCCTAAGCTCCACGAAATCTCTCGTCTAATTGTAATTTTAGCTTAGACAATGGCTGTGGAAAATCCCCTTTCCCGCTCATTTGGCGAAAATAATTTCGAAACTGCGACTCAGCGGACGGAGTCGGACAACATCAGCGAAATGCATTGTTGGCGAACTTTGCTTAAATAACCAAATTTCGCATAACTCAAAACTGAAATCCACTTAGAAGTCCCAGCGAAAAAAAAAAAAAAAAAAACAGAATTACAAAAAAATAAAAAAAATACTGAGGCTTAGTCTGTAGCGCGGCTTTAGAGTGAGCTGATTGTGCTAGGGTTGTGGGGGGGATGGGCAGTGAGGCGTTGAAGCAGTGGTACGGTGACGGTTGACGGAGACCACTAAAAAAGTCACATGATTTAGCTGCGGTCAAATGGGCAAAAGTGCGACGATGGGGGCAGCAAAAGTTTCCGCACAGCAAGAACAAAAATAACAACAGCTACAGCAGCAGCAACAACAACAACAGCTATAGGCAATGGCAACAGCAACAAAAAGTTATTGCAAAACAGAAACGAAACGAAACGAAACGAAACAGAAACTGAAATAAATGCTCGTACATTAGAAGCTGTTGTACATTAATAGGCGACGAGCGGGCGACTTTGGAAAATAAATCTTAACTGCGCCATAAGACGTCGACGACGCGTCGCTGTAATGGAGAAACAGCCGTCTTCGCTGCTGCTGCTGCTGCCGCTTGCGTCGCCATCGCCATCGCCGTCGTCGCTGCGTTAGCCTCGGCTTATCTGAACGACGCGGCGCTGCTCTGCCTTGCTCTCTTCTCTCGGTAGTTCTATCTCTTTCTCTATTTCTCTTCGCACCTTCATGTGTATGCGTGCATGTGTGTGTTGTTCTAATGAAGAGGATGATAATGAAATGTGCTTGTTGCTGGTGAATTGCTGCTGCCCCTGCACCAAGTCCAGCCCCTTCGTAATGATGCCGGCCAGCCACATACCGCACAGTTCCACAGTCCGCAATTCGTATTCCCCGCAACCCGCTCATTTTTGCAAATTGTTTCGCAGCACTTTCAGAGCATCTTGTAGGCCAATGCCGCTACTGCTGATACCCTACTTAGTGTAATAAATAAACAAATTTCATTTTGAATTTTACAAATCAAAATATGTTGAGCGGATTAGAATATATATGAATATGTTTTTTTTTCCAATTTTTATTATATTTTAATTCATTTTTACTTTATTAATAATATAATAAATATTCCCTTGCAGTTTGCAGTACACAAATAATTGGAAAGATTGGGGAATTTAATTTGGGAAATTTTATTTAGAGGGAAATTTGTTGTTCGCATTTCAATTAGTTTCTTGATATCGATATATTTTTCAGCTTATGTTGATTTCTTATTTTGTGTGTGGCACAGCTTGACATAATTTTATTTTTTGATTTATTTATTGCTATATTTTTATTATTTAACAGTGCGCTGTCATAATTATTGTTGTTAGACGATCTTTCGCTGCTGTCGATTTCTTTTGTTTTCTATGTTTTTTTTTTTTTCGTTTTCATATTTCGTTTCGTTTCGTCAATTTCAATCCCAAGTTTGCGTGTTGTTGTTCCAGGGTGATTTTGCATTCGATATTCTCGCTTGTTCTTGTTGTTTTTGTTGTTGTTGGGTTTTTCCAACCCAGCAGCATTTGAAGGTCTTTGCATTATTTGTTATTGCCAAGTTTTGCACTCGCCAATGTGCAGGCAGCAACAGTTGTTGCTGCTGCTGTTGTTGCTGTTGTAGTTTTTTTGTTTTTGTTACACTCGTTCGTTTTCTGCATCATCTCTCACAGCAATGAGAAGTTTTTACGAAAATTTCTTCGTCCATCGCCAGTTGTTGCTGCAGTTTTTGCTCTTTTCCACTTGACTGACAATTTGATTGGCAGTTTGCATTTGTTGCTGTTGCTTTTGCTATTCCTATTGCTGTTGCTATTGCTGCTGCTGCTGCTGTTGCTGCTTTTACAGCCCCGCAATTATATTTAATTTTATTATTGAAGATTGCAGCGAGATTTTCGCCTCAAGGTCAGGCGTGTAAATCTTTACCAGACAGCGCTGAGAATAGTCCGGGCCTCGATCACGTAAGCAAAAACTTTTTTTTTCATGTTAGTCGGCATTGTTGTTGTTGCTGTAGTTGCTGTTGTTGTTATTTCCAGCTAGCAGTTTCTCAGTGAAAATTGTCGGCGATCATTTGCCATCAGCGCCGCTGTTGCTGTTGCTGTTGCTGCTGCTGCCGCTGTCGCTGTCGCTGTCGCTGTCCCCAGCCGCTGCCCGCGTCGCCGTTGCCGTTGCCAACGTTCTCGATGTTTTCGATGTTTCATTGTCGAGGCTTTTAATGGGCCTAACAGTTCTCGTTGTTGTTGTTGTCGAAATTGTTGCGGCACTGCTGTAGTTGTAATTGTTGTGGCTGTTGCTATTGTTGCTACTGAAATAATTTCAAGTGCATTTACTAAATTTTGCTGGTATTTGCTGGCATTTTGTCTAGTGCAGCTGCGCCAAGATTTTTATAGCATTTCCTATTGGAAATGTTTTGTCATTAAATTTGTTACTATTATTGTTGTTTGAATTGCCATGGCAAAGGACACACATTCACACAAACATACAAACGCACACATATACACACACATATGCATGTGCTATGAATGTGCCACCCGGAAAGTGGATGCATTTGAAGGTTTCCCTTCGTCTCCAGGGTATTGCATTGTGTCTGCGTAATTGAACAAATACAATAAATACGCATACGCAATGTTGACTTCCAATTGAAATTGTAAAGCGGAGTAGCGTATTATGCTTTATGACATTACGTATACGCAATACTGCCTATAAACAAGATTATGTATACGCGCTGTTATTGAATAATTTGTAGATATTATATAGAATTTGCTTTGACCAAGTTTCCAAATAGATATTCCTAAAACACGTTTGATTCTCATTATATGTAGATTGCATTTGTGAAGATGTAATTTAATTATAAATTTTTTCCAACCATTTTTCCAGTGCTGTTTTTTTATTGTTTACCCTCATAAATATTAATAAGTAATACAGAATAAGATTGTTCTTCTTCTTGCGCTTGGACTTATGCAATGCCTATGCCCTTGCCACTGGAAAACAGCCTAAGCGTGCGCTGTATACATATAAACAAATAAATAAATAAATATATATATAAATGTACATATATATGTGATATTGTGCATTTGTATGAGTGCTGATTACAATTCTGTGCCAATCTTTAGAGTCAGAACACATGGCGAGCACGCTATACTCTTAACTATCCGTAATTGTTATATTTTTCGAGAAAATTGCGCTCAGATGCGTGTCACGCCGCGCCGTTTCCCTTGTTGTGGGGGGTTACACCACTCTGCACTATTGCTCTCCAGTTAGCGGGCAATATAATACAAGCAAATATACATGCATATATGTATACACGTACACACATTTAAATGTGTGTATACATCTGTCAAGGTTACGCATACGCCACGTATGCAATGCGAGCGCAATGTCTAAACAAATAGACGAGGCGCAAGGCAATGCAATGCAAACAGAGACGGACATGGACACTTGTGCTATGGCCTCTCAGCTAGATGCACGGCATACACATGCATTTGGATATTTATTTATGTGTCTGTGTGCGTGTGTATGGAATATAAATTGTGACTTAGACAGAGCGCGCACGAGGTGTGAGCGGAAGCAGCTGCGTTTAAGCAACTGTCAAAAGTCTCATAAGCCTCGGCTACATTGATGATCGACAGCTTGTTTATTAAATTCTCGCAACGTCCGCAGCGCTGGCTCTCTCGCTCTTGCTCTCGCTCTCGTTCTCTGCCCCCTCCTCCCTCTCTCTGTGCCACCCTCTCTCTCGGCTGTCTTTCAGCTGCCACTGCTTGGCATATGTCGCACTAATTGGCACACTTGAGAGCGAAAAAAACATTTTCACAAGAACTAATAAGTGCAACAGAGTAGACCACGCCCGACCAGACCACCCAACCACCTCCTGCTTCTTGTGGAGTCTTTTGTTTGCTACGTTGGTGGTCACAAGGGTTGCCATAAAGACCATCATTATGCTCCGACATGCTAAGAGTTGCCACAACTTTGTCTTAATGATTGCAGGGTATACAAAGAGATATAGGAGCATCACAGTCTCTAGATGTATCTGTATCTGTATCTGTATCTGTATCTGTATCTGTATCTGTATCTGTATCTGTATCTGTATCTGTATCTGTATCTGTATCTGTATCTGTATCTGTATCTGTATCTGTATCTGTATCTGTATCTGTATCTGTATCTGTATCTGTATCTGTATCTGTATCTGTATCTGTATCTGTATCTGTATCTGTATCTGTATCTGTATCTGTATCTGTATATGTATCTGTATCTGTATCTGTATCTGTATCTGTATCTGTATCTGTATCTGTATCTGTATCTGTATCTGTATCTGTATCTGTATCTGTATCTGTATCTGTATCTGTATCTGTATCTGTATCTGTATCTGTATCTGTATCTGTATCTGTATCTGTATCTGTATCTGTATCTGTATCTGTATCTGTATCTGTATCTGTATCTGTATCTGTATCTGTATCTGTATCTGTATCTGTATCTGTATCTGTATCTGTATCTGTATCTGTATCTGTATCTGTATCTGTATCTGTATCTGTATCTGTATCTGTATCTGTATCTGTATCTGTATCTGTATCTGTATCTGTATCTGTATCTGTATCTGTATCTGTATCTGTATCTGTATCTCTATCTCTATCACTATTTCTTCCTCTATCTCTATCACTATCTCTATGTTTAGGAATCCCTCTCATAAACTTTTCATGCAGAGTATTTCCGCTTTGCCTTGGCTTGGCTCATTTTTCATTTTGCCACTTTGAAACTTTGTGGCCAAGTTGCGCTATTTGTTGGTCTGTGGCTTGCCAAGTTTTTTACAGCTCGTCTGAGAGGAATGGCTTGTGCTTCCGCAAAAACTGTGTAAGCTACTCGCAAAAAATATATATTAAAAACTTATGGCTGCAGAGCTCCACTCGCTGCACTCCAGATTGAGTGGGGCGCTGCGGCAGCTGGTTTCCGTGCAGATTCTCAGTCGCTGGGCAAGGTGATAAATTGTTATGATCCTTGTGCGAGGCGTTCAACTGATTTTAATTGCAGGCACTTTTCTTGTTTTGGGCAGCGACAAAGGTGAATTTTAATTAACCCGTTGGCCAAACCAAGCATTTGTTAGCAATCAAAGCGCAGCGCGTGTGTGCAATCAATCAGACGGGACGTAGGCAACGGGGGGGGGGGGGGGGGGCTCCTGCTCTGTTGGCCAGCTAATGCTCAGCTGGCAATTGGCAAAGTCCCAGTCGGACTCTGGTTCGTTACTGCACAAGAATTTTAAATTGTTATGCAAATTCCACCTGCACAGCCTGTCGCCAGCTTCTGTGCACAGTAGCGAGTGTAGCCTGTGGCTTCACTGTGTGCGCGGGTGAGCTGGCGGGGTGGGCTGGGAGCGGGATAAGCCAATCAGTCGCCTGCACACGTTGGCGAGAACAAAAGCGCCAGCAAACGCCATAATTCAAGTGGCCGCAGCGATTTCATGCCTGATTTCAATTATCAATACGCGCCATCGACATTCGATTGCAGACTCGTCCAGCCAATCGAACAATGGGCACAAATCATTTCATATGCCGAGCGTGTGGTCCCTCATCCCAAAGTGCGGCTCTCCTCTACCCGGCCGTCGGCCTCGCTCTGAGTCTGGCTTGTGGTCTGACAGCAGAAAACCTGCTGAAAGTCTGAAAATTTTGCTTCAGAAATGCAATATTTTATTTTAGAACAGACGTTGATATCGATTTATATTGTATTCCTTTTCTTTTATAAATTTTGTATAAATATATATTTTTTTGACCAACAATCCGTTTGTTTTGTCAACTGTCAGCACTCATGAATTTAATAATTTAAAGCGCCAAAAAGAGCAGACAAGCAAACATCATCGGAATTATCATCATCATCATCGTCGCCATAATCATCGGCATCGGCATCGGCATCCGCTATCGATGTTGAACATGACACAAAGCTGCAGTTCGCCGATGGGCTTTGAATAAAAAATGCGAGTACTTATATATAGCAAACGATTTGCAAACGATTTGATTGATCCAACGGCAGCAACAACAAGAACAAATACAAAAACAAAACAAAAATCGTATCGCGCGATTCCCACTACAGGGCGTGGCACTTGCAGATGCATTGAATGTTAAGCGATTTAAACGATGCCAATCAAATGGTTTGTCAAATTCTCGCTGCCAGCAGCAACAGCAATTTGACAGGGGACAATTGTTTTCGATATGCTATCTAAATATGTAAATATAGATGTATGCATATATAAATATGATATATTTGTGTATTAACTTTCAAATATGATATATATGTGATTGTCTTATAAATTATAGTCAAATCAATCAACTACGGCAAAGAAGCGATTTTTTATTGACTCTCTTTTGTTAGAGTTTAGCTCCAAGACAAACTAATTTATGCGAAATGTAATTATTTAATTATTTAAGTAAAAAATAAATATATATTATATATATTATTACAAATTATGTACATACACATATTTATTATAATAATATATAAAATATATATATTTTAAATACATTTATTTTTAATTTTCTAATCTACTTAAATATATTTTTATTTTTATTAAATATTACAAATTTCAAGTTTTTAGTTTCGGACGAATGGGTGAGGGACAGGACAGATATGAAGTGAAAGAGCAGATCAACAGACAGATAGAGGGATACGAACAGATAGGCTTCCAGACGGACCCAGAGGCAACTCCAATTAGGCTCTTATCAATTAATAAACTAATTTTAATTGAAAGTGGATTTAATTGCCTTGATAAAGCATCTCAAATTTCCATTAGCCTGGTATGATTTTTGTAAACGTGCATGAATTAAAAGGAGAATATTAAAGGTAGATATATCAGTTGATATACTATCTGGTTGAACAGTCTCGTCTAGAGCACTCCTACGTATTTTATCGTTAGCTTTGATGGTATGATTCACCAAACATTTGCAGCGCTCTGAATGTAAATACATAAAAATGTGTAGAAAACGAAATTAAAATTCTTGGCGATCGAGAAGCGATTAGTAAACCATTTATTGCCCCCATAAGGTCAACAGAGAAGGAGAAAGAAAAGCATCGTGAGGGAGCGAGAGGGAAAGAGGTGAACAGCGGGTTTGTGCTGACAAAAAGAAAAAAACAATAACAAACACAGAAAACCCGAAAACAATAATAAGTAATGCCAAACACATAACCGGGAACTACACAAACATTCGATTTCATTGCTGCTTCCTAGAAACAAAAAAAAAATATGCTCAAGCCATCGCATCATGGGGGGAAATCGTCACCGCGTCTTGGTCAGCGAGCCCATAACAAGAAACGTTTCTTAGAACTTGAGTCTACATTGAAACCTGCCATAAATAAATAAATAACAGCGAAGGCAAGAGCCAAGAACTAGCTGCAAGCTGGCCTCAGGGGCTGAGCGAGGGCTGCGGCGAGGGGCGTGGATAGAAAGAAATATGTAAATTATCGAACGTATTAATTCAAAATTCAAGTCGCACGTTTTATGTGTGAAACAGGCAAACGTAAACAACGCATAGAATAAGCAACAACAACAACAACAACGTAAACAAATTGTCAAAAATGAGGTGAGGCGAAACCGGAGAATGAAACGTCAACTTTTGATTTCATTTCAGCGACAGCGAAACTGATTTTGATTTCAAGCATGAAAAAAAGTGAAAAAAAACAAGTGTGATTAGATTGAGGCGTCGTCGAATCGAAGATGCCCTGTAAACGGAAACTAGAAACTGCTTCAGACATTTGATGTGGGGACGTAGGGCATATTATAATATACTAGAGTCTATATTGAAAATTTTATGTTTATGCTCTCATCAGCTCATAGATACATATGCTGGAAAACGCAAATCGATTTATCGATTAGAGCATTTCAAAGCAATTTATTAATGCTGATGATGTATAATTATACAATACATGAGCATATTTCAAATTTGAGATGAATAGATATAGATTTAGGTCTAAAATGTGCGAAAATCCCAAGCCCACAAATTGAAATTTATCGATAGCATGTATTCAAGGCAACGATAAATAGTGATGATATTGCAGAGCTTTGGTATATATTTTCTCCTAGAACTAAGATATATTAAAACACAATAAAAATCCATAATCTATATTTATCGAAACAACTGTAATAACCTATTCTGGATACACCCTGACACACACACACCCATCAACATACTCCCTCTCTATAACTACAAGGTACAGGGTACATTCACTTTCTATGCCAGCAATTGTTGCTATTTTTATAGCTTCAGGGCATTGCTAATTGCGTAGGCGCTGCCCGGCATGACCAAGTAGACAGAGCGAAGGGTGAGTGAGGGGGCTGGAAGCAATGGGGAGCGCGCCCTGCCCCGCCGCCCCTTTGGCGGTCTGTGGGGCAACAGATCTGGCCGGTTGTAGGTGAAGGTCGCAGCAATGTTTTTGTTCTGTTTGCTTTTGAAATGTTATTTTTTCAGCTTTGGCTTTCGGAGCAGAAATTAAGACAGAAAGAGTTGGAGAAAATACGAAATCGACCTGGCCATAGGTAATGTTATAATGGATACAATATTTATAATGAAGCAAAGGAGAAAGAGGTTATATTTTATTTATTGTATTTCATTTTAAATACTATAAGTGTTCATTAGATACCTACAAAAGCAAATTTGTATGAATTACACTGACGAGTACATTTTTGATGTTGAAGTAAATGGATGTGATTAAAAAAATAGTTATTCAGGTATTTTTAACGTCTTGCTCATCGCAATGCACCAGCCAGACGGTACACTGCCAAGCCGAGGGATAGAAGACCTAAGAAGTGTCATCATGTGAAGCTCCTTTAAAATTGCTCCAGAAGTATGTATATATATATATAAAATATAATCATTTTCTAAATATATTTTTTTGCGACTACATATACATATATTAAGCCCGATCTTTTATTGATTCAACTAGAATAAGTTAGCACTAGAGATAGCAGAAAACTTGTTAGATACAAATTATAAAACACAATTAAGATAATTACACAAAATACACAAAATAATACATATATTTCACAAAAAAGAGGAAGGAAATTAGTAGGGATACTTATATCGGTAATAACCTTAGACGGTAGACGGTAGAGTATAATTTTTTGTTTTTATTTTTGAATGTGTAGTACAAAAATTATTCAAACTTTAAGCTAAGTTTATAGCTAAGAATTTATGATGAAAAAAATACAATTTAGATTAAATATATTTAGAAGATATTGACAAAACTAGAGTTATTTTTAAAGATAAAATATTAAAGATACAAATGTATTATATAGCTGAACAGAACAACCCTTATCAATAATACCACCAACGTGGTGGAGTCCCGCCCACTTTATTGGAGTTCGTTAAATTAAACTAAGATATAGTCAAACATATGTTACTATAATATACAGTAGAACAAACATTAGCATATGTATTATACATATATGTATCTATATACATATATCATAACAAACAAAATGTTCAAATAAACCCATCAACTGTCTCTAGTATTTCGCAATCTCTTGCTACCCATAATATATTTCTTATATATAGTTCAGTTTGTCTATGATGTTGCTATGCGTGTCTCTTGTCATGAAGATTCATATAAAAAATTAAAAAGCAAAATGTATATGTATGTCTATAAGAAATAAGAAATAAAAGAGACTTGAAAGAAACAAAAACTGCAAATTGTATAGTATTAAAACGTTGCTGCCATACCTAAGTGCTTTTAATGTTTATTAATTATGCAATTAAATGTTGCTGGTCATTTAATTGTTTAATATATAGATGTATACGTACAAAAAGAAAAAAAATAAGAAGAGCTTTTGTTGCCGCATTTCGTTGATGCCTCGAGTGCGCTGGCTGCCTGCCGTCTTACAAATGACGCTCTAATGCGCATTTAATTTGACACTTTTGGCCTGACTTTTGGCCGCGTTGGGTCTGTGTGAGGAGTGACTCGTGTCGAATGGTCGGGCCGGGTTCCAAGTCGATTGCCGCTCTTAGCCAGCCAAATTATGTCAGCTAATTATTTAGTTAACATCATCAAACAGCGGCCACAAAACGACAACTACAAAATGCTCCAACGCCAAGCGCCAAACGCCAAGCAATTGTGCGCAATTTTTCTATTCATTGAGTGGAAATTGTTTTTGTTGAACGCTTTTTCAGCTGTCTATCTGTCTCTGTGTGTGAGTTTTCTGTGTGTCTGTGTGTGTGTGTGTTTTTTTTTTCTTCTCTCTCTCTAGGTGCTAGCCACAAACACAAACATACACACACAAACATACACACACATATAGCACATATCGTGTATATATGTATATATAATTTTCAAGACCCTGAGGCGTGCGCTGTACCAAGGTCAAAGTATTTAGCATTAGTTAGATGGCTCTCCAACTGCTCCGTTGTGCATTTGAAAAGCACGAAGCGGCACGGAAGACGTCACCAGCAATAGAAACAGTAACAGCAGCAACAACAACAACGAGAGTACCACCAGCAGCACCAGCAGCAGCAGCAACAGCACAAAGAAGTTTAGATTCAGGCTTTGTATCTGTATCTGTATCTTTGTTTGGTGCGTTCTGGTTCTGAAGCTCATTTGGTTTCGTTTTATGATACCCTGCAGTGGACGAGGGGTATTATGAATTTGTGATGAAGTCTAAATGGAAAAGATATTTTTCTTGATGAATTCTTTGATCAGCAGCGAGAGCATTCTTTGATCAGTTGACAGCATTGACCAGATCGTACTATATATATCATATATGGCTGAACTCTGAAACTGTTGCATGCTTAATTAATATCTGACCTTGATAAGCTATTGAAAAGAGCTTAAAGTGGAAGCATCGCGCCCCAATATTGGTATAAAACACTTTTGAAGTCCTCGAAGCGCTTCATCTATATAATATATCATTAAAACATACTAAAAGCATTAAGAATTAGATTGATTCTATATCTCTTGTATAGAAAACCAAGCAAGCACTATAATATGTAAGCCATATATTGTATATAAAATAAAAAAATATTAAATAAAATCTATAATATATATAGACTCTATAATATCGATTAAAGTTCTCTCACCATAATATCATTTTCATAATGAATGATTCAATTGCCCTTTTGGATGCGTTCATGCAGATGTGTAATATCTATTATACCACCTTTTATAGCAACTACATTTGGATAGCTTTTACGAGAGCATGATTTAACTATTTAATTAAGATAATATTTTGAATAAAAAATAAAAATGTAATCTTCCTATAAGAAAAATACCTTCCGAGTAAGCTGAATCTGCAAAGATATGCTTGATCTGTAAACTCTACCTCTTTATTTGAAGTTAGTCTATTACTATAAGCTGAGCTCTTTTTTAGATATCATTGAAGTACTCAGCTATGCTAAATTAGTGTTTTTTTTTTTTTTTTTAATAACAAAACCATTATAATGCTAATTAGCATATTCAATATATTCAGAGTACAAAATCAAAGAGAAAGTCAACTTGCGTACTTGGCCCTCAGCATGTTCTTTAAATTTATTATAGCCTTATATACATATCTTTAATAAATAAACTAATAAGCTTTTCTAGCACTCTCAAGCTAAATTCAGTTAAGTCCACTTCTACTTCTCCTTCAACAAGAAACATAAGATCTTTGAATTGTGGAGCTTGGATTCTAAATTTGGAATTTTTGGAGGTAAAGCAACAACTCTAATTAGCAACAAAGAATGAATAGATAAAACCACCATTATACCCTGATTTCCCATTTTCAATGGGTTCAGGGTATAAAAAGTCTAAAATTCTGTACATTCTCTGGTTACTTTAGTGTCTTCTCCATCCCACACTCCCCCACAGCTACATGCACTTGCCACTAGTGTATTGCATATTCGGTTTCACATGAGTTCATTTTCTTTTTGGGCTCAGCCCAGGCAAATACGAATTCCAAAGTTTCTGCTAAGCTGTTGTACCCCAAGGCCATATAAATTATGATAATCATAAGAATTACTTGCCGCTGTCGCATACAATTTTACGTCGTGGTATCGCAGTCGCAGCACCATCCCCATTGTCCACCCTCGTGCACGCACACACACACACACACAAACAGACACTCGCTCGCTCACCCGCTCCGACACACATGCTTCAGCTGACTTTGTTACGTAACAAATATGGCAAAAGCTTAATAAAATAGTATGTGAGAATTTTCAATAAAACACAATACCATCGCTCGGTCATGAGCTTCGAATACTTAACGTTCCCTTTACGTGCCCCACTCGAAATTTACATTTACGAGCCGACGTTGCCGCGATTTAATTTCGTCTCCATACTGTGCGGCTTATTTATGCCCAGACGGCGCTTTCCTTCTCTGGCTTTAAAATTGATGAATGTGCTCCAGTGGGTGGGCGCGAACCATTGGGGGACAGGGATCGGGGGTCGGTGTCAATGGGGTCTGGGGCTTGCCACCACCACATGATATATGTTTTGGCAAATATCCTGAGCAAGCCAGCGAAATGCATTTTGATGAGCATTAAGCTTTCAAATCGCGCTCCCGATAAGCCACCGATACAATACACGCATTATTTATGGACTGCCAAGAAAGCAGACTCACAATATTGGATCTGAAATCAATATGCAAGGACATATATTACAGCTGAGCGCCTGAATGTGCACACATTTGCTTAGAGCTGAGCGTTGTTTGCATTTTGTTAATAAATATCTGATATAGAACCCAATTTAAATCGTTTTTTTTTTTTTTTTTTTTTTTTATAATACTGTATTTTCTTACTTTAGAATTATTAACTACTCAAGAGTTATTCTTATATTAAACAAAGCTAATTAACAGCATTTATTAACTTAATTAACTTAATTAGTTTTCCCTTAACTATTTTTTAGATCGATCTAGCAGGTCTAGACTGCTCTAGTTGAAAGTGCTCAACTGGAATATACCCTTCTCTTTGCACAGTTCTGCTATTTCAATAATTCTTTTCTCTTCTACGTATATAACCATTCAAACATGCACACACACATAAGTAGATGCTCTCTTAACAGCGCTGCTTACGCTGCGGCTGCGTTTGACAGTGCAAGCTTCAGCAAAGCTTGGGCAGAGCTTGGGCTGCGTTTGGGCTGCGCTTGAGCTGAGTTCAGACTGCGCTTACGCACTTCAGACTGCTCTTTAGCAAAGCTCGGGCTACGTTTCGGCTGCGCTTTAGCAGAGCTTGAGCTGCGTTTGGGCTGCATTTGGGCTGCGTTTGGGCAGAGTTCAGATTGCGCTTACGCAGTTCAGACTGCTCTTTAGCAGAGCACGGGCTACGTTTCGGCTGCGATTTAGCAGAGCTTGAGCTGTGCTTGGGCTGCGTTTGAGCAGAGTTTAGATGGCGCTTGAGCTGCGTTTGGACAGAGTTCAGACTGCGCTTGAGCAGAGCTCGGGCTACGTTTCGATTGCGTTTGGGCTGCGCTTGGGCTGCATTAGGGCTGCGTTAAGGTGGCGCTTGAGCTGCGCTTGAGCAGAGTTCAGACTGCGCTTTAGCAAAGCTTGGGCTGTGCTTGGGCTTCGCTTATAATGCACTTAGGCTGCGTTTGTGCAGCGCTTAGGCACCTTTTGCTACTTGAATTTTCTTATATTTTCGGTTTTTGGTTATTATTTGACCATTTTTTTTTTAGGTGATGAAGGTAGTTAAAGCCCGCAAGATTTAAAATCTGCTTTCTTAACAAGAATATATGTACTTCAAATAAATTATATGAAATATGAAAATATTCAATATTTGAAATACCAAGTACCTTTCTTATAGAACAGCTGTAAGTTAGAATATCCACATATCGAAAGTTTCATATTTAACATGACGTGCGTTTGTTTATTCTATTCTAATAATTTCCTTATAAGAATATCTATACGGGTTCAAAGCACAGCAAATGCTTGTAAAAGCCTATCTTTAGATTATATAAGTTTCATTCTGCGAAATTGCAATTGCAACTGATTTGCTGCATCGCATATTTTCCCCTATTGGAGGACTCAACATCAGTGGACTATGTAGCTTTGCCATTCTCTTATCATCTATATAACTGCGCAGCCCACACACAAAACAGTGAGGCAAAGTCTTGGCTATGCATGAATCACTTCCCGTTTCCACATAGCTCACACACATAGCACACCCACACACACATAAAACTCTTTAATGTTTGCCTAGCTAACTAAATGTTTCATTTATATGTATATATTTCACTCAACTCTTTGTTTTCTATATAGTAAAAAAAGCCTTGCCTGATCTATGCCTTGCTTATGCGTTTTTTAATATACCCAGACAGAGAGAGATAGAGAGAGAGAGAGAGAGAGAGGGAGAGCGGGAGAGTGAGAGTGAGAGATACAAATGCATAAACAGTTGCAGATACAAATACTTCTACACATACGTACCTTTGTCTTCTTCATTAACAATGCTCTTGGCCGCAGTCTGGGTCTGTGGCTTTGTTTGCACATTGACACAGGTGAAACTAATTAGGCCACAAAACCCAGCTCATTTCTGTTTTATTTGTTAAACAACAAAGCAAAAAAAGCAACAGTAGCAGCAGTAGCAGAAGCAACAACAGCAATGTACAACAATTAAAAGAAGAACAGGCTGCTGAACTCATTTTCGCAAACAAGCTCAGGCCTAGGCGCAAAAAGAAACAGGTTGCCAAAAAATAAAAACACAGTCTACATTTAACAACCGGCCAATAGGTGCTTCTTCTTCAGTTAAAATTTAATTTTTTTGTTTTTATTTCTGCGAACTTCAAGTCGCTGAACCTTTCATATGTGCAGGAAAGTAAGATATGCATAAGGCAAAAGCTAAGCACTTCAGATTTTCCCCAAAGTGTCCTGAAAATGGAAAAGTGTTTGAGATGGCGATGGTTAGATACCCTAGAGTCACTGTTAGCTATATGAGCTTTATTAACAATATATCTGAGCCAGATGAGGTGTCTAAGCAAAGCATATTGACTATATATGTATGACTCAGATCTGCAAATTGGAGTATTTATACCATCTATCCGCAGGAATTTATGGGAGGGTTTGGCGATGCTGGGGAGATTTGATTAAGATTTTGATTCATAATATTAATATAAATTAATTAACAATAATACGAAAAAAGTTAATAAGATGAATGATATAAGTAAAATGTATTATATATATGTAATATATACGTACGTACATATATCAAAAGGAGCACAAACTTCCTAAAATATTTCTCAATGTATAGAGTCACAATTGATTAATATATTAAGGATATTAAAGGTATGAAGATGAATAAATATGCAAGAGCTATTCGTTAGAATTTGAATTTGAATTTTCGAGTTGTCTTGGTAAATAGACACAAATTCATTTGGGATCTGAATCAAATTAATATTTTCCATGAAAGCTTGAATAATGAAGCTACGATCTAGACAATGCTAATAAATGTTTTGGCAGCTGTCATGCAGTCAATAATTAACCAACTGAGACATTTGTCTTTAATTATTAATTACTAATTAAATGAAACCATATATTTTTTGCATGTGATTATATATAGCATATATTTACAAAATGGAGTATATGATTTATGATTTATAAATAATTCTACTCTCCAAAATAAACGCATATTGTCACCGGAAAAGAATATGAATTTCTGTATGATTATTATGATATATTTTCTAGTCGCTTACATTCATTAGCTATGTGCATTTGTTCTCTTAATATCAAGTGAATAATATATTTAAAATTTATAAAAAATTATATTTATTACATATGTTTTGATTTATTTCATGTATAGACTATAGAAACTAACTAACTAACTTAGTGGAAGATGTGCTTCCACTAAGCGATTACAAACCCTATCCCAACACAATTCATATGCTCTCCAAAAGAGCATAAGAAGTTCTTTAGGGCTTGCAGTTATTATTCTATTATTATCCTAGTTTACTAACTATATGTACGTGTTCTAGTGAATGTGTTGATAAATATAAAAGATGTATATTAAATTTATTTTTATTAATATATAATATATAAATACATAAAGCAATATTATATTTTAGGTATTTCAACCACTGCATTATACAAGCTCCTTAGATTCCTTACACATCTTTCACTAAACAATAACAAAACCCATCACAAAATTCACATACTCTCCCGGGCATAAACTGCTGCCTGAATTGACCCAAATTTCTTGGGACGGGCTAACTGGGCGTATGCGTAATAACATTTTAGTTTCGCTAGTTTTCGCTTTCAAGCGCGCAAATCAGCCTAACAGCAGCAGCAGCAGCAGCAACAACAACAACAATAACAACTACTACAACAACAGCACCTGCGAATGGGGAGTCCGTGAATCAACGGAACGCGCGAGACGCTGGAAAAACGTGCCTACGCGAAATGAGTTTCATTTGCAAAGGCGCGCGTGAAAAATTCATTAAAAAGCCGCCGTTCGCGCAAGTGCGACCCCCTTTAATGTTTTCTTTCCTGTTTTTAATTTCATTTCATCTTTTTTCTTTTTTGGGTATGAAGATGTAAAGAAAATTGTGAAAAGCGCACAGTGTTTCTTGCCTAAATGTTGCTTATTAAAATTGAGCGGAATTTAATAAGCGTCGCTTTATGCAGCCGAGAGCTTTTCATTTCGTTCAGTGTATGCGCGGCTAGTTGGCCTTTTTCTAGCCGCAAAATGGCCGAGAGACTTTTATTTTTTATTTTTTGCTGCGAATTATGAAATCCCAATGGGGCAGCTCTTATACAAGAGACGCTCTGCCCCCCGCTCCGCCTCAGTCTGCAGAGCGTTGCAAAAAATGCAGCAAAAGTCACGTTTCACAGTTGCAGTTGCATACAGACACACACACATATGTGTGTGCATGCGTGTCTGTGTAGCCAAATGTTGGCTATAAAGCTGTTGCCATTTGTAAATATGAATACCTTTTAATTTTGCTTTTGTTTTTGTTTTTGTGTTAGCCGCTTTTTGTTTTCTTTTTAGCTGTTTAGCTATTTAGCATGCAGCGCACCAAATGGCACACTTAAGAGCATAATCAAGCTGTAGATTAGCTGAGATAATGGGCAGCTGTAAGTGTGAGCTGTTCTAAATATATCTATATGTATATGAGAGCTGTATATGAAACTTGGCTGGTTGAAGTCAATGAGGTGAGCAGTGGAAAGTCGAAGGAGCTAAGAGGCTTTGCCTTAGCTCGGCTTTTCTTATGGCTAAGGAAATGTATTTTCAGTTATTTGCTTTTTTGTATATATCATTTTGTAGTTTAAAATCTAAATTATATAAAATTAATGATGTTCAGCAGCTTTGAGCTGGTCCTCAAATTTATTTGATTGGACATCGATATCGAATTTCGCTAAAATGATTTATCTAAAATAAATAATATAAAAATGTATAAAAATATTTTATAAATGAAAAATGTTGTGAATATATATGTATATAATATTTAATACATAATAATATATATTACAATCAATAAATAAATACATATATTTTTATTTCACGTTTTTTATTAAACTCTTTAAAGTCAAAGTTAAAGCTGAAATAAATTCAAAAGTTATTTTCTGGTTTATCTAAAATAAATAATATAAAAATGTATAAAAATATTTTATAAATGAAAAATGTTGTGAATATATATGTATATAATATTTAATACATAATAATATATATTACAATCAGTAAATAAATACATATATTTTTATTTCAGGTTTTTTATTAAACTCTTTAAAGTCAAAGTTAAAGCTGAAATAAATTCAACAGCAATATTCCATTTCTTTCTGCTTATGAGACTAGGCAAATGAAAAAACTTTGGTACTTTATCATTGTCAAATCATAGCAACAATAAATTAACATATATTTTTATAGAATTTCTAATGCGACTGTTTAGAAAAATAAACTGTCTGCCGGCTAGACGGCAATCTCCATTTATAAAATAACAACGATTTATTTGTGCAAGTCTTCAATTTGGTCTATCTAATTTCTCCTTGCTTACTTTGTCAGCCAAAAATGGTTAAATATTAATTTCAAGCTACGTCACCTTTTGTCTACATAAACCGTAGCAAAATTTACATTTCAATTATGCTTACCAAAATATATACAACTTAGGACCCAAGACAAACACATGCCTAGTTCACAGACGACTCTGTGGATGTGCGTGTGTGTGTGAGTGTGTGTCGGAAAATTTAAGCAGAAACAAAATAAGCGAAACGTCTAGCCAGATGTGTCTTAACTGGTGCGAGGTGGCCCAAAGTAGAAGAAGCAGCAGCAGCAGCAGCAGCAGCAGCAGCAGCAGCAGCAGCAGCAGCAGCAAATACGAATAGGAACGACTATAGTCCTGGGCCTGTTTTAGCATTTTCATAACCTTGTCAGCTTGATATGCGCATAAATTTAAAGCTCTGCACATGGTTTATTTAAATGCCACCCGCAGCACGTAAAACTCCCAAAAACTCTGCCCTTGCACTGGAGCCGGAGAGACAGGCACTTCCACGTCTGCGCCCGGGGTCCTTGGCTTATAGTCCTCGAGGAAGTAGGCGTAGTAAATTTATCATGAAGTCGCCCATAAATTCATGTAGGCCGTTGGAGCTACTGCAACGAGTGCAAATATTAAGCCAGCCCGAATGCTCAAATATCTTCACATGACAGCAGCAGGAGCAGGCCAGTTGTTGAACACTTCTTGTAGCTTCAATTCTTGTCTAAATAAATATTTTACAGTTGTACTGTGCCAACAAAGAGGTAAATATATTTGACATTGAAGTTATTTAAGACATTTTCAAAGAAATATTAGCTTCAAGTCTTTTTGTTGTTTTTCCAAATGGGGAAACTGGGCAGACATAGCACTGGAGCATCGAAGTATTTTTGTTGAATTTCTAGTAGATTTGTAATCGATTTGTATTTTAATTTAAGTATATTTAATGCGTACATACATATATAAATACAAATACAAAATATATGAACAGACGGATAGACAGACGGACCAGTCGAAAGACGGGTCGAGCTAAGTCGATTATTCCGATATTGAAAATTGTAAACAAGTGAAATTCTTTAAATATTACTGAACTAAAAGATGTTGATATTAGAAAACAAAATGCAAGTAAACAAAATATAAGTAACTTGCAAAAAATATAATGAATAAGTTAAACACCAAACAAAATCAAATAAAACAAAAATTAATTTGAAAACTTAAATTAAATAAATTAAACTCCAAATTGAAACGAAATCAAATAAGAAGGCAACATTTTGGAAAATACAAATTCTAACTAAACAGAAATTACTACAACTTTGATTGAGAAACATTCAGCTGTCAACAACTTAACGAGCTCAAGCAAGCAACTGCAAGAGCCATCTTTAGTGGGTCTATTCGATGGGCAAAAAGCAATTAGACTTGGCTATGTTCAGTTTGCTTTTACTCACTTTGATCTTCCGCATTCACGAAATATTTGCTCCACTTCTGGCCGGGCGGCCGGTGGCGCATGCCAGAGAAGTCGCGCCGCGACTTGCGGTTGCTCTTTAGCTCTGAAAAGCTGTCTCAATTATTTCAGCTGCAGCTTTGCCTGCTTTGGCATTCTTCGGCTCGGTGCTCGCTCTGGTTGAGTTTTGACCTCAGGAGAGCTGGCAGCATAAATTACAAAGAACTGAAAGTGAATGCCATCTACTACGACGGCGACAACATCAGCGGTAACAGCAGCAGCAGCAGCAGCAGCAACAACAGCTGAAATGGCTCTAAATTTATGCTAAGCAAATGCAATCGGCCCGCAAGTTGTGCCGCCAAGGCGTCGCAAAGGCAAACGTAAACGGCGATAGATAGACGGACGGACGGATGGGCGTATGGACGGACGGACGTGGTGCGGTGTGTATATAATTTTCCAAGAACTTACCGAGGCGACCGACACTGAAGATAAAAGAAACGACAGCAACAACAACAGCAACAAACAACAGCAGCAACAACCGTGATGCAATCGACCAAGCGGATACCCTGTAAATGAGCTGTGTCTTAAATGAACTTACATATTTATATATTAATGATGCTAGAGTAGCATTAATATGTTTAATAGTCATGTCTGTTAGAGAGAGGACATAGAAAGGGATGCATTGAGTTAGACAGAGAAAGAAAATTATAAGAAAATATATAAGGTGAGAAAGAGGCAAATAAATAGAAAGAGGGAGAGAAATAATTTGAATGAGAGAGTATTATAGGTTATTTTTTATATAAAAAGATATTTGTACAAATAATAAAAGGAAAGAAAGAGCCTTATTGAGACGGTGAGAGAAAGAGAACGATACATAGGGAAAAGAAGAAAGTGAAATTGGGGAAAAGATAGAGGGAGAAAGAGAGAAAGCGACAGAGAAAGAGACAGAGAGAGAGAGACAGGGAGAGACAGGGGGAGATGTAGAGAGAGTGTGAGAGAGGGAAAGAGAGAGAGAGAGGGAGAGAGAGAGATGGAGAGAAAGAAAGAGAGAGGGAGAGAAACGGAAAGAGAATGAGGGAGCGAGAGGGAAAGATGAAATAGAGCATGAAAAATAAACTGATCGAGAGAGCAAATTAGAGAATTTAGAGCGATGATACAGAAAATGAGAAAAGCACAAAGACCGCAATGAAAAGGAATAGGGAATGAGAAAGAAAGAGTAAGAGAAAAAAGATACAGAGAATGAGAAAAACAGGAAGAGTGGGAAAGAGAGATAAAAAGGCGGACTGAAGAGAGATGGAGAGATAAAGTTAAAATGAAAGAGAGAGAGAGAGAGAGAGAGAGAGAGAGAGAGAGGGAAAGAGAGTTAGATAGAGACAATACAATACATATAGCTACCCATGCAGATATTTTATCTATGATGAAATATTTATACAGCTTACAAAATTTGCCTTAAATATTAGTACAATATACTCCACGCCTGCCAATTGGTAAAGGGTATGCGAAGAAGAATATAAATGAAATTGAAAGCAAAAGCAGAAGCCGCAACAGCAACAGCAACAGCAACAGCAACACCAAAAGTCAAAAGTTTAAAGGCATGCCTTAACATAGCTACCCTATACACATGTACCTACATTCATATATATGTGTGTGTATATGTATATGTATTTGAGTTTGTGTGCGCGGCATGCCGTTGCGTATCTGTCAGATACAAGTATCTGTGCGATCTGTCTGCCCGTCTGGCTGCGTCTCGGCCGCAGCACGCGCCCAATGATTTTATCAATGTCAACTGCAGTCGTCATCGCCTCGGTCTTGGTCCATCTGAGGCGATGCTTGTAATTGTCGCGGCACGCAAATTAAGAGCTGCAACTGGCAACTGGCAATGGGCAACAGGCAGCGGGCGACTGGGCGTGAACAGCACGTAAATCCAATGAACAAGCGGTGCGCATCCGATAGATACTTGCGATTTCACCCAGTTGTCCTCAAAAACGTACGCAGGATGCGCGCGCCACGGTCGATGACAATGATAATGATTGATAATATAATATAAGATGATGATGATGACAATGATGATGTAAGAAGCGTGACACTTGAGCAAATATTTAAGTGTATCTTCAGATTGGGCGGACTCTCGGATGCTTCGCAATCCGTTATGTCGTGGGGCCAAAGAGAATTCGCGCAACTTTCTACTTTTCACTTTTCATTTATGAGTTATTGTCCAAGTCTGACTGAGTGTGTGTGTGTGTGTGTGTGTGTGTGTGACATCATCATCATCATTGCGCCTGCCATTTGAGGTCCGGTAGCTGACTTCTGGACCCTCCCGGCAGCCAAGTCAAGTGTCAGAAAAGTGAAAACTGTGTGTTTATTGCGGCTGCTGGCGTCGCGTCGCGATGCGTCGCGTCGCCTGCTTTTTGTTTATTTTTCTTTTTTTGGCGATCCAATTTCAAGTGGCCTGGCTCTGTTTATTTATTATTGTGGCCCGCTGCAACTGCAGCTGTTGACATAACAAATGCCGCCACTCCGCTCCAATCCTCCTGCTCGTCGCCCAGCAGACCAATTGTTAACAACTGGGCGCGTCTCAAGCCGAAACATCAACAACAACAACAACAACAGCAGCAATATTGGCAGTAACTGTTACAGCAACCGCCACAGCAACAGAAAGTTAGCCAAGTACTTGCAGAAGAGCCTACAAAAAATACAAAAACAACAACAAAAATATACAAAATAAGTGCATGAAGTCATTTGCTGTGCACTGAGGCCACACTCCAAGTACCTGCCACAGATTCGCGCAAAGCCCATAAAATGATTTGACTTTGCTTTTGCTTGAGCTTATTTGAGTATGTCATTAAAGTAATTACAAAAATATTCAGGAATATATTTGCTGATATGAAGAGGGAGTGCCCTTAATGCTGTTCTAGAGCAATGCAGGTCGCAGTCACTGACTGATCCGACTTTTATCTTAGCTAACTGAACTAAGGAATTCAATTAACTTAAGTTTCATTTGAATAAACAAAATAAATTTAATTTAATGCAGTCTGACAATAATTTATTTAAATAATTATTTTTAAATTAATTTATTTGAAGGCTAAAAAAAATAATAAAATTTCTTTAATAAATATTTATTGAAGTAAATAAATTAACTGCTAGAATACTTGACATCAATCATGATTGAAAGACTGCACAGAATTCCAGTTAAGATTTTTTTCTTTGATTATTTAAGTTTGGATTACTGAAGAAGAAAACTGATGATTTGTTGAAGGCTTTCAATCATGATTGATGTCAAGTTTTCTAGCACTTAATTTATTTATTATTTATTTAATTTAGCATTTAATTTATTTTTTATTTACTTCAATATGATGATTTGTTGAAGGCTTTCAATCATGATTGATGTCAAGCTTTCTAGCCCTTAATTTATTTATTATTTATTTAATTTAGCATTTAATTTATTTTTTATTTACTTCAATATTTATACATATATAGCGCTTATATACAAAGTAAATGATACTAAAACATATTAGCAAAATTATTTATTTTTTTATTATTTTGTAATATTTATATGTAAGAGTAAAAGTTAATATTACTGACTGCTAAATATATCTATAAATTTAAATAATAATATAATAATCATGACAGATGCCAGAATGATCGCAGTTTAGTTTTGACAGTCTATAAATAATATCATAATGTCTTGACTAAATCATGATTTAAGCACTAATTGCAGGATGATGGAATCATTATTGAATCAACATTTAAGAAGAACTGCATCTAATCCATATAAATATAACCCTGAACCATATAGAATCTCCAACAAGATTCCCGCCATGCCTAAAATCGCGTTTAAATCAGATTCAAGACGAATTTCCTGTCTTTGCTTCAAAATACATTTCACATTAGTATTTCAAGGCATTTCTCTTATATCTGTGCTAATATTACTACCAGAGCAGCTCGAGTAATCCACGTGTCCATGTGTAATTCTCATGAAAATTATTTCCGTCGCTTGGCTATTCCCCCAGCCGAGGCTGGTCAGTATGATTTACTTAAAAGAAAACACACAAATAAATAAATATAAAACCACAGAAACTCACATCAAGAAATTAAAATGAAAAAAAAGCGAGAAAGAAATGCCCCAAGGCCAACTGCCCCTCCACCCTCTCCAGTCAGTCCCACTTCCCCCCTTGTCCCTGCACCGCCCATAGCCCTATCAATCGGAAACCTTTTCGCAACAGAAAATGTCTCAATTTTGCGCTTGGGATAGCAGCAAAGCCAGCGTCAAATAATAAACACATAAAAGTAAATAAAAAAATACTAATAAAAAATATATATATACACCAAAAAAAAAAAAAATAAAATAAAAAAAAAAATGCGAAAAAGGAATACCCCCAATTGGCAATAGCAAATAAAAAGACGCATTTCTTTAGATTTCTGCCAGAACAGCAATAAAGTCGAAAAGCAGTTTATCAAATTTCCACGCACATAGGCCGGGCCAATTGAGTGCGGGCGGAGCTGCCAAAAGTCTTTCGCAAAACCCACAAAGCAACAACAACAATGCCAACAACAACAACAACAACAACAACAGCAACAACAACATCTAGCGAAGATTTGTTGAAACGTATGTCGCCGGCGTCTGGACAAAGAAAGCTGTACTTGCCACAAGCCGTGTCTTGGCCACATTTGTGCCAGCAACAGAACGTGGAGCAGAGAGTGGGCAGAGAGCGGCAGAGGGAGGAGGTGGTGGAGTAGGAGAGTGGAGGGGAGGGGCTCGTCCATTGACAATAGCGTAATGAAAAAAGCGTTAAGTGTGTTAATTTTTCTTGTTGCTCGGGGCGAACTTCTTTGGGCTGAGTGAAAATAAAACGCATGACAGGCAATTTTCACAAAGTTTTCCCTACTTTTAAGAACTGTTAACGAGCCTGGGCCATGGCCACGGGCCGCGTTGCGGGCCAATAAAGCCAACTCCAATGAGCCGCACAAATGCACAAAAGTGGTCAACGCGTTTGTGGTCACTCTGGCCGAAACCCTACCCCCCCCCCCTGCGCACCACCCCACGCCCACTATTCGCTCTGCTCCACTGCTGTTGACATTTGTGTCACCCAAAAGCCATTTGCCACTCGAATTTCTGCGGCGGCCACATTGGCGGCATCCATTTTTGTGGTGCCTGCTCAAATATGCCGACTGCGAGTTATCTGTATTACATTCCGTTTGTGGAATTTATGCAATGCTTCAAGTGGACACACATCGGGCCCAGCCATTATCGGCAGGTGGAGGGCGGCATTAAGCTGCAAATGGATTCGCTTATTAAAGATTTCAGTTGGCAATCTGAGAAAGAGGCAGAGCGAGAGGGAGAGGGCGAGGAGGTGCAGCTTTTGACATAAGCTTTATAGGCCAACATTCGCCTCAAGTTAAACGGATTTACGACTTTGCTATATATATCGCTCAATATTCCATTTCAAATTTGCACACATTATCTGATAATCTGTCTGTTTCTCTATATCTGTCTCTGTTGCTCTTTTTGCCTTTCTCTGCTTCTCATTTAATTCCACTATCTCTCTCTCTCTCTTTCACACTATCTGCTTCTCTTCCTGTCTCCACCTCTCGCCATCTTTCTCGCTGTCCCTCTTTATCAGTGTCGCTCTGTTTCTCTTTTTCTCTCTTTGTTTATTTCTCTTCCGTTTTCTCTGTCTTTAACTACCTTTCTGTCTCTTTTTCTCTCTCTGTGTCTCACATTCTCCATTTTTCTCTCCATCAGAAAGTGGGCCTTTCTCTATATCTCTTTTTCTATCTCTCTGTCAGTCTCCCTCGGTCTCTCAGTCTATCTCTCTCTCTCTCTCTCTATCTCTCTCTCTATCTCTCCCTCTCGTTTTCTCTCTATCCCGCTCTCTCTTAAAATTAATGTGCCTTTCTCTGTCTCTGTCAATGTCCCTGTCCCTGTCTTTCTTGTCATTATTCTCTCTCAAGTTTTCTTTCTCTGACTCTCTCTTACTGTCCATACATATATGTATGTATATCTCTTTATCTCTCTTGCTATCTATCTCTGTCTCTCTCTCTGCATCCCTTATTATCTCCCGCCTTGCCTGCTTCTGTGTCTTTTCCTCTCTCTCTCTCCTTCATCTCTCTCTCTATCTCTCTTCCTATCTCTCTATCTCTCTGTGTCATTCTCCCTCTCCCTCTTACTTCCCACCTCTCCCTTTATACATTTTCTGCCTCTGGCTAATAGCTCAAAGCCAAATTCATGAATTTTTAATTCCACCCGAATTAATCTCTGGTCAAATCACTTAGCCCCACTTGGGTTAGGCGTTCGCAGTTGTTTGAGGAGCAGCAGCAGCTGAACTGACTTAGGTTTGTATACAAATATTGTAAATTGTATTTGTTGAGCTTGGCGTATGGTTGATATTTGAGAAGCCATACAAACTGGCCGCATTTACAAATAGATTGAGCACTATCTAGTGGGAGGAATGATGTGTGCCTAAGAAACTGTGGATTACTTCCGGGCGTCATATGCAACCTGACTCTCGGTAAGAGCAACTCAAAGAAATACAAACTAAGTCTGTTAGATGCATTAATATATAATGTATATTATGTGCATATACAGTGGAATCCGGTTATAGCGAACGGCTATAATGCTCATACAAACTTACATATATGATTATAACGTCTTCCGGGTATAAGGAGGGTCGCTTGAACGTTGTTATAATCGGATTCTACTGCATTTGTATTTATATAGGACTTTTTATTATATTTTATTTAATAATTTTATTTATTTATATATCTCGATATACAAAAATAGTGTGCTTTACATATTTCAGTCCTTTTCCACTCAAACATAATATTTCATTTACTGGAATTTAATTTGAATGAAAATAACTTATATGAGAAGAACTTCATAAATATTCACTTAACTTTAAAAAATGCGCATATAAAGAATATTTATATTGCAACATTAAATATATTGAAAAGAAACATAAATCAAGCGTTTATAATGAAACGATCGAAGCAATAAAGCTTCTTCTGTAAAGTCTTTAAGGACTCTCAATAAAATTCCAATAGCATTCGTATCATAATGAGAAAACTTAGAAACAAACTGTTCTAATTAACGCTTTTCATATGGAAAACATGTCTGCACTTGCAGTTACATAACATAACTCTATGCAGTTGCTGTTGCATCTCCTGCTGCTGCTGCTGCTGCTGCTGCTGTTGCTGCTGCTGCATCTAATTATGCGAATTCATTTAAGCGCACAGTTTTGTGCACGCAAATTAGGTCAGATTTAACATATACATATATATACGTATATGTGTGTGTGTCTAAACATTTGAAGTCGATGGCAGGGCGAGCCAAGAAGGGGGTGCCAAGGGTGGCAAATGTGAATATGCCAAGGGGCAGCAGTGCAGCTCAAAGGAAGCTGCAAGCAGCTGAACTCTGAAGCGTTTTTAATGGTGATTACAAGTGCCACACACACACACACACACACATACACATATATACACGCACACAGACAAGCACACACACAGACATATACAATGGCAAAAAATTATTAGAAAATTGCATTCGACGACGACGACGACGACCTCGTTTCAGCTGCTTCGCAGTTGCCCTCGCCACGATAAGCACTGAAAAGAAATATATATGTACATATATACATGTACATATATATATATATATGTGTGTGTAAAGTCTCGTTGGCGTATGGCAATCGCTGGGCAAGCAGCAAAGCGCAGCAGCAGCAGCAGCAGCAGCAGGCGTAGCAATTTGAAAGAATTTCAAATACTCTGATAACAGCGAGCGAAGGCGTCAAATGTCTCAATAGACAAACTGACACTCGAGCACGCAAAGCAAGCGAGCGTGTGCGTGTGTGTGTGTGCATATGTGTGTGCATGTGTATGCTTAGTACTCATGTAGTACATTCAATGAAGCATGGAACGAGCAGTCCATCGAGTTGTTTTTGTTGCTGCTGTTGCTGCTTTTCTATGATGAGCTCTTCAATTACACAAGCACGCAAGCGTCGGCGCTGCCATCATTTAATGGAATTAGTACAATGACAATTGGCCAAAGCCCAAAGACGAAGACAGTCCAGGCAATAGAAATAAATTGAATAAATGCGCGCTGCAGAGCAGCAGCAGCCGCCGCAGCAGCAGCAGCCGCAGCAGCCGCAGCAGCAGCAGCAAAGATGAGACTAGTTGAATACGCTGAAGAAGCTGTGAAAAACGAGGTCGTCGCCGTTGCCGCTGATAATTTTGGTCAGATAGCAGGAAACACGCAGCTCAGACAACTGGAGATCAGAAGCAACAGCAACAGCGGCAACAGCTGCCCGCTCGGCTCACTCATAGATATAGTCAACAATTCCAAGTGCCATTCCCATATTCCAGTTAACAACAAAGGCCCGTGTCGATGACAATTAGCGATTGGGAGCTGCGCCAACAGTTTGACCCAAGCGTTCAACAGGGGGCACACCTTCGACTATTGACGACTCACACACACACACACGCAGTCAAAGCGATGGCAAAATATGTAGAGCATGCAGCGTTGCCATAAATTAAATTTAACACCAGATCGGCTGGCAACGATAGCAGCAGAGCAGCGCAGCGCAGAGCAGAGCACCGCAGTGCTTCCTCTCCATGGCGACACATTTCTAATGGCAAGTGAAGCTCATACAAAACAACAATCAACAATGCGAAACTTAACGCTTCACTGCAACCAGCCAGCCAGCCAGCGAACCAATCTATCTACCTATCTAGCTACCTACCTATCCAATCCGCAGCCCAATCCCAATCCCAATCCCAAACCCAATCCAAAGCTGGCAGCTTTAATTAAATGTTGCTCGGCTCTACAGATGCGCACATTAAAAGCTTATTTCGCAATCTCTGCTGCAGACAATGATTCATTTGTTCGCTTCGCAAGGTGAAAAACAGTGCGCAAGCCATTTGCAACGGTAAAAGTATTGAGAATAGAAGTAAAAGTGATATAAGTGATCTGAAGGGGTGTGCACGACTATGAGATACCCTGAACATACATGTATATCTCTTGTAGTGCTGCGTGCACAGCCAGTTTAGACTTCTTAGTCGCTCTCAATGGGCTTAGGAACTGGAACGAGATCATAAATACATAGGAAAATGTATTACTTAACTTCAAATTGAATTTTATCATGAAATTTACGAGTCAAACTAAATGTCTTTTAGATGAGATTATAATTAAGAATAAGATCAAATAAATAATAATAATTTTTTTTGAGTATATCTCATATAATATTACATTTATTAAAAATAATTTTTCTCTAGTTTTGAAACTATATATTTTAAATAATTTCGATTAACTTAATCTGAAAAGTGTTCGGCTCAAAAATGTTCCCAAATTTTATTCAAAAATTAATACAAATAAATTAAATTGTTATAATTGATAAAATGTTATTTTGTATATGAACAAAATGGAAATTGGCGATTAAAAAATTTGTATTATTATATTTATATGTAATTTTTTTTTTATACAGTGAGCCCATTGAGAATGCGAAATTCTGATTTAATTTGAGACTCTAAAAATTCATATTTGACTTCAATTCATAAACTAGAGTAGGTATTTAAAAGATTTGTTTTAGAATACATATATGTACATATTTATTTAATATAAATCAATTTTATATACCACCTTTCATTCATATATAATTTTTTAGTAAAAATACTCAACAAAATTTGAAATCTAAAACGTGTATTTCGATGGTTACTTGCATTGTTATAGTATTTAATATAATACCAATATTGTATATATTTTGAAATATGAATCTTAATATTAATAAATTTAATATTCATAATAATAATATATTATATAATATATATTATATAACATATTCATAATATGCATAATATTCATAATACCCATCACTCTACATTTTTTCAATATATTTCTTGAATTATTTCACAATTTATCTTCTGTTCAAAATCATTGTAAATTAACAATTAGCGGCTATTCAAAGCCAGTAGCCGGTCGGGGAAGTAGTTAGTCTTACGCTGTCACTCAGTCATTCTGCCAGACAATCATTCAGCCTGTCTGCCCATCTATTCGCCTCTCTGTCCGTCAGCCAGTCAGTCAGTCAGCCAGGCAGCGCATGGCGCTGTTCTACGTTCAAGGAAAGTCCATCAAAAGTGCCCCCCAATCGAAATATCATTTTGCGCTAAACGCGTTAAAAATAACAAATTTATAAAACAGAAAAAGGAAAATAAATAAATGAAAACGAGTTGCAAATGCACTTAAAAAGAGGTAAATAAAAAAAGTTATATGTTGATATGTATATATATACATGAAATATAAAACCTTTAAATAATTTGAAAAGTCGTAAAAGTTAACTAGGTATATTTCCTATGAAAATAAACAAGTGGAAAAGTTAATATAATTTAACTAAGTTATTTAAAGCAGTGGCCAAACTAAGTGATAAAGATCTTTGGCGTATGCATAGAGTATTACATAAAAGTACTTCAACTGGTATATATATATATGCATACCCTGCCATTGACTCCGTCATAGATAGCATCGTAATATATCGCTTTGCGCTTTGAATGACGCGTATCATTGGCAATTAAATTAAACATATACACAGCCACAAATACAAACAAGCAAACAAACAAGCACACAGAAGCTCTCACACACACACACACACACACACAGATAGATTTTACAATGTCAAGCGCTGTGCGCTACATAAGTATCTCCAACTACTATGCGTATCTTGAAGTGTGCAAGCAAATGTATCTGTGTGTGTCTCCCTCTCTCTCTCTCTCTCTCTCTCTCTCTCTTTCTCTCCCGCTGCGTGTGTGTGTGTGCTTGTCTAGTGATTTTTCGCCAGTGACATTTTAATTGCTGTTATGTTTTATTGATATTCAAAAACTACAATTGCTAATTGTTTTATTGTTCATTTTTCAAATGCTATTTATTTGCCATCTGAGTGGCAGCTTAATAACCAATTTTATAATACCATCGCACAATTAACGCCATTATAGCCACTTCATTAGCGTGGCCAGTTGTAAATGCGATGCGAATACGCTAGATTTGCAAATCTATTATATTTATGCTTTTAATTAAATTGCTTATTAAAATGATATTAGAATTCATTTGAATTTGTCGAACATTCAGATGAGTTTGAATCGTTAATCAGTGGGCGAAGCAGGAATCATATTTAGTGTTGTGAAAGTATTAAGTAGTAGTATTATTAAGGTTAATTAATATTTAGATATATTATGAGGGTCTTCAGTGGTTTTGGTTTATCATAACAAATAACTCTAAGAAGCATTCATTTGGTAGCTCTCATATTTATTAAAATTTAGAATAATATATGACTGAATATTGATTCTAATTTTGGACAATTTATCCATCAATATATGTCAGAATATGCATCTATATATTTATCATGCTATCTATATACTTATCTACTTATTCATTTACTTTCCTTACTCATCCATCTACAATAGCTATTTTCTGTCAATCTATTCTCTTTCTATTTCTATAAATTTTTTATTTTTCTCGCCTAATAATGCTAGTATGGAACAGATAAAGCTTATATACATATGTATAAAGGCATCTGGAATTCTTAACTCGAATTCTCTAAATTTTCTGGGCTTCACACAATATTAGAAAATAAACTTGAGCTTAAAAAGATATTTACAGCTAAACATACCAACAGCTTCTCAATAAATGCATAACATTTTAACTTCATAATATTTTGATTATATACAATATATTATTGCTTATTGACAGCTCTTATCCCAGTGGAAAGTAATTTCATTAACTGATTGCTGTTCTTAGCTTCTCTATCAACAGAATTTAATAAAATTTACTTTTATTATAAACAAGTTTGATTGAAAATTTCATTTTAATTGAGTTCTTGCGTTAATGAGCTAGTCAAACATTTTAAATAACTAAAATCCCAATTACGTAGTTTATTATTGAATTAAAATTGACTCGCAGCAGCTGCTGCTGCTGCTGGTAAACACTTGAACTGTCAACGCCAACTACTAACTGACGGACGGACGGATGGACGGACGGCTGGACAGACAGTTAGACAGATAGGCAAACGGACTGTTTTCAGTTGCGACTATTTCTTCTTGCCGCTCCACTTTCGTCAGTTGCCGCGGTTGTTATTCTCACTGCCGGAACGTGCACAACAACTAAAAAATGGACGTCATCAGCTCAATGGTTATGGCATTTCCGCACCTGACGTCCCCCCAATGGCCGACGACAGCCAGCACCAGCAGAGCCAGAAGCAACAGCAATGACAACAGCAACGGCATCGGCGTCGGCAGCAACAACAAAATGGTTTGTCCATCTGTCTATCAGTCTGCCCCGACTCTTCTTCGTCTGAAGTGCGTGCTTGAGTTTGGTTTTTTGCCTTTGCGCTTTGGCATGCTCATACTTCTGCTTCTGCTTCTTCTTCTTCTTCGTCTTCGTTTTGCGCTTCCAATGCCTTCGCCGTCTTCGTTGGCTTCTTTGGCTGCTGATTTGCTTTGGTCCCTTGCATTTTGCGTTACGTTCTTTCATTTTTGCTTGTGCAATACTCACGCACACCCTCACATATAATATATATATAGCAACATACATATTTACATGTATAGATATACAAACACACAGCAAGATATACAAACGTAATTTCTATGGTACTTGTCCATGCTGCCACTTGTCTTCCACTTTATGTGGTTGACGTTGCTGCTGCTGACGCTGCCTCTGCCGCTGCCGCTGCCTCTGCCACGCCGCTGGCGCCGCCCTCATTGACTGGTAACTAACCAAACACCTCACCACTCTTTCCTTTGTACTCCCTTCTTCCATCAACGAATGAACAGCCCGAAAAAAGGCAAACACCGTTTTATTTTTCATTAACACACCGAAAATCTAACTCTCTCTCCCTCTCTCTTTCTTTGCCATTACACTTAAATAATAAATAATGCCATACGAATTTCTATAAATGAATATTTTTTATTACTTTTAGATTTTAGCACTTTAAATTATATGACATTTCCAGCGTATTTATTAGCTCTTTCTATTTAACTCTTCATCGACTGTTACGAACAGCACGCCTTTGCTATGCTGTCCGCTTCAATTGTTAGTGTATAGCGTATAGAGAGACAGACACTTCAATTGATTATTGTCCGCCGTTGGTTTTTGCTGTTGCTGCTTTTGTGCAAATGATTTACATTTCGTGCTTCACATAGTTGTTCTTGTTATTCCGCTTCTTGTCTTCGTCTCTTCATGTACTTCTTGTTCTGACTCTCTCTCTCTCTCTTCGGCATGGCTTTGGTATTCGGCAAACCTGAGCGCAGTTTGGCTTTTGTTGTCATTTGCACTTTTGATTTCATTTGAAGTTGTTCGTTTCGCTTTTGCTTTTATTGCTGTTCGTCTTGCTGTTGTTGTTGTGGCTCATTTGTTATTTTCTTCACTTTTGTTTGACTTATCGCTGTGCATTCTGCGAGCCACTCGTTCTATGGTGTCTGCCGAAAAAAAGAAGAAGAATAAGAAGCAAATATGTATAAGAGAAGGTAGCATCAGTTATTGCTAATCATTTGTATAAGAGAGGAGGGGGTAGGATTTGTGTTTGGCCTTTTGTGTCGAGGGCATACACAATTCTCAGCCCACACAAAGACGTGGCTGCTACTGCCGCTGATGATGATGATGATCATCCCTCTCTCCTTCTCTCTCTCTCTCTCTCATACTCAATGGTTCTGCTGCTGCTGCTGGTTCTATGACTATTCAAAGCACGTCAAAACCGCACAGCGCTCACAGATTAATTACGGCAACAGCTTTGGGAGCGACTTGAATCTGCCGGGGAGGTCGCCAGCCAAGTCGCCATGAAGTGCATTCCATTTATTTTATAAATTATCGCCACGAATTGTTCATGTGAAACGGCAGCAGCAGCAGCAGCAGCAGCAATAGTAACAACATGGCAAGTTTTTCCAGCGAGCGTCCAGGGGTATATCTGACAATAACAACTGTATGAGACAATATGGCTCTGCGCACGGCAACAACTAGCGCCCCGTGTCCACTCCCTGCCTACAACTATTGCCCCGCCTCAATGGCTAGTCGGCACCAAGCCGCCCACATTTAAGTCCGCCATCTTTTTGCTTCCGCCGTTTGCCTCGTGCATCTTAATTACTTTTGTTTTCTCTGCTACTTCTTCTTGTTCGTCTTTCCTCTGATGCTCTCACGCGCTCTCCGCCCGCTCGCCCTCTCTCGTTCTATATGTGTGCTATTTGTGTGTTTGCGACTACTGAAAATTTCCACAATCCAACGAAATTCAATGAAAAATACTTATTCAAATGGCAGCAGCGACTACTGAGGCAGCAAAGAAGGCTGTAAACGAGCCAACACAAGCAGCAGATACAATAACAACAACAATAACAATTTCACAGATACATTTGTGTTGGTTTTTGTCGAACGCTTCGCTGGCTGCTTTGCACTTGAGATTCTTATCGTTGGCTGGCCCAAGTTGATTTTGATCTTTACAATGCATTATGCAAACAGAGAGTGCGATAGACGAAACAGTGAATGTGAATGGGAATGTGAATGGGAGAGAGCGAGAGCAAGCACATGACATGAATACATACGTATATATGACACTTGCTCTTTCTCTCATAATAGTTGCGATAGCATTTAACTTACAGACTCTTTGTTGTGGTCGCAGTTGTTGTTGCTGCTGCTTCGATGATTGTTCTTCAAGAACAGTTCTATTTGAGCTGCGTGCCGCCAGGGGGCGCACTAGATTTGGCCACATAAATCGTGCAAAAAAGCAAACGAAATGAAATGAAAAGAAGTCCAACTACTGAGGGTAGAGTCTGAAGTGCACAGTGCTTAAGTCTCATTAGAGATACTTTAGTGTCAAGCCGGTTCGACTCCAGAGTCCGAGTCCGCGTCCGAGTCGCAATGATGGCCTGACCTCGCTTTGACTTGGGCTTTATAAAAGACGCAGATTAGTAATGCCCTCAAGAGTCCACATCTAAGTGTGTGCATTAGTGTCTCTCTCTCGCTCTCTGTCTCTGTCTGTTTGTGTGTGTGTGGACTGTAATGTGTGTGTAAGTAGCAGCATAAAAGTGTCAGCTTTGAGATTTAAGAAAGCAGCTCAGCGCAAAGAGGCGCAAGAAAAAACCAGCGTTAAATTAGTGGCAATTGTGCGCGATATGAAGTAGCCGCCGACAGCCACTGTAGAGAGTGCTTCCACACACACACACACACACACACACACACACATTCCCTCACTCACACTGAGAACGTACTCGTTACTATTTATTTAGCTGGCATACATATGTAACTCTGCCGCTGCCGCTGCCATCGCTGCTGTCGCTGCCACTGCCTCTGCTGGCTGAGTTAGGGCAGGCAGCGCGCGCAGGAATTGTGTAACTGTAACCGTCAAGTGCTGGACGCCATTGTAAATGGCCAACGATTTGTGTGGCCAAAAGGAAGTTGCACCATCGCCACGACTGAGCACGAGCATGCGGCAGACATTTAAGCGGGACGACGCAACATAAGCACTCAAGCGACATTAGGCAGCTAACTAACTGCGCCCAGTCGCTGCTGCTGGGGGCGCACACAGCTCCAGCAGCTGGAATCAATAGCAATGGCCATAAAGCCATTTTTATGTAGTCTGTCTGTGTGTCTGTGTGTCTGCGAACTGCAGTTCTTAAGGCAAGTAAGCTTCATTTGGCAAATGTTAATAATAATTGTAATAGTCCACAATAATAGTTTGTAATGTTGATTCGATGAGTTGCTAAAGAGCGAGCCAATCACTGAGTGGGCAGTGGTTTGGAATAACAAGCAATTGTTGGAACTTAGGATTACTCCCTTGGGCAAGGTTTTAGTTAAGATAAATGAAAATAAAATGAACATTTATATCAAATATATATAAGATAGAGATAGAAAGTAGATAACGAGCAAATAAAATCCCTTTTGAGGTATAACAAAATTTAAGTCAACCAGGAACCAAACAAGTGATGAAGGCTACAAGCAATGAGCAAAGACCCATTATCTCTTATCATACGACTAACGTATATATATAATATATATAATTTATGTATGTATCTTTTAAAATGTATGAACTTCACATGCCTAGAGACACTGTCCGGGTGAGGACTTTGATTGACCGGACAGTTTTTTTTTTTTATACTTTACACATATTTATTAGGAATAGTGTTCTTTTCGAACTTTAATATATCTATATTCTTAAATCCAAGCCGTAGGCTTCACTAATGACTAATCTATAATGCAAAAATAAATAATTAAATTATCCTAGATCTTCAATATGTGCGCTGTTTGGCTATTTCTTGTAGACTTACTTATATTTATAAATGACTTACTTCAAATAAATTGCATAACATTTTCTGAACTTACTAGATTCATAAATTATTTATTCGATTTATTGATACATTCTCCACTTTAAGCGATTCCTCTCTTTCCGCATATCTTAGAAATGATCTTGATAAACTATCTAGTTTTTACCTTCTCGCTGAACAAACACTTATCCACATATGCAACCACTATGCCAACTAGCTGATTAGCTGCCGCACCTGCCTGCCTGCTTGCTTATCTGCACTCCAGGTGCTCGTGATAGACAAGGTTCTGGGCTGTGTTTGAGGCAAGGCCTCTTTGCTATATTTGGACCTCAAAGCAAATTTATGGCTAATAGCAGACGGCCCTTTTGCCCATGGACCTGCGAGAGCGTCGTGCAAGAGTGCCAAATGGCTGCTGCTATCTACATTTGTTTTCTCATCTTCGTCTGCTTCTTCTTGCTCTTTATCGTCATCGTCTTTTGTTTTCTTTTTCGGGCTTTAGATTTGCAGCCGGCACCAGAGGCTGTGATAAGCTGTTGGTCTACTCTGCTCTGCTCTGCTCTGGCCTGGCGTGGTAGCGTTTCTTATCACAGAACAGCCTCACAGATACACAATGCAAATATTGTATCAAATTGTAGCGCCTCGGCCGTTTATAAAACTGTCTAGAGAATCTTGACTATATATATATCTACATATATATGCTGAAGAATGCCTTTTTGCATGACCCAAAAAGAAAACGAGCCAAAGTAGACAAATTAAACAAACGTTGGGCAGACATTAAACAAAGCCAACAAGTCAGACAGCGCCTTGAAGTGCTTCAATCCCTGCTGCCCACATCGCTGGCCATAGCCGCAACTTCTATTTCCGTGGCATCATCATCATCATCATCATCATCATCATCTGGTGTTCTTCTGTAGTTGCTTGAGAGGCATCTTCTGATTGCCCATTGCTGCTGCGCTCGCCTGTTGCCTCCCATTCGTGCCACTCGCTGTGGCAGCGCACCAAAAGCAGGCCAACTAATAAAGCTGATGCACTCTCTCGTACTGAACACACAATTGAGTGTGGCCAGGCGACCTGCGATCAGCGTGCTAAGAACTGAAAGTCGTCTTGTATATATATATATATATATATATATATATATATATATATATATATATATTTATATACACATATACACATATATTCAGATTATACATCACGCATGCAACATTACTGCTTTTGTAAAAGTGTATGTAACACGCAGAAGGAGGCGTGATAGACCCCATAAAATATATTCTTTTATTTTATTTTTATTTAAAAGATATTGACATTCTTTGGGTCAACTAGCCTACAAAAAGTACAGAGAATTTTTCAAATAGTATCACCAACCATCAATATATAGTCTTAATCAGAGAAACGAGCTTAGCCGATTTAGTCCTGTCCGCCTGTCCGCATGCTTGAACGTGTCGATCTCAGAAGATACAAGAGCTAGAGACTTGAAATGTTTTCTTTGGTCCGTGTATATCGCGCGCAGTTTGAGTTTGTTTCCAAAATTGATAACAACTATCGTTTTTTGTTATCGATTAAAATCCTTATTTAAAAACAGCTAAACTGATACATTCCATATCTTTAGGGCTAGTGTCTTTTAATTTTAAATATAGATTAATGTGTATTTTATAGAATTTCGGTTTTGGTTATATTCCAATTTGTATTTACCTTCATTAAGCTGATATAAAATGATATCAGCCACGTCTGTATATCTAGGCTCCTATATGCTCCTATTACGTTTGCTTAAATAAATCGATAAGTATTTTTGTTGGAATGTTATGGATAAAAACCTTTAGCCAAAATCAGCTTTAAAATTATATATTCCACATCTTTCGAGCTACTCTCTAAAATGTGGCATATATATTCATGTGTTTGATGTTCTCTTTAGTTTTAACAAAGTAAATTGCTATGTATATAAATTTAATATTTATTTTTCTTTTCATGTTCCATATATTTGTCTTATATTTATTTTCTTCAGCAAATTACTTTATACAGAGTCTGTCCCCACAATCCGAAGCCATTTAATATGTAAAAGCTTTTCAATCAGAGAAACTTTAATTAAATTAAATTCCTTGCCATTTTGTTGGCGTTTTCAGTTTTCTTTTGCTTTCTCTCTCTCTCTGTTTTTTTTTTTTTTTTTTTTTTTAACATGCCAGCAGCTTTGCGAGCCTGCGTCAAGCCATAATTAGAGCAACAACATGTTGCACGGGCAAGGCGAGGGGGAGGGCGAGGGCGAGAGCCTTAACCACGTCGTCAGTTTCAGGCCTGCCACCCGCAAATAAAAGCATTAAATGCTTTGTTAGTGGCTTCATGGCCGTATGGTCCCATGCCACACACACACACACACACGCACACACAGACACCTTGCCATGGCGAAGCGTGCAACGTGCTGGCCATTCATTTATTCACTCATTAAGCGGCAGCCATCGCAGCTGACGCCGCATGAGCTCCACTCGCGTGGCAAGAAGTCAGAGTGGGTGTCGCCTCACACAATGAAGTGCCAGCTGTCTGGACATTTTGTGGCAGCAACATAATTTTTATTACACTGCCTGCGGCTTTTATGATTATTATTTTTTCGGCTCTAGTATTAATTTCATATTTATGCAACATGCAGGGCAGCTGCTGCTGCTGCTGCTGCTGCTCCTGCTGCGGATAAGGCCTAACATTCAATGTCTGGCTCGCTGTGTACTTCACCTTGTGGCCGACTAAGGCTTAGATGTGGCATTAATGTTGCGGAACAAATGAACTTTGCAGCGCATAAAAATCGACAGAGTAAAATCTCCCCCGCCCCCTTGTCCCCTGCTTCCATTGAGAAAACCTTGAACAAGTTGGCACTTCTTCAAAGCGTCAAAGCGTCTGTCGAATTAACCTTGAAATACGAATAACATTTTATCGAAGACTCGCGACGCATTTTAATTGAATTTAATTAACTTTTTACTACGCCCGATACTTTGAATATGGGAAAGCGACAACGACAACAACAACAACAGCAACGATGACGACGTCGACAAAGCTGAAGTTGACAATGAAGCCAGCGACGCATGCGCGCAGACTAATTGCTGAGCGAGCGACCGCAACGACAGCAGAAGACGCCAAACAACAACAAACATAGCAACAGAAACAACAACAACAACAGCAGCAGCAACAGCAATTCTAACAATGGGAACCTGGACAATTGGTGGGCGGACAGACCTGAAACAATGGGCTCTGTCCATGGCTATCCCAGCCAAATCGTGCCTAATTAAATAAGTACTTTGATGGCCACGGCCGCAGAGAGAGGAAGAGCGGAATTGTGGATGTCTTAAATGCCAAACGATTATTGTTAAACAACTCAACACAACAAACAACCAGCAACAAGTTGTTGCATTTAAAAAACAATTTAAAATTATAAAACAATTTTTGTTAATTTTTTTAAGAATGCAAATGAAAGCCGGATTTTGATTTATATTATTTTATTTATTGATTTACATTACATTTATGTTTCCACATATTTGTTAAGAATTATTAGTGTTCATCAAATTATTATTATAATAATTATTATTATTATTATTATTATTATTATTATTATTTTTTTTATCTCGTCCATGGTTCATTAAAAACATTAATTTTTCTAATTGAGCTTTAAACATACTCAAAATTAATTAATTAATTACATTATTAGTGTGTCTCAATATTTTTACAATTTAAGAGTTCAGGACTTATTGTATGCCGTTTTTACCATGGTAAATTAATTTTCGGGATTTGATATATTTTGCAAAAATGTGTATTAGGCGAAAATATGAAATTCTATTTATTTGTATTTATATTTTATTAAACTAAGTTTTAGATTCATTATAAATTTCTAGACTCATTGATGATTTGGCTTTATTTATAACTTTACTTTTAGCTACTTGCATACTCACACGCGCACACATATACATATATGTCTTCAGGCACATTTACAAACACATCTTCTTTTTCTATTTTTCTACAATCTTCAGTCTATGCTAAATTCATTCTTGCATAACTTCCGCGTTCATTGTCTTACTATTTGGAAAGGTTCTCATCAAAATAATAATTTTTAAATCCATGCAAAAAACAAATATCGGACTAAGAATACTTAGTTGTTATTCTAAACCAGTTATTAAAGTTACTCCACATGAGCAGAAAAAGAGTCATTGAGCGAACAGCAAGAAATATTTAATAAATATGGATATAATTACATAATAATGACGGATAATAAACACCCCCAGCATTTACAATTTGGTTAAAAAATATATTAATTTTTGGGTTATTTCTCTTGCTTTCTCTCTCTCACTCTCTGTACTTACCTCTTTCCTATATATTTATATATTTATTTAATAGTGCCATATATTGAAAAATCATTTTGTCATTTTTTTCTTTATTTATTTAGCGAGATAATCAAAATTAGCTTCTTGGAATAAATCTTACATTACAAGAGAATCACCTAGAAGGGCTCTGTTAAAAAAAACTCGAACAAAAAGCACAATTCAATTCAGTGAAGCTTTTCATCTTTGACTTATGCCAGCTCAACATCAAACATATTATACCTTAATATTCCAATATCTAACTTCACCTAATCATCCCTGCACAGTTTCCCTCTGCAGTTTATTCAAACTTTCGAAACATTCTGTCGATACAAAATGCATTTTAATTGTGCAAAAATTAGTTCCGAGCTTGCTCAATCGCTTGATAATGCTTGGCTTTTGGCAAATCTGCAATTAGTCTAAGAGGCTATCAAATGGCTCGAGTCGAGTATTATGATAGTGGAATCCGGCTGATGGCCCCGCCCACCCATAAAACACAGTCCCCAACCCAGTCGAGCTGACAATCAGTGTGATTTATGCTTCACCCCAAAACTGCAGTCGAGTCAATATTTTAGTCCACTGCAGTGTGCTTATTCAATTTCAATGTGCCTGGAGAGCAGCCAGCCAACGATACCTCTATTTGAAGTGCCAGGGACGGGACAGAGAAAGCGAGAGAGAGAGAGAGAGAGAGAGGGAGAGCGAGCGAGTTGACCTTTGTGGCCGATGCAAACAACTTGAGTGCGATAGTGGGGCGATGAACGTTCAGCCATGTGAAAGACAAACCAAATCCAAATGAATTAAGTTATGGTTATTGACATTTAATGCACACATTGGCTCAAGCTCAGAATCACATTTGGAATCCGAATCCGAATCCGAATCGGACGCTCCAGACTCGAATTGGAACATTGCCGCTGACAGATGAGCGTTGACCGATGGGGCTGGGCTTTGGGCTGGGGTTGAGTTTTCTAGAGTGGAGCAGAAATCACACACACTCATACATACATGCGGCACCTGGCCCGCCTGTGTGTGTGATATCTACAGGTAATTGTATTCGTAGACGACTGCTGCTGTAATCCAACTCTCGCTCTCTCTGTCTGCATTTCAGCACAGCTGCATTTGAGTGCTGTCGAATGACAGAAGAGACTCGAGCACGCGGCTTGTGTTTTTGCTTTTGGCATAGCCAACCGAGTCCACTGCAAGCAGTTGGCACAGGTATTCAATTAAGGCAACCGAAGACTGGACGAACTATCAATTCTAGAAATTCTTCGAGCGTGTGCAATAAATGCAGTAACATTTATTTGCATAGAATGTAGCTTTGAAAGGCGAGAATGGCTAATGACATTAGAGCATTGTACGAGCTATGTTGATTCATGATTTTCATGAACAGTATAGCATGGAATAGTCAGTATAGCCACTTGATTAGTGGGTAATAAGTAAGTAACGCAATGTAGTCGTGGTCCCTTCTTTATCTTTATAGAATCTAATAGATTAATCTTGCGTCTATTTTAGTAGATATATCGGAGATTATCTCAGTCAAAAGCTTAGTACTTTTGTACAGTATATTTTTAGTTCTTGTACTAAATTCTTGTACAACTCTTGTGCTAAAGTCTGAACTAAAAATATTTTAATGCACAAACTCATGTGCTAAAACTGATCTACTGATTCTGCTGACTGCTGCAGCTCTTGTTCTTAAATGTATGTTCTAAATCTCTTGTCCTCTGGTGTTTAGGCTCTTTGAATAAAGTTCTTCTACTAGAACTAAAGTAGAAATGTACTAAAACTCTTCTCTTCGTGTTCAAACGGCTATTCTTAAACTTTATCTAGTAATAAAACGATTTTTCGAACACTGTCAAAGCCCTTATATTCGAATTATTGTACTAAAACTCTACTACTCTAATAACAGTTTTAGTACATGCCTTTTAGTACGATCTTTTAATTACAAAGCCTTTACTGCCAGATTGTTCGTATAGACACTTCAATAAAAATATTTCTCACCCTACACGGAAACTCTAGCTTTACACATAATAAGAAAACATGTTCATAAACATCTGACTACTATATGATATGCCTTGGTAGATATTATTTATGATAGAAGATAGGTATTACTATCAATAAGTGGAAACTGTCAAAAGATGTGGCGAGGCCGTATATTGATTTCTTCAGAGTATCTCGGTATATTGATATCTTTCTGTTTGCCAGATTTAATCATATATCAAATCTCAACATGTGGCGAATATAGACACAAATGTTTGTGAATAGGGCTTAATACAATCCCTGTTATATAACAAATTTATAAATAATTGAACGTCGTAGGTAATTAAAAAAAATATTTAAAATTAATTCATTCAAATATTTTTCATTTTGAAGCTGCATTCATTACATTAAAAAAAAAAAAAAATAAAAAAAAAAATATATATACCAATAAAAAATTTATATATATAATATATAATATATAATATATAATATATAATATATAATATATAATATATAATATATAATATATAATATATAATATATAATATATAATATATAATATATAAATATAACAATAAAAACTGTATATATTTTTCTAGGATTAAAAAACTATAAATACAAATATTTTTAGATGTATATAATGTTTTTACTGTTATCTATTTTGTTTTAAACGTTTTTTCTTCATCTTCTTTCAAATTTAGTAAATTTTTATTGAAATATTTTGATCATTTATTAAAGAAAGCTAAAAAAATTTGGAAGAGATGCTCGAGTATTACCTAGCATTATAAATCAAGTCAAGGTTTTCCTAGTTTTGATGTTGTTTTAATATTTGGTTCAAATTCTTGTAAATTTAAATATTAAAACATTCAATTTACATAATGTACTTGAGCAGAGTATGAAAATGCCACAAGTGTCAGTTGCAACAGGCGCAAAGGCAGGCGCCCCAAAGCAACTCCAAGCGCCACAATCCTTTGGGGAGCTGCAGCTCTAGTTCAAAAACTATGCAGCGTATTGAATGGGTAAGAACGAGGCCGCAGAGATCCAATCGAAGCAATAAAAACGAGACCGGGCGACCGAAAATGAAATACCGCAGGTGACTGACGCATGCCACACACACACACATATATAGTTCTGTTTTTTTTTTTTTGCAGCCATAATTTACATATTTTTTTGCCCAACGACCTGAAAAGTAGCCTGAACAACGAACAAAAAAAAAAAAAAAAAGAGATAAAAAAAATTAAACAACAAAAAAGCAAACAGAACTTTTTCAGCTTTTGTTTTGGGATGCACCTTTTTGTTGTTGTTGTTGCTCGGAGGAGGTTTGTTGAAATTGAAAACGGCGTTGATTATAATGTCAATACTCATAAAAAATAAAAGTAAAAAAAAAAAACAGTTCGCGACACTCACACACACACACACACACACACACACAGGCAGACAGTGTGGACGACTGACAGGCAAAAATATCTGCCTTATAGAGCTGGATCTCTCTCGGCTCTTGGGTGCGGTCAAAATTGGGCTTATTTTGTTTTGCTTGCTTGCGCTTTTGTTGTTGTTGTTGTTGTTTTGTTCGTTTTTTCCGTTTTTTGCTTCGTTTGAGATACAGATACAAATGCAAAGCAAATGTATGTTCCATGTTATTCATTGGCACTTTCATGGACATTACTAATGTTTTCTTTGCCTCACTTTATTATTGTTGTTGTTGCTGTTGTTGTCGTTTGTCGCTATTTTGGCGTGTTTGTTGCTGCCCTGACAAAGGGTATATTGATTTGGGGCAAGCTGATAAGGCAGCCGCGCTGTGCATGAGGCATCGCATTGAATCTAACGATGCCTAAACGACTTTCAATTTATAATACATTTCTTTGGCTCGTGAGTTCAATGTTCTCTCTTTGTCTTTATATTTGCTTTCAATATGATGGGATTTTCAATGTTGCGATGGGGGTTTTCTAAGTATTTATATTATTGCGATTTGGTTAAGAAAAAAAAACCCAGATAATGTATTAGTTCACATATTCTATACAGTGTATATGAGCATATTGTGATGATGTAATATTTTTGAGATGAGTTACTTATTCACTGATGAGCTGCATAATGGTTTATTATAAGGAAAATTAATCAATTTTAATATTGGCAGATATTCTCTATCTTTTTCTCTTGCTTTACTTTCTTTCTCGTTCGTTCTTTTTATGTATTTCTCTACCTCTCCCTCTCTTTCTTTCTCTGATTCTCTCTTAGGCCCATTGCTTCGCAATATCACTCTCCCTCTCTATCTTTCTCAACTTTTTTACTATCTCTCTCTCTCCTTCTCCTTATGCCTGCCTACATATCTCCGATGTATCGCCCTCTAAAACTCGTCTCTCTCTTAATCTCTTATATTTTCTTTCATTATTTCTTGTGAATCTGTCTTCCTCTATCACATTCTATGTTCTCTCGCAGGTCTATTCATTGGTAGTATCCATATTCCTATCTATCTCTCTGTTATTCTCTCTGTCCCTCTCTCTCTCTCTCTTTCTAAATCTTCTTCTATCTTTTTCACTTTGTCTCTCTCACTCTCTCTCACTCTCTCTCTCTCTCTCTCTCTCTCTCTCTCTCTCTCTGTGCACGCCTACATGTCTCTGTATGTCTCGTTCTCACTGTCTATTTCTCTCTTTCTACAACTCATGTTCTAAAAAACTGTGTACTAAAATCCTTGAACTAAAATGATTTCATAAAAACTTTCGTGCTCTTGTCCTAAAACTCATTCATTAGTGCATATATAAGGAACAGATATATGCATCTTAAAATTGGGTCTCATTAAGCAATATATGATTTGCGGAAACTTGACTTTAATCATTTCAAGAACTTGAATTAAACTTAATATATCCTACAGTTTGAATTTGAGTTAACCAAAGCTGAAATGAATTACAGACCTCTGCAAGAGTATCAAGTGTTCGTTCGGCTCTAAATGAGCTAGCAACAACTACCTGTTGTTGTTGTAGGTGCTCTTGTCGCTGTTGTCCTGCGGCTGTCTCTCCGTCCGTCCGTCCGTTCGTCCGTTCGTCCGTTCGTCCATCCTTCAGCTTGTCTGTTTACCTGCTCGGGCAAGAACGAAGAGTCAAAAACTTAATGCGCTTTGGCATGCTTTTAGGCAATAATTCATGGATTAACGCCATTTGGCTTAAGCTGATTTCTTGGCCGCTTTTAGCGCATTTGATTTCTGGATGGAACCTCACCTTTTGGGTGCTGAGCATCTTTTATTTTCGGCATTCCTTGGACGTGACTAATCAACTTGCTTACCGTCCTGCTTACTTTTTGGGTAAAACACTCGCCCATCTTTGTCACGCCCCCTACTTCCCTCTCGCTCTTACTTTGTCTGTCTCTGATTCTCTAATGATCTCTCGTTCGCGATTTGTATGGCGATTTGTTGACCACAACAAATTGCATTCTGAGGCGCCCATAAATAACATTTGTAGCCGCTGTTGCCGTTGCCGTTGCCGTTGCCCTTGTGGTTGCTGATGTCCTTGTACCTGACTTTGGACCCGGCCAGCACGTGCTAAGTGCCAAGCTATGTGCAGTTGCTCATGGCTCATTAATCAATATGCCAAGTGACACTGCATGAAAGGGACGGCAAGTCTTTCTGAAGTAGATGGACATGCAGAGCTTTTGATTTATGCACTCCAACTTTTCCAGTATTAGCCGAGAAAAAATATCAAATATTTTATATGAAAATCAGCTTGAACAGTTCATAACTTTTTTCTTGTGAAGGGCAGGCACATACAATTTGCAGCCAGTTGAAGGCTGGGGAGAAATAACCAATCAGCCCTGTCGCCGCCCCTTTTCACTATGCTACCCCTGCCCCATATTCTGCTCTATAGCGCAACATTATACGCTCGCTTTGTTTTGTGCCGCGCCAGGCGAAATCCTTTGAGTGGGGCAAGGACGGGACACAGCTGCTTTTTGTGGCCGACTGACGGGCTCCCAAGTGGCGCTGCTGCTGTTGCTGCTGCTTTTGCTGTTATTGTTGTTTCTGGCTTCCGCAGCGCGAATTTCCGGCCATTGTTTCTCGATGCTCCCAGATGCTCGTCCTTATAGTCCTCAGTCGCCATTTTCTATTTAGCTTAAAAGTTTTATTTGCATTCAGCGCATTTAATAAGCGCTTACTGTACTTCATCTGCCATTGTTGGCTGTCACTGGCTTCGGCTGGATTTCTGTTGTATATTCATGCCTCAGCTGCAATAGTTGCCGCTCTCTCATCTCTCATCTCTCATCTCTCGCGTCTGGCGTCTCGTGTCTGGCTTTAATGAGCAAATTCGCTTGCGGCCGTCAAATCCAGTGATAAAGTTGTCACAGAGTGCAACTAATTATAACTGCCAGGCTATTAGCTGTGACAATTCCAGATAATTAAATGAGACATTAAAATCGATGTAGCTAATCAAATGCATGAACGCTTCATATGGTCTTAACATAATGTTAGGGCAAAGCAACAGAGGAGCTGTTAAGAGCGCCGCGCTATCTAACAGACGCACAGCAGCCGAATCAGCTAAACATACAGTGTAGTTAGTTGTTATATGAAATTGGGCTTTAGCGACGGCGACGGCGACGGCGACGGCGACGCCGGTTTAGCCTCTGGCTTTGCTACGCCGCTTCGTTTGGCTCGTGCGCTCCGCACACTGTTAACGCTGGTTTAGTTAGTCACTGCTTAAGTAATCATCATTTCGCTCTTTGACAGCGCACGAAGCTGTCTCGACGTCGCTGTCGTACACGAACCGTCGATTGACTTCGGCTTCGGCTGCTGTTGCTGTGGTTCGGCTGGCATGTCTGGTTCGGCTGGTCGGCCAGCCAGTGCTTCAGTTCTTCAGTAGCCAACAGAGCAGCACGCGGATGCTACGCTTCGTTTTTTTCTTGTGGCCTGCGTTTACAAAAGCACAAGCAGCAACAGCAGCAGTGAGCTCTCTTTGGATTTTGGCTCTTTAACTTTAAATTACACTCTCTGACGCTCTCACAGAACACTCGCACACACACACACAGTCGCACATAAGCACAACGACGACTGCTGCTGCTGCTGTTGTGCTGTTGGCTGCTTCTGCTGCTGTTGTGTGTTCTTGAGTTGGCGCTGTTATTGTCGTTGTTGTTGTTGTGCGGTGGTCTCGGTCTCGGTCTCTGTTTCGGTTTCGGTTTCGTTTGTCTGCCTGCTGCTGCTGGTTTGATTTTTGTGTGCTCCGCAGCGTCGTCGTTGTCGTCGCCGCCGTCGGCGTCATTGTTGCTCTGCAGCTGCGTTCGTGCGCTTTTTGAAAATAGTTACAAGATGTTCATCGAAGTGAGCAGAACGCCGGAGCGGTGAATTGGACAAGAAACCAGAAAAAAATAACAAAGTCAACCGCCGTCAAAGATATCGCATGTGGTTGAACTGTAACTGAAAACTGAAATATAATTTCAGACTGAAACAAGAAACAAAAAAGTGAACGCTGATAAAAGAATAAAAATAAAATTATGCGAATACACACATGCACATGCTAAATCATAAGCAAGTTCCAAGTTCCAAAATAAATCAAAAATCCAAATAATACTATTCAAAATTTGTGGCGCGAGTTTTCAAAAATTATCAACGCATCAGCATCAGCTTTAAAGTCCATGTCAAAGTAAAGTGCAATCCATGCGGAGCTGCTGTTGTTATTTTTAAATCGCTGACCGCAGAAAATTTAACGCTAAAAATAAAACAGACCAACAAAAAATAAATAGAAAAATAAAATTATAAAAGTAACAAATACAAAATAAAAGCAAACAAAATACAAGAAACAAAATAATTGAATAATATTGCAACGCGTCGAGTTTTCCTTTGGGCACTCGCTCTATCTCTATCTCTCTCTCTCTCGCTCGCCCTATAAAAATACCCACAAATGTAAAGGGTAAAAACTCGAAAGTGACAAACAACAACAACTGCAACAACAGCAACATATCGGAAAATAAAATGAAAAGTGCGTGCAGCGGCATTTTCCACATGTGAGTGAAAATTTTTTGTTAGTTTCATTGCCCGACGCTAAAAATAACGTGGCAAACATTTTTGCTAGAATTTTTTAAAGACACGACAAAAAAAATAAGGAATCAAATAAAAATGTAAATAAAAGTTAAATATTTTACACCAAAATTGAAAATAATCAACAAGATAATTTGTTGAATGTGTCCAAGTGAAGTGTAAACTGCGAATTGATAAACAATAAAAAATTTTGCATAAATAAGAAAAAAATACAAATTTAATAATAAGAGAAACATAAACAAAAGAAATGCAAATTTCAAATTGCAAATTGAGTTGAAAAGAAAAAAAAAACCAAAAAAAAAAAAAAAAAAAAATTGCAATTGAAAATTTGTCTGCTGCAAGGCGAAAACATTCTTTTTATTTGCATCTTCTACTTTCGTGCAACCTTTCGTCGTACGGCAACTCTTGGATAACACACACACACGCACATATACACACAGATATACATATATATGTATATCCAATTGCTGACAGTTTTCTGCATTAGTTTCACATTAAACTGCAGCGTGTGACAACTTCTTGGATTCTTTTGCATAGACGAACGAACGAACGAACATAAAGAAAAGCTTTTCTGTTTCTGCGGTTCTTCCTCTTCTTCCTCCCCCTCCTCTGTTTCTTTTTGTTGTAATGCGGAATATTTTGGATACATTTGCCGTGGCAGTTCAAGAAGGGTAAGAACCTTTTGTTAGATCTGCTTAAGACCGCACGCAATTTATGGTTCTCAGTGTCATTTATTTAAATTTTAAGTTGTGCGTGGCAAAGGAATACGTTACGTATACGCAATTTGATCGATGGCAAAAGTTCTGGATTGTCTCGATTGTAATTTGCAATAAATAGAAAATATAAAAGTTTATCCACAAACTGCTTTATTTGTATTCTTTTTACTATGAACTCATTTGATGTACTGGGATTTCTTTCAATTAATTATTTGAAAGCAAATTTTTCTTTGAAATTCGTTATTAGAATATTATTATATATATTATTACAAGCTTGTTCTGCTTCTTGTTATTCCATATTTAGGGATTTTCCAATTAATTATTTAAAACCCCGTTTCTTAAAAGTCCTCCAGAATTTTAACCAAGAATAGATAATATTAATTAATAGATATTATTAATTTCTCGATTGTCTTGGGACTTTTTAACAAATTGTTTTTAGGATTTCTTTTTAAAAATCCATTGAACCATAATATGATTTAAAGTATATTAAAGTATGTTCCATAAAATGATTGTAAAACTACGACATTCAATATTTTATTTTTCTATTTAAATATAAGAGCAAGTCAAATTCTAAATTTATTTATTGCAAATTAGAATTAATATAAAAACATAAAAATATATATATATTTTTAAAATTGTCTTTAAAATTGAATAAAACTTTAAATTTTGTTTAGGTTAAAAGGACAGAGAAAAAGAAAAAAAAAATATATATATATATATTTTTTTTTTTTTCATTTAAAATTTTGTATTTTATATTCATTTTTTTTGAGTAGCACAAAAATTGTAAAAATAATTTAGTAATTATTTTTTTTTAACAAAGCTTTGTTCTAGGTTAATGAAGCTTTGGCAAAAACGTAATCAAACGTAGTTAATCTTCCTCTAGTAATATTTTACCAAAAAACAAGCTTAGCGTTTTGCATACGTAAGAAAACTTAGTCTGCTTATGCAAACGAAATATTAAGTATACGCAACGTTAATCACTAGATTTATCAAGCAAATATACTAATTGTATATATGTAAATGCATGTCTGCATATATACATATGTTATTTCGCACCAACTTGATTGAGCATTTAAGACTAATTAATATTATTAGAAGCAGTTCTTAGAAGTAGCCTTTCCAGCGAACAACTAAGAACAACAAAAGCTTGTAAAGCCGAATGAAAGAAAAGAAAAGAAAGACGAGGCAAAGGCAGACCTGTGCACGTAACAATGAAAGCTGCGAGCAACACGTATGTGCATGCATGTGCGCGTGTATGAGTGTGCGTGTGAGTGTGCGTGTGCGTGTGTGTGTGTTTAAATATAATGCTGCTTAGCAAAGTGCTTTGGCCATATCTCATTACAAGCCCAAGGATCGTTGTAATCATCATCAAGACTTTTGTCTCGAATGCAGCACAAAGAAAAAGAAGAGAAGAACGAAAAAAGAAGGGAAAAAGCGAAATGAGAAATATATAAAAAGAACTTTTTCTCATTATCAAGAAGCAAGTGTTTTAAACTTTGTTGCCTTGAGAATGGATAGACGGCGCAGCAGTGGGTGGGATGGGATGGATGAGCTCACGCGCCCTCTCCCGCTCTCGCAAGCTGATTGGCCCGTCATTCAGGCAGTCAGTCAGGGCCATGGATATGGCCAGCTGGTGGTCAGTCAACGGGACGAGCGGCTCTTCAGACTTCAGTCAAGCGTCAAAAACGTGGGCCATAAAAAGCGCTGACAATTTTTACATCTGTCATAAATTGCGCGACACTCGTAAATCTATTTTCTGCATTTTATTTGTTTATTTGAAAACAACGGAAACACCAACAACAACAGCAACAACAGTGAAACAAGCACAATGGCAGTCGGCAAGTGGGCGCCTGATTGATGTGACAATTCCTTAATTAATTTGGGTAGGAAAGATGCGCTCCAAACGCATTTAATAAGCAGATCAACAGCTGTACGAGAAATCTCTCGCTCTTAGGGGTAATACATCAAAGTGAATTTTATGGCAGTTTATTCACATTCATTAGGGGCATTCCCCTGCCTAGACATATACCTATCTATCCATACATATATACAGAGTATATATATTTAACATATATAATTTAGTTATTTTCCCACGGCAAATTAGCTAACATATTTTGGCAATTATCAGTTGAAGCTACCAGAATATACTGATAAGCATGTAAACAGTAAATCTCTGTGTGTGTGTGTGTGTGTGTGTGTGTGTGTGCTTTTGTTTGAGGAGAGTTCACTGACTTTACCTTTATCATTGCGCTCTTCTGAGTGTTCAAACATTTGGCTCAACATTCTTCGCCTTTTCAGGCTGCGCTCTTCGCTGAGCTTTTGATAAGCGCAAGACGAAAATAAGAAAGAAAACCTCTTACAAATCAGAAGCATTTGCAATCTTTATTATGGCAGTTAGGTTGAGCGACAGGAATGTGAATGTGAAGACACCCTCCCTCTATCTCTGTCTCTCACTTTCTGTCTCTCTCTCTCTCTCTCTCTCTCTCTCTTTCTGTTACTCCCGTTCGGTTTTTATTTGTTTCGCTCTCCATTTTGTCTGCCGTCAATCGGGCTAAGTAAATATTCAGCGCAATTCACTTGCAGGTGGTTGACAGGCGATGAAAATAAGAAATTATGAAAGTGCAGTTGCACTCACAGATCAGAGATGTTGTAAGAAGTGGAATGCGAATGCAGATGATGGGAGGAGCAAAGAGATGATAGAATTGTCAGAAATTGCAAATTTCACCAATATCTTAAGTTCTATACAATTATTTATGTGCATAATATTTGCAGCGCAAAAAAAAATCCATATGGTTCATAATATGTTATCGTGGGCAATCGATATTTATCGCGAGCATTGTGCACAACTTACTGATTAATGAAGCATTCTTATAGAAGCTGTCAATTCATGCAATTTATCGATAAAATATGATACATTTAGTATGCATCACTGTAGAAAGAGTCGACATGCAATATATCGATATGTTTCGATTAACATATAAATGAATATCAATATCGACAAGGCAAAGAAAATCATTATCTATATATTGTGCCGATTAAGCTTTCATTTAAATTATATAGAGCTTCCGACTTTCCATATTTATCGATATGTTAATAACAGAATGCAGTTAGGCTCAACAATGCAGTATGATATAACATATGTTAAGTCACAGACTTATATAATTGGACTTGAATATAATTTAGTCTTTAATGTGGCCCAAATTGATGCCACAAAAGAATGAGGAAGTGAAAGAGAGAGCGTGCGTAGGAGTGAGAGTGAGAGAGTAAATATTGCTTGTTAGCATAAAGAAATATTTTTAACTTAAATATGCAAAAAATATTGCATCTTTTGGCTGCTTCGACTGAGGTTGTTGTTGCTGCTGCTGCTGCTGCTGCTGCTGCTGCTGCTGCGGGCACTTGTGCCGCCCACCCAATTAGCTTTTTGGCTGCTCTTTTTGTGTACTGCAGTAAATAAGCAAAAACCAAAAATTGTGCGCCATATTTCGCAGCCAACGCACATAAATAAGCTTTAGTCCAAAGCCAACTTGGCCGAGGTTGTTGTAGATGGATACAACGTGATGTTGTTATTCTTTTGCTGCTGTTGCCGTTGCCGCTGCCGCTGCGGCAGCGGCTGCTTGTTCTTCTAGTGCTGTTGGGTGGCAGCCACCAAAAGTAGCTGGCAAATGGCCAAAAAGGCATGGCCAAATGTGCCGCTGCTGCTGCCTCTGCTGCTGTTGCCATCTTTGAATTTGTTTTCAGTCTTGGCTACTGTTGAGGCCAATTGCGCTGCCGCTGTACTTGAAGATGGTATCCTCGAGTCGCAGCAGCAGCAGCAGCAGCAGCAGCAGCAGCAGCAGCATCAGCAGCCGCACTAATAAATAATTTTAATTGCATACACATTTGTTGCTGTTGTTGTTGCTGCTCCACTTTGTTGTGCAAAAGGCGGTCAAGAATATGCCAAAGATACCGCCAGCAACAACAATTTCAACAAATTCTCATTGTTTTACTTTAACACACACACACACGCACATACTTATTTTAGCTGCAAATTGAAAAACGTGTTCAACGACCAATTGGGCCCCAAGCAATGTGTGCGTGTGTGTGTGTGTGTGTGTTATCGGCCTCTGACGTGGCTCAAGCCCTCCAGTTGCCAATTGGCAATTGCCATTTGGGATTTCAGTTTCAGTTTCAGTTTCTCTTGGCTTTTGCTTTTGCCTTTGCAGTTATGGTCATGTTTACAGGGCAAACTTTTCGGTGCGCCAGCTGATAAGCCAGCTATGATGAGTCTTCAATCCTATGTCTGTCGCTTTGTCCGACAGGTTGTTTGAGTCATCGAACACGTCTTGCATATAAAGTCCGCGCCTCGGTCTGCCTCTACTCGTACACCTGTTATGCTGTCATAGAGAGATATGAACGCGTTCGCTGACCAATTGCTAGCATATTGCGCATACGCCTCGTTAAACGTCGCCTTCATTTCTGCTTTCTGCTGTCTTGGTCACGTCTTTAGCATGCACTTTGTGCCTGCATTGCCCCCCGTTTACCGCTGCCCCAGCTATTGCACACTGCACTGGGACGTGCGAATCGGAGACTAAAACTAAGCAAAACTATTTACCAAGTGCTGCGCTCTGGCTTCAAAAGTTCATTTAACACTACGCCAGACAAGCTTAGAAACATATACATATATATCTTTTTTCCAAAGTACCTAAAATTCTATATAAGTCAATACATTTTTCGGGCTTGACTCAAGTTCGAAGTGCAGTTAGATTATATAATAAGTTTAATTGGATTGTGAAATAAATAACTTACAATAGTAGCAAATAAATAATACAAATTTTTGAAATTGATGGATTTGCTGCCGCAGAAATTTAAATTTTAATAAATTTCATGAATAGAAAAAAATTCAATTAATTAATTTTTATAATAAAAAATAATACCTTAAAAAAAAAAAAAAAAATAATTAATATATATGATATAAGCAGGTCTATATAAATAAAGAAAAAATAAAGTAGGTTTAATGTTAATAATAATGAACATAAATATAATTAATATAATAAAATAAATAATCAAAATGCAAAAAAAAAAAAAAATAAAAATAAAAATAATGAAATATTATAAATTAAAAGAAAATTAAATAAAATTAAGAAGAAAAAATATATAAAATAATATAATAAAACAAAAATAAATAAAAATAAAATAATAAAACAAAATTAAATAATAATAATAAAACTAAAAATAATATAAAACATTATATAGTAAAAAGTCATACAAAATAATAATAATTATATTAGTGATAAATCACCAATGATATTAATGATAAAAAATATCATTGGCAACAATAAATAGAATCATGAATCACAATTTTTGTATAATATCCATAACAAAAACAATATTATTAATACGATAATTAACAAAAAGCTATACATAAGATTTTTGATTAATACTCAAGATGAGCCCTATAAAATGTAGATATATATTTTGCTATATCAATAGCACTCTATGTCTAATTAGAAATGAATCTGGAATAGAATTCTTATTTTTAGTTTGGCAATAAAAATCTGCATATGTATTTTTAGATTAACAATAATTTAATTAACAAAGCGCATGAATCGTCAACACTTAAAAAAAAATAAAATAAAGTCAGAATGATGCAAATGTATAACTTATATATCCTAGTAATTTATATTATGTATTTAATTTTTTGTTAATTTTCGTACATACGCTTTTTATACATAAACAGAAAAATGTGTGTTTGCAAAATGAATTTCTGTACCAGAGTTCATAATGTGGGCACTTGAAGGCGCTTTTCTCTTGCCCTTGCAACGCACAACGTCTTCTCTCTCCCTCGCCCTTGCTCGCTCTGCTCTCTCGCACTCTCGCTCCCTCCTCTGCAACGTCAGCGTCGTCGGCATTTATTGTTGCTTGTTATTGCGGCTCTCATTGCTGCTGCTGCTGCTGTCTCTGCTGCTGTTGTTGTTGTTGTTGTTGTTATTGCAGTGAGCTCAATGCGCTCGATATCTGCTGCCAATACACACACACACACAGACAGATGGACACACCCACACACACAGACAGACAATGTAGGTGCGTTGTATTTATGCGCCTCAATTCTGGGCCAAGGTAGTTTTTATCTTTCTACTCTTTTCGCGGCTCGTTGTTGTTGTTATTGTTGTCTTGTTTGCTTGCTTGTTTGTTGTTGTTGTTGTTGTAATTGCAATCCTTGAAATTGTGTTTTCACACACACACACGCACACACATACGTACGCAATTACAAACGCAAATAAGGCAATGGGCACATTTTTGACCGCCATTTATGCTGTCACGTCTTCATCCGCCTGCAACACGCACGCACTGAGAGAGAACGAGAGAGAGAGAGCGTGGGAGAGCGACAGAGAGAGGGAGATGGAGAACCTTGTATCCCTGCCTCTCTTGCTCTCCTGCCTGTCTGGCTTGCCTTCATTCCCTCAAGCATTCACAACTTTTATTTTGTTGTTGTTGTTGCTGTTGCTCTTTTTCACATTTATTTATTTAATTTTTGTTTTCGTTTTATTTGTTATTTTTGCTTTTATCTGCACGTTTCTTCTCTATTAGTCACATTTTTTTCGGCGCTTTCTGTTTACGAAAACAAAAAAAAAAAATCACAAATGGGATGTGTATACAAACTGTATATAGTATATGTAAAGTGCACACAGATACATGCATACATCGCTTTTATATGTGTGCATGTGTATCTGTGCAATCTTTTGTGGGCTCAATAATATCTACTATAAGATGTGTACTTTACAGCACATATGATATCATGCACAATGTTTATAGTTGATTTTCACTGTTATACGATATTAGATATGCATACATGTGTATGTATGTATGCAAACATATGTATATATAGATGTAGATAATTCTATGAGCATTCCCTATGATGTGAGTTACTAATAAACATTAATATAGCATATATGTGTATGTATATATGAATAATGATTCTATAAAGCAGGTCTAATTGGATTAGAATTAAGCGTTAAATGAACTTAATTTCATAATTAATAATAATATTTGATAATTAATAATATATAATAATTTAATAATAAATAATAATTAATATTTAATATAATAATATAAATAAAAATAATAATATAAATATAAAAAATAAAATAAAATAAAAATAAAAATATAATACAATTAGATATAATAATATAAATAAAAGACATTAAAAATATATGTATATATATATATATATACATATACTTAAATGTGTTTACTACAAAATAAAAATAAATAAAAATAATCTAAAAATGCATAATGATAAATTATATTATCAATAAATATGTATATATAAATGGAAATAATGAATTTTCATTGAACAATTGGTCTTGATCAAGTTTATGTATCTTATTAGAGTCGTTGTGCAAAAAAAAAAAAAAAAATAAATAAATAAATAAAAATAAAATAAAAAAAAATAATAATAAACAAAAGTAAATATATAAATATAAATAAAATAAGCAAGTCCTTGTAACAATAATAACTTTTAGAAGTTTTAAGAATTTTAAGTTTGCATTCAATTTAAAATTTACAAACTTTTATATATAAATATACTTTAATATTTTTCACAACTACAATTATTATTTAAGCAAAAAAAAAAAAAAAAAAAGGCGAGCCAAAGGCCTTTGTTATCTGCCTATTTTATGCAATAAATAAATAAATATATATAAAATGAGTATGGATTTTAGCCGCATCTCCTGCCAGACAATTAGTGAGCCTTTGATGTCCAGATATGCATTTAAAATATTTACACATTGAATTTCAATTGCGTTTCAAGCATTCCAGACAATTTTCCAATTGAAAATTGAAAATGTTGCCCATTTAAATTTTTGATGGCGCTTGCTCTGGTTTTATTTGAAGATGCCTGCTGCGAATTTCCATTACAACAATTGCCACTTGCAACAATTGGTTGCCAAGTCAAATGAATACAATTGCCATGCTGAGGCTGGGGCAGGGGCCACCCCCCTCTTCTGCTTTGCCTGCCCTCACACAGCTTTATGCCATTTGTTCTGCCACGCCCACCACCCTCCCCGCTTTATACTTTGCCAGCCGACTGTCAATGCCATTGATTTGAGTGTGCGACTTATGTTTGCCAGCTGAACGCCTTTCAGCTTCGCTTCCTCCTCCTGCTGCTGCCCCTTGCCGCTCACTCCGCTCTCAGTCTTATTTGTGCTGTTGCCTTTGCTGCATGTCCTCTAGTCCTCTTAGTCCTTTGGGTCTGCTTTACACTCGGTTCTCTTACATTTGCTGGGAAATCAATGGCTTCTCCTTGCTCCTCGTCTGTTCAGCCGCAACGTTGCCTTTGTCTCTGCCACTAGTTCCATGCCACAGACGTCACTCACACACACACAAACACACACAAACACACACATACACATACGCAGACATACATGGACTGCCTGCATCCTGGCTAAAAGTGCAAAGAAAAGTGTTCACTGTGCAAACTTTGTTGCCAGCTTGTTTTACTTAAATTTGTATTTGCCACGTACGTGTTGCAGGCAACTCGGCTTCATCTAAACTCCTTCTGGGCCCCCGTCTACCGCAGTCATCTGCTCGTTGAATTTTATAAGCCCAACTTACTTATCCAGCCTGCCAGCCCGTTAAAAGTCTAGTTATTTCTTAGTTTCATTGTGTTGGCCTTAACAAGTTGCCCGAACTTGCTCAAGAGCTATTTTTCCACTCCTTCTGCTGAATATATATTTATGGATATATACATATATATATATACAACGCTTATAAGGATTTTGAATAGCTGCGGCATCCAAAGCTTTGCTTATGCAACATCCATGTGAAATGAATCTTGATGCTGATGCTCATGCATATACGCATAATCTATAGCTTCACTTCGTTCTATCTCTTTTCCTCTCTCCATCTCGCTCCCTCTTTCTCTTTATGCATCTAGACGTCTCTCAGTCCCATGTTTGTTTGTAGATCTGGCTGGAGTCCCTTGGGGCCTTGTTTAGATTTATTGCTTTTTCGCTTTATTCTCGGAGCTCTTTTCACTTGATAATTGATGAATGTTGTGAGTGCTGCATGCGCACTCACACACACACACACTCACACACACACACATATAGCACATATACATGCATATAACAAAGAGGACTCCACATTTCATAGCCGTATTTGAGTTTCGCTTTGGACATTTGTTTATTTGCATGACAAATGCTTAGAGATCAGTCAAAAAAAATAAATAAATAAATAAATAAATAAGTAAAAAAATAAAAATAAATAAAAAAATAAACAATGACAAGTCAATCAGTGATTCAATTAAGTCAAGTGCAGCATACACGTGCGCCACATTTGATGTCAGCTGAGAAATCATTTGCTGCTTCAGCTTCAATTGCGGTTGTTTCGAAGCACCTGTCCTGCGGCACAGACCAAAGCACGCAATGCCGCAAGGACACGGCAGGACGATAAAAAGTCTGGCGTGCCAAAGACGTGCCAAAATGCCAGCTAAGTAGGCAACGGCAACGGCAACGGCAACGGCAACGGCAACGGAAAATCAAAATCTGTCACAAAATAAATGTCAACAAACAAACAATGTAAAACACAATTAAAAATGCTCCAGGTGCCAAAGCAAGACCAACAGATATCCTAGAAAATAACATAATAGAAATTGTATATAGAAGAAAATCGATTTTCGATTTCGATTATAAATATTCATGACTATCCATAATGTGTATTCAGAATCATAAATTAAAATAAATAAAATATAAAGCAAACAATATATAGAAAATAATATCTAGAAATAAAATATGCAAAAAAAAAAAATTATTATCTAGAAAGGAAATATGAAATAAAACAAAAAAATTAAATTTAAAAATTAAAAATTAAAAAATTAAATATTTTATATAATATAATAATATATGAAATGTGAAATAATAAAAAATATTTAATATATATATATATATATATATATATCAATGAGCATGAAATTTAATTATAAAATATATCAAAAATAAAAAAAACATATTAATTAAAAAAAATATATAATAATAATAAGAATAATTTTTAAACATATAAAAAATTAATTAAAAAGTAGACAGAACAATATATAAAAAATATGGAATATCAATTTATACAAAATTAAATGTAAAAAAATAATTTATAAAAAAAAAGTTTTTTTTTTTCTTAAATTTAAAATAAAAATACAAATGTTGAAACTAATAATTTGGTAACATAGATAATTAAAAATACAAAATATGGGTATATAGGTATTTAAAACGTAAGCTACAAAACGAAAAATAGTATTTAATCCCAAACTAAGTCCAAACTAAGCCAAGCTCTACGCAGAGTTTCACTTCGCTGCGAGATCAGTTACCTATTCATATGCACACCCATTCACTTGCCGATTACAGGGTATTTCAAGTTAACAACAACAACTGTGGTATAATTTAATAAAGGCGGCAAACAAATATCTCACGGGGGCGATACAGCGCAGTGCAAACTCGTAGACAGTTGTTTATTGTTGTGTGCGTGTGTGTGTGTGTGTGTGTGTAAGAGTGTGTGTAGGTATGTATTACTGCGTAAATGATTGTCGGCGCCTGCTGATGATAAGTGTTGCGTGTTTTGAATATAGGACTAGGGTACTTGAGCCCACTTACACACTCATATACTCACACACACACACACACACACGCACACACGCGCTCAGATTGTCAGACAAGCTTGTATGGAGCACGCCCTTCTAATGACAGGGCTGGTGAACTTCTCAAGTTGGGGCTTGATTATGATGTGATATAATGTAACACTTGGCGGGGTTATTTGTCAACGCAAAGTGTCATTTCAGCCAAAAAAGAAAGAAGAAGATATAAATGAGTCTCTTGCCTTGAAGCAAAAGCAACAATTGGCACAGAATTTCTTAAAGCCTTCGAGGCTTGTGAACTGCACTAAGATTAGCTGAAGCTATCGAAATAGTTGAGGCATTTGTTTAGCTTAAAGCTGCATTTCATTCGCCCATTATCAATATTCCTATTGCTCTCAATGAATGGGCATTCAATGCTCCACGCTGAAAAAGAAAGCACGCCTCATTTGTTGCGTATTGGGAAAGCACAGCGAGTAGAGCGAGAGTTTTATCAGCTCTCGAACGCTGTTCAGTTGCTGCCATCAATCATCTGGGCAACATGCTGCACGCCCACCGCCCTTTGCCGCCCACTCGCTTCGATGTTCCAATCAAAACAGCAAATGTGTCGAACAACAACATATGCAAAAGGGACAGCCCAATCTAAGGTTATAGCCGCCATATGTACACCGTGCGCCTAAAAGGCTGCAGCAATTTCGTTGATTAGTCCGGTGTCTGCGGGAATTTCGCTTCGTTTCGTTTCTTGCCAAACTCCTCTGGCTGCTCACCTCTCTGCCGACCTCTACCTCCCTCCCTCCCTCCCTCCCTCTCTCTCTCTCTCTCTCTCTCGCTCACACTGTGTTGCTGCTGGCTATTGCCACACATAAAAACTAAACGTCCTACCAACGCTCGCGCACACTCATACACATAATTGATACACACACACAGACACACACACATACATGCTCATGTCGCAGTAACAGCATACGACGCTTAGGAAGTTTTCCTCGCTTTGCAAATCCCTTCTTTTTTGATACACTGGAAAAATGCTGAAGCTATTTGGTTTGCTTGGAGCTTCAGCCAGGTCTCATTCTTTTTTTTATATTTTATATTAAATAAACATGTTTTTCTTTTTCAATATTTTTTACATTGTAAATACAAATATTTGCATTAAAATATTTTCTTCAATTTATAAATTTAATTTTGTAATATTTTATGCTACCAAAAAACTTTAAGTGCATCAATGCAAAATCTATAAAAATAAACAAATTTGACATGCCTATTGAAAAAACATTTAAAAGCGATTAAGTAAAGGGCCTCAAATCATTTCATCTGCGGAATATGCTGTCAATTTATTAAAATTCATGTTTGTTAGCCAGAAACTGAGCCTGGCTTGTTGCATATGTTGGAGACAGCTTGTTCTTTAGCAATCAATCAAATATTTTAGTTTGATATAGCCAATGTGGTATGAGCTGGAAAATTGTTTTACAGTGTTTTAGCACGTTGCATAAAATAAAGATATATGTATATTTTCAATTGTTCAAATATGTGTAATTTGATTTTTGCAAATGCTGAAAGTTAAATTAATATTTTGCATATGCATTCCGAAGTTTTGTACACATTTTTCAGTCTCTCTTAAAATACAAATTAGAATACTTTTATATCTGGATTTTGTGTATAAAAGTAAAGTTCATAACTTTTATCAGCAAGTCATCAAAGCTAAAGCGCATTCAAATTTCGCATATTTTTGACTGTATTCTGCGTGTGTATGTGTGGCTGGCTGCTGGGTTTTATGATTACTAAACAGGCCCTAATGCACACACACACACTCACACACGAATGTATATAAATATATATATATACATATATTTATTTGTATACTGGCAGCATCGCAACCTTCGTACTTGGCTGCCCTTAGCTGTTGGGCACCTTTTTGGCACAGGTGCACACTGATATATGGCAAGGGCCAAAGTCGTTTCGGGCTGGGGTCCTCTGATATATGTTGGCCACGTGGCAGGCCGTGCTGGCCGTGCTACAGCCGAGATACCATCGCAGGGAAGACCACCACACACTGCCAGCACCGCAGACGGCACCGCAGCCACCGCTGCTAGCCACCTTGTTATTTTGGCAGGCGCGCATTTGAGTTTCTAATCAAGGTTATTTTATGCCTGCCAAGCGCGTTCTTAATGCCCAAATTACATTTTTAGTTATCGTTCTTGGCTGTGGCTCTCCCTCTATCGCTCTCTCTTTCTCTTTCTCTTTCTCTTTCTCTTTCTCTTTCACTTCTGTTGCTTGTTTGTGTTTGAGGCTTGTTGCCGCCTTTATGTGGGCGTCTTGCGGCTGCCATTTGGCATGCTGCTGCTTAACATTTTGTTGGGCAATCTAAGCGGCTTTTTGGCAACGCGTCGTATGCGTGATAAATTCAAGTCGCTTTCGCTTTATCCCTAATGTGGCATGTTTAGCCATTTGCACACACACACAGCAAAAAAGAGAGAGAGAGAGAGATGGAGAGAGGGTTTTGTGGCCGCCAGCTAATTGGAACCGAGCACAGCGCTGAGAGCTCTGCATCCGGTGCTCTGTCGTACAATAACAAAAGCCAATGACAATTGTGTGCCAAGACAGGATCCATTATCGTTACAGTCAGACAAAAGGCGTGGCACTGCTGCTTGCCTTGACTTGTTGGCTGCGAGAGCACTTTACTCTGCTGCAGTTGGCTGCATATGCTGCCGCATCTATTGCCAGCCAAAAAAAAAAACACGATTATTGCGATGTTTGTTGTTGTTGTTGTTGTCGCATGCAAATCGCTTGCCCAACCAATTAGTATTCACAGTAACATTTAAAGTGCCATAAAACACTAGACACACATGTGTGTGCGCGTGTGTCTGTGTCTGTTTGTGTCCTGTTTAATGGACTCGACTGGATGATGCTATTCATCATCAATCAATACAACGATTGCGCCGTCGCTGTATTCGGGTCAAAAGAGTTTGTCAAACGAGCGACGCTGCATTGACTGTCTATGCAGCTCTCTCTGTATATATATATATATATATATATATATATATATATATATCTGTTTGTGTTTGTGTATCTGTGCAGAGCACTTAATGCGGCAATAAGCAAGGATACGAATACATGACAACATGCATATCTGGGCCATTGGCATTAAGTGCTTGTCAATTTGCATTGATTTGACACTCTTTATAGTTGAATATTCAAAAGATGCATGTAAAAACACTTGAATATGTTAAAGAGCATAAGGTAGTGTTATAGACTGAAAGATATACGCCAGTTAACCTAGGGCTGGAAATTTTATAGTAGTTGCCCATAATTTAAATACAAATATATATTAGCCTGCTCCATAAAATGTGTTTTAGGAATTATGGAAGGGATAAAATTGCAAAATAGCTAAAAGTAGCTATAGCTATAGCTGTGCCATAAATATTGAATTTATTGTTCAATAAACATACTAAAAATAAAACGAAAAATCTAAACAGCCGAAGAAAATTTCGCATAATCAACAGATAATCAGAAATGCCTATATACCATGTCAATGACTAAGCATAAATACGGATAATATTATTACTGGTCTTTACCAATTTAAACTGTTCATTTATAATAAATATATATATGCAAATTTGTTTAAAAATCACTTTAATATTTATTAATTAAATATGCTTCCAGCAGCTCAATTTAAAAAATATTAACATGCAAAAATATGAATAAAAAATTTGCCATAAATTCATATCAAACATTTTCACAAAATGAATTTAGCCCTTTTCACTTATATACTATATACTATATATAATATATACTATATATTATATCTGCTTACTATCTTTACAGCTGACATGTTCAAGACGAGCGCAGAGTCGAGCATTTTATGTTTTGGGTAAGTGCAGTCCGCTAGATATTGAATAAATAAATAAATAAGCAGCGAAAGTTCATATAAGTGGAATGTGCCCAAACAATTTAAACTTTTGCGGCAGCCAAAAGACGCGACTCCGCCGGGCGGGCGCTCGTAAATGTTTGCGGTTATTTTGCTGCAGACACAGGAACACACACACACATACAGGCAGTTACAAACTCTTAAATAGCTAATCAAAAATACATACACAGACACCAAGCTAGGGAAATGAGGAAAACTCATATGCAGACAAAATACATAAAAGAGCTCGAAAGGTTTTGCCGCTGTCAAAGCAAATACAATTTGGCAAACGCGTTTGCAGCTGAATACGTATATATGTGTATAAATACGTAGGTATGCGTGTGTGTGTGTGTCTGTGTATTAATTTGATAAAGTTTATTAGACACGGAAACCGAGCGTAAGCCAAGCTCTTAAATTAATCATACGCCATGTCAGCCGACACACATTTATGTATATATTTAAATATATATACATATATATATATATATATAATAAAGTTCGCTCCACATGGAAATTTCATTAAATCTGCGACCTTTCTGAAGAACTTTAAGCTAGCTGCCGTTGTTGATCTTGTTATGAGCAGAGACATGCGCCTAAACTGTCATTAGTTCAAATCACATGTCATTGACAGTTTCAAATGACCCCAAACTCAAACAGGGTCTATATGACTATATGCAAAGGGTATATGGTAATATGTGAGCGAGTGCATATGGGTGTCGAGAGTATGCATACACAGAGCGAAAAGAGGGTAGTCGAATACGGAAAATAGTTAATTAAATGAAGAGTTGCAAAATTAAAATATTACGAAAATATTTTTAATAAAGTATTCTTTTAAAAATATAATTAAAATAATGTAATAATAACAATATAGGAATAAAAACTGAAAAAAAAATTTAATTACAAATATTTACTTTAAAATATTCAAATTAATTTTAATATTAGTTTTATTCAAAAATAAATCTTATTAAAATACAGTTATTTAAATGCAATATTCGTTTAAGTATAATTTAAAAAAAAAAAGGTTTAATATGAGCACAATTATTAATCTTTTTATTTGAATATTAGATTTGTATTTAAATTTCATTTAATATTTGTATAGCTCAAATTTGAAACAAAAGCCGAACTCTATTTTATTAATTTTTAATATATTGCTTGATTTAATTTTATATTGTGTTTATTTAAAAATATGTTCATAAATATTGTGACCAAATGCACTTAAAAGTGCAATAAATCATGTCACATTTATAACTCAATTTAATTTCAACAATATTTCTATATTCCATACCTAACGCTAGCTGAGTTTCTTTGACTGTATATCACTCTTCATATAAATGCTGACATATGTATGTATGTACGTATATATATGTCAGGCGCTTTGTTCCAAGTGTGAACTATTGTTGTTTTTGTTGTTTGTGTGCTTGTTTGTTCGCTGGGCGCTTAAATGTTTGCCTACGTGTCAGGCTGCTGTCAGTGGCAGTTGCCTCTTGTTGTCCACACGCCCCTATGCCATATGGTGGCGCCTGTTTTATGACAGTTCATTGATATTCATTCGTGTGTGTGTGTGAGTGTGTGTGGGTGTGTTTAACCCTTTTGTGCCCCACTTGACTGCCGCTTAAATTGCCTTCAATGTGGTTGCTTGACAACAAAAGTGTGCCTGCCAGGAAATTCAATTAAAAATCGCAAATGACACTGAGAGGGCTACCAATGCATACGTGTGTGTGTGTGTGTGAGAGTCTATGTGTGGTGCCCACAAATCGGCTTACGTTCACTGTGTCCTCCGTCCATTGCAATGGCTGGCAAATGTGCTCAAGTGCCAGCAGCTGGCAAAGTCAATCACGAGTTTGATTTCCTGTGCCGTGCTCGCACTCTTTTGCATACTTTTTATTGCATACTTTGCTGCGCTTTGCAGCGTTTCCTCTGGCCACACAATCAATATGGCCAACAGATTCGTTATAGATTCATGTCCGGCATCAATACTTTATTTCTCTCTCTCTCTCTCTTTTTTTCATTTTTTTCTTTGTGTGTACCCAGAATTCATTTTTGTCTTCTTTTCTATTTTTGCCATGCATATGCACTGGGTGTGTGCACTTTTTCTATGCGCCTCTTCATCGGCTGCTGGTGTTGCTTCTTCTTCTTCTTCTTCTTGCTCTGGCTCTTCTTGGCTGTAAGTTTTTGTTGCGCCAGCTGTTTGGCATTTTCTATTCATTTGGTGTTTTTTCTTTCGCTCTGGCAGTTGGCAAACTCTTGACGGAAATAATGTTTTATATCTGTCTGCTTTGGCTCACTCAGCTCGTTGGGCTTTAAAGTTCAAGTATTTGGGGCGCAAAGTTCTATGAAAACAAAAAACCAAAGCTCACAAAATCTCATCAATTTTTCAATGCTCACCTGAGAGCGCTAGAGCCAAACAAGAGCAGCAGCAGAAGCAGCAGCGGCAACAAAATTAGCCAAGTTTTCTGGCCAAGTTCCAAGCGAAGCGTAAATTTCATCCAGCCTCCAAAATACATTGATATACATCTCCTTCTCCCCATCCCCTCCCTCTCTCCCTCTCTTGCTTTGGTCTGACAGCAAGACACTTAATCCGCACGTTTACACCTCAACGCACACACACAAAGTCCACAACGAAAGGGCGAAAGGGGCAGCCGTGCGAGCGGGGCTTGGGGCGAGCCTGCGGCTGAAGTCGCAATAAATTCGTGTATCTACTTAATAATTAACTGGCAAAAGTTTTTGGCACCACAACAAAAGAGCCCAAAGGCAGCCATATAACAATATGAGCCCAGACAGCAGCCAGTGACAGGGCCTAGCATTTAAGCACAAAAGGGGCTTCCCTGACGTGAGAAGCATATTCACAATAGATCAGTTATCGTGCATGCAGATACTGAAATGAGTATTATCAAAGAGCAACTTTAAGAGCGGAAGGCGGGGCTCCTTTGCATACTAAGGTGTTGTTGTACAGGTCTATTTGGGTAATCGATAACAGGCTGTTTAATTAATCGATATCAGCTGAGCTCTCAATTACCGCGCGAAGTGGACATATGGATATCATATTATATAATACAGCAATTAAGAGTATTGAATTACTAACTTTACTTACTTTTACTTATAAGCTATCGATAGCAGCTGACTTATCGATAGCATACATAGCACTTGGAGTAAATCAAGATAACCACAACATTTATAATATGAGACAATTTTTATAGATCATGTGCTATCGATAACTTAAATGTTAAATTCATCTGATATATTATAAAAAAAAAAAGTAGAGAAAAGAGCTTCATTAATTGATGGTTTGGTTGATGATCTTTCCCAACTATTAGTAATTTCCGTCTGATCGATAGCGTGTCAAAGCGATAACGATACCTTCGTGTGGAAGTGCTAAAAAATCCATTCATAATTATACATAAAAATTTCGGTAGGAATTTTAAATGTATAAGCAGAGATGACAGAGGCTGAAGCAGAGTTGACAGAAGATGAAGAAGAGATGACAGCTCAGAGGTTGAATATAATATGAGAATAGTCATTGGGGGCGTGGGAGAGGTTGCAAGAGTCTGGAAGATGATATACTTTGTACTCCTATATACGTTGTATATATATCGTTATCTATAAAGCTAAACTCGTTCATGTTGACACAATCCAAACGTTGCGAGATCCTCATGACAGCTGGCTACAAAATAAAGTAGCCCAAATGAATTGAGGCGGGGATACGCAATAGCTGGCGGATGTGGCAAATAGCGAGAGGATTACAAGCAAAATGTTGCGCTGTTTTAATTGCACTTGAACTCCACCTGGAGTTGGACAATCAGCCTGCCCCGGCCATAGCCCGAGCGAGCCCACTGCTCGACCCCAAGCAGTTCAGGTTAATTTGCTCAGCGATGTTGTTCCAGTTGCTCATTAATTATAGCTAAGTCGGTGCCCTAATGATTTACCTGCAGATGTTGTTGTTGCTGTTCTTGTTGTTGTTGTTGCAAGTTTTTGCGTTTTATTATTTCTTGATTTCATTGCGCTGAGTGTGTTGGCTCGACGGCGGCCAGCCTGTTATCCTTGCTGCTAGCCACTGTCCGCTGTCCGCTGTCCGCTATCCTCGCCACTTATAAATGCTTTGTAATCAAGTACGCACAGCAAAAACTTTTCTTTTATTTTAATTTTTCTTCGCCTCGCGTTGTTTTTTTTTTCCTTTTTCGTCTTTTGCTGCTTAGCGCACGCTATTTGACCGTTGAATTTTCTTCTTTTTCTGTATTATTTTCATTACGCCTACCACGCCACGCCCACTTATTGCGCATTTAATTAAGCAAATAGCAGCAGCGGCTGAGCTCGGCATTTTCTTTCACTTTTCTTTTCTTTTCTTTTCTTTTCTCTGCTTCAATTATTTTTCATTTCATTTTTATTTTATTTTATTTTTCTTTTTTGACTTTTTTTGTTGGAGCTTTTTACGCGCTGGCTCTTTGATGCCTATTCTTTGGGGTTTCGCACTTGTTGCCCCATTTTGTTGGCCATTTTGTGGCATATTTTTGTGGCGATTTGGGCGCGCTTCTTATTTTCTTTTGCTGAAATAATTTTGTTGCGCTCTAAGCGAAAGAGAACTCCAATGAAACTATTTGAAGTGTATGAGAATTTTAGCCTTAAAAAAGCTAGATTTGACGGTAGTGTGTTTATCGTAAGCATTTCAATTAGTTTCTGAATATTTGTATATTTGAATTATAGTTTCAGCTGTAGACTTGTAGCAGCTTAAGTGGGCGAGGCTTAAGATAAAAGGCTTGTCAAGCTAACTCCTTTTTTCACACTCGATTCTTCCTTTTATTTCACGCTGTCTACTGAACACACATATGTTGTCTATGTGCTCAGTTGAGCATCAGCTTTTTCTTTTTCTGGCTCTTCTTCTTGTTATTGTAATCAATATGTTTTCTAAACAGCTTAACCTTGTTCAAGCCGCTTGAGTCCTTACGTATTTGGCCCAAGAGAGTTTTGATATTGTTTGCTTGACAATTTTCCAGTTTCATTTGAAAACAACAAGCGCATGCACAGAGTCTGCAGCCTTCCACTTAGTTGCATGCCCCACACAAGCACACACACACACGTGCAGCTGACTACCCTTATGCACATTCGCTGTTGCACATTGATTTCTTTTCTTTTGGCGCTACCTTCGGCAACTTGTCGCCTGTCGCCTGTCGCCCGTCGCCCGTCGCCCGTCGCCCGTCGCTCGTCGCCTTTCCACACGGCACAGCACTCAGTGCCAATTTGCAACTAAATTGCAAAGCTGTCATTCGTGCAACCAACAACTACAACAACAACTGCTGCAAATAAACTGACTCACGTTGCCAGCAACAATTTAATACGAAATATGCTACGGTGCGACGTGACAACTGGGAATTGAGAATTGGCGAATTGAAGAGCTGCTCGAGAAGCTCCGTAAGGAGTAACAACGCCACACGGCAAACGCTTACACGTACAGGCATTTCAGCTTAACCAAATGCTACGGTCGAGTGCCGGCTGCATTGCTACAGTTATGACCTTTGCCTCCTGGCCCTGCCTCTGCCCCTGCCCCTCTTTGCCCGGCCGAGAGCCGCAATGTAATTGAATTTTAATAAAATTGTAAACCAATTAACTTGAGAGTGCGAGCGCTAGTCTTGCCTGCTGCAGCAGAGCTGGCATTCATTTGCAACAATTAATAATGCATTAAGGCGGAGGGGAAGAGAGAGAGAGGGGGGGGGGCGAGAGCGAGAGAGTGTGCGACAGGAGCGACTTGAGCCAAAATGTCAAGATTGCAGCAGCAGCAGCGACTGCAGCGCAAAGCAAACGAGACAAGGCAACAAGGCCGCCATGCACGGCCAAAGACAACTTAATTAACCTCGACCTTCGCGGCCAGGCGGCCAGGCGGCTAGGCGGCGCTGACGTCAGACCCCGTCACCGACACCGGCACCGTCAGCGTCACCGTCAGCGTTTTGCCAAACAAGCCACGTTCAATGCCGCGAGCCGTGGCTGCCCGTCCGGGCCTGGCCCGGACCATCATTGCCGCGCAGCCACATTAAGACATCAATAATAATAAAAACAACAAAAATAGTTAATAATGCGTGTGCGTGCAATGTAAATATGAGCATAAAAAATGACTGCGCGCTGCGCTGCGCTAATTGCCAATTCACTAAAGCGACCAATTGGCCATGCGAGTGCAAGCGGGCGCGCGGGCGGTGGGGCAGGCGGGCAGGCGGGCGGGTGGTCGGTCATGAATCGTCACAGCGAATTGTAGATTTTGCGCATGCGCAGCGACGAGTCGCGTCGCATCGTGTCGTGCGATCTGTCGCGCTCTCTGCCGGTCCTCGCGCTCTTCGCCGGCTACGGCAAACCCGTTTGACAGCCTCTCTCTCTCTCTCTCTCTTTCTCTCTCTCTCTCAATGTTGCACAAGTGACGGCAGCTGTTGCTGCTGCTGCTGTTGCCATTGCAGTTTCAAGAACCGGGTCAAGGTTGCTGCAGCGATCACAGCTAGCGGCAAACTGTTACGTCGACGCCAACGTTGACGTCGACGTCGACGTCGCTTTCGCCTTGTTCGCTTTACATTGAAAGTCAAGTTCGTGCACATGTTTGATTGGCATTGGACATGATGCAGATTGAGGCTGGCGCAGCTCTTGGCAGGCTGGACAACTCTTGCTGAGGCAGCCAACATGTTCGATAGCCAGGCAACATGTTTGACCATTTGAGAAGCTATAATATATATATATTAGCTATAGCCCATGGATCTGCACTCATGTCTCTTCAAGTCTCTGCTGGCAGCACTGCTCTGCTTAGCCATTAATCAATGAAATTAAAAGTTCAGCTCGTTTATCATTAAAGCCCGATTGACTGCATGTGAGCAATATATATATTTACTCATCTATATATATAAACTTATATTTATCTATATATATATATATATATCAATTTTTCTTATTTATCAATTATGCTATTCATATGCATTTATTATGCTTTGCCATTAATTTGCTTGTGCAGCATACGAAAGTACTGAGAGCTGCATCAAAAAACAATTTTCATTTAATTGAAATTTTTTCTTTTTACTCCTTTTTATACCCTGATCCCATTAAAAATGGGAAATCAGGGTATAATGGTTTTGTGAAAAGTATGTAACAGGCAGAAGGAGGCGTGGCAGACCCCATAAAGTATATATATTCTTGATCAGGGCGACGAGCTGAGTCGATATAGCCCTGTCCGTCTGTCCGTCCGTCCGTCCGTCCGTCCGTCCGTCCGTCCGTCCGTCCGTCCGTCCGTATGAACGCCTAGATCTCAGAAGATATAAGAGCTAGAGACTTCAAATTTTGTATGCATACTCATGTATACCATACGCAGTACAAGTTTATCTTTTTTTTTCGATAACTCGTCCGATTACTTTTTTATCGCGAATAATCGATAAATTTATTTTGTTTATTCACCGTAATTTCAATACTTTTAGACCTGGAGACTTCAGATTTGGTGTGTATATACATCTGATCAATACGCAGATTTTGTCATTTACAGATTTTGGATACCACGCCCCCTTCGCCCCCAATTTGCAAAAAACGTATTTTAAGTACTAGAGACTTGTGATTTGAAATGTACACACATTTGCACATTGTGATCACGTTCTAAAAGTTTCATGAAGATAGTTCAACTACAAAAGAAATTATTCAGCAACAAAATTCTCATAGCATTGCCCACACTGCAGCGCAGCCCAAGCGCAGTCGCTGCTTACTGCGCAGTTAACAGAGCGCGTGCTTATGCGTGCGGGAATATCAGCTCTTTGTAGGGATCAGGGTATCTTCTAGTCGAGCACTCTCGACTATAGCTTCCTTACTTGTTTTACATTCACTTGGTGCAATTTATCATTCGAGTGAGTCCAGGTTCATGAAATATTATCAAATTACATTTATTATTCAAGCATAAAATTGTACAACTAAATCAAAGTAGAGCGAGTAAAAATGTTAAAGCAGAAAAATAAAGGAGTTTTTTATTTAAAGTCTGCTTGCATTTAAAAGTGCAAAATATTTATTTTCATATAAATTCGTAACAAAAAAGTTCAATAAATTAAAGCCTTATTTAATAGGCTTTTTTCATTTCTCTTGTCATATTAAATCAATAGGTTTAATTAACTTTTGAATTAATGGCCTTTGGTTATTTTCATGCCAATTTATTTTTCCATTATTTATATTTTTGTTATTCTTATTTTGTATATATTTCAAGTTAAAGTTCTTAGTTTAGGCAGTTAAAATTTTACTATTCATATATTTATAGCAGGCAAACAAAGCGGCTGTCACTCAAAGCGATTTTCAAAGCCAGCAAAGCACCCCATTTGGCCATGTGCATGGCATGCTATACTCTATACTCTATAAGCTGTATGAATGTATATCTGTATGCATATATGTATACCCTATAGGCACAGCAGTCTGGTTTTTCTAGTATAGAATAAACTGTCTAGCACACATCTGTTGATTTAGATGCAACACAGAGCGATTTGCCGCTGTGACGACCCTGAAAATGCAGTGAATGAAAGAGCTGGCTATAAAGTTCGAGTAAATGGGAGAGTGAGAGCGTGAGAGAGGGATAGACAGAGGGTGGGTGAGAGAGTGCAGCTTGACAGCCTCGCTGCGCATCGACAGCTCACTATTGTTGTTGTCTTCCACGGGCCGTGGCTCTGACTATGACTGCGCGGCACATTAACAGCCAAGTGCAACCACATTTCCAAAAACAATGCCAAGCAGCGACTCGAATGATTTAGATGCGGGGCAGTTGCAACAGTCGCGGATTACGCAGCCCTGATAAGCCGAACGGCTTGCAAGAACAGCGTATGACTAAGACGCACAGCCATTCACACACACACACACACACTGTGTTACTGCGATACTTGGCGCTGCGCTCGCCGAGCAGCAAAAATCAATTGTCACAAGGTTAGCAATGGACACAGAGAAATATCGCAGCAAAGCGTAAAATCAAAAGCCAAAACGTTGCATCGCTGATCTTGAACCAATTGCAATTTGTTCAATGCTGCCAGGGTCACAGCAGCAGCCAGCCAAAGATATAAATATCTATATAGATATATAGTTTGTATAGATAGGCTGCATGCCTGCCATGCCATGACATTGGTCTGATCAACATTTGCCCTCAATTAATGTTGAGTGTGTATGTGTGTGTGTGCGTGTGCGTATACACTTGCGTAATGCACTTGAACTTGTGCCTCGCAGCTGCATTTGTCGCTGGCAGTGGCAGTCGCAGTCGCAGTCGGTGGCCATGCGGCGTATGCGCAATATTGCGCTCACACTTTGCCTTATTTGCACATTGCGCATACGCAACGTTGTACGCTGACCTTACAAGCGCACCTAATTAGACCTGGCCCGTCTGTTCGTCCGTCCGCCCGTCCATCCGTCCATCCGTCCGTCTGTTCGCTCAAGTACAGTCGACTTCTCGGCTTACTGTTTGATTATCAATTAGCAAACTGGCCGCTGACAAAACAGCGCGAATGATGCGCGTTCTGCGCTGCCCCACGCTGCTGCCCCTCGCTGCTATCACACACACACACACACACACTGTGCGCCCGGATTGCGACAAATCAAGCCAATGTCAAACAAACACTAGCACACACACACACACACACACACACTTGCTTTATGTCATGCGACATTCGTGACTTTTGCGTCTATTGAGCAACCAGCAAATTCTTGTTCTCTTTTTGTATACTCTTCGCGCGCTCTCTCTCTCTCTCTCTCTGTCGTTCTCTTTGTGTGAATGTTTATCGCTCTGCTTGCACATACATACATACCATATGCTTTATGTGCACTATATAGTATATGTAGTGCTACATTTACTTTATATATAGTTATTTTACGAGCAGCTTAGTCATATTATTTTAATAATAATATATTTGATTCATAATAATAAATCAATGGGTAAATTAATCTCATTTAGTTTATTAGATTTAAATGCATATTTAATTATGGTTAAATTCTAAAATATTTATTAAAAGAAGTAAATAAATATAATACCTATGCGTATATTTATGACTTTTATAAGTGCTAAATATTTATAAATTCCATACGTAGGACCAACTGTGATATACACATATAATTTTTATGGCTGCTCAAAGGCTCAATAATCGTATCTATTGTGATCATATGCCTAGTAAATATGCTTAACATTCGGGTGTTATTTAATATACCTATTTATAATTATATGTTGTATTTATACACCTATATACCCTTTAATATAAATACCTTTCTATAAACCTTTGCTTCGTTGGTTATACTTAACCCTCTTTCCGTCTTATTACACAAACTTGTGTTATATAAATTCCATTTATTCGCTCTTGATGATTCATTAGCTCACTGTGAAAAATCTCAGATGCATCGAAGCGATGACGTATTCTAGCAACAAATATTAATATTTATTTCAGCAGAGCTCTGATGATGCAAACTGAGAGAAATTTGAGTAACAAATATAACACTTATGTAACTGAATGCTTCTCATATATAAAATTTGCTATTTTATAGGCAATTTTCAATTTTTAAGCAGAACTAAATTGAAAAACTCAGCACAAATGTTGAAATTAAAGAAAGACTTAAATAGTTCTAGAAAAATAGCAGAAATTTAATTTATTCCCTGATGACAGTCGCTGCAGTATTTGTATGTACATACATATATTTATATATAAACATATATCTCAAAACCTGGTTCAAAGTGCAGCTGCCTTCTTTTCATATTGCTCTGTCTGTGCAAGCGGGAAAATAAATATTCAAAGGAGTCGCTGCTCAAAGGACACGCAATCAGTGGCAGGCACGTGCCACCCTATACATTTTTAAATATATATATGTATATTCTCTTTTTCTATTATATTTTTTCTGGTAGCTTCTTAGAGAGACTGTCGTCTGACAGATTTTTGCTGACAGCTGTTTGCAGTTGTTGCATTTTCGCCATAAATTGGAGTCTGGCCAAAGGCGTTGGCCATAAAAAATTAGTTGAATATTTGGTTTATTGCGTTGCTGAAATAATTGCAATTTATGACGTTGAAGTTTACCAGCTATCGACGCGTGGCATCAGCACTCGTAAATAACAATAACAACAACAACAACAACAACAGCCAGATTCAACCGCTGGAATATTTAATAAACAAAACTTGTGCTAATCATTAAATTATGATTAATGTGCCGACAATTTTGGCAGCCAGCCGACAAACGCAAAAATAAAAAACAAAAGCAAAGAAACGAACGACGAACGTGCCCCGGACAACTGTCGGCATCGAGTTTTTGTTGCTGTTGCCGCAGACAGCAGCTGAGGCTCTAGATGTGGCTGATTGGGCCTGAGCAGTCCTTGCAACACGCTCACATCTTGTTCGAGTTCAGGCATTGGGCATCTGCTGATGACAATGAATCTTGCCAAATAGTTCAAGATGAATTGCACAAAACAAAAAAGTGCTGAGCATATATGAATATATATTTGATATGTGTGCACACACACATGCATATATTTATGTGTGTGTATGTTGCCAAATTTGTAGATAAGTAAAATATTTGTGCGCCTTATTGCCTATACTCGAGCACCGCCTCAAGTGTTGAATTGTTATGAGACGCCCGCTGCTGCACCCTTAAATGCTGCAGAGCACTTGAGCTAATATCAGAGCTAAGCTCTTAAAAAATGGTATAAGTTTATTTATGCCTGTGCAATAAATATATTTCAACAATTAAAAAAAAAATATTTAAAAAATTAGCTTTTTAAATTAAAAATTTGTATTTTAAATTGACTTGAATTAAAAAACAATTTATGGAAAAAATAGAACAACAAAACGAGCAGATTTACGCAGTATAAATTTTACTCCAGTGTTTTATATATTTTTGAATCGTGTAAGCCAAGTCAGAGCATTTAAAATAGCTATTACTTTTTTTTTTTTTTTTTTTTTAGTTTATTAAAGTCATACGAGGTACTCCATTAACAGCTATTACTACTACATAATATTCAAAAAAATAAATAAATTGGGCAAAATATAAGAAACTCTTTAGATATTTGCATATTTAATGTTTTGATCACAATTCTTTTTTTTTTCAATATTATAATAATTTTGTATTTTATTTTAATACCTCCCTATTTTTAATTATGTTTGTTGAGTAGATTATGTGCTTATTCGCACATAACTGAACCTATTAAGCCTACTTAAAGCCTATTTATTGCTTAAAAAGCTAGTTTTATGTTGTTATTATAACGTGAAAACTTTCAGTTATAAAAAGGGTGTTTTTTTAACTGCCTAGTACAAATTTTGTATCCCCATCTCACAACCCTTTCATACGTTCTTAGCCTATAGTTTATGTTACAGAAATTTTGTGTGTCTGCTCCTATTTCAATGCTGAAGCTTAAACAGTCTGTGTTATATAATTTGCTACATAGCTTAGATAGTTATTCATCATAATTGGTCAGTTCAAAGAGCACAGTTTTTAGGTCAAACTGAGAAGTCACAGCGCTTCAGTAACTCTTTTGATGGAAAATAACAAGGAATGGCCTCAGTATCCGTCTCAGTCTCCGTCCTAGTCTCCCACTCAGTTTCCGTTTCACCTTTTGCAGCCACATCTTCAATGAGAACCCTCAAGAAATAGCCACAAACAGCGCAGATTTGATAGACAAAAAGCATATCTCTCAGTGATTAAGAGCTGTGCCTTTCGGTAGTCCTTGATTCTTTTTCTAATTGGATAAATTTACAGTTTATAAGAAGCATAAATAAAATATAAGTTGCCTCTTTGCTATGCACAAGCTGTTGCGGCCTCAGCAGGAGTCGGCAGATAGACACACAGCACGCCCATTCATATATATACATATATTATGCCGTTTCTAGCCAAGTTGAATGTCGCTGGCGGTAGTCAAAGTCAGCTTATTAAATATTAAAGCACTATATGACTGGGGAGCGTTAAATCCTGTGGCTGTCAAGGCACGCAGCAAACTCAATTCAATAGACTGTCACACATCCTGTCAGCCCAGTTCAGCTCCTCAAGGTGCGGTTGCCTCTGCTGCTGCTGCTGCTGCTGCGGCTGCGGCTGCGGCTGCGGCTGCTGCCACCTGCAGCTGAATTCAATTTTTGTGCTGCTTGCAACTTACTTACCAACTTTGCTTTCGCTTTGTGCGCGCCGCAAATGGAATAAAGCCAGGCGAAGGACGACAAGCAGCGAGCAGAGCGAAAGTGCAAGATAGACAAGGCAGCTGAGAGACCGAATGCCAGAGAGAGAGAGAAAGAGAGAGAGTGACTGCGTTAGAGCGGGAGCAAAAACTACCAGAGGCATTCTTGTTGTTGCTTGCACCTGCAGCTGGTTTACTTTACTTTGTCACGGATATGTTTTCTTTAGACTTTCCATGTCAGCGGCCGCACATGACATGGGCTTTCTAAGTATGTGTTAGGCTCTTCCTCTTTCACCCTCTCTCCCTCTCTCTTTCACTCTACGTATGTGAGTGTATGTGTGAAACATGCCGGAAGTTAAATAGGAAATTTTATATGCTTTTATAACTGTGAACGTGTTTACAAGGCCGCCGTCGACGCCCCCTTGCAATGTTTGAAGCAACCAAAGCTGAAACCAATATATATATATATATATATATATTTACCTGTAGCTACACACCTGTGTACCTGTACAGGTGTACAGCTAGGGGTTACCTAGCAGCAGCAACTTGTTCACTCGCTTGCCTGATGAAGTGTCTTTTGGGGGCTTTTGTGGCTTTGCCTGCGACGTACTTCAAATGTTGATTACCTGACTGCTTGCATGCCGAAATAAAGACGAAGAAGAAGAACAAATACCAGCTAGAAAATTAATCAAATTTATCTAGTCCGGGCTGTTTTGGTCCTGCTGCCAACCGAAGACAAAAGAACATTTATTAAATTAAATTTATTTTTGCAAATTCATTTAATTTATGCGCATAATTTTTATGGAATTATTGTAGGGCTTTTAAAATATCAAAAACGAAAAGAGTTGTGTGAGCACTGAAAGAAAATTGAGGACCTAGGCTGAAAGTATTAGAAAATATTTGACAATTTAGTTAGTTTAAGCCTACAGTAAATGTTTGCAAATGGGTTTATTAGGATCAGAAAGTGATTTAGCTGGCTTGAGTAGGTGGTGGAGTGTTTGTAGGAGAAGCTAAGCATTGATGGTTTGTCTTCTTTTTTTTATTATTATATATATAATATATCATAATATATAAACTAGTCAAGTCCATTAAATTCAATAAAAAAAAATACAATAAACAAATAAACTATCATAGCTCATCAGTAATGAATTGAGCAGCTAAACTGAGAGCAAAATATATCGATAGATTATCCTCGCACATTCAGCGTTTAAAGTTGAGAAAAATATTAATGTGAAAGACTGTATATTATCATATATGTATATTATATATATGTATATTATATATATGTATATACAAATATATAATTATTTATGTATACATAATATACATAATATTTAAGTACTTCATTCAAAGTCTTTTAGTCACATTTCTATTGGTTTTCGAGTAGCTTCGCCAGATCTTGGGTCTTAGACTATCTCCACTCTGAAGACCTCACTCATTCGTCTCTGATTTAAAATAAATCATATACCATCTTAAAATTTGCCTGCTATTATACCCTGTATATCCAGCTAGCATTTCATGCCACCCACAGTGCCAAGAGTGTATATTAATTAATTTCTGTTTAGGATGCCTACAAGTTAGCAGGACACCATTCTGTAAATAATTCATAAGCAGAAAAAAGAAAAATTAGAATAATAATTACATAAATAAAAGCAAAGCATAATAAAGCTGTTTGTATGTAATATATATTTCTGTAATTAATGCCCACTAAAGCTAGCGCCGCCCACGCTGCCTTCTCAATTAAGCTCGCATATCAAACTTAATTTAATTTTCATATCTGCCTGCCTCCCTCCCCCGTTCGCGCAGTCTCTGTTGACATTCTACCTAAAACTTAATGTGAACAGCACATATCAAACATTTTCGAGTTGTTTATGTTTGCGTAGCATATTTTGCGGGGCATAAAACCGGAGGCAGCGCAGCATATGTTGATTTGAAATTGTGTTAGCATAAATAAAGTGCGACGCACATACGCAAATGACATGCACACACACACACACACACAGACGACGTGCATATCAATAAAGTAGGTCCCACACACACGTCTGTGTGTGTATATGTAATCATAAATTTATACAGCTGCACTCTATACCCAATTAATTGCTTTTAAATTAATAATTATCTTATGAATCGAGCAATGGAGCAATTGCCACTTGGCACTTGACTATGCAACCGATACGTCTGTCCTTACGGCCACTGGCCAGCCAAGTCCGGCTGTGGCAATCACATCCGGTGCAAGTGCAACAAATTTTAGTGTGCATTTGTGCAGCTTCATTACGCTGCAATCATTTAGATGCGCCGGCTAACAACATTTCCTACACAGCATTGGCCAGCTCCTGTTGCTGTGTGAGTGTGGGTGTGAGTGTGAGTGTGAGTGGCCTGGCTCAGTTGCCTCACATGTTGCACTCGAGCAACTTTGCTGTGGCCAAATCGAGTGGCTTTATTTACCCCAGAGAAGAGGAGAGAGAGAGAGAGAGAGAGAGAAGGCAGCTACGACTCCTGCACAAGCGAAGCAACAAGCAAACAAACAAGTTGAGCTTTGCCAGTAGTTGGACATGCACACCGCACCCACACAAACTCACACACACACACATACGGGCACACTCACCCATACACTCACAGCCACCGCACTTGAGTGTAGCATAGCTTTCAGCGCCATCAACTGGGCAAGTGTTTGATTAGAAAAGTTTTTGGTGCTCGGATTTACGCCAAAAGTTCCAGCCAAGATTTGGCTAAAAACTTGTTTTGCTTTTATAGCTAAATATTTGTACTACCTACGTGTCCGTTCAACTCTCACGTGTGACACCTAATTGCTATTAAAATCCAACTAGACTAACTGCTCCAAATATATGTGTAGATATCTATATCAATGACACGTTTTCGCACCCATTTAAATTGTCTGCATTTATTTGCGTGTTGATTTTCGATTTGTATATATTTTCGAGGCAAGCTATAGCTAAACACACATACACACACACAGTAGCACACACAATCTAAGCTTTCTCGCCATCTCTGTGTGACAATTTTGTGAAAATTCTCGAGTCGAAGCATGTCAAGCGTCTGTATGGGAGACCAACGTCTGCTTCTGTCTGCCACTCGCTGTGCTGCTTCTGCCTGCTTCCTGTGGCATGTCCGTGGTCCTGGGCCATGGCCCGACCCTGTGGCCCCGGCATCCTAGCCCGTACACGTTTAGCTCCATGCTCCAGACTAAAACGTATAAAAATGCATGACCGCAACACATTTTTCAGCTGGCCATTCAGCAAACCCTTCCATCAGCGCTCACTGATACACATGCGCGTATATGCGTATACACACACGCACACACATACATATACGCGCACACAGTTGCTTATTTCACAGCTCTGCCTCTAAAGTGTTAAAATGTTGATTGTCCTTTTTTTGCCTCTATATGAATGTGCCTCTATGACAGTGCGCCATATATATATATATATATATATGTGTGTGTGTGTGTGTGTGTGTGTAGGTTAGCTAAGTATTTGTGCTTTGCAACGCCTAAGTCTCGGATACACTCGGATATGCGGGTATCTCTAACACTCAGAGGACCTACACCGCCCACACCGTACGCCGTGCTGGTCTCATGCGTGTCGCAAATAAATTTTTAAGTAGCATTTGTGTTGATTGCGTTGAAAGAGGACACGAATTTAACTTTATGCCCGCTTGCTTGCCACACTCTTGCTGCGGTTTTTTTAAGGGTTCTTGAATTTAACATTTATCAAGTGGATTTTCTTTTTTGCTGCTTGGTTAACAAATTAAGTACGATAAACGACTGCGGGATTTTGAAGTCTGAAACGCAATCGGATGAGTAAAGAATTATTGAAAATAAATAAAAGTAACAAAAACCATTTAGACCTAAATGGCATCTTATGAAATATGTATGTATGTATATTTAATTAAATACAAGCTGTTGGCTTACCGAAACGATTAGGTACAATAATTTTCGAGTTATTGAATTGCTTATATTTATATAGCAGTTTTAATAAATATATATATATTTTGTTATATTTTGTTTTTTATTTATCAACTCTTTTAAATTTTTTAAACTTAATATTCTTTCAAATTTCTTAACAACCTTAACAGCTGCTCTTAGCATCCAATGTAATTAACAGTGCTAGTTAACAGCAGCAGCAATGGCAGCAGCAGACTGTTGCATGGCGGTCGGTCGGTCACTCTCTTAAGAGAACCTGCAGTGTTAACATAACATGCGCCATCTGCAATTGAACACAACAGCAATGGCTGGCAAAGAGGTCCAACTAACAGCAGCACGATAAACAAACAGCAGAATCACCATGGCGGCCACTTCTTTGCGTCAGCTGCGCTCAGTTGTTGTTGGACCGCAAGAGCGTTTCGTTGTGTGACGGCAGTAAGCATTCGTCGGCGAAAGCTATCAGCGATAGAACAGAAAACCGAAAACCGAAACAGAACGGAAAGTGAGAGCAAAGAGAGCATGCGTTAAAGAGAGACAGCGCTGTACGGAGTGCATAGCAGCGGCTAGAGCAGGCAAGCGTTTGCATGAGTTCATTTTTTTTTTTAATTCAAACAAAGCAAATCTCGTGGATGTTAAAAGTGACGACAGTCAGCACGAGTGCGCGCATGTATGTGTGTGTGTGTGTGAGTGAACTGCCGCAAGCTTTGTTAGCTGCCATATGCACTTAAGTGTGTGAGTGCAGACAATGCATGAGCGGTGCATCAGTAGCTCTGCCCATGGGCAGTCTGTTAATGTGCATGCGGGCGCAGAATGATGCTGCTGCTGCTGCTGCTGCTGCTGCTGTTATTGTTGTTGTTGACTGCACCTTGTGGCCGCCAGCAACAACAATGCTGCTGCCGCCGGACATGTGCAGACATTGTTGTTGCCGAGCTGTTGTTGGCGGTTGTATGTTGGTTTTCTACTTCTGCTGCTTCTTCTCCCTTTTTTTTTATTATGATTTAACCGTTAGTCAAAACGTTTTTTAACAGCTTCTAGACTGTCGAACTGTCCAGACAACAGACAACGTATGCTGACATGCTCGCAGCATGTTCGCATGTATGTGAGAGAGCGTGTGTATGTATGGTAATTAAGTATGTATGTGTGTGCAAGCTTGTCTGGCTTTTTTTTAGCTCCTGCTAACAGGCGTATGAGTAATGGCCACGACAACTTTGGCGGCCGTACATCACATACACATACACATACACATACACACGCACACACACATTCATATACATCTGTGGGTTGGCAGGCTTTGAATTGTTATTCATGGACATGGCACAGCAGGTGGATGGAGCTGCGTTGGCAACTCCTGGCCTAACATATGCCAACATATGTTAATGCTGACAGCCCGCCCAGCGTGTGCGGGACAGAAGGGAGCCAAAACGCTTGTAACGGAGATTTTGCAACTGTATTCTCCTAATTGCATTGTGCGGGTACAAACTCTGCCGTTGTTTTTAGTAATTTTTCTTGTTTTTTTTTTCTTTTTTGGCCAAGCTAAATTCAAAAGCGGAAGTTGCGTTCACAACTTCCGGCCAAGTTTTAAGACATGGCAACAGCAACAAGAAAAGCTCGGAAAATTCTATTTAGTACAGACGTGATGCCATTCAATTTGAGGGTGCGAGGCGTAGATTAGAAACCAAATGCCAAAATGTTTTTCAGCTCAACGCAAAAATGCCAATTTCCCTGGCATGCTGCGAATGGGGAGAGAAACGCCTACAAAAAAGAATGAAAATCAAAGTAGGCCAAAACCATTCATGAATTTCTTAAAAATAGGTTTGTGTCAAGGGTGTTGACGTTAAGGAAAATACAGTTATCATATGGCTAAAAAGAAAAACACGCAAACTTTAAGTTTTACGTTTGCCTCTTCGATGGCTACGTGACAAATCTTTATTTAATATCCATAAACTGGGAAATAAATTTTGACATTTGTTGCGTTTTATGTGCAAGCAATAGTTGAGCACAGTTCCGTGTCACGCCTCCTGCTGCCCGCCTCCTTCAGACTTTTGCCTTTCATATAATTTGATAAACTCTGGCAACGCTCAAGTTTTGCCCAAGTGTCGAAAAGTTGAAAAAGTGAAAAAGAGGGCAACTAAAATTTCATGAATTTGTATTGTTTTACGACTATGGCAAAACGAAAAGTTTTGACTGCCAAGCGATTTAGTTTTGTAAATCTTTGACTAATTTATGCCACAGTCTGCACATAAAATTTTCCAAAATTAGGCATCCTCTGAAATGGCAAAGTCACAAAAATGTGTGCTGCTTTGCCACGGCAACTACAACGTCTATGGCGTATTGTGGCAGCAGACACTTAAATGTGAAATGCACTGAAGCATATTAAGTATACGTATGCGAGGGCGTATCTCTCTGTGAATTTTTCATATTCATTTTACTTATTTAACTGTGGGTAATTCTGCTCGGAATTTCACAGGTAACTTCATGACCTAAGCCATGTGACATTCTATTAAAGTTTCTCTTAAAGTTTGTTCGAAAGAGGCGAAAATAAGATACGATTTTTTTTTAATATTCAAGCAAAATGTTTAATGTTTATAAATATATAATTAAATTTATTTATGAGCTTTAAATCTAAGCAGGATTACTAAGTCCTGCAACTTCAATTTATTGCTTATGCTTAAACGAACTTATCGAACTTCTTGAACCCAAAAATGATGAAAATGTATGCAGACATATATGAAATATTTATGAATTTTCAATAAAATATACGGCGCAGACGGGCATTGTTGGTGAGTGGGCCAAGTTACCGACGAATTATCTGCGGGCAAATTGTGATTCAAACCTTTCTCCTATGGAGTCAAAGCGAATTGATTTTAAGCATTTGTTTGTTTTCACACATTCTTTGCTATCAAATAAAATAATAAAAAATTCGTGAGCCAGATAATAATATTTGTATATGAAAATATATATTTAAAACACTTTTATATAAAAAACTTTTATAAAAAATTCTTATATAAAAAAAAATTTAAGAATATATATAAATGTAATAAACTTGAAACTTAAAAAAATTCCTTCCTTACTTATCGATCTTCATCTAATATATATAAGGCAAAAATATATTTTTTTGAATGATTTCTTATGCCTCTATCAAAAGCCTTTTCTTTATAATATATAATAATGCTCTTAAAATATTTGGAAAAAAAATCAAACCTAATAAAGTTTCAACTGCTATCCTGCTACGCGAGTTAAGTATAAAATGCACTTTGCTCTGTTGCAGCGCATTAAATTTTCCAATTAACAACTGCTGCTCTTGCTGTAGGTGCTGGCTGCTGCCGGTGGCTGTTTGGCAAAGTTATTTAACAACTTTCGTGCACTAACTACTTACGGCACAAAGAGCAACAAATTGATGATGAATAAAAACATTTTGTAGTAGCAGCATTGGCGCTGCTCAAACAGCATTTCGCCGAGGGTCAACAACTGAATCGAAAAGAGTTTTCCTATTGCAGTTGCCACTGCCACTGCCATTGCCATAGCCAATGCTGTTAATTTGTAGCCAACACATTTTTATTTGGTGCCAACGGTCAACGGTCAACGGCCAAGCGGGCCAGCCGGATGCAAAGCCACAGAGCCACGCAGAGCAAACAAACGAAAAAAAAAAAAACAGAAAACAATTGCGGATGCACGGAAATGGCGCACAGGACACATGACGGCAGTTTGTCCATGTGCATCCTGCTTGCCCAATTTGGCTTAAAGGTCAACATTTGCTTTTTTCTTGCTGTAGTCACATAATAAATAAATTAGCATAAATTTCATATTTATATTTTTTGCACATGGGCGTGTGCTAAATGCAGTGCAACAGAAATTGAATTTTAATTAAATGCAAAAGTCGCAAAGAAAAAGGCTGTTACGCCCATCAATCAAACGGGCGTTTTGCTAACACTAACAGCGAAACGAAACGTTTTCTCACTCATTAAAAGCCAGCAGGCAACAGTCAACACGGCAACTCGGCGAGATAAAAATGGAGACCTAAAAAAAGGGATAAACGGAACGTTAAAAAAGACGAAATTCAGTAAAAGATGGAGAAAAGGATGTGGAAGTAACACGAAACGGAACAGGACAACCAGGACGACGTGCTAAGCCCACGGCAAGATTAATTAAGTCCGCACAGGCAGAAAAAAAGTTGTGAGAAGCAACAGCAAGACAACAGCACGAATATGACTGACTGACTAGGAAATACCCTGTGAATAGGGAAAGTTAAGAAATAGAAATTGTGACAATGCTGAATATTTTATTATTATTATGCCATGACTTTACTTTACTTTCTCTACTTTTGGCTTTTATCATAAATCCCAGCAAATATATAATTTATATTTCTTATAGTTATGCATCCTTATCAAGCATAAAGTCTATTCACTTTCTATAGTAGTCGAATCTCATGAATCATGCTCAAGAAACTTGAGCTTCGAATTATTTATTGATTTGGTGACAGATTATATATCGTGCATAGGGAGTATACCCTACTTATATAAACATGCATATGCTCTATCTATATTAGACATACTTTTCAGTATCCTTCCACTATAAATCACTCTTACATTGGCACGGCGATTAAATCGTTTATGCAGACAAAAGCCGAGCAATCGACACATACGCATTTCGTATGGACTCAACGACAGCTGCCACGTTATATCCTCTCATTTAATGCATTTCTAATATGTAAAGGGTGCACGGAACAAACAAACAAACAAACAAGCAGTCGCTGTGGCAGCGGATGCTGCGACGCGTCGCGACGTCCGCGACCAAGTGCGTGTTAATGTTTCGTACTCTTTCCTTGCATACTTTTAGGCGTCGCGTGAAAAATTAAAATTTCACAGCGCCACAGAAACTGCGGCGGCTACAGCAGCACGTGTGCGTGCACATGTGTGTCTGTGTGTATGTCTGTGTGTGTGTCCGTGTGTGTGTGCTAAGTATTTATTTACTCGGGCAAGAAATACAGAAAGCAGCAACAACAAACAAAACATAAACAAAGGCAAATAAGCAGGAAGCCTTGTCGTTGCCTACTCATAATAAGCATGTTTTAAATGAGCCTAACGCAAGGCGTCAACAACGCTAAGGGATGCGACACCCCCGCACCGCCCAACACCTCCACTCCCTCGCCGCCACAAGCTCGGCACTTTTCGCGCCTTGCCGTAATGCTAAAGTGTGACTGTGATCACGGCATGTGTTAATTTTAATTATTATTGTTGGGCATGGAAATGTGGAATAAAATATATTATTCAGATACATGTACTATATAATTGTATGATATTATTTATTGAACTATTTAATTGTTATATAATAATATATATATTTGCTATATAATCTGTCAACCTGTTGTTAAGGAATGAGTGACTCGATTAAGTCCTTCGACAAGGGTCGCACCCTTTTATATATCAATATATATACATATGAATGTATGCATATCTCTTTCTGCCATATTTCTCCTTTCTCTCTCTCTCGCTCTCTCTCTCTCTCTCTTTTTCTATATCTTTATTGCAAGTTATTATTTTACATTTTTGCTTAAATGAGATCGTTCTCTTTCCATAAATTACCATTCAACTTCATTATTTTTATTTTATTTTTTTTTTTTTATTCTAATTTTTTAAAAATGAATTTTGTAATTTTATATTTTTAAAACTTTTTTCTTCAATATATTTTTTTATTTATCTTTTATTATTATTAAATTAATTAATATTGTAATTTTATATTTTTAATCCTTTTTATTTATTTTTTTTTTTTTTGCCTCAATATTATATTTTTATTTCGTTTTTATTCTTATTTATTTGATTATTTTCTAATTTTTAATACTTTTTTTGGCTCAATATTATAATTTTATTATTTTTTATTATTATTTAATTATTTTTTAGTAATTTTATTAGTTTTTATTATTATTTAATTCATTTATTAGTAATTTCATATTTTAAACAGTTTTTAATTATTGAATAATAATCAGTCATAAATAATAAATAAGACTTCTGCTAGTATTGCATCAAAATGAAAATGATGATTCACTGGTGACTTTTTTGGCATCCCTGATGCAAACACTTTGCCCCCACTAATGAGCTTCTCTCTTGAGCATGAACATAATCAGAGCTAACAAAAATACTAATTGAGTTTCGAGTCTGAAGCGAACACACATTTCGCTGTAGAATTGATTCAATAAAAAGCACTTAAGCGTTTAAGCATGAGCATTTAATATGCATTTCAATATGAAAACTAAAGAGAGCAAATAATATAAATATTATGGAAAAGGATGTTCAAAAAGGATAATGCGCACTTGACATGCGAGTGGCTTGTGGCTTGCTGCCCGGCTGATTGTCAGCACATTTTGCCTAGCTGTGCGCTCATGCAGAATGAACCGGCGCGCTGACCTTCTTCAGCATAAACTTTAAAAGGCCACAACATCAATGGCCCAATCCGGATTTTATTCTGTTTTGTTGCTGGTTTTCTTTTTTTTTTTTTTTTGCTGTCTTTTTTTATTTATGTGTATGTAGACATCGGCATTTCCGGCTGGCAGCCAAGCAGCTCCAATTAGCCCTTAAATGGATTTGTGTAACACATTTGGGACCCCGAACCCAACTACAATACATTCGCCCTGGAGATTTGTGGCTGTAACGGGACCTTCTTACGCCACCCGCTTCGCTGGCTCTCAAATTTACATCGCTTGCTGAATTTATTGTGCCCACATTCCATTCAGTTACAGCTTCAGTTACAGCTTCAGCTTCGGGTTTTCGGCCCATTGTCGCGTTGTCGCAGGCCTCACAGTCCACCAGCGGCACATACATTTCATTTTAATATCCTTTATTCATTCGAAACGAATGCGACATACACAGAGAAGGAGAGAGAGACATAGAGCAGAGCCCAGTCCACGCTCCTGCTCCTGCTCCTGCTACTCCAGTGCGTTGCCTAACGATGATCATTCGGGCGGGTCGCTGTTTCTGTTGTTGCTTCTGTTATTCCAATGTGCCGGAACATTAAGCGTTGAAATATTTATGAGCTGTGCACACACACATACATACACACACACACGTACGCACACACAAGTCACTCTCTCTCTCTCTTCCTCTGTATGTGTGTGCGTGTCCTTAATGAGTGTTTGCAGTGTACCGAAAATCTGCATTTAAGACGGCTTTAAGTCTTAATGGCACATTTCAAATGCACTCGGCACAGACACCATTTTGTGTGGAATACGTTCTCACTTTTTATAGCATACTTTTCAGGTGCGTGCTCAAAATATTTAACGATAAGTAAGCTCTTTGTGCTGGCTGTGTGGGCATTAATCACAGCTGTTAATGCCGTATAATACCATATGAACTAAATAGCAGAGTTAATCAAGCACCGGAAATAGTATATGAATGGTATTTTTATTTGTATAGTATCTTAATTTTATTTCTAGTATTTTGATCATATGTTACAAATACTTAAATGAAAATATGTTTGATAATTGTCGAGTTGAAAGTCGTAACTAAAATTTGGTAATTTATTAATATAAATATAATTATATATTAAATTAATTATTAAATAATTATATGTAATTTTAATTAATTATAATCTATTTTTATATTTCATTATAATTATAGTTAATTATAAAAATTAATTAAACCAAATTATAATATTATGTACAATTTATTTATAATATATAATTTATAATTTAATTGTTTTTTTTTTCAGTAAAATTAAATTTTATATTTTAAATAAAATTAACTTCATTTAACATCAGCCTCTATAATCGATGTAGAACTAATAAACATTTTTGCTTGTTCTTCTTTTTCAGTTAAACATTAGTTAATTGACCAGGTTAAGAGGCCTCAAAACAAACACCAATACACAGACACACACACGTATATAATACACACACACACGCACAAACAATACACACCCGCTCAGATAGAGTGCAGCAGCATGGATCTGCCGTCGATGGTGCAGCGCTCTGGCGATACGCTAATCGTGCGCAGCGTTGTCAGCGGCAATCAGTTGTACATGGAGCAGGGGCACAAGGGCAGCGGCAACAGCGCCAATTCGCACAGCAACAGCAATGCAACGCCGCCGGTGGACACAGTGACAAACACAGCGCCCGTGGAGGCGAGTGCGCTGGAGCAACAGCTGGACAGATATCGCTTGCAGCAACTATTGCAGCAGCAGCAACAACAGCAGCAGCAGCAGCAGCAACAGCAGCAGCAACAGGCAGCAGCTGCAGCGGCAGCGGTTGTTAACAGCGTGCAGCAGCAGCAGCAGCAGCAGCAGCAACAGCAACAGCAACAGCAGCAGCACATCGCGCTCTCCATGGATGCCAAGGAGGAGGGTCTGCCCCAGTGCAAGATCAAGCGCAACTACAGCTGCAACCATTGCGCCTATTTCACGCAGAATCCGCGCTACCATCTCACGCATCTGCGCGACGTGCACGGCGAGAAGATTGTGATAAACAAGTGCAAGCTCTGCCTGTATGCCTCCCGCCACTTCCAGAAGCTGGTGCGCCACATGAAGATGGTGCACGGCTGCACCGACGGCATACCCAGCGGCCATGGGCAGGCGCGCGGCAAGCGGGGCATGAGTCGGGAGGCGCGCAAGCGCCGGCTGGAGGAGAGCGTCGGCGTGATGGGCGGCCAGTCGATGGCCATGTCGGTGCCGGACATGCCCACGCTGGAGCAGGTGAAGCGTGAGCTGCAGCTGCAGGAGCAGAAGCTGCAGCGCGACATCGAGGCCTACAAGCAGCGACAGCGCGAGGAGCAACAGCAGCGGGAGCAGCAGCTGGAGCTGGTATCCAACTATGGACGACAGTTGCAGGCGACGCTGCGCGACCTGGACTTGCACGAGTCCTTCGATCGTCAATCCTCGCCGGCGGAGCCTCCAACGCCTTCGCCCAGCGGCTCGGCCACGCCGCCGCCGGCACTATCCTCCGGCGGCGAGGAGCCACAGAATCGTCTGCTCAAGTGCAGCGCCTGCGAATTCACCACGCTCTATCGCACCCAGCTGCGCGCCCACGAGCTGGCCGAGCATGGCAAGACCAAGTTCTTCCGCTGCGACAAGTGTAGCTATGTGACGCACATTAAGGCGCGCTTCAGCAAGCACGTCAAATACCACTCGATGCCCATGATCAAGTGCGTCACGTGCGACTTCCGCACGCCGTACAAGTGGAACCTGGACAGACATATGAAGAATCATGGCGGCGCTGGCGCCTTCAAGTGCGCCGCCTGCGATTTCACGGCGGACATCAAACAGTCGCTGACCGTCCATGAGATGAATCACCATGTGCCGCCCGTGGGCAATGCGGGCTCCATTTGGCCACGACGCCAGAACAAGGTGGGCGCCAGCGAGATGTGCGACTATTTTCTCAGCGACTCCACCGAGCTGGAGGATCAATACAATAACAACAATCTGGACGATGATCTGGAGGATGTCGATGGCGGCGCCTTGAGCGGCGAGGAGCACTACGGCAAGCGCAGCAAATACGATGATGACGAAGAGCCAACCGATCTCTCCCAGAAGGGTGGCTGCTCCTCGGACACGTCCAGCGTCGGCACAGCCACGCCCCGTGCCCTGCGACCGGTGCCAAATCTAATTCCCATCACAAAGAGTCCCAAGGAGTAAGTATATAAGCTCCTAAAACCCAATTGATCTCAGTTATGGCTTGAGTTAGCTCCACAAATGATTCTGATTTATATACAGCGAGACAAGGCCTCACATCTACAACAACTTTAGCTAATAACCTCCTCTCGACTCTCTCTCACTTTGTAGCGTGCTTAACCTTTCCAAGGATACGAATGCCTCGCGCAGCTCGCTCACCGAGATCGCCTCAAAGTTCTTCAACGAGAAGGAAATCTCCGAGATGCTGGACAAGTCGGATGTGCCACAGCTGTCGCCCGCCACGACCATCGGCTCGATGGGCTCGTCGCGCAGTCTGCTGGCCAAGAAGGGCGGCGGCTCCTTCTTCGACAAGCTGAAGACGGGTGCTCAGCACGACAATCTGATTTGTCAGTGTGGCCATGTGGCCAAGTGCCTGTCCGAATCGATCATCCACGGCAAGAGCTGCCAGTCCTCGGCTGTGGTCATTGACGAGGACGACGTGGCGTTGCATGAGGACGATGCCGATGATCGTTTGGAGATTGACGAAGATGACGACGATCGTCAGTCGCATTCGGCGCTCAACTTGAGCGTCTCGGGCTCGACACGCTGTCAGCACTGTCGCCATCGCTGCAAGTCCTCCACCGATCTGCTGCACCACATGACCCAATGCGCTGAGGTCATACGCTGTGCGAACGAGATGTACGACTCGAATTCCGGCGAGAGCTGTGAGCGTCGCAACGATCCGCATGCCCTGCAGCAGCAGGCGGCTGTGCAGCAGCAGCGCGTCTGCATTTGGAACAAGGCGGCCAAGGAAATTGCCGCTGCGGTGGTGCAGCAGGACAAGGCGAATCTGTTGACCAAGTCGCCGGGCAGCCAGGCGGCCAGCAATGAGGAGAACAGCTACTATGGTGTGGAAACAGCGCCCGGTTATGGTGAGGTAAGTGCGCATATTCTTAACCCACACCCACACCCACACCCACACACCCAAACACCCAAACACTCACACAGACACAGAGAGACTTTGCAAACCCACGCACGACAAATGCGTCAAAATGAAATTTGACTCTCTCATGCACTGCAGGTAACCAAAAAGATGACGCCCGAGGAGGAGGCAGCCAACTCGTCACTGAAGAAGGTCTACAAGTGTCCGCACTGCAGCTTCTGGGCATCGACAGCGTCACGCTTCCATGTCCACATCGTTGGGCATTTGAATAAGAAACCGTTTGAGTGCTCGCTCTGCTCTTATCGCTCGAACTGGCGCTGGGACATCACCAAGCACATTCGGCTGAAGACCATCCGTGATCCCTCGCACAAAACGGCCAAGGTGCTAATGAACGATGAGACGGGCCGACGTAACTATACCAAGTACAACAAGTACATCACCTTGATGAAGGTCACCGAGGAGGATGGCGATCCCAAGCTGATGAAGTCGGGCGAAATGACGCCCAATCAGGTGGCCTCGCTGGCCTTCCTCAAGGACTACCAGAAGGTGGGCGTGGGCACTGGCCATGACATCACACTGGAGCCAGTGGTGGCCAATAAACCGAATGCTCTGGACGATGCAGCGCTGGCAGACAATCTAATACGTCTGCCCCTGCTGGCGACCATGATGAATGCAGCGATGGCCACACAGCAGCACCATCAGCACCAGCAACTCGAACAACAGCAGCAGCAGCAGGAGCAGCAGCAACATCATTCGGCCATGATAACGCCCTCGGTGACCATATCGCCAGTGAAACGCACACACCAAACGCCGCCCGGCAAGCCCACCGATGATCTCATCACCGAGGTGCACCAAGAGGGCAGCGAGAAGAAGACCTTCTACAGGTGTCGCAAGTGCAACTTTAGGTGAGACCCTCAAATGGTTTGAAATGGAGCCTAAGCTAATGCAAGTTCCTTCGTTCCTGCACTCCTTCCTCCCATTGCAGACATCACAATCGGGACGCTGTGCTGGCCCATGTCAAGATCCACTATCAGGAGTCCAGCTACCCCAAGTCCAATGCCGCTCTGAGCAGCACCTCGCCGCTGCAGGTGTCCGTCAGCTCCAATCAGCAGCTCTACATGAACAAAGTGTTTGCCGCCATGTGCCTATCACAGACGTCGCCCACGACGGGCAACTGCTCAGCCGGCAATGGTCCGCAGTCGCAGTCGCAGCAGCAACAGCAGCAGCAGCAACATTCCCTCATTTCGGCTGGACTGCTGCAACGTGCCATACAGAAGGCACAGCATTCGCCCACGCCCAGTGCGAATGCGCTCAGTGGTCTGGCCCTGGCGCTAGCCAGTGGCAAGACGAGCACACCCAAAGCCAATGCCGCCTCCATATTAGAGCACGGTGAGCAGAAAGCGAGTCAAAATGAGGCAAGTGCCGACAGTCTGACGTCGCCCACAATCACCAGTAGCAGTAGCACAGCCAGATCGCTGCAGGATCTGCTCACATCACCACGCACCCGACACGGTCCACACTATGGTGCAGGTGCTTCGCCAGCTGCGGCTACGGCTACGGCTACGGCCAGTGCGGCCACTAATCCTAATTCAGCTAACAGTAACTCAATTCTGGTTATGGGTAATGGCAGCATCGGATTCCGATTGGATGCGGCTGGCCACAAGAAATCATCGAGCGACGTTGCATCATCCAATACACCCACCACCACCACAACCAACTCAGCCACCACGAACAATGCATCGCCTATGCCAGTAACTACCACTCCTACTCCTATGTCTTCTTCTTCTACTTCTGCTTCTATTTCAACTTCAACTACATTTCCAACTGGTGCCAAGTCCCTGGTTCATATGCTGAGTATTACTAACCACAATAACAGCACCACATCCAATCTCATTGACCAACCTCATGCCCATAACCAACCCCTCATCGCTGGTGACGGTTACTACACAGCACAGGCAACGGGTCTAACCCATGGCCACAATGGCCGCATACACGCTACTAATCACAAATCCAACCCAGCCATGTCAATGTCGTCGTCGTCGTCGTCGTCGCTATCGGCATCGGCATCGGCATCGTCCTCATCAGCATCGCCGGCGTCTGTTGCGTCATCGCCGCACTCGTCGCCGCCGCCATCCTCAGCATCGGCGTACTTGCCGCAGAGCATGCCCGGCCAGGGGCCACGTTTCCATAGCCATAGTCCAGGTAGTCCCAGTCTGTTAACGATGAACGATACGGATCGACGCGATCCGTCGCCATATCGTTGTGGCCACTGCCATCAGGTGTCCAATTGGAAGCATGTGATCCAGGTATTTGTTTAAATGCATTTTACAGTTTGTGTTTTGTCCCATTCAAAACGAAACGAGTTCCCAACAAATAAACCAACCGAAATAAAACCCAATAAACAAACGCTATTCGCCAACAAGAGAAAGAGAGAGAGAGAGAGGTAGAGAGAGATGTAGAGAGGGGGAGAATTGTCCGCCAAATAATCGAATGTATTCTGAAACTTTTCAACACTAGACAGTAGCTAATTTAAATAAAAACCAGTATTCGGTACTTGATCGTTCGAAGAAATGGGCAGCACTGGTCTGACTGATATTAAATAAAGAAATATATAAAAGTACATTACATTTAACAATCGGAAATAAGACAAGCTAATGATTCCAGCTTAAGTTAGGCTTATTTTTTTATTTTATTACCATTTTTTTATCTTTATACAAATTTTAATTAGAAATTCCAGAAAAATAGTCAAAACTTGTCTTGTTAGTTAGCGACATCTGTACATCTGTTCCCCGCCCCCTGCTCAGCAAATCATCTTTGTCTGTAGTCCCTAAGTAACGCTGGTAAATATGCAAACAAAATTTAATTTTGTTTTTATTTTCCTTTATACGAACAAAAAAATGATAAAAAAAACTCTTCTAATGCTAAATGTTAAATGTGTGGTGTCTGGGTTTTTGCTTCTATTATATTTTTTCAATAATTTTTGTTTGGTTAACATTTTGTATGTTTTTATATACGATTTAGCTATACATTTACGTTTATTTATAAGAACTCATTGGTGATAGTTTTGCTTGCTCTCGAAACTAATGTAAATTACATTTACCAATTCAATTAAAACCATCTCCTAAAAAATAAAATACAATATCATGCAACAAGCTAACCCCCCCAAAATGCAGGGGGCCTAGTTAAGAAATCATACGGTGCGCGTGTTTCGTTTGGGTTTCCCCATCCAAAATACACATACATACATTACACACACACACACACACATATATATACAAAATACATACTTAAAGGCATATTCAAAGAGAGTGTTTGGAAGTGAAGCAACTTTTAAATATATATTTATTTTTATTTTACTTGTGAGAATTGGAGAAAACAGTCCAAATATTCCCTATGATCTGCAGCAGAATGTCCTCAATTAAATTATAATACTCTTTTTGTAATCTTTAACATATATTTGAGAATTTGATATTTGAAATACCTCTGTAAAAATCGCAGTATTTTAAAATATTTTGCTCTAAGAAAGAGTTTTCAAAATAATTTCTCCAGTTGAATTGCCAAACTTCTGCAACTATGCAGAATTAAATTAAAAATTAAATTCAATTAAAATTAAAAATTCCATAAATATTCCCAGTATTATTAAATGCCAACTGGAGCAGGAGCTTTCAACTTGAAAAAGTGCCGTAATTTCACGCAGCTATGATACCTGTTGCTTCAACAGCTAAATGCTCTCTTACACACACACACACAGAAATATGCTGGCAACACCTTTTTTAAATACATCAACAATTTGCTAATTTGTGCAATTTTTGCGCATTCTGCTTCTTGTCATTTACAGCGGCACTGTCGCTTAAAGCATTCCGGGGATATTCGGATCGAGACCCTTGAGCGCAGCAGCAACAGCGGTGGCGCTGCGCCCATTTACCGTCCACAGGGCGCCGGCGCCAGCAACGAGTCTCAAGCACTCAACTACAACAGCAACAACAACAACAACAACTACAACAAGCCTAGCCAGAACAACAATAACAACAACAATAGCATCAGCGGCCTGCTGAGCAGCAAGCAGCTGGAGCAGCTGCTCCACTCTCCCCTCTCCGCCAGCACCGCAGCCGTGGTGAATGCAGCCAACACGCAGCAGGATTTGGAGGTGGCGGCCGCCTGCTGGGCCGCTGCCTATAAGGCGGCCAATGCCATGGCCAGCGCCGGCAGCGCCGAGGAGCTCGCCCAGTTGCAGCAGAACGATCAAATCGAGATCACTCGTCTGCCCTCGGCTGCTGCCATCAACAGCGCACAGGATTTGTTGCCCAACAACAGCAACAACAACACGAAGAGTAAGCAACAAAAGTGCCCCGTCTGTCCATACATCTCGGAGAGCAAGTCCCAGATGAACTACCACGTCTCGCTGCACAAGCCCACGCAGTACGAGTGCCAGCTGTGCACCTTTGTCTGCGCCAAGAAGCAGCATCTCAGCAGTCACATGCGCAGCGTGCACCAGCAGCAGCTGGGCGCCGCCGCAGTCGCCGCCGCCGCCGCCACCGGAGCTGGTCTGGACTTCAGTGTGGCGCTGCAGCTGGCGGCAGCCAAGCAGGTGCAGCAACTGCCGGCAACAGCGCCGCTGGCCATCGATCTGAGCCAAATGCAGCTGGAGGAGAGCTCTGCCGGGGAGATGCAGGCGCAGCAGCTGCCGCCGGAATATCAATATAAGCTCATCAGCTACTGTCCACGCTGTCCAGCTCGCTTCGCCCAGAAGCACAATGACGAGCACAATGCCAAGATGGAGCTGGAGCAGCATTTGGCTGCGCATGCGCCCAGCGAGCAGGATGCGGATGAGCTGCACGTCTGCACATACTGTGAGTATCGTGCTGGTGCCGAGACTCTGCTGCAGCTGCATCGGGCAGTGCACATGTCGCACTACCAGGAGAAGTGTCAGCAGCTCTACAGGAATTGCAAGGAGGATGTCGCCTATCCGGCTCCCAAACTGCTGCAAATCAGCGGACCCGAGACCATTTGGGTGGTGGACAATGACCTGGGCGCCCAGCTATTGCGTCAGAGTGCCTTCGGCTCGTCCAGCAGCAGCTACGATGGCCAAAACTCGCTGTTGAAGAAGCAACTGGAGTCGGGCGGTGGCGGTGCAGTGGTGCGTGAGTTGACTCCACCACCCAAGAGCAAGGACGCCGAAGAGGATGCCGATGAAGAGCGGCACAGCAGCTCAACGCCTTCGACGAGCGCTTCGGTGGCCACCAGTGACCTGGCCGCTGATGCCAGCAGCGATGCTGGCTCTCTGGACATGCCGCAGTCGGCGCCAACGCCGCTGCGCTGCCAGCACTGTCCCTTCGAGACGCTGCAGCACGAGGAACTGCAGCAGCATCTACAGAAGCATGCTTGCATCAATGAGCCCAGTGCGGAGGCGATGCAGTGCGCACACTGTGACTACAATGCCGTGGAGGAGGCGGAGCTGGACGAGCACACGGCGGTGCATTTCAATGCCAGCGAGAAGCTGAAATCCGTAGACTTTTTCACCTGCTACGACAAGCTGGAGATCAGCGTGGAGCAGGATGCCCAACAGTCCCAGGAGGCAGACAAAGAGCAGACGGAGCATAACAACAACCAGGACAATGTACTCAATGCCAATGTGCAGCAGCAGCAGGAGACAGATGTCGAGCAGCCGCAACAGCAGCAGCTCGAGCCGGACACCAAGCCCAGCACTAAACTCATTCTCTACAAGAATGATGGCGAGCTGAGCGTGAAGCCACCCACCATGGAGGAGGATAAGCAGCGCGTCGAGAATATCAGTGATCGTCTGAGGCGTCGCAGCTTACGTGGCAATGCAGCCTCTGCCACGCCCACAACGGCCTCAGAGCCTTGTGCGGAAGGAGCGGATAAAATGATACTGGTCAATGCCAAGACGGGCAAAGTTCTGTACCGCAAGTAGGCGTGGCCGGGACCAAACTATTATTATTGTATTTGACGTATTGCATAAATGTTTATGTTATTATTATTATCATTATTATTATTATTATTATTATTATTATTATTATTATTATTATTATTATTATTATTATATTATTATTATTATTATTATTATTATTATTATTATTATTATTATTATTTTGATCATTTTAATTCATTTTTTTGGGGCTTGTTAATGTTTTTTGTTTGTTTTTAATTGGGTAATTAGTTATCGAATTTTGTTTTAAGCACCAATTATTGTTTAATTACTAACAAAAGAAAATCACACACACACACACACAGATGGACATGTTCCTGCACTTTTAAATCTAACTGTAAGTTGTTTCATAAACAAATAATAATTTCTAAAGAAAAAGATTTAATTTAACCAGTGGCTATATATTAGCTATTTATTGTATTTTTTCCAAAATTTAATTAAAATTTCCATTTCATATATGATCAAAAATTATATATAAATAAACCTAGATCTAAGGCAAGATCCAAAAGCGTTTCAAAGAAGTCCAAACTGGTTCATGACAAAATCAAAAATTAAAAAAAAAAAAAACAAACAAAAATCTAGAACTAAAACAAATACTAAAACAAATTCAAAATTCGTCTTGCAAACAATTTGTTTTTGAATGGGAACTGTGATTATTGAATATTGTAAATTAAAAACAACAACAAAAAGCAGAAATTTAATTTAAAAAATACAAAATATCATTCAATGAATATGGTACTATATAAAAATTTATATATAAACATATTTACAACAGCTGCTAAGAGAAATGAGAATAAACAAATTAAAATTGATAAACTTTAAATAATTTGCAATATTTGCAATATACAAAATATTTTTTGCAGCAAACACATACACGTACATATATATACATATTCAATAAGTACTATAGTTATTAATTTATAGTTAAAATTAAAGTTTCAAATGGTTTTGTTTAACTATATACAAACGTTGTTTATGTCGCGCAGTCCAAGCTGTGGTACAACAAAAAAAAAAACAAAAAAAAAAAAAAAACAAAACAAAACAAAAACAAAAACTACACTAAAAAAACAGAAGCAGTTATCATAAAATCTAAGGAAATGAACACATGTGGAATAGCGGGGCCATATTTAAATAGTTAAAAAAAAATTAAACATTTAAAGAAAAACTAAAACAAAGAGAAAAAGAAAACAGAATATGCAGATTATACAGAAACTTAATTGAATTAATAAACGCAACCGCCTTTGATATATATATATATATATATATATATATATATATATATATATATATGTATATATGTGTATATGCATATATCTATATCTTTATGGAAATAGTCTTTAACAATAAAATACTTCTAATTAGTTTAGTGTAAATAACTTAGTTTTTGTTTACTATGCACAAACACACACAGATACACACACACATTTATGGCATAAATTTAAACAAAGAAAATGTACAAAAAAAAAAAACAATTGTTAATAAATAATAAAAAAATACACAAGTTGCATTTACAACAAATTCTACATCTTTTGTTTAGTTTTATTTCCAAGAAAATCTTTGAACTGTTATCAATTTCCATACAAAATGTTGTCATAGAAACTTATGAGCTGTATTCAAAGTAACTGTAAATGCGCATTGATCAAATATATTTTCAATTAAATAAAACTATTAAATGAATATAAAAGCATTTCAATAATACACCTATTTGTTTTCAAATACATTAAAAGATTTTTACTATGCTCATATCTACGGATAAGTGCTTTTGCCATTTTGCAGCACTGGCGCTAGCCAACGTAATGGGTAGCACTGGCTATGTCATCAATAGAATCGTCATGTTTAAATTAGTTTAAATATAATAATAAAGTATTATTATTATAATTTATAAATCAGCACAATCCCAGTTGGCTATGAATAGTTAAAACAATTTTTTGAACACATTCTGAATGCCTGAACAAATGTAAAATTTCATTCCAGTTTTGTACTCCGTTGTGTGCACAGCAAAAAATATTTTTATATATTTTTGGATCCCGTTCAATGTTGGGTTGAGATTCAAGTAAATTAAAAATATTTCTCTATTAATATAAATAATATAATTTTGTTGTTTTCTTTTTCCATTTTCAAACAGATAACAAATTTTGGTTACCATCTCTGGCGCTGGTGCAACACTTTCGGGGGTCACAAAATTGGAAACATCAATAAGAAATCCTTTGGCTAATTTTCACACCTATTTCCGTAAGCTTTTAACATGTGCTGGCATCCGGGCGGCTGTTGCGGCATACCCGCTGGCATTCAGTGCACAAATTTTTGTTTTAACTATTGGACAGGTTGCCCCACGACGCCCTGCTGTCGTACCAGCTGCGTGCCTCCCTGTCCGCCGTATCGTGGTTGCTGCGGTGGTCCGCGTTGCGGCTCTTGTTAGCAACGGGCTTAGAAGGAAATCAGGTCTGATGCGCCATGGAGAAAGAATCACAAAGAACATTTCTTCAAAATCAAGTCGTCTGTTACTCTAGTAAAAATATCCACAATTTGATGTTTATAGCTTTATTTTGAGAATAAATAAAAAGGAAAAAAATCATATCGATGTGATTTTTACTTGTATTTTGTTTTTCTGAGTCCACTACGAAAATAATTCTTTATGAATTAAAACTATAAATTTTGCATGCCTAAGCTAAATGCTGTCAAAATCCAAAATTACATATACGAGTATTGTTATACTGTGAGAAAATAATGAGGATTGATCAATTAAAAAAAAAAATCATTTTAGTGGAAGGTATGCTATTTATTAAAGTTACATATTTTAAACAAACATATAAAGTTTATCAACTGTTTTTATTTTTTTTAAATAACATCCCAACAAAATATGACTAAGTTGGCAGCGCCCTATATTTATATGCTTTCTAAAATAGTTAATCGATATATATATCGGAATGCCAATGTCAGATTTGCTCCACAACTGATTTGTTTGCAATAAAAAATTTTGTTAGGACGCGTTATACCTGCCACACATGGATACCAAGTCCAACGATGACTCTGGTGGCAGTGACTCCCTGGACAAATCAATGCAAAGGAAGTGTGTAATGGTCGAGACAAACAGCACAACAACGGAGCCCGCAGCGGAGACAGACAACTGCAGCAGGGATTCCGCTGCACTACGAGAGTCGCCACCTGGCGAGCCAAAGACTGATGTGTCCAGCGCTGAATCGACCATTGGTGAAAATTCGACGGCGCTTAAAAGCAGCAGCAGCAATAGCAATACAACGGCAGCTAGTGCTGCATTTGAAACGAAAGTTAAACTAATTTCTCAAAACCTTAAAGAGACAACACTGGCGGAATCAGAGGCCTCCGCCCCAACAACGAACACGTCGAACGACGTTGCTGATGGTCCGCTAACAGATGATGTAGTGGACCAACATAGTAATACAGACAGCTGCGAGCAGCGCGTAAAAAAGGTCCGATTCCATCCAGACGTCAAAGCAAACGATGGCGGTAATCGTGTCAAAAAGAAAAGACGCTCGACGCAAAACAGCGCCAATAAGGCAAATTTGAGCTGTGATGGCATGGATGTGGTGGATGATGACAATGAGTGCGGTGACGACGCGGATCACGATGAGGAGGAAGACGAAGAATTCAACTTGGCGAAGACAATTGCCGAGGCGGATGACTACTTAAAGCAGCATCCGCTGACATTTGTGCGGCGCGTCGAACAAAACGGAGAGCGACTCCGCGACGGCCTACTAAATATTGAGGATATGCCTCAGCTTGTGGAACGCGAGGTGCGAGCTGAAAAGAACAACGAAGATGATTTCTATAAAAAATGCAAGCCGGAGAACGGCATAGAACGAGTATTAGGCAAGGAGACAAAGGCGGGCAAGGCAAGTACCCCATTAAGCAACATAAATTTATGGTTTTTAATTGGTAAATACATGTTTAGGTTTGTTTTCTGTTGCGATATGAGAATCAAGGAGGTCTGTTTTGGGAATCAGAGGAGTTTATACGACGCATGTGTCCAAATCTCTTAAAGGCCTATGAGAGGAACCGTGAGCGAAGGCAACAACGTCTAGTAAGTGCCCTAGCCTAATTAAAAGTTATTTAACAAGCTAAATAAATAATAATTTGAATATTTCAGATGCATCATGTTGCCAAGCGCCAGAGCCTGCGTCAGCGATATACGGATTTCTAGTAACATAAATACATATAGCTTTTAGGATTCGAATTAGGTTCCGCAACTAATTGTAACATTTTTGTAATATGGAGTAAATGATTTTCTTTTGTTGAACGAAACTGTCGAGTTAATTGTCATCGTGGATGTGAGAATATCGATAGAAGGTGGCATGCGCTATCGATTTCGTTTAGGGACAGCTGCTTCTAAGCTTTTTATTCATTTCATTGATGACACACATTGAATATCAAAATTTGCTATTCATTATTCTGTCATGTGCTATATGGCTTTGACTTGTGTGAAAATAAGTTCCCGTCTTGGGTCGTTGCCATTCGGCTGTTAACGTAGGCAATCGTAGACATCGTATTAACTATCGATAGCTACTGTGTGCCATCGATAATTAAGTCTGGCGATACAATATCAACAATCCTAGTTCTAGTTTGACGGACGCACTGTCTAAAAATTAAAAGTAGAATTACTAAACGAAAAAACGTGTGCAAACGTGTGTCAAATCTCAGCATACGTGCTTCGACTAAAGCACTGTGATTGTTAAGCCATAAATAGGATAATTTCGGTGAAAACCTGTAAATATTGGCATCGCGGGGCCAAAAAGGTATTGTGCGAGAACAAAAGAGACATTTTTGTGCGTGTCACCGTTCGTCATCCTCCACCCCCTCTCGAAGGACAAGCAGCGTAGCGATCAGCAACGGTCACAAACGGTAAACGTCGGTAGTGGCCCAACGAAATGCACTAGACTTTGCCCGCATTTTGCGATTTTCATGAATATCTCATTGTGACGGCAGGTGAAAGTGCAATTACAGGTAAGCATAAGCTAGTGCGTATATTCGGCGTATATATTTTGTGTTGCTCAGCGAGCTGGCCACAAAATGCGCAGATAGTATTCACTGCCAAAAATAAAATATTCATACCAGGAAATGAAAACAAACAATCTGCAAGAAATCTGTGTGTATACAAATCATCATAGTCATTATCAAATCGATAACGGTTCAATATATTTGATGAAACTAGTAACTGTTTATGCTCCAACTTGATTTTTGACATCAAAAATTATTGGTCATCGTGTTTACGTAGTTCTTATAAACATTCGATAAGATTTATAAAAAGTATGTTAGGTTATGGTATGCGTTAGCTGATTATAACTGTTCTACTCTTATTTATTTGTTTTCACATATTATATTTAGGTATTTTTTAATTAGGCATTTCAATAATTGCATATACTATAGACTTTGTCATGTCATTTTGTCAACAAAGCCCTTGTCAAAAAATTTTTCAGCTGCTTGGCCTTTTCAAAGATATAATTGCGCAACTTGCTTGCAATGTAACCAATTTCAAATTCGTTCGGATATTAAAAGGAATTAGCAAAAATCTATATGTTTCTGCATCAATGTGTTATCGATATACGCCTGTCACTTGTTTTGATATCGTCCACTAGAGCTGTAAAACTATCGATGGTTGCAACATTCAATAGTTTCGATGGTTTTACAACAAGTATTCAATAGTATCGATTGTACTATCGAAAATATTTTCAAGTTCAAAAACAAAGTAAATAAATGCATATCTAAAAATAACAAGTAAGAACGTTGCAGTCGGGCTTTGCGGAATACTCATTCAAATTCCAGCTCTAGCATGTACGTTTTTCAATATGACACGGCACAAAAAGTGGCTTATAAATTATTTTTATACCCTGAACACATTGAAAATGTGAAATCAGGGGATAATGGTTTTGTTAAAATGTATGTAAGAGGTAGAAGGAGGCGTGGCAGACTCTATAAAGAATATATATTCTTGATCAGGGCGATGAGCTGAGTCGATTTAGCCATGTCCGTCTGTCCGTAATACTAGGGACTTGTGCTTTGGCAAATTCATGATGAAGAAAAAGAAGCATGTCCACATGCTTAGCTTTTAAGGCAGATCGTCGTTCCGTGATAATCTGTCCAGCTTTGCTGAACAATCGCTCTGACTCAGTGGATGAGGCAGGAATACACAAAAGTAATTGTTGTGCAATGCCGATTCGACTTAGCTCTGTGATTCTATAGATAGTCGCTGCAATATAGTTGTCTTCCAACGGGGCGTTTGCCATAGGTCAGAAATGGACTAGTGCGTAGTTAATCTTAATATCACAAAGAACTCTTCTCGTTGGCAATTTTATGCTGCGCAGACGAACGACAACGAATCATTGTGTTTTTCGTGAACTTGACGTTGACCGCTGGACTTTTGTTTATTTGTTAAATGCGCGTGGCAATTCGCTCAATCGCCAGTCAATCTCTCACAATCATTCTCTCTCTCTCTCTCTCCCTCATACACAATCTCTGTCTCTCTTTCTGGATGATTTCATTGTTTGGTTCGTTAACCCAGAAGAACTACGCAACAAGCAAACATACGGGAACTGCCAGGTCACACAGCCAAAGTGCTCAACTGCAGAAGCAACATGCCGGAAGAGGAGCCACCACAGAAACCAATGGATGAGCAGCAAGAGCAACCACAGTCACCCAGCGCCAGCGATGGAAATGTTGAGGAGCAGATGCCGTTGACGCAAAGTGAATCGTCTACAGATTACGTTGTAACGGAGCTGTCCGCTGAAGAGGCAAGCCAATCAAATCTTTTATAATCTCGTTTAGGTCTTGCTTAACGTTTGCTCTATTTTCCATTTGCAGATGCGTGCTCGACGACTGCGCACTTTGGCGGCGCGTAGTAGCATCATGAGCGCTGCTAATGTTGTCACTCCGTTGGCAGCCGCAAAACCATCAGGGATTCAAGCAAACGTTCCGAGTGAATCGCGTTTGGTGCGCGAGGTGTCTGCCAGCTCGAGTAGCATGGATACAACAAATGCATTGGGCGACAAAGAGCCCATAACATGGTCCGATCTGGGCAACAAGCCGGACACTGATGTGGAAATGAAATCGGTAGCATCGACACCCATACAAGATGTTGAGATGACAAATGCACATTCCATCTGCGTACCCAACGCCGTGCTACATAACTCGGAGCCCAAGCCGCAGAAAAAAGTTCCCAAAAATGATTCGTCACTACTTAAGAACGCCGATGAGCGCAACGAACAGATGCTGTCGAAGCTATTGAATGCCACATGGAATGAATTTGGCAGTGGTTACATCATTTGTGCGCAAACTGCCAGCTTGCTTGAGCGCAATCCTGGGCTACGTTTTGAATTTGAGCAAATTATACCGAGTGTGCTGCTAGAGACTGCATTTAAGTTCTACAACAACGCGGTGGTTGACAGTATGAAGATGGATAGTGAAGATGATAGTGATAGCGACGATAAGGAGTTATCTGCCAAAATCAAGATCAAGATCAAAAGCGACGATACCGAAGTCCAGGAAATATTGGCCAATGCCGGGGCCTCCAGCAGCGCCGCCAAAGAGGAGCAAGGCGCTGGTGCCAGTGCAACGGGCGTTGCACTCAGTCAGACTGAAATAACGTCCAGCGATGCTGGTGTCACTTGTGCGGTGCCTCCTCCCTTTTATGTAGTGATTACCCCCAAGCACAATGCCATGCTACACCTGCTGCGTTGTTATCAGAACTATCAATCCGAGTCAACCCGGTGCCGCGCTAACGATGTTGGCCAAGCGCTGGACGATAGCACGAATAAGGCCTTGACAATGGCATTTAAAAATATTATGCGCGTATCAGTGTTAGTTCTAACGGATCGCATCCAGCAGAACCTCAACTATCAGCTGGACCAGTCAACCCTGCTGGAGCTCATGTACATGGACCATATAAGCGAATCCTTCATTATTGATCTGGTGGCCGAAACTTATCAGCAACGCGAGATTTTCGACGAAATATTTGGTCAATTGCTGCGCGGTCTGTTCAGTGGTATGCAACGCAACATTTGCAGCTCGAAGATCAATACACAACAGATCGAATGGCTTTCCAAGTTGGTGGTCATCAAGGTGGGCAATGTTCGGCCCATTGCCGATTTGATTGCCCGCCAACCAAACTATATACCGCCCATATGCACAAAGATACCGGGACGTGAAATTGTCAAGTGCAGCTTTCTGGGCCCTTTTCTGTCCGTCTCCCTCTTTGCCGAGGAGAACATCAAGTTTGCTGAATTCACGACCAAAAACAAACTTGAAGAAACCTCCATATCGCGGCTACGCTGGGTATGTCTTTAAATGTTTCTTTTTCTTCCTTATAATATTCATCTCTCTATCTGAATTTTTCTCCATGCAGGAAATGCAGTCAATGCGCACTCACATGCAAACAGTTTTCCACTCGCTGTGTGTCAATGCCAGCAGCCGCCCCAAGACTCTGGAGTACATTTCTCAAATTCTACGTCACAACGATCGTCGCGCTCAATTCGCCAGCGATGAAAAGTTGCTTGCTCGCGATGGTTTCGTAATCAATCTGATGAGCGTGCTGCAGCAATTATCAGTCAAGATCAAATTGGATCGCATTGATCCGAATTTCCACTACTACAGCAATTCACTGGTCAACATCGAGCAGGATACGAAAATCCGTTACAGCGAAGAGGAGTATAAGAACTTTTTGGGAAAGAATTTCGCAACGCCTGCGGAAAATGTTAATTTCCAGACGCAGTGCTGGTTCCTTACGCTGCAATCCCATCATCTTGGCTATCTGCCAGCGATTCACCGATATCGTCAAAAGGTGCGCGCCATCAAGGAACTACAAAAACTAATTGACGAGCTGGATCGCACCAAGCCCCACTGGGTGAACTCACGCTATGCCATTCGTAACAATCAGTTCAAGGAGCGATGGGAAAAGCAGCTGCGCAAATTAAACCGGTATGTAATGCAACTATTCTAAATATATAAAACACATTTCATTTTGCTGTAATGAATGTTAAATTTGAAACACATTCATCAATCTTTTACAGCTCCAAGACTTGTAGTGAGATAACGCTCCTTGATCCCGCGCTCCTGCAGCGCTGCACTGAGTTCTATTCGACTGTGTGCGAGTTTATGCTTTATCAATTCGAGGGACGGCCAATTGAGGGTCCGTTTATTTCGAAGCTGCCGGTGCAGCAACTAAAACCGACTGACGCATTTTCCGCACTGCCCGAGTGGTACATCGATGACATCGCGGAGTTCATATTGTTTGCCATGCAGCATGCCAATGTAGACATCATGCAGGGCATCGATCACTCGATCATCACATGGCTGTTGACCTGCGTGTGCGCCTCGCATCTCATCAAGAATCCCTATGTAACTGCCAAACTGGTTGAGGTGATGTTTGTGTTCTCCCTAAAGCCAGCCAATTCAGTTAATACAGCGGTAAGTAAATGCGAGAGATATTTAAAGTAGATGCTCAATAAGCTCGTTTGCTTTCAGATGTGGAACCATGAACTGGCACAGAATGCGCTGGTCAGCGCACTAATGCGATTTTATGTGGATGTGGAGACCACAGGCCAAAGCACTGAGTTTTACGATAAGTTTACTATAAGGTAAGCTGGAATAGATCTATTGCAGAAGTTTAGTGGAAATATGTCATATATAAATATATCATTTTTTCAGGTACCACATTAGCCATCTATTTAAATCCATGTGGGAGAATCCCATACATCGTCAGGCTGTCATCTGTGAGTCACGACAGGGCAATCAGTTTGTGAAGTTTGTCAACATGCTGATGAACGACACGACATTCTTGCTGGACGAATGCCTCGAGAATCTTAAGCGCATACATCTAACACAGCAGCTAATGTCCGATGTGAAGAACTGGAGCGGAATGAGTGCCGAGCAGCAGCAGAGTCGCCTCACTCAGTTGGCCACGGATGAGCGTCAATGCCGTTCCTATTTAACGTTAGCTCGCGAGACTGTTGATCTATTTCATTATTTGACTGTGAGTTGTTTGAGATGTTGCTATTCTAATTTGATATTCATTGTAATTGATTATTATTATAGAGCGATATCAAAGAGCCGTTTATGCGCGCCGAGCTTGTTGATCGTCTGAGCTCCATGCTAAACTTTAACTTGAAACAACTGACTGGACCCAAGTGCAACGATCTGAAAGTGAAGAATCCAACCAAATATGGCTGGGAGCCGCGCAGTTTATTGGCCCAAATATTTGATATTTATCTTCATCTTGACTGTGATAGATTCGCGCAGGCATTGGCCGCCGACGAACGCTCATTCGATCTGCAAATTTGCAATGAGGCTGCGTCACGGATCAAACGCCTTGGGATACGTTCCGTCGTGGAGGTAGAACGGTTCAAAGCGCTCACCCAGCGGGCTCACGAAATATATGGTATGTGCTTTGAAATAAGCTTTCCTTATCTAAGTTTTATTAATTGAAATTTATTGGTCCATGTCCATTTACAGTTTCCAACCAACAGACTGAAGATGAGTGCGCCGATGCGCCCGACGAGTTTAAGGATCCACTGATGGACACATTAATGTCGGATCCAGTTGTGCTGCCCTCTGGCACGATTATGGATCGTGCAATTATCACACGTCATCTGCTCAACAGTTGCACGGATCCGTTCAATAGGCAACATCTCACTGAGGATATGCTGGTCCCGAATATTGAACTGAAGCAGCGTATCGATGCCTGGCGCAAGGAGCAGCGGGGCAAGCGGAACAATAGCTAAGGCAACCAGATCTTAAACGATAATCTACAATCATACGTAGCTTAATGTTCAGTTTTAGTGTCTACCTATAACTCTATACAAATTTATAATATATTATAATTATTATTATTATATGTATATGCGATCTATCAGCAGCTAGAATTTTCAGACATTTTTGGTTTCCATTTGGGGTAGTCGCAGTCGTTTCTAAAGATTCTCAAAGTTCACCATATTAGAAAAAACGGTGTATTATTTTGTTGATTTTCAGATTTCTCAAAACTAATATAAATGTTGAAAAATGCAATAATTTTAATTATTTAAGTACATACTGTATATTGCTTAATTGATTGTTTTTGTATAATTTCATTTTGAAAGAATATTGTTTCTGTAAAAATTCACGTCCACAAATACTTCAGTTATTATAATAAATATATATAAATATTTTGTAATTTCAATTCAAACGAGGTGGGTGTTGCATCATCGAACATCGCATTGGGCTTATTTGTTCTTAATTTTTTTCTTTTTACTGGACGAGCTGCGACTACTCCAAATGATGATTAGGTGCCACAGCTTGGCTCGTGCTTAACAGAATTTGGAATTTAATTGCAACTGGAATTTACAATAAAGTTTTAATGAAGCGTATTTCTAATATAAATTATACATATACATAGTTTTATGTTCATTTGTGTGTCTGTGTGTGTGTGAGTGTGGGTTGTGTTTGTGTTCGTATTTATTATCGTAACTGCATATATTTGTTTTATTCGCTCAGTCTCAGATGGGTGCATGGCCTGGAGATTGATTGGATGGGACACATGGCCAATTACCAGAAGGGACACCAGCCAATGTAGCACTGACAGAGGTTCTCATTATTGGTCGCCTGCTGTATGAGCAGCTCAACCTGCTGCTGCTCGGTCATTTCGGACATTTGGAAATCGGTGCCGGTTAGCTTGCGATTGACACGCTGTATGACCATGCTGGCCTTGCTGTTGGTAACATCGGCCACGTTGGTGTATCCACCGTGAAGCTGCTGTGCCTCGTAGGTCTTGGATTTGGCCACTGGGTTGCCCTGCAGCAATGACTCTTGCTCTATGGAATTACTGGCACTGTCGCCGCTGGCACCACCGGCGGTGGTGGTATCGTTGCCCTTCTTGTCCACATCGAGCAGACGCTAATTTGTCTTGATGTGATTGATGCGTATCAGCTCCTGGCCCGGATTATAGGACCCAAGCACAGCCAGCTCCAGGTTCTTGCAGGTCACCAGCTTGGGCAACACATAAGGCAGTTCGAGCGATGTCAGCTGCGGCAGCTGGCGCGAAATCTTCTGGAACACATGATAGTAGATATCCCAGGCACGATCCAAATCCATGAGCACGGCCGAGGTCTTATAGCGTTGCGTCCACTCATACGCCTCGGTCAGCTCACGGCCGTAGGCCTGCGAAAAGGAGGTCTCCTTGAGTGTCTGGGGTCCACGGTCCAGCATCGCATGCAATGACTCTAGAATCTCAAACATGCCCTTCACATTGCGGTCCCCGAAGTAGAGGCGACTAGCTTCCTCCAGTCCCTCGTGCCACTGCTCGTGCCAGAGGATGGCCACCCGTATCAGCTCTTCGCTGCACAGTCATGATGAAGAAAAAGAAGCATGTCCACATGCTTAACTTTTAAGGCAGCTCGTCGTTCCGTGATAATCTGTCCAGCTTTGCTGAACAATCGCTCTCAGTGGATGTAGCAGGAATACCCAAAAGTAATTGTTGTGCAATGGCCGATATCATCGCTATCGATAGTAAACAAAAACAATCGATATGGACGCAGAAATATAAAGATTCGATAGATCGATAGTTCAATCGATAGTTTTACAGCACAATCGTCCACTGCACTTACAGTAGCAGCAGCAGCAGTTGTTGTTGCTGCGCTGCCCGACAATCAGATAACGTTCGACTTAGCTCTGTGATTCTATAAATAGTCGCTGCATATTCAATATAGTTGTCTTCCAACGGGGCTTTTGCCATAGGTCAGAAATGGACTAGTGCGTAGTTAATCTTAATATCACAAAGAACTCTTCTCGTTGGCAATTTTATGCTGCGCAGACGAACGACAACGAATCATTGTGTTTTTCGTGAACTTGACGTTGACCGCTGGACTTTTGTTTATTTGTTAAATGCGCGTGGCAATTCGCTCAATCGCCAGTCAATCTCTCACAATCATTCTCTCTCTCTCTCTCTCTCCCTCATACACAATCTCTGTCTCTCTTTCTGGATGATTTCATTGTTTGGTTCGTTAACCCAGAAGAACTACGCAACAAGCAAACATACGGGAACTGCCAGGTCACACAGCCAAAGTGCTCAACTGCAGAAGCAACATGCCGGAAGAGGAGCCACCACAGAAACCAATGGATGAGCAGCAAGAGCAACCACAGTCACCCAGCGCCAGCGATGGAAATGTTGAGGAGCAGATGCCGTTGACGCAAAGTGAATCGTCTACAGATTACGTTGTAACGGAGCTGTCCGCTGAAGAGGCAAGCCAATCAAATCTTTTATAATCTCGTTTAGGTCTTGCTTAACGTTTGCTCTATTTTCCATTTGCAGATGCGTGCTCGACGACTGCGCACTTTGGCGGCGCGTAGTAGCATCATGAGCGCTGCTAATGTTGTCACTCCGTTGGCAGCCGCAAAACCATCAGGGATTCAAGCAAACGTTCCGAGTGAATCGCGTTTGGTGCGCGAGGTGTCTGCCAGCTCGAGTAGCATGGATACAACAAATGCATTGGGCGACAAAGAGCCCATAACATGGTCCGATCTGGGCAACAAGCCGGACACTGATGTGGAAATGAAATCGGTAGCATCGACACCCATACAAGATGTTGAGATGACAAATGCACATTCCATCTGCGTACCCAACGCCGTGCTACATAACTCGGAGCCCAAGCCGCAGAAAAAAGTTCCCAAAAATGATTCGTCACTACTTAAGAACGCCGATGAGCGCAACGAACAGATGCTGTCGAAGCTATTGAATGCCACATGGAATGAATTTGGGAGTGGCTACATCATTTGTGCGCAAACTGCCAGCTTGCTTGAGCTCAATCCTGGGCTACGTTTCGAATTTGAGCAAATTATACCGAGTGTGCTGCTAGAGACTGCATTTAAGTTCTACAACAATGATGTGGATGACAGCATGAAGATAGATAGCGATACTGCGCTTTCCACCGGTGTTACCGACGCCAATGGCGACGATAAGGAGTTCTCCTCGGCCAAAAAGATCAAAAGCGACGACACCGAAGTCCAGGAAATATTGGCCAATGCCGTGGCCTCCAGCAGCGCCGCCGAAGAGGAGCAAGGCGCTGGTGCCAGTGCAACGGGCGTTGCACTCAGTCAGACTGAAATAACGTCCAGCGATGCTGGTGTCACTTGTGCGGTGCCTCCTCCCTTTTATGTAGTGATTACCCCCAAGCACAATGCCATGCTACACCTGCTGCGTTGTTATCAGAACTATCAATCCGAGTCAACCCGGTGCCGCGCTAACGATGTTGGCCAAGCGCTGGACGATAGCACGAATAAGGCCTTGACAATGGCATTTAAAAATATTATGCGCGTATCAGTGTTAGTTCTAACGGATCGCATCCAGCAGAACCTCAACTATCAGCTGGACCAGTCAACCCTGCTGGAGCTCATGTACATGGACCATATAAGCGAATCCTTCATTATTGATCTGGTGGCCGAAACTTATCAGCAACGCGAGATTTTCGACGAAATATTTGGTCAATTGCTGCGCGGTCTGTTCAGTGGTATGCAACGCAACATTTGCAGCTCGAAGATCAATACACAACAGATCGAATGGCTTTCCAAGTTGGTGGTCATCAAGGTGGGCAATGTTCGGCCCATTGCCGATTTGATTGCCCGCCAACCAAACTATATACCGCCCATATGCACAAAGATACCGGGACGTGAAATTGTCAAGTGCAGCTTTCTGGGCCCTTTTCTGTCCGTCTCCCTCTTTGCCGAGGAGAACATCAAGTTTGCTGAATTCACGACCAAAAACAAACTTGAAGAAACCTCCATATCGCGGCTACGCTGGGTATGTCTTTAAATGTTTCTTTTTCTTCCTTATAATATTCATCTCTCTATCTGAATTTTTCTCCATGCAGGAAATGCAGTCAATGCGCACTCACATGCAAACAGTTTTCCACTCGCTGTGTGTCAATGCCAGCAGCCGCCCCAAGACTCTGGAGTACATTTCTCAAATTCTACGTCACAACGATCGTCGCGCTCAATTCGCCAGCGATGAAAAGTTGCTTGCTCGCGATGGTTTCGTAATCAATCTGATGAGCGTGCTGCAGCAATTATCAGTCAAGATCAAATTGGATCGCATTGATCCGAATTTCCACTACTACAGCAATTCACTGGTCAACATCGAGCAGGATACGAAAATCCGTTACAGCGAAGAGGAGTATAAGAACTTTTTGGGAAAGAATTTCGCAACGCCTGCGGAAAATGTTAATTTCCAGACGCAGTGCTGGTTCCTTACGCTGCAATCCCATCATCTTGGCTATCTGCCAGCGATTCACCGATATCGTCAAAAGGTGCGCGCCATCAAGGAACTACAAAAACTAATTGACGAGCTGGATCGCACCAAGCCCCACTGGGTGAACTCACGCTATGCCATTCGTAACAATCAGTTCAAGGAGCGATGGGAAAAGCAGCTGCGCAAATTAAACCGGTATGTAATGCAACTATTCTAAATATATAAAACACATTTCATTTTGCTGTAATGAATGTTAAATTTGAAACACATTCATCAATCTTTTACAGCTCCAAGACTTGTAGTGAGATAACGCTCCTTGATCCCGCGCTCCTGCAGCGCTGCACTGAGTTCTATTCGACTGTGTGCGAGTTTATGCTTTATCAATTCGAGGGACGGCCAATTGAGGGTCCGTTTATTTCGAAGCTGCCGGTGCAGCAACTAAAACCGACTGACGCATTTTCCGCACTGCCCGAGTGGTACATCGATGACATCGCGGAGTTCATATTGTTTGCCATGCAGCATGCCAATGTAGACATCATGCAGGGCATCGATCACTCGATCATCACATGGCTGTTGACCTGCGTGTGCGCCTCGCATCTCATCAAGAATCCCTATGTAACTGCCAAACTGGTTGAGGTGATGTTTGTGTTCTCCCTAAAGCCAGCCAATTCAGTTAATACAGCGGTAAGTAAATGCGAGAGATATTTAAAGTAGATGCTCAATAAGCTCGTTTGCTTTCAGATGTGGAACCATGAACTGGCACAGAATGCGCTGGTCAGCGCACTAATGCGATTTTATGTGGATGTGGAGACCACAGGCCAAAGCACTGAGTTTTACGATAAGTTTACTATAAGGTAAGCTGGAATAGATCTATTGCAGAAGTTTAGTGGAAATATGTCATATATAAATATATCATTTTTTCAGGTACCACATTAGCCATCTATTTAAATCCATGTGGGAGAATCCCATACATCGTCAGGCTGTCATCTGTGAGTCACGACAGGGCAATCAGTTTGTGAAGTTTGTCAACATGCTGATGAACGACACGACATTCTTGCTGGACGAATGCCTCGAGAATCTTAAGCGCATACATCTAACACAGCAGCTAATGTCCGATGTGAAGAACTGGAGCGGAATGAGTGCCGAGCAGCAGCAGAGTCGCCTCACTCAGTTGGCCACGGATGAGCGTCAATGCCGTTCCTATTTAACGTTAGCTCGCGAGACTGTTGATCTATTTCATTATTTGACTGTGAGTTGTTTGAGATGTTGCTATTCTAATTTGATATTCATTGTAATTGATTATTATTATAGAGCGATATCAAAGAGCCGTTTATGCGCGCCGAGCTTGTTGATCGTCTGAGCTCCATGCTAAACTTTAACTTGAAACAACTGGCTGGACCCAAGTGCAACGATCTGAAAGTGAAGAATCCAACCAAATATGGCTGGGAGCCGCGCAGTTTATTGGCCCAAATATTTGATATTTATCTTCATCTTGACTGTGATAGATTCGCGCAGGCATTGGCCGCCGACGAACGCTCATTCGATCTGCAAATTTGCAATGAGGCTGCGTCACGGATCAAACGCCTTGGGATACGTTCCGTCGTGGAGGTAGAACGGTTCAAAGCGCTCACCCAGCGGGCTCACGAAATATATGGTATGTGCTTTGAAATAAGCTTTCCTTATCTAAGTTTTATTAATTGAAATTTATTGGTCCATGTCCATTTACAGTTTCCAACCAACAGACTGAAGATGAGTGCGCCGATGCGCCCGACGAGTTTAAGGATCCACTGATGGACACATTAATGTCGGATCCAGTTGTGCTGCCCTCTGGCACGATTATGGATCGTGCAATTATCACACGTCATCTGCTCAACAGTTGCACGGATCCGTTCAATAGGCAACATCTCACTGAGGATATGCTGGTCCCGAATATTGAACTGAAGCAGCGTATCGATGCCTGGCGCAAGGAGCAGCGGGGCAAGCGGAACAATAGCTAAGGCAACCAGATCTTAAACGATAATCTACAATCATACGTAGCTTAATGTTCAGTTTTAGTGTCTACCTATAACTCTATACAAATTTATAATATATTATAATTATTATTATTATATGTATATGCGATCTATCAGCAGCTAGAATTTTCAGACATTTTTGGTTTCCATTTGGGGTAGTCGCAGTCGTTTCTAAAGATTCTCAAAGTTCACCATATTAGAAAAAACGGTGTATTATTTTGTTGATTTTCAGATTTCTCAAAACTAATATAAATGTTGAAAAATGCAATAATTTTAATTATTTAAGTACATACTGTATATTGCTTAATTGATTGTTTTTGTATAATTTCATTTTGAAAGAATATTGTTTCTGTAAAAATTCACGTCCACAAATACTTCAGTTATTATAATAAATATATATAAATATTTTGTAATTTCAATTCAAACGAGGTGGGTGTTGCATCATCGAACATCGCATTGGGCTTATTTGTTCTTAATTTTTTTCTTTTTACTGGACGAGCTGCGACTACTCCAAATGATGATTAGGTGCCACAGCTTGGCTCGTGCTTAACAGAATTTGGAATTTAATTGCAACTGGAATTTACAATAAAGTTTTAATGAAGCGTATTTCTAATATAAATTATACATATACATAGTTTTATGTTCATTTGTGTGTCTGTGTGTGTGTGAGTGTGGGTTGTGTTTGTGTTCGTATTTATTATCGTAACTGCATATATTTGTTTTATTCGCTCAGTCTCAGATGGGTGCATGGCCTGGAGATTGATTGGATGGGACACATGGCCAATTACCAGAAGGGACACCAGCCAATGTAGCACTGACAGAGGTTCTCATTATTGGTCGCCTGCTGTATGAGCAGCTCAACCTGCTGCTGCTCGGTCATTTCGGACATTTGGAAATCGGTGCCGGTTAGCTTGCGATTGACACGCTGTATGACCATGCTGGCCTTGCTGTTGGTAACATCGGCCACGTTGGTGTATCCACCGTGAAGCTGCTGTGCCTCGTACGTCTTGGATTTGGCCACTGGGTTGCCCTGCAGCAATGACTCTTGCTCTATGGAATTACTGGCACTGCCGCCGCTGGCACCACCGGCGGTGGTGGTATCGTTGCCCTTCTTGTCCACATCGAGCAGACGCCAATTGAGCAGTGGATCGTAGACGAACGCTTCCAGGACAGCCATCAGCGAGTCCTTGTTTCGACGCAGCACCAACATGGCACTCTCGCAGGTGCGTCGATAGGTGCCCTCAATGCCCGTCACTTCCATCGCCTTTATGAGCATGCGTGTCAGTCGGAAGGGTATTTTCTCGGGGAACTTCTCACGTGTCATGGCCACCTCGAAGCAATCACCAAAATCAATATGCAATATTTTGCCACTCATGCGATCCAACATCAAATTGGAAGGATGGCGATCACCCAGACCGAGAATATAGCCCACCATGGACATGACGGCTAGTGAGCGTGTGTAATTGTTGCGCCGCTCAAACCACAGTTCCGACGACGGCGACTTCAGCCACAGCAGCTTGGCGAGATCATCGCCCTGGGTCTGACTCAGGGCATACTCGAACACCTCGACCTTTTGCATGAGCGTCAAATGATCGTAGTCGGGCGCGTAGTTCAGCATGGTGCGATGCTCCTGGTTGAGCGGCACCTTCTTCTTGTCGCGATAGTCGCGGATCAGCGTATGTAGCGTATCACAGTGCGGCACCCAGCCGATCAGTCCAGAGTTTGTGCTTAGCGGGATGACGGCATAGCGCTGGATGGCCAGATTACGACGGAAAGTGTCGGGGTCGTCCAGAAGGAGCGTATTGACCAGCGAAAAGAGTTGCATCACACGCTCGTCCTGCCTCAGATCCTCGTGACCCTTCAGCAAATACATATAGTCCTTGCCGTTGGAGCCACGTATGCAGAGTTTGCGCGGCCTCTGCTTGGACGTGATCACCTGCAGATTTGTCTTGATGTGATTGATGCGTATCAGCTCCTGGCCCGGATTATAGGACCCAGGCACAGCCAGCTCCAGGTTCTTGCAGGTCATCAGCTTGGGCGACACATAAGGCAGTTCGAGCGATGTCAGCTGCGGCAGCTGGCGCGAAATCTTCTGGAACACATGATAGTAGATATCCCAGGCACGATCCAAATCCATGAGCACGGCCGAGGTCTTATAGCGTTGCGTCCACTCATACGCCTCGGTCAGCTCACGGCCGTAGGCCTGCGAAAAGGAGGTCTCCTTGAGTGTCTGAGGTCCGCGATCCAGCATCGCATGCAATGGCTCTAGAATCTCAAACATGCCCTTCACATTGCGGTCCCCGAAGTAGAGGCGACTAGCTTCCTCCAGTCCTTCGTGCCACTGCTCGTGCCAGAGGATGGCCACCCGTATCAGCTCCTCGCTGCACATGACCGCCTGCTCGACGAGCGTCGGGGAATGCTTCCGCATCGAGTCGAGTATCTTGAAGGCGGCCGTTTTACGCGCCAGCGAGGCGGACTTGGAGGCCACGGTCAGTGGATAGACAAGCGCCTGTGGATGATTCTTGCCAATGTCCATAAGCAGCTGATGGATGAGCTGACCGACCAGCTTGCGATGCGTGTCAATGCGTGCAATTAGCTGTGGAATCACCTGCAGCCAGGTATTGATCTCGATCAGTTTCATGCCGGAAAAGAGCGCTTCATAGACTTCCGCATGATTGCCATAATCAAACCACAGCGTCAGCAGACGCAGCGTGTCCTGCAGCGAATTCCCGCGGATGAGGCTGATAGAGCGGAAGAAGCCTTGCACCGCCGGCACCGCATACTGCTGAATGATCAAACGTTCGCTGTCCAGGCCCAGGCCCATGGCGGACGGCGATTGCTGACGTTGATTTTCCAGCGCCTGCTTCTGGGACTGCACCACCTTGAAGTTCATATAGGCCCACAGATGCCAGGCCTTGTACCAATTGGGATCGTAGTCTGTCGCCTTCTCGAACCACTCCAAGGCACCTTGCACCGCCTCCGGATTGGGCCGGTTCTCGTGCAGCTTGTTCTGCCAGGTGGCGAGACGCAGATAGCAACGAGCCATCAGACGCTGATCTTGCGGTTTCTGTGCCTCCGGCGGCACACAGTTCAACTGGGCGCTGTACGTGTTGACAAAGTCGCGCAACTTCTTGTACGCCAGCTGTTTGGAGGAGGCGGCCAGATATTTGGTATAGGCATAGGTAACCTGCGGCTGATTGCACGGCAGTGGATCATCGGGCGAGAGTGCCGGATCAGTGCCCAGCAGCATCACTAGCGTCTTGTGCGACAAATTCAAGGAGCCACTCTTGCGACACAAGCTGGCATACTTGAGCCAGGTGCGTATATCCTCGTGGGGCTTCACAACCAGCGAGTGCACCTGGATGATGCGACGCCAGTCCTCGACCAAACGCTGCCCGCCCTGCAGACGTTTCCACCACATGGCCTTGAGCGGTTCCCGTCGATCCGGTATCAGTTTGTATTGTATCACCTCCTCCAGCTCGGCCAACATTTGCACACAGACCATCGCACCGTAGGCCCGCTCGTAGGACTCCCCAGCCATGGATGTCAGTTCGGTGTCCAGCAGATCGCGGGTCTCATCGATCAGACGCTGTGCCGTCTCGAAATCATCGTGATGCACCGCAAGCACAGCACGATAGAAGCTGCCATCTTGAGTGTCCACGGGTATGCAGCGCACATATTCCTGCATGCCTTCCCAATCCTTCAGGCCCCAGGCGGCAACAGCGGCCAAGGGACTCGCACGCGCCTTGGCCTCCGCACTGAAGTTGGGCCATTCCTCTTTGCAGCGATTGCTCAACTGCGACCAATCGCCAAGGGCCTCCAGGCAGCGCATGTGACCAAGACGTGCCTCCAGATCGTTGGTGTCCGCTCGCAGATTGAGCTGGTAATGATGCAATGCCTGCTCCCAGTTGTGCAGCTTCTCATACCAGCGACCATGGACGCTGGCCTCGTTGCCAGAGTTGCGATAGGTGGTCAGGAGGCCTTCGGCTGCCTCGCGCTGCTGCAGCTTATTGTTGATATGGATCAGCGACTCGAAGACATGCGGCTCCTGACGTGGCACAAACTCCTCCTCCTTGTAGCGCAAGGCCTTCGCGTACGCCCGGCAAGCCATGGCATGGGTGCCCAGCAATTGCGTCTCTATGGGAATGGGAGCACGGTCACAGTGCTCCATAAACTCGGCCAGGTTGAGTATGGTCTGTGTGATCTCTGGCATGTCCGTCACCTGCAGCGCCTGTATGAGCGATTGGGTTAGCTCGTACCGATGCTCGGATGATAGTTCCGTCCAGCAGGATATGAAAGCCGCATTAAACAAATCCCGCAGCAGCGTGTCATAATCCTGGGCTAGCACACAGCAGGCGCGCAACGCATGCGAGGGCGATTCCTTTAGCAGACCTATGGACAATCGCTTGAGCCACTCCATCCAGTCGTCCTTGGAGACGCGACGTGTCACCTGCCAAGCGGTGCGAAGCGCATTCGTAGAGACCTTCAGATTCTTGCTGCTGCTGTTGCTGTCCAGCACAAAGGGCTCGCTGCCGATGCCAATACCGATGCCCGAGGCGTCCGCTAAGGTGCTATTGGATTGAATGCGGGCGATCAGCTTTTCGTATTCGGGATCGCTAATGCGATGCTTATTTATGGTACGCTGCACCATGGGCACAAACACTAGATATTTCTTGCCCAGCTGCTTGACCAGGGAGCGCAGCGTTGTCATTGCCTGATCGCGCAGCTCCGGCTCCGTGTCCAGCACACGCACCAACGGATGTATGATGCGCGAGGAGAAGTCTGTGAAGTCCAACTGGCCGGCCAAACTGTTGATCGTCTCCATCGCCACCAGGGACACCTGCTGAGGCACATACGGCGAGTCAAAGAACTTGACAATCGGCGGCACAATCAGCGGCAAATAGTAGCCCAGCGTGCTGCCAAATTTCTGCAGTGCCTGCAGCAGTCGCCGCGTCACCATTCGATCCTTGGAGTTGTCATGCTGCAGCACACGCAAAATTTGCGGTATGAGCTGTGCCAAGTAGTCACGAAACTCGCAGCCCAGCGCAACGGCAATCTGTTCGATTAGGTTGATCAGCGTCGAGTGTAGCGGCGTATTGATTGTCCAGAATTCCTTGATCAGCTTGAAAATGTCGTCCATGTAGCTAATGATGTGCAGCTTGACAAAGGCCACTAGAATCGCCAGTTGCTGGAAGAGGAACTCGCGCAGATTGTTGTCCGCGGTGCGCACATTGTCCAGCAGATTGGGCAACACCTGTGCCAAATACGGCACACACTTGATGCCCAGCGTGTGGAAGATGAAGGTGACGGCCTGGACGACGCTGGTGTGGCGTGTGCTAAGCGTGGGATCGCGCAGAATGCGCATTAGTGCAGCAATAGCCACCGCCGGGTAATACTCATCAAGAGCATTGCCCATGTTCACAAGCAGCTCGGCCGTGGAAATGTCCTGGCTCTCGTCTGTCTTGCCGTCTGAATAGGCAATCAGCACGTTATCCTTTTGGCTATCGATCAGGCCCTTGTTCATCTTGTGCTTGTACGGATCCATGGCACCAAGCAAGCCCAGCACACGTATCGTTTCGCGGCGTATGGAGCGACGCTGTTCGGTCTTCAAGAAGTTGATCAGGATATCAATCAATACCGGATATTTATGGTAGGGGGTAACCACACGGCCCGTGGCGCTTATCAGCTGCCCCAGCGTCCAGAGCGCAACGCCGCGCTTGTCCGGACTGCCCGCATCGCCCAGCATCTCGAGCAGTATGGAAAGCAGATCATCTGCCCACAGCTCCATTTCATTAGAGCCGCCATTGACCTCGGCCAGATCTCCAATTGTGCGCAGTACATTGAGCACTACACCAGGATTCGATTCCGGCTCATGCAGCTTGGGCACTAGCGCCTTCAGAATCGGATTCATGTAGGATGATATAAGACGCGGCGTGCTAATGACTAGATGATCCAGCATACGTGCGCTCTGCTCCTTATTGCGACTCATGCCCGAGTACTTCAAGTCCGTGAGCAGCTCAATCATGGTGGTGCGTAGTTTGGGCATCACGTAAGCCGGATTCATGGAGGACAGCCGCCCAATAGTGACCATGGCAAGTTCACGTATCTCAAAGATTTCATCGTGCAGTGTTATGAACAGCGCATTCAAGGATTCCGGCTGGGCCAACTTAGCATCGAAAGTCTCATCCAGCGAGCGAAGAATGCGTATGCGTACATTGTAATCCATGTCAGTGATGGCCACAGAAAGCAGCCGTTCAATCACATGCGAAACTGTGTCACTTAACGTCTTCGAGTTCTCCATACTCTCCGAAGACTGTACGGCTAGCTTGAGCAGGCGCGTGCACGTTTGCACTGCTTCGAGGCGAATTTCCTGCTGCTCATGCACTATGAAGTAGTCCGCGCAGCTAAAACAGAATTATATGAATTAGTATGCAGCATCAAGGATTCAATGATGCACTCACCGTTGCACAAAGTCCAGCATATTCTGCTCCTCGAAATTAAAGGTGCCCAGTGTACGGAGAGCCAGCACAATTGTGGCGGTATCGACGGTCTGCAGCATCAGCGAGGCGTCAATTGTAATCGGCGGCATTGTGGCATATGGTATGGTCGCCGACTTGTTCATCAATACTTGGAAGAGCACAACGATCAAGCCATTCGTGATGGCCGTCTTTAGCTGCGGCACATTTTCGGCCAATTCGCTCAGACAAACGGTCAGCGCTGGCGAGAGACCCGTGTGAAACATTTGCTCGAGGATTTCGCGTACATCGTCGGCGATTTGCGATTTCACCGCATGGGCCAGCAGCGTAATGCATGCGAACACCGCTGCATCCACAGGTGATTTGCGTTTGCTGGCCAAATCCTTTGCGGGCAGCGCCTGCTTAATGCTAGCCATAATGCTCTTCAGATGCTTCTCTATATCGCTCTCGACAGCGACGGCGATGTAGCCAATGGTAATGTAGGCCACATTGCGATCCTTTTCTTTGCCACGCAATATGGCCATCAAGTGAGCAACGCAGGTCTCCAGGTATTGGGCCACGAACACTTCACGATTGAAAGCAGCCAAACGTGGCAGGATCTGAAGCAGACCCTGTTGCACATACGGCGACTTTGATGAACGCTGCTCCAGCACATTGTCGCAGATGGTTTTGAAGTGCTTCTTAAGTATCTCGCTGGCGTAGGCTGAGTCCAACACGTTGTGCTGCAAGAGAAAAATAAACAATTAACAATATATGCCACAAGCTAAATTTTAAATTAAAATAAATTCAAATTATGAAATATGACTCTTCTTCTTACACTGGTCAATTTGTTGCCAATGCCATTGTGCTGCTCGCTATCCATTTGCATCTGGGTGCTGCCCAGTTTGTCGACGAAAGGCACCTTGAGGCGTGGCACAATGGTGGTCAGTTGGCTGCCAACTGATGAGGAGCTGCTGGTGTCCAGGAACTTGTTGTGGTGCGACTTGGGAAAAAGCTTCTTGAGCGCTGTATATCGCCGTTCCCAGTTGGCATTAGCGCAGCGAAAGAGCTCATTGAAGACAATGAGACCGCCGTGTATGCGATCGTCGCGAGTCATGCCCTTTTGCTCCTTGCCCGGCAGGACATCGGTGTTGAAGCTGCTGCTGGCCTCGTCGTAGCAGATCTTATACCATTGCGGCTCGCTTGATTGCTTTGTGCTCTCTCGTTGCACAGTTACGATGAGTGCGGCGCGCAGTGCCTCGCCTGCAGATTCACGTATCGCTGGCTTCGGGTCAAAGATGGCATTGAAAATGTGATCGAAAAACGTTAGAATTTGCTGATAAAAATACGTGGGCAACGCAATCGCCAGCTCACGTAAAATGAAAACGGCCGCGTGACGGCGATACTGTAAAAAAATTATGAATATTCAAATCAATTATTATTGCAATATATATATTCATCGCTACACACCTCCTGTCGATCGCCGCTAAGCATTTCAAATGCCTTCTTTATATCAAAATCGAATGATTCTGCGCCCTTCGACCCTGGCATATTGGCCAGCTTCACCAGTGAGCGAGCCGCAATTTCCATGACTGAGACATCGTTGATAAGCAGCAGATCGCGTAAACGATTAAGGTAAGGTGAGATGCCTTTGCGTGTTATCAAAGCGTCACCGCTTATGAGGCACTCTGAAAAAGAAAAGAGAGAGCATTAACTGAGGCCATAGCTCATAATATTCCACAGGAATTATTTACTCACTCATGGCCAGGGCACCAGCCTTTTTTTCATTGATATCCGCTGCATTGACCATGTTGAAGATGTGATGGTCGAAGTCATCGAAAAACTGCACCAACTCCTCCTGCGACATTTCGCGCAGCTCGGTTTTGACATACAGGAATAGATCCTGCGCCGCCTTGTTTTGGACATTGCGGTTGCGGGACTTTAGTCCGTTGACGAACTGCTGCACAATCGAAGATGTTGACATGTTTACGTTCAATAGTTTCTAGGGTTTGGGGTATTCCCCAAGCGCCTGCAATGCTAAGCAGGTGCACCCACGTCCAGTTGAGACTTTGAGGTTATAATTTGTTTGCCCGGAGTCTGAAACTGTCTGGGCACGTCACGCAATATTCTACAGTTTGCGTTCGAAACTTTCACATGTTTGTGTTATCCGTTGCAGTGCGACAATCTTAATGGGTGTACTTTTAAAGATATATCTCGTTCTGAAATTCACTTTACCCCCTGTTTTTGCAAAAAGTTTGTTTTGCAGCCGAGAAGGTAGTAGAGATGTGAATGACTGTTTAACTAGCTCCGAATGCACAATAGCTCATATATCGATAGTTCACGGTTTTGTTCACAGTTTCGATAGCAGTTCATATTTAGGGTCTTTCTGCACGTATTTAAATTCGTTACGCCGCGAAATGTATTCATTTGTAAAAATATTTAAGAGAAATAAATTTGTATAGCTATATGTACCATACCCGAAAATATGTAGAGTTTTTTTTACATATATAAACATATAAACCTTATTTTAATTGGATATACCTTATTTAATGAGCATATAATAAAATATTTAAATTAGTTAAATATGTATAGCGTTTCTTTTCAAATACTGCAGTTAATTATAAGCCCCTTAATATAATATAAATATATTTTAAATGCATAAAATTTGATTTTGAACGCTTCCAGCATTCTGTGTTAGTATGCCCACGTCTATCGACTATCGATTAAAACATATATGATATAATCGATCAGAATTTTCCTAATGTATTGGAAAAATTGAGGCGCTGCCAATCTAGATTAAAATAGAAACAGTCTGCTGAGAATTTTCATAAGAGCTAAAACAAATGTGAGTAAAAGCGATTTTCCAACTGGCAAAACTTATGAACTTCCGTTAAAAAAGGAGTAATGAATACTTTAAAGTGCCTAGAAATATGCAAGGCTTTACGAAGTGACGATAGTTACAGTTAAATTATAAAATAAACACAATTCATGTAAACTGTGGGTGGCAAATGTGAAATTTTGTGTGGAAAAATCGATCGTTGGCTGCTGCTGCTGCTGCGGGGGTTTGAAGCTTTCACTGGGGGCTGCTTGGCAACTGCCCACAGCAGCGCCATCTAGCTTTTTTTCCCCTCATCATTTCTGTCACAAAAACAAGCGTGCGAAATGTGTGTTTGTTTATAATGAAAAAAGAAGATAAAATAAAAAATACATTTACTATTCTTTTTCTGTACGGATGATTAGCAAACGAATTTCGACCGTTGCAGTTGAACCGAACTCACCTCAAACATGTCTAACCTGAGGAAATTCAAAGACGAGGACCGCGAGTCCGAATACGGTCGCGTGTACGCTGTCTCTGGTCCGGGTAAGACGTCACCTTTGTCCTTCACCTGCTGACCCTACTTATCTACATCAATATTATTTTCTCCTCCCCACCCATCCCTCTTTAGTCGTTACGGCAGAGTGCATGTCGGGCTCTGCTATGTACGAGTTGGTGCGTGTGGGCTACTATGAGCTGGTGGGTGAAATCATTCGCCTGGAGGGCGACATGGCCACCATTCAGGTGTACGAGGAAACCTCAGGTGTCACAGTCGGTGATCCGGTGCTGCGAACGGGTAAGCCGTTGTCCGTGGAGCTGGGCCCTGGCATCATGGGCAGCATCTTTGATGGTATTCAGCGTCCACTGCGGGACATTGGTATCATGACCAGCTCCATATATATTCCCAAGGGTGTGAATACGCCCGCCTTGTCCCGTAGCGAAATGTGGGAGTTCAATCCCTTAAATGTGCGCGTTGGCTCCCACATCACGGGCGGAGATTTGTACGGCGTCGTGCATGAGAACACATTGGTCAAGCAGCGCATGATTGTGGCGCCTCGTGCCAAGGGCACAGTACGCTATATTGCACCAGCAGGCAACTACAACCTTGAGGACGTTGTGCTGGAGACGGAATTCGATGGCGAAATCACAAAACATACAATGCTGCAGGTGTGGCCTGTGCGCCAGCCGCGCCCCTGCACCGAGAAGCTGCCGGCCAATCATCCCCTCTTCACTGGCCAGCGTGTACTCGATTCGCTGTTCCCCTGCGTCCAGGGCGGCACCACAGCCATACCTGGTGCCTTCGGCTGCGGCAAGACTGTCATCTCTCAGGTATTTGAAAAGAGATTGACTAGCTTTTAGGCTCCCTGATCACTTTTATGGAATTTACAGGCCTTGTCCAAATACTCCAACTCCGATGTCATCATCTACGTCGGTTGCGGCGAGCGAGGCAATGAGATGTCTGAGGTATTGCGCGACTTCCCGGAACTGACTTGCGAAATTGACGGCGTCACAGAGTCCATCATGAAGCGCACAGCTCTGGTGGCCAACACCTCCAACATGCCCGTGGCTGCTCGTGAGGCTTCCATCTACACTGGCATCACGCTCTCCGAATATTTCCGTGATATGGGCTACAATGTGGCCATGATGGCCGACTCCACCTCCCGTTGGGCCGAGGCCTTGCGTGAAATATCTGGCCGTCTGGCTGAGATGCCTGCCGATTCGGGTTATCCGGCGTATTTGGGCGCTCGTTTGGCCACCTTCTATGAACGCGCTGGACGCGTCAAGTGCTTGGGTAATCCCGAGCGTGAGGGCTCCGTGTCCATCGTCGGCGCTGTCTCGCCACCTGGTGGTGATTTCTCCGATCCCGTGACCTCGGCTACCTTGGGTATCGTACAGGTGTTCTGGGGTCTCGACAAGAAGCTGGCCCAACGCAAACATTTCCCTTCCATCAATTGGCTCATTTCCTACTCCAAATATATGCGTGCTCTGGACGAATACTATGACAAAAACTTCCCCGAATTCGTGCCGTTGCGTACCAAGGTTAAGGAGATTCTGCAGGAGGAGGAAGATCTCTCGGAAATCGTGCAGTTGGTGGGCAAAGCATCGCTGGCCGAGACCGATAAGGTTACTCTGGAGGTGGCCAAGCTGCTGAAGGACGATTTCTTGCAACAGAACTCCTACTCACCATACGATCGAGTGTGTCCCTTCTATAAAACAGTCGGCATGTTGAGAAATATTCTTGCTTTCTACGAGACGGCGCGTCATGCTGTTGAGTCGACCGCCCAGTCGGACAATAAGATTACATGGAACACGATCAGGGAGTCAATGGGCGGCATTATGTATCAGTTGTCTTCAATGAAATTCAAGGTGAGCATTTGAAATTGATTGAGAACGAGAAGTGTAAACTAATGAACTTCTCTCTTTCCCTCTCTCAAGGATCCTGTGAAGGATGGTGAGCAAAAGATCAAGGCAGACTACGATCAGCTGTATGAGGATCTGCAGCAGGCCTTCCGGAATTTGGAGGACTAATCGCTTTAACGCGACTGTGTACTTGCAACATAAACAAGGCAAAGAAACCAAAAAAAAAAAAAAGAAAAGAAATGCAAAATACCAAAAAGGAAAAATACCGAAAGAAAAACCAAGCGAAATAAGCACCAAAGTTTAGGTTTATTATTCGAATTCCCCCATCAAGCTAGTCATATATACATAATGCGTAATAAGATATTTGAATTCAATTTAATTATTAAGTTAAACAGTTTAGAAAAGGTTGCGTCAGGTAGGGGTAGAGTTTCACTTGATTCGCACACCCCAGCAACAATGAACAATGTACACGACGACGACGATGACAAGAAGGAAAGAGTAAGGAAAGACGAACAATAATTAGCCGATAGCGCAAAAATAAATATAAAACTAAAAAAAGGAAAACGGAAAGCATGTTGTCCACTTAAACCAGCCATATAAATAACTTACACATATATATACATATATATATTTAAAAATATAATATATATATTTATTAAATTATCTATGTTGATATATGTATACCTACATAATTATAATTCACTGCTATTTATTGTTAGTAAAAACAAATTCGTAAAGTTATCTAACTGTGTTCTCTACGTAACTGTAACTACAAACTACTAACAATTTATTTAATGTTTTTGCCATTGCGTGTTACAAGTTAAATACAATACGAAATTATAATACTATCTAAATTATAGACCTTTACAAATGCAATAATTACGTAGCCCCAATTGAGGAATAACTTGTGTGCATGTTACAAATGGAGCTATGAGAATAAACATGTATTATGAATGTTAAAATTATACAAAGTCTTTTTATTGAAAGTCGAAGTTTTGCTCAAACACATCGTTTTCAATTCTTGCATTTAAATTGCAATACTTACGCGCCACTAGGTCGCTTTCCAGCACTGCCCTCCGTTTAACAGTAACAGCACTGGCGTTTCGGTAACAGAAATGTTAACGTTACCGGTGAATGGCAATCAGCCGTTCCCAGTGACGTGTTGCACTGTATTTCTAAATTAACTATAACTTTAAATATTGTTTAGTGTTTATAACATGGCACAGTTTGGTGGTCCGAATGATTTTTACGCCTCCGGGCCATCCCCAGATGCCAGCTACAATTTTGATATGCCAGAATTTGGCCAAGAACTGTAAGTTTCATGTGACACGCCACGGCATTTCAATTTGCTTAAGAATAGTTTCTAATTTTTTTTTTTTCGTTTGTCACAGCAATTTCCAGACTTTCGACAACACACAACCGACGGTGCCGCCAAATTATGATGCCGCCTACAACAATTCACCTACTCAGGGTCTTGGCGGCTTTTACGATCCTACCGCCTACACAGACACCAGCTTTGCACAGGATAAATCCTTCAAGCAGACCAGCGCAGCTGGCGGAGCGGGTTCCGGCAACGCATTCGAGGATGAGCCGCCACTCTTAGAGGGTAAGCTCTGTTAACATATAGTATTACATGCAACCTAAAGTTATTCTATATTTCAGAACTGGGCATCAATCCGAATCATATATTTCAAAAGGTAAGTTTGGGCTTTTACAATTATGAGCAATTCGAGGACAACTTCAAATCTTTGTAAATTGCATATTTAATGAGCGTCGTTCCTTTGTTGGTGCTGCTGCAGATTGCCTCACTTTGCATGCGCAATTACTTCACCTACTGCTTTATTCTTCCTTTTACTTTTACGCACTCCGCTTTTGTTTTCAGTTTTCTAATTTGTGCAGTTGAAATTGTGTGTGCCAGACAGAGCAAGAGTAAGAGCGCCCAGAGGAATGACGCTTGAGATAGTTAAAGAGAGCGAGTGGAAGAAAGGAGGAGACTGAGCAAGAGAGTGAGAGAGTTTGTTTGTTTGTGTGTGTGTGTGTGTGTATCCACTTTAGGCCCAGCTTTTCTACCGCCACCAACTTCGCGCTGTCCCGCGCTCAGTTTTAATTGAAATTTAAATGTTTTTGCATTTCGCTTTTGTATTTATTTATTGCACGCTGCTTTTCCATGATGCTGTTTTTTGCGCTTTGGTCGTTTGCATTGTTGTTGCCTTGCACTTGTTGGTAATTTTTTTTTTTTTTTTTGTAATTTTATTTTTGTTTTGTCGTTAATGAAGACATATTTTTTCATTGCTCTGTTGCCGTTTTGTTTTGTTTTGTTGTGTTTTAAATAAATAAAACAACTTTTGTGTTTTTAATTAAACTTTTTCCTTCGTTTTGCTCTATGCAACTTTTCTCCACAATTTTTGCCTTTTGTGGAAATTTGCGTTGCTGTAGTTTTTTTTTTAATTTTTTTTTTTTTTTTTTTGTAATTTTGTTTGGAATTTATTACGTTTGTGTTAATTGGAAAATGAAAATGTTAATGAGTCCGTTGCCATCATAAAAATTAAGTGAAATACTAATTAAATTGCATGAAAAAATAACAGCATTAAATAGCGACAACAAATGAGTACAGAACGAGGCCAAATAACAAAATAAAATAGAATTTAAACCAATCTAATGCTTGAAACTGCTTTTAAATTTCACAGTAATTAAATACGTGAGTTTTTCTGTATAAATGTTTTAATATTTCTTTATTTTTTATTTTCTTTGCCTGCTTTACCCTGTAAATTTTTTGATATATTATTTATTTCTGTTAGAGTTTTAAATAAAATGAGCTTACAGAAATTCAATTCAAATCCTTAAAACCATTTTTAAGGACTTGAAATATTATAATCTTGTTGTACATATACAAAATTTGAGAACGCTAAGCAAAGAGTAAACCGCCGATTAAATTCGTAACTTGTTATATATCAATCTGAAACTCTAATCATCATCAATCTAATTGTGTATATTTTAATAATAATATCTATATATAGTATGTATTAAAATTACAAATTATTGTCTATAAAATAGCTTTTAGCTAATAACGGATATAAAAGAGGATTGGTTAAAGGATTTCATGTTAAAGTCAACTGACCTACCATAGGGTCACATGTGTCTCTCTCTCCGTCTCGCTCTATGTGTGTGTGTGCTTTTTTTTGTCTCTAGTAGAGAACGATTGTTTTTGGTTTGCTGTTGTTTCATTTATTTCTGGGTTCGTGGTCTAAATTCTCGTGCGTCAAACATGTTGACAGGGTCGTTTGGTGCTCTGGTTCGCTGACTGGTCAGCAATATCATTTATCATCAATTTCCATTTTTCAAATTTCACTGTGCGAGTGCACACACCCATATACAAATACAAATACATATATATATGAACATGTACGCAGAGCAACTGTTCAAAAGCGGAACTTAGGCTCCATTTTATGGCTGTTGTGTGTGCGTACGTGTGTGTGTGTGTGTGTGTGTGTGCGAACAAATGAATTGTGTCGCGTCCTGCCGTAGCTTGTGAATGATGATGGCGCGTTCAGTTACGAAATCCTTCACTTGATAATTTCAATTACATTTGAATTACCCGCCCTTCTTATTTCATTTTAGACGCTCGCCGTTTTGAATCCGCTGCGCGGCACAGATCAACAAATACTCCAGGACACGGATATGGCCGGGCCATTGGTATTCTGTTTGACACTCGGAGGCATTCTGCTGCTGGTGTGTAAATCCCAAAACTACTCTAATTACGTAGTAGTGCCAATGTTTCCCTTTCCATTATATTTCAGAGCGGAAAGGTTACCTTCTCATATATATACGGCATCGGCGTCATGGGCTGCATATTTTTCTACTGTCTGCTCTCGCTGATGGTCACACGGTCGCAAGTGACCTTCGGGGCGGTTGCCTCCGTGCTGGGCTATTGTCTGCTGCCCATGGTCGTGCTGTCGGGCATCAACATTTTAATCACCATTCAGTAAGTAATTGTTGACACAACTGGCTGGCTTTCAGCCATACGAACGACCATCCATACCCATACAACCCCAACGAGCGCCTAACCACCCATCGGGCCATTCAGCCATATTGAGAAACTCCGCCCCCATTTGGTCCTTCTCGATTTGTATTTATGTTTTTAATTGAAAAGTTGCCAATGCATTGTGTGCTCGGCCGTAATTACAAACTTTGGTTAAGTCAGCCCAGCTGCGACTGCAGCACGTTCAACTACTTAGCCTTGTTTGATTATTGAAACTTGAGATATTTCTAGTTTGATTGTGATTACTTTAACGATTGTTTGCCCACTGAATCCAACAGCGTTCACCATGCCATTTAATGTTCAGGATTAGATACGAGCTTTTCCTTTTAGCATATATTGCTTCAGCAGGAGTCACATACATGAAAACTGTTGGAAAATAAAGCAGTGAAACAAGTTAAAGCAACTGCACTGGACTCAAAATGAGAGAGACAGGGGCAAAAAAAAAGTTAATTAGTGTAATAGTTTTTATCAGAGATAAAGTTAATTTAATTGCCACACAACTTTTGAATAAGTAAAATAGTTTTACTTATCCTCTTGGCCTTCCTTTGAATGCATGAGAATCGCAGAGTAGGGCATTTCAACTCGCAAAGGGCAGCTAGGTTGGTCAGCGTAACATTAGAGAGTTGCATATGTATGTACATAATTGCATACATCATCACATTGCGTACAGACTTGCATGCATGCGTACATGCTCACATGTATACATGCTTAGTTTTACTTCATATACATATGCATACATCCATAGATATTTATCTACATACTTACATAGATGTGTATAAACATGCATACATATTTATACATGCGTGTGTACATACATGATTACCTATAAATATGCATTCGTATATGTGTATGCAAGCATGCATACAGAGCATGTACATACGTACATACATACATTTAGACATGCTTCCTTGCATGTGATACATTTACCTATCTACATATCTAAATTGATACACTAATGCGTACTCACAAACACAAATAGTCCCTCGCACATATATACACATGCATAGATAGTTAGCTGGAGTCGCATGCATTCACGTGCATACATGCAAGCACATGCTCACACACACACACATATATATGCACGATATGCATACTCACACTTATGTACATACATGTAATTACATCATAGCTTTTTATGCATTCACCGTCCCCCCCTATTTCAGCTATCAAATGGATAATTTTGCATTACACATGTTAATAAACTTGCACATTTTATGGCCTTCAGTTACATGCATTGTTACATTCCTTGACTTTTCTTAATTATCCGCATGTCGTGGCGTATGTAGAGCACAGGTTTTTAATTCTGTAGCTGCATGAAAAAAATAGGCAACTTAATTTGCGCTTTTAGTGCACTTTGGGGTCCGAAAAAAAATGAATGAAAAAATTGCTACCAAGCGCCCAGCTATGCGCCGTTTAATTTTCGCGCCACTTTCGCAACTGGAGGAGGCCACAAAAAACGTAGAAGGGAAGCAAAGAGGACTAACTGTGTGTGCGTGTGTGTGTGTGTCTGTGTGTGCGTGAAAGACACAGAAAGCGGGTGATGTGCCGTGTCCGGATATCCAGAGCTGGCCACGTATTTTCCTTTTCAAATATGTGTTGAGCACTTGGTATATGTGTAGTCACTAGTTTGCCTTTTGATACCCTGTGCTTAATGAAGCAGACGGGTAGTACTGTGCGTTAAAAAGAAAATAGAAGAAATTTAGATGTAGATGCAGATATTATTATGACTTTTGATTAGCTGAGCGAGAACTCAGTTGGACTGGAAATTTCGAAGGCTAAGATAGAACAAAAAGTTTTTTTTATTTCATTTATTATACAATATTAGTTGCCTTCCAGAACAATATGACGATTATAGCAAAATTTTGAAATTTTTTTTATACAAGTTGTGTAGTATTATTTGTGTTTAGTCTCACAATATTCCCACGTTTCTATATCTGTTTTTGGTATGCTAAAAACTAAAATCATTCGAGGCTTTGAGTTCGGATTTTGAGTTTTCCTTCTGTCAAAACCTAACCGATTTCGAACTAATCTATAATTTGATTTGTGTAAAAGTAAAAACTCAACATTTAAGTCTCCAAGGACTTTAATTGTGGAGAATATCTCAACAGTCTCTATATACGGCATTTTTAATAGAACTGAGTGTTTATTTAGTAAGAGATCAAGTGCAAATGATTCTCATTGCATTAATATATACAGGGTATTTGCTAGTTAGTCACTTTCAAGCCAAGCACTAGTAGTCTGCTTTCCTTTTCTTTTTCTCTTTTTATTTTATTTTCTTTTTGTTTTCCCTGTGAAGAGCATCACGCAAATGTTGCGTGCGCTGTGCCAAGCCCCGTATGCAGCAGCGAAACCCTCGGCGCCCCAACCTAACTCCCCTCTGCCCCATAACCAACAGCCAACAATCCTATCGAGCCTTTGGCCAGAACTCTGGCACGTCATAATTTCAATTGGCGCTCGCACGAAAAACAACTATTGCCCAAGCTTACTCGACACCAGCAGCATTTTGTCTGCCAGCTCCAGTCCAGTCCCCTCCAGCTGCCCCGCCCGCCCCCTCTGCTTTCGAAGTGGGCTTTCATTTTTTCTCTTTTTTTTTTTTGGTTTCTTTTTTTTTTTGAGTTCTTTGCTGCAGCTGCCCAATTGCCATTTGGTTGGCCGTTTGCTTGCATTTTTTATTTGTTGGTTTTAAACGCCTGCACTTTGTGTGCATGTGTGTGCGTGTGTGAGTATGGGTGTGTGCGTGGTTGTTGATGTTCATATACTTCTACTCGCGCGCAACGTCCAGCAAGCTTACAGTAAATATTTTTGCGATTTTTTTAGACAGACTTTTTAATTGAGTTTGTTTGGTGATGCAAAAGTGCACAAAAATTACACAGACAGCAGTTGGACGTGTTTGCCAAGGGTATGTGTGTGTGTGTATGTGTGTTCGCGAGTGGGTGTGCGGGTGTAAGCGTGTGTGTGGCTGCTCCCTCCTGCCGCGCATTGGTTTGATTGGTTTTAGTTGCCAGGCCCTGCGTGCTATCCATTTAAGCTAAGCCAAAAATCACTTGGCACAATCGACAACAACGAGAATTGTCGAGAGAACTACAAACAGAGAGAGAGAGAGAGAGAGACAGAGAGAGAGAGAGAGGGGAACTTAAACAGGACAATATATAGGTCGGGGTTTAAGGTGACTAAGGTTATGTATATACACATGGTCAGATGAAAGCGAATTGCGACAGTTTTTTTGGGACCAGGTGACCCCAGGCGACAAGGTGACCGCAAAAGAATAAAACGAGTATCCAAAAAGAACTGAAAATGAAGCGAAAAAAGGCAATCCATTAAATGGAACAGTCAGACCTTTCCCACACACTCGCCCACACACACACACACATGCAGCCTTTTGAACGCAAGACAATTATTTATAGATTGTTATGCGGATTGTACAGTTTGTTGACCAGATTATGCTAAAAAATGAAATTTAAAAAAAAATAAAGGTTTTGGCTGCTGAAAGCTAAATCAATTTTAACTTAAAAAAGTATTCAAAGTGATGAATTAATTCAGTTTATTCTTTAAAATTGTATTTAGCTTAAGCATTTATGTACGTTTAAATATATTTTATTAATGAAAAGCAATCAATTGAAAGCTTTTTGAAGGCCTTTTTAAATGACGTCTTCATGGAATGGAATTCTATTTACTACTGAATTGTACAAGTAGTCAGTCTGCAGCACATTCTGCTTGACGTTTCACCAAACTTCTCTTCCTGCAATCTCTGCTGAGACTCGGCTAACGAAGATGAGCTTTTTATTATTCAGCTTGGGCTGTGGGTTGTCTTCCTGCCTCAACAATCTTCTATTACCTCCATATAAAGCTATGTACTTAAAGGCGAGCTCTTATAAGCAACTGACGAATGAACCAAAAATCGTTAAAAAATACTTGTTGAACAGAGCCTGTACATCATAAGGTATTTATCGTGTGATGAAGCTTTGTTAATTTCTAGGTTCAGCAATTACTGTTTCTGAAACGTAGTATTTGAAAAAGAACTGTATCAACTTGATAAGAGATTAAAGTGATTAGCAATTAGTTATCAATAGCAAAGTATACGGATGAAAGCAAACGGAGGTCCATACTTTGTATTTAATGATTAGAAATAATAAGCAAATGCATATACTTATTAATTTATAAATGAACCTAAAGCTAATATTATTCAATTATCAGAAGATCAGCTTACTATAATATTGTATTATAAATTGAATTCAATGAAAATGGGAATTGAGGAAGTGGGTTTGTTATTATTTCATTTTTATGGTAATAATTGTTATGATTCTTATGCGGATATGTGTTATATTTCTTAATATGACTATTAGTTAAAATATTATATTATAGAAATATTACTAGTTATTCAAGACTTTAATCAATAATAATCTGAAAGTTCTGTTACCTCACTTTATAATAATCATTCGCTAATCATTCACTGTATTCAATTTGAAGATATATGCACGTAATATGTTCACTAATACCTCAATCTGATCTCCTTTAACCGTGATGAGGCTAGTTGAATGCTATGAGTCGCATGCTTGAAGCTCTTGTGGGCTTAACTCGGATGTGAAGTGTATATAAATTTGCATTCTCTCTTTCTTCACGTAGGACTTTGTAGTTGGACTGTGTTTGCACATCCTTTGCACAGCGCCTGCTGTCTTTGTTTGCCCTGCTCATTCATTCACAAAATACACACACACAGTTGCACACTCGCACGCACACACACACAAACACACACACACACACACACACACACACACACACACACACACACACACACACGCTCGCAGGCAGTGAATTTTTTTTTTTCTTTCCTTTTCTGTATGGCAAACACTCAGTCAGCCGTATACTCTATCCTGCTGCTCATGCATATGCATTGTTTATTGATTTTACCGCCAATGTTTCTCTTTGCATTTCTCTCAATTTTCCAGCTCCTCTTGCCTTGCCCTCCTCTATACACTCACTCACTCACTCGCATTCACTGACTCGCTCACTCACTCTATCTAAATCTCTTTGCGCTTTGCAGGGGCACACTCGGCCTAATTGTGAGCGGTATCGCCATATTCTGGTGCGCCATATCGGCCTCGAAACTATTCGCCACGGCATTCTCCATGGACCATCAACAGCTGCTGATTGCCTATCCGTGTGCGATGCTCTATGGAGGATTTGCGTTGATTACCATTTACTAGGCCGCCCCAAGGCAACCGTGTATAGCTGTGTGTGTGCGTGTGTCTGTGTGCCAGCCCTTGTCTGTGTGTGTGTGTATTGCAATATTGTGGCATGGTTTTAATTGTCCCACACAGACACACACACACTCACACAGACACTCACACACCCACTCGCACTCAGCCTATAGACATGATAATATTTTAAGAATATAAGCGCCGATTGCAGATTTGTTTTTCCATATGCTTTTCATCTCGTTTTAATTTTTTACAATGTGCACGGGCTCTCGTAATAAATTTGATTGAGAGAGAAAGAGCCAGAGGAGAGATAGAGCGAGAAAGTAAAAAAAAGAAAAATTGTTAACAAATTGTAATTGGTTTTTTCCTTTTATTATTGACGGGGCTATCGGATCGGCAGGGCATCTTTTATACATATTAAAATTTTAATTTGCTGACATCCTGGCAAAAGGACACACAGACTGCTCAATGAAGTTTTAAAAGTGTGCAGCAAAAATACGATAAAAAAAAAAAAATAATTAAATATGAAATAAAACAAAAAGTAAAGGTTTTGATAAATTCACATTAAATGTGAACCAATAAAAAAATATATCACAAATCGAGTTCCATGATTCGGGTATGAATATTATATATGCATATATACAAAATAAACATACATATATATTTATATATACACAGTATATGGCCATTGTATATTTATTTTAAATAAAGTCTTACCATAAATAAAAGCAAAATGCATTAATGGATTTTAATAATTCGCTTATCACATTTCCGAAAACTTTTCATTTATTTTAATCAACTTTAAGCTGTGTTTCAATTGATGCAATTGCAGCTGACATAATTTCAAAAGTAATGGGATGCTTATTATAAGATTAATATTAATTATACATTTTTTATTAATCTTAAATATTTGTTACTGTCATAAAAGGCAGTTAAGTATAGATATAGTATTGTATGAAGACGATTACTACAATTATAATTGTGTCAGAACTCAAACTTAGACTTAGACGACTTCTATATAACTAAGAAAGTGTTTTATACAGATTGATTATAGTAGTTCCATTTGCTAGAATAGTTAAATTTTTATGGAATAATTTTCGTATACTCACTTCATTTTTGAAATACTCCAGTTCCTACGATGAACACTTCCTTACTTCAAACAGATATTATCTGCTCAGGGTAGGTATTCGAATAGAGTAAGCTTAATATTGCCCTAATTAAGATACGAGCATTTTTTGCCTTCTTTTTTTTTGGTTTGTTGAATTTGCCGATTATAATCGGTATAATTTTGGACAGATGTGAATGCGCTTGAATAATGCAAAGTGTTAATTGAATTTGTTAATGGGCGAAGCAAGTAACAAGCGACGAAAAGGAATTAACTGGGGATGCGCGACTAGTTTATACCCTGCTGGAAGACAAGATGTATAACAATGGGTATGTAAGAGTTAAATCTATATGTAAGCCAGCCAATGTCTAGTTGACATAAAGGAGTTACATATCTTGACATACACAAGGATCCAGAATGCACGCAATTGGCTCAAATGGTAAGTCTGACTGGCTTACAAAGATCTTTGTATATGTATATGTTTTTTGTTTGTATATGTTTTTTATATAATAATATACAGCCATAATCCACCTTAGCTCTTTAGATGTGCGGGCACAGGGTATATTTCTGAAAAAAGGGTCTGACTTAGCTGTGCGCCCGCTTTGCCTGTTTACCATATGCAAATAAATCGGCCTTATTCGCTTTCCCGGATTCACGTCCTTCTACTCGCTGGTGCTGCCATTGTTGTTGCTCTTGTCGTCACATTTTCATATTACATAATTAGCGGCATTTGGGTTGGCTTCGCTTTTGCTTCTGCTTTTGCTTCTGCTTCTGCTTCTTCGGCGCGGCTCTTGCTTTGCTCCTTATGGCAGTCGCCTTGGTCGTCTCTGCATGAATAAATTGCAAAATGCGTAGCACACTTTGTGCTTTGCGCTTTTTGATTTCCGTTCGTTCCGTTCTCATGCCATAACGCTCCACGGCACGCCCCGTCCGTCCCTGCCCAGCCCAGCCCAGCCCACTCGCCGCCTATGCAAATTGTTGTAATTACTACAATTCGGTAGAGCATTTTTATGGTCGCTTGGCAAAAAAATGAAAATGTGGGAGAGTGTGTATATACGTGTATATAAGTGTGTGTCTGTGTGTGTGTGTATGCGGAAATATTTGTGCGCTAATTGCGTGGCGCGCATTTTGAAAGCGACGCCGGGTCGGGCCAGTGTAAAGGACATGACCAGAATCGGAGTGTGCTTAAGCGGCGTTCATCAAAGGCGCAGCTCGCCATTAGCGCCATTAATAAACACTCGTTAGCATCCGCTGCGCTGCAGCAGCAGCAACGGCAGCAACAACGGCAGCAGCAGCAGCAGCAACAGCAGCAGTGCCCAAAGCTCACCTCTCGAATGTGTTGCTGATAATTAGAATTAGCGCACAATTAGCACATCCATCAGGTGGGGGATTTGGTTTTTGGGCGCTGTATAAGTGGGGCGGCTTGCTTTGCTTTAAGCTTATTAGCCGCGCTCAATTTTGAATTAATAAGCAGCTCGGACTTGCTCGCTCGCTGCAAATCCTTGGCTACAAAAAACCTGCGCCACAATAGCGCTCCGCGGAACGTTCATTCTGAAGCGTTAAGCCAACAATAGCAACACCTGCGTTCAAAAGCAGCTTAACAAATGCGCAGCCAGCAGAGCAGGAGACGAGATGAGGAGATGAGGCGAAGGCGGAAGCAGCGCAAAGCGTAGCATCAATGGATTGGGCGTGGCCACAACAAGAGTTATTACATTTTAGCTCTTGACGCAGCAGCTTCTCCTAGAGCTGCATTTTAATAAATATGCAATATAAGAAAGAAAATGCAAAAGAGAGATGAAGCAGCAGCAAGTATAAGTCTAAATATAAGTAAAGCGTAACAGAAAAACGAATAGCAAAAAATAAAGAAAAAAGCTCAACAACTCAAGCGCAGCCAGCGACAAAGCCACCAAGCGTAAGTAAAAGAGAGTGTGAGGCAGAGAGAGTGTGAGCGTGTGCGTTAGAGTGGGAGGCGAGAAGTGGAATCCGTTAAGGCCTTGCCAGCTGCGTCTAAGTTGCAGCCAATGCCAAAAGTGATGGCGTTAATTACGCTGCCTCAACGCAGCGCAATAGAAAACGTGATGGCAACGCTATTATGGATAAATGACATGCAATGAGTGGGAGGAGAGATGAGAGAGTAACAGAGAGTGAGTGAGAGAGCGAGTCGGTGTGAGAGGACGTGTTGGTTAGTCTGGCAGCGTTCTTTCATCTTGCAAGGCAAACCAAAGGCACATCGTGTGCAGTTGCCACATTTTTAATTAGCGCGCTTAAAAGCGCATTGACTATGCTAAAGCGAAAGGCTGTCAGCATGCCACACTCAGTGTGTGTGTGTGTATGTGTGTGCATGTGTGTGTGTCAAGGTGTATTTTAACTACAAACTAACCAAACCACAATAGTTACAAGGACGAAAGTACAAACTCACCCAGTTGGCTGTTAACTGAAATGCGATATACATAGGCGTCTTTAAGACTGCGTTAACGTGATTTTAAGAAGTGTTTAATTAAGGATTAATGTAAATAAACAATTACAGGGGTGAAATATTTGTGTATTTATATTAGCAAATAAAAATAATAATTTATATCTGATTAAATATTGTTGTTAATGAGTAAAAGATTTCATGTATCTAGGCAACTTTTCTCATATAATATATATTAGTATGTTACCAGATAATAATTATAAAATAAGCTATATTATTTTTAATTTCCTTGGTTAATAATTATTCTTTGCTTAATCTTTGTTCTTTTTGCAAGTATATTAACTGATAATAATAAATAAAATAAAGGCCTGATGAAATAAGTATAAGTATACCCGATTTCTACACAGAAATAAAAAATATTTTTATAAAAATATTTTTAAAAATATTACGTGATTTTGTTAAGTACTTATTGAATGCTTTTATTATGACATACACAACAGCATTATACCATTGCCCAACAATGCTTTGGCCTTTGGCATTTTCACAGCTTTTATATACTTTTCCTAATGATTATTATTTTTGGTTACAGGGTATAGAAGAACCCGCTTGCACTTCCCACGTGTGTGTGTGTGTGTGTGCGTGTGTGGTTGGAGGGCTACGCACACGGCTTGCCATAAGTTGGCTGCGTAATCCCCACGGCGTTGACTTTTAGAAAAGCCAAACCAAATTGTTCGGCTCGCCTCATCCCAGGCAGCCCGAAAACAGGTAACATAACCAGAAACCCAGCCACCCAGCCACTCAACCACCCAACCATCCAACCACCCAGTTATCCACATGCATCCAACGTTCGCTAAAAGCCAAATGTAACATTTATGGCTATGCTTCAAAATGGGCAGCCCACGAGGGGCAAAACAGCGAGAGGTAGGGAGGTAGGGAGTTGGGGAGTGTGCGAGGGGGCGTGGACAGCACGTTGATTGCTGCGGACAACGCTTATTGCATGCTTCCGGGCGCCGAGCTAAAGCCACAGCAATAAGCGTGTGGAAGAGGAAGGCGAGAAGCTAGGCGTGTGGGTAGGAGCAGCATTTGGTAGCAGGTAGCAACCACTTGGGGGGCAGGCCAGGTGAATTGGCTGTACCGTTACTTGGGCCATGCAAAAACCAATTAGCCGGCTACGGCTGCTCAAGAGACGCAGCCGACGCAGAGACAAGCAACTGGCTTGGGATAGCACAAACAAAGCGCTCTCATTGAAGGCCCAGCAGGAGCAAAAATGTGTGCTAAGCATGTTTATTGTTTTTCACTTTTCATGCACTTCATTGAACTTGGACTTTCAGCTCCGGCCGACGTCGGCATCGACTTCAGCGTGTGCGGCGCACTGATAGCTCTGATAGCCCCAGCAGCAGATGCTGTGAGCTGGGCGTCTCTGAGGGAAGCGAGTCGATTTCAACTGAACTGTAGATAATCCCCTGACAACAGCAGTTAACAGGCAACGATTACTTGGCAACAAGTCAATTACGGACTCGCCGAGTCGAGTCAAGTCGACTCCAATCCTGTGCCTGGTTGCAGCGATAAGCGTCTAACACTAACACAACTCGGCCGGCTAACACAATAAATTCCTTGGCCCGCTGCAAAGATCCCCAGTTTAATGCGCTAACTAATTGGGCAAGGGGCATGTTGCTCTAGCTGTTGCTGTTGCTTGTGCTTCTACTGAAGCTGAAGCTGAAGCTGAATGCGGGTTCCAGATTCCTTGCTCAGCGCACCGGACCTGCGCTGGCGACCTGACTTCAGCTCTCTGCTCTCTTATCGCCAGCTGGCCATCGCTTGTAATCTGCTGCTGCTCACTCACGAACTACTAGTTGCCCACTCTCTCCCTCTCTCTATAGAGCATGATAACTTTGTCATGCGGCATGCAACAGTCCACAGACAACAAGCAACGGACAACGCACAGTCGACTGTAGGCTATGCACGCATCTAGCCTAATCCGCTTAAGGCTTCTTCTTATTCACGTGCGAATCTGTTTGCCAGTGTTTGCAATTATTAATTGAATATTCATATGCGTTGAGCTTAATGAGTTTTATACATAAATAAGTATACGTAATTACCCCATATGGCTGCAAAATATCGAAATGAATAAAAATATTTAAGTTAAGCAAATCATTGCTCATCAAATTTAAGAAGATTAAGAGGCTTTAGAGTTACTTAACTTTGGAGTTTTTCTTTTTAATTTTTTGTTATATTCATTTATATAAGGACTTTTAATCTCAATTAAAAATAGAGTTGACGTTTTTGTACAATTTTTTAAAACCATTTCATCAATAAAAAAAAGTCCTCTTAGAGTTTCTATGGAAAATTACTTATTTCTTCTATCAGTTATAGAAAAATGGATTTATGTACAATCAACAATTTTCCTAGATATCTTTTAGATATAATTTTTATAAATATATTATATTTCAGATATACTCGTAAATTATATCTAGGGAGTTATTAGATCAACTGATTTATAGCTATAGCTATAATATTTTTTATATAAATATACCTATAAATACCTATCTGAAATTATCCACTTTAAAGATATTATCTTTGGAAAAGTTTCAACTAATTTATAGAGTTTTTTGACTCTGCATATCTGGCTTAGGTCAAAGCGAAACGCAATAAAATAGTATAGAGTATCTAAGTTTCAGCTAGTCGGCAAAGAATTGTTGGAAACTTGTTCAAATTACATTTCGGCGATTTTTACAACATTTTTATTGGCTGTCGAATGGCAAATGGCAAACGGCGATTGTCTGCGGTCTGGATCTGAGTATTGGTCAAGATTTGGCTGGCTTTGCGATTTCAGTTATGCGGTCTCCAGAATTCAATTAAAAGACAACATAACATTTCTCTTGTTAGTGGAGTGGAATGGGTGCCAAAAACTTGGCACACACTTGGACATTTAGTTTGATGCTGAAAGTTAGTTGCCCGGACTGAGCCAGGCGAGATAAGGATGAAGCCAAGGATAAGGGTGAAACGAGCTTAGTCCAAAAAACCAAAAAGTAGAAAAAAAAAGAATAAATAAATAAAGAGAAAAACTTTTAAGCACGTGCTGCAAATTTGGCTGGCAAATGCTCAGCTACGAATCATTCAGGCGGCAACAACAAACAGACAGAAAAACAATGCGGCAAATGGAAGGAGGCTGACATTATATTATTATACTCACACACACAAACACAGCAAACGAGTGAACGAGCGATGCATAAATATTTCAATAGCATACTTTTCGGCTACGTGCACGGAGCGCACTTGCTCTACCCGCCCGCCCGCTCTTCGTCTACCCGGCGTTGCCCGGCTGCTCCTTCCTTTTCTTGCTGCTCTGCATCGAATTAGTCTACTGCATTTTCATTTAATGTAAATAATTGAAACAATTTTGCAGGACACATAGGCCGTATTATTCGACGTGAAATGCAAGATCTGTCGCACGGCTGAGTTGGCGCCATAATACAACAGTGGAGTGCATCGAGGAACGCCTAGCCTAAGATATATCTATTAACTGGGTGTCTGCTAGAAATTTAAGGTATGTGCAAGCATATAGATATAGATAGCAAGACATGAACCAATGGAATATCATTTGAAAAGCTAAAGTCTTAAGCTAAAATATTTTCTATAACATATTCACTTTTGACTTTCCTTCTTCTACTCAAATTTAAAGTGGAATTTAATATTCACTACCCAAGTCTTCTCTCCGATTCAAACTTTGCTCGTTGGCGTCTTAAGTGTGTGCAAATGAGCTGCTGGATAAACGATTAGCTGGCGATTCGATTTTGCAGCCATTTCTAATCTAGATAAAAGTTGTTCAGCTATTCAGTCATTTAAATCGAAACTAATTGTGTTTTTAGGTGGGGAGAAATGAGAACAAAATATGTATAAAATAGATATAAAATTTATATTTTTACTTTTTACTTAGCTTAAATTAATAACACGCTTCATGGAGCCTTAATTCCTTAGCGTAAGAGCTCATTGTAATGGATGCAGACTTATCCTACGAATCTCTGTTTTATAATTTGAGCTAGTCAATCAAAAGTTCCTTTCTTCGCTTATTTCTGTGGGCCAATCGATTTCACTGCTCTCTATATAACAAGCTTATGATAAATGTGGCCCTTATGTGATTTTCTTATCTTTGTCAGATATATAATGGGATAATTTGCTAATGCTTATCATAAGATTTTTTCTTAAATAATATAAGTAATATAATGTAAGTAATATAATATCATAAAAAATATAATATTATAAGTAATATAATATTATCAGTAATATATTGACAATAATAATCATGTCCTTCAGAAGTTTCTCTTTTCCCTCTGTAGGAACAGGAGCGTTTTCCAGTCCAGCATGAGTTTCTACAGTATGGGGGTGCTATTCCACGAATAATGACACGTATAGATCAGTTCAAGTACAACCTTTATTCAAGAGTTCTCGATGTAGACTAACTATAGAAAACGGATGAGCAAGCGCAGCTTGCTTACAGTTTGGCGAATGAGTGAAAAGAAGAGTGATACATTACAAGAGAGCCACATAATTAGGGTGGTCCCAAATTTAAGAATTCATGTGTACAAATTTGAGTGATTTGGCCCAACACCCTCATTTGTACCAGGTTATCATAAGTTTCTCTCTACTCTAACTAGTTTAACATAAGTTTCTTCTATATTGTTTCTCTCGGCTCCTGTTTCTCTTAAGATTCTTTCTTACGTAATATATACATGCCATTCAAAACTTTCTCTCATTTACGCCTACTTATCTTACCTTTCTCCTGCTATATCAAATTTATAACTTCTTTCTTTTATTATATGATTATACCCTGATCCCATTAAAAATGGGAAATCAGGGTATAATGGTTTTGTGAAAAGTATGTAACAGGCAGAAGGAGGCGTGGCAGACCCCATAAAGTATATATATTCTTGATCAGGGCGACGAGCTGAGTCGATATAGCCCTGTCCGTCTGTCCGTCCGTCCGTCCGTCCGTCCGTCCGTCCGTATGAACGCCTAGATCTCAGAAGATATAAGAGCTAGAGACTTCAAATTTTGTATGCATACTCATGTATACCATACGCAGTACAAGTTTATCTTTTTTTTTCGATAACTCATCCGATTACTTTTTTATCGCGAATAATCGATAAATTGATTTTGTTTATTCGGCGTAATTTTGACACTTTTAGACCTGGAGACTGCATATTTATTGTGTACATACATCTGAGCAATACGAAGATTTTGTCATTTACAGATTTTAGATACCACGCCCCCTTCGCCCACAATTTGCAAAAAACGTATTTTAAGTACTAGAGACTTGTGCTTTGGAATGTACACACATTTTCACATTGTGATCACGTTCTGAAAGTTTCATGAAGATAGTCCTACTACAGGAGAAATTATTCAGCAACCAAATTCCCATAGTTTTGCCCCACACTGCAGCGCAGCCCAAGCGCAGTCGCTGCTTACTGCGCAGTTAGCAGAGCGCGTGCTTATGCGTGCGTGAATATCAGCTCTTTGTAGGGATCAGGGTATCTCCTAGTCGAGCAGTCTCGACTAGAGCTTCCTTACTTGTTTTTACCTAAATTTATACTTTATGCTCCTCCCACTGTACAACTAAATTTAACTTAATGACTTACGAAATGTGTCCTCATTTAAATGGCATATTTTGTTGCTAATTGCTATCTTAACGAATTGTATCTGCTTCTCACAAGTTTCTCTCCTCTGCTCTTAGCAATTAAGTCGCCTGTGGGCGTATTTTGAAGTAGGTTACTTATACATTAAAAATAGCGAGCATGAATTGAAATTTTTGTTTGCGCATTTGCATATATTTATGTACACCAAGTACATATATATATTCTCTATGTATATATGGGTATATATGTACATATGTATATATGTATGTATGTATTTGCTCTTATATATTGTGTTGATGTGCGTTCTCGAAACAACTTTGGCTTGTCTCAAAGAATTTCAAACTCATTTAGCTGGCAAGTCGCGTGGGCTGCTATTGTTGTTGTTGTTCTTGTTGCTGCTGCTGCTGGTTGGCGTGGCGTGGCGTGGCTTTTGCTGTAATTTCGTTGTCATTAAGTTGGCATTATAACAAAATGCCTTTTCAATCACTTTTGACTAAATGCAATGGCTGCTGCTGCTGCTGCTGCTGCCGAGTTGCCACTGCCACCCAGAAAATCCAAGCCCCAAGTTTTCGGCAATTTTTCGACAGGGATAAGTAAACACAACAATGTCAGGGGAGACTGGGCGGCTGGGCGACAGCAAACCACAAAGTAAAAATACTACTACAAGCGACACAATGAAGCTTGAATACACTAGGGAATACCTAAAAATAAAACTTCAAAGAGTTTTGTGAGATATCTGCACTTTAGAGGGATTTTGAATGGAGGAGACGCAGAGCTTAGAGGAAAATCAAATTTATAATATATAAGAGTAAATAGTAACTACATAATAAAGTGACTTATGTATAAGAGAGCATATAAGAGCTATGAGATATTGGGAAAAGAGAGAATATGTGATGATAACAGTAGTTGTATGATATTTAATAGCAATGCGAGCAAGATGAGGTAGAATAACATGGTGTACAGAGTCCTATTGTATATGATATATATGTATATGATATATGATATAAAAGTAGAAAGACATATGAGTTCAAATGTGAGTCATAGGATAGTGGAGATATAAAATAAAAATAATCTGAAATAATCAATTTCAGAATATATAATATATATCTTATGTTTATCAAATGTTAGAGGTAGTAGACAAAAGCCAAAATCAGTGAATGTGGAAAGATATGGTAGCTATGTGACATACTACTCATATAAGTTATGATATTGCAGCTCTATGATAGATAAGTAGTAGTACCATAAGGGATTATATGAGAGAATAGAGGATGATATAACTAGATGATTAATCTGTATGTGAACTATTTCAGATAGAATATTATAGAACCATATGAAGTAATTCTATGATATAGAGGATAGACATATAATATAAGGAAAAACAAACAACAACAAAAATATTTGTATATGAATGCACTAATAGCCGTTTGATATAAGATAAGATAGAGCTGGAGTAGAATATCATTACAGAAGATTGGGGGGATTTTGAACTTTCTAAAAATAAACCAGCGATGATTTGCCTAAAGTCTAATAATCAATGATTTATATGACAGCTCTACGATATAATGAAGCACTTAGATGCCGGAGACTTCCTTTCATCTTCATATATTTGAAGCCCATATTTATAAGGAATTTTTATATTTCTAATAATATCACACACTATACATACATATATATATATATATATATACATATATATATATATATATATATATATATATATATATATATATATATATATATATATATATATATATATGTATTCACTGGAAATCTTTTAAAACACTTTAATTGATCAGAGATAAAAGTTATTGTACTTTCGTCACACCGCCACGTACTTCATAAAAAAGTCATTATGCTCTCCTTAAGGATGTTAAAAATTTAAGAAAAAACGTGAAGCATGGGGCAGGAGGCTCTCTTTGTCCTGGGTAAAGCGAAAATGGAACGCAGTAAATTTCAAGCGTTTCGTCAATGTCACTGCGGCTGGCGTAGACCATGGATCGAGGGAGCCGTGGCAACGGTGGATGGGGACATGCCGTCTGCCCACGCATATCCTTTTGTATTTAAAATGTTTGCCTTGCCTGATGAACAGAGCGAAACTTTTCGCTCTTCCGCTACGTGGCTGTTGTTGTTGCGGCTTTTCTTTTTTTTTCTTTTCTTGGTTTTTTTTTTATTCGCTTCGCACAACAATTTCATTATCTGCGTGGCAAGGACTTTGTCAGTGAGAAGTTCAGTGAATGAAGGAGCGATAGGCCAATTGTCTACGGCTGCTGCGAGCTGCCAGTTGGCAAATTTTTTATGGTTAAACTTTTGCATGCCAAATATGGAGGGGGCAAGTTTCTGGGCATTGCAACAGCAGCAGAGGAGGAGAAGAAGGAAGGAGTAAAGGGAGGTGTGTCTGTGTGTGTGTGTGTGTGTGTGTGCGTGTGTGTGTGTGTGTGTGCGTGTGTGTGTGAGTGTGTGCGGGTGTGTGTGTGTGTGTGGCAAGTACTCGAAATAGGATACACGCGCTGCAACAACAATGCCAAAGGACGGCAGCTGAAAAACCGCCAGCGGCGCATTTGCATAGGCTTAATTTAAATTCCCTTAATCAGGAGCATATCAAACAACAACAACAACAACAATCGCAGCAGCAGCAGCAACGGCCAAAAAGGACAATGAGCGACAGGACCCTTTTGGCATGCAGAACTAAGCGGCAAAAGCAAAGCCCAAAACAAAACGAGAAAGAGCACCGAAAAGAAAAAAGAAAGAGAAGGCAAAATGAAACACAAAAAACAACAACAACAAAAAAAAAAAAAAAACAAAAAGGTTCGCTTAACTTTGGCAAATAACTGCAGGCGTTGTAAATCTGCGCAAAAGGACATATCGTCATCAAGCATAACAAAAGCAATGGCAGCAGGCACAGCAACAACAACAACAACAACAACAACAAACATCACATAGGACTCTCGCCGGTTTCAAAAAATAACAGAATCAAAAGGATTTTGCGTATAAGTTGCAAATTAAGTTGCCGTCACCAAAAACCCAGTCGCTAAAGACGCTAACACCCCAGTTAAAGGACTTGGCATCTGCTTATGATATCCTGCTTGGCTATTTGACGACAACAACAACAACAGCCAGCTGAAGCCAAGGAGCGAATCGTTCGGGCAGGCAGTATTAAACATTTCATTTATATCGTGCGTAAACTATGAATAACGGTAATAGTTATGGTTGTTTTTTTATCTAGGTTATATCTTTTATATGCATGTGCGTGTGCATGTGTGTATGTGTGCGGGTATATAAAAAGCCAAAGTGTACATAGGAAAAGAGTAAAGAGCTTTGCCCATGAATATATGAAAGCGTATTGATTGTGTTTGAGCCTCAGTTTATTTTACTTATTTATTTATTTGACGTTAGCAGAGTTGTATAATTTAAAATATTTTTTAAATTGGGATTTTTTTTTACTGCTGGCGCATGAGAATTTATTAGCCAAAGCTAACTTGGCTTATAAGCCTTAGGCGAACAGAAATTAGTGAAATATGTAGTAGTTAACATAATTATGTTAATTTACTTAAAGTGAACAGTGCTCTGTTAGTTTACTTAAAGTTAACAGTATTATGCTAACTTACTTAAAGTTAACAGTGCTATTTTAGCTTACGTAAAGTTAACAGTAGTATGTTAATTTACATAAAGCTAGCAATATTAAATTAACTAACTGCTGACTAGCATTTTCTGTTCAATTTGTACTCTACTGCCTTGATATCTTCCCTCTACACTGCCCCTTCCCGCAGTCCCCCGCTCTAATAGCTTAGTCAACACATTTAAAACTAAAATCACATATCATGTGGATCCACTAGACTAAAGCATTCAACTTGTTTTTGGTTTGGTTTGCTTAGTTGTTCATATTATAATGAAATTTCCTTACATTTTTCCTTATTTATTTGTTGCTTTGCTATTCGCTTGTATGTGCACATGTGTGTGTGGGGGGGTGTATGTGGGTGTGTATGTGTGTTTGTGTAACGAAATTGTCGGGGGTTTGCACAGCTTTAGGTTTATCTAACAGCTAGCATCAACGGCCGTTAGCCTGCGCCCGAAAAATCCCTTAATTGAGTGCACACACACACACACACGCACACACAGCCATTTACACACACAAATACAAGTGCAAGTAGCACTAGTGCGCGCATCAGGTCCTGGCACGACCATGTCTGAAGCTGGCTCGGCGCCTTTTTATGCGCTTTTAGCGCCATTATCCTTTTACGATTATCGACGCTAAAGCGAATTGACTGTTTGACGTTCAATTGAAATTTTGCATTAAAGCTCAATGGCTTAACCCCTTCAAATTATGCAATAACGTCCCAGCAGCGGAGCGACGCAGCTTCCCAGCTGGAGCTGAGCGCGTGTTGAATTTGTTGCCGAATAAACAAGACATACTATATACACGATAGGGCACGATATATAATATGGGATATGTATGGGACAAGTCATAAAAATGTCTTTGCTTTCTAAAATATTTATATAATAAGTGTTTTTCTTTTACGACTAACTTTATTGCATTTAATGAAATATATTGAAAATAAATAAATCATTAAAATATAAATAAAATTATTATTCATTTCAATTAATATTAATCAATTAAAAAAAAAAAAAAAAAAACAATAGAAATTCACAAAACATGTAAATAGCCTAAATATAAATTTTATAAAATTAAATATAATAAAAATATTAATTTTCATTACTTTCCTTGTTGGAGATTGGTTAACACACAAACTTGAAATTGCACATTTTCAAATATATCGCTTAAGGTCGTGCATGATTCGTGTCAGGAGAACGAATAGTACGCGCGTCCAGCTCTATGCTGCAGTTGCGTCCATTAAGGCTCAACTCAAGCGTACAGCTTAAACTCGAAATGGCAACGACGACGACGACGAAGCAGAAGACGGAGCAGGCGAAGAGGAGCAGCGGACTCACTCGTTGGCTGGCAGGAGGTGGACTAGTGTGCCACAGACTGTGGCAAGCAACGGCGGCCAATTAGTGAGCATTGCTCATACGCCACGTTTGTCATGGTAGCCGAGCGGCTCGTCTCACACACACACACACACACACAAACATATACATGCATGTGTGCACGCTCTCTCTCTCTCTCTCTCTGTCGCTCGCCCGCTCTCTGTGCTCGCCTAGCGGAAACGGAAGTTGTAAGGGGATTTTCAATTTGCAATCGAACTGATTTTTGGCTTGCTCTGACGTTTTTTTTTCTCTCTCTTCATCTTCTTCTGCGCTCATTTTATGGCTGACTTCGTTACTTGGCTGCGGTGCCGAGCGTCGAATGCGGAAATGTAATCATCGCAATGCCTGCCACGCCTAACCGCCCAGCGCCCCAGTCCCACCCCTGCACCGGAGAGCTTATCGGCAAAGTCAAACGTGCAAGCGCACACCCACATGCAGTTGCATATGTGAGGGCGCACACGTATATACATATACATACATATAAATACATATATATATATATATATATATATATATATATATATATATATATATATATATATATATATATGTATATATATATGTGTATATATACTTACATTTAATTTTCACTAATTGAATCGAAATCGATCTCCCTTTGCCATTTTTGTGTGGTGACTTTTGGGCGACTGACAGGCAGGCGTTGGGCGTTGGGCGGTGTGCGGTAGGCGTGGCGTGGCGCGCATAGCTGCCATCGTTCGCTCTTGCAGCGCATTAATAAACTTTTCGTATAAATCAACGAATTTTGTCGACATTTGAATGCCGTTGCGAAAATTATCGAGCATATCCAGCAAAAACGCCAAACAGGAACATGGCAAACGGGTAAAAGGATTAACTCTGATTCCGATTCTGAAGCTGACTTTCATGCGGCAGAAAGGGGAAGAACGCAGAAAAGTGAAAAAACAAATGCAGGAAGCAAAAACCCAAACTGTGGCTTAAGCTGAAATTAACTAAAGTGGAGTTTCGCGATTGTTTTGCGGGGCGCCAAGTGAAAGATGCATAAAGTATTAGCTCCCTAGATGTTAACTGTACTTTATAAATATTAATTAAATATATTCTAAATGAATTTTTGCAAAAAAAAAAAAAATATCATATCATGATATAAATCATGGATATAAAATAAGCTTGTGAGCCTAGGATAAAAACATGTTCAGATAATGCTGGAGAAGGTGAAGTTTTGTGAACATAAAATTAAGTTTTATCTATATATATGTATTTTATAAATATTAAAGTATTTTTTAGTTTTTCATTAAATCTATATGCAAATATTTTCAATCTTTCTTAACAACAATAATTCATAAAATACATACATCAATTTCATTTTACTTATTAAAACTGGTATTAGCTCTAATTTATCTCAATAAATTATTGTGAATTAACACTAGTCGATTAACGTCGCATTGGACTCCAAATCTTGCAAATTCTTGATAGTATTGTTGTAGATCTTCTCCAATTGCTCCTCCACGGCTTGCTGGCCATCCTTGGGATCTATGAACTTCATGGTGCCCAATTCGTAGAGCAAGTCGCTGCATTGCTCCCGTATGAGAGTCCAGGTGACATGTATTTCATTTGAAGCCGTGTTATGGACCGCCTGGATGGCCTGGTTGTAGAAGGTGATCATATTCTTGAGCATGCCCACCGTCTTGTAGAAGGGACAGTAGCAGTCGTACGGGCTGTACGAGTTCTGCTGCAGAAAGTCATCCTTGAGCATTTTGGCCACCTCTAGCGTAATCTTGTCGGACTCGTTCAGGGACGTTTTGCCCACCAGCTGCACAATTTCGGCCAGGTCATCCTCCTCCTGCAGTATTTGCTTGGCCTTATCACGCAATTCGACAAACTCGGGACTCTGCTCCTCATAGTAGTGGTCGAGCGCTCGCGTATATTTCGAATACGACTGCAGCCAATTGACGGAGGGAAAATGTTTGCGCTGGGCCAGCTTCTTGTCGAGACCCCAGAACACCTGCACAATGCTCAATGTTGCCGAGGTAACGGGATCGGAGAAGTCACCACCAGGTGGCGAGACAGCGCCGACGATGGACACGGAACCCTCACGCTCTGGACTGCCCAGGCACGTGGCGCGACCCGCTCGCTCGTAGAAGGAGGCCAAACGTGCGCCCAGATACGCTGGGTAGCCAGCATCGGCAGGCATCTCAGCCAAACGACCAGAGATCTCACGCAACGCCTCAGCCCAACGAGAGGTGGAATCAGCCATCATGGATACGTTGTAACCCATATCACGGAAGTACTCGGATATAGTGATGCCAGTGTAGATGGAAGCCTCACGAGCAGCCACGGGCATGTTGGACGTGTTGGCCACCAGAGCTGTGCGCTTCATTATCGATTCGTTGACGCCATTCACTTCGACCGTGAGCTCGGGAAAGTCGCGCAATACCTCGGACATTTCATTGCCACGTTCGCCGCAGCCGACGTAGATGATGACATCGGAGTTGGAGTACTTGGACAGGGCCTGTGATTTAATATAGTATGAGGGCAATGATTCCATTAGCTGGATAATCTCGCCACCTACCTGTGAGATGACAGTTTTGCCGCAACCGAAAGCGCCCGGAATGGCTGTGGTTCCGCCCTGGACGCAGGGAAAGAACGCGTCGAGCACACGTTGGCCAGTTAGCAGGGGGTAGTTGCCCGGTAGCTTCTCGATAACGGGCCGACTGCTGCGCACTGGCCACACCTGGAGCATCGAGTGCTGGGTCGTCTGGCCATCGAACTCCGTCTCGATGACAGTGTCCTCGATATTATAGTTGCCAGCGGGAGCGATGTAGGTGACATTGCCCAGGCCGCGTGGCGAGATCATTAAGCGATGCTCCACCATGCTGTTCTCCTGGACTGTGCCGTAGATGTCGCCGCTAACGATCGGTTCGCCTACGCGTATATTTTTCGACGGAATGAACTCGAATTCAGCGGAGCGCGAGAGGCAGTTGACATCGACACCCTTTGGCACATAAATGGACTTCATTAGCTGGCTAATGTCGCGCAACGGTCGCTGAATGCCATCGAAAATGGCGCCCATTATGCCGGGGCCCAGTTCGACAGAGAGCGGCTTGCCGGTCTGATAGACGGGATCGCCGACGCTGACGCCCGAGGTATCCTCGTACACCTGTATGGTGGCCATGTCGCCCTCCAAGCGTATGATCTCGCCCACCAGATGATAGTGGCTCACGCGCACTAGCTCGTACATGGCCGAGCCGGCCATCTGTTCGGCGTTAACCACCGGACCGGAGACCCCAAATACGCGTCCCATCCGTACGGCATTCTCATCATACTTAGTCGCGGGTGTGGCATCGGCATCGTCGTCAGAAGGAGTCGTGTAATGGGACCTCACTTCTTGTTCCGATGCGTTCTCTTCGACTGGTACAACGGGCGCAGAAATCTTTTCACTGATGAACGAGGTATTTGTCGCCTCCTCTAAGGTCTTAACTATCGGGAATATCTTTTTACAATGGCATTTACGAAGATTCATTTTAGTAGAGTATTTAGAAATTGGCAAAATCAAACGAAATCGAACAACGAATTTTATGCGAAAATCTGAAATTACAAGAATTTATTCTATTTCTGCATGTATTTGATTAAGGAAAGAGTAAATGCTGAACAGTTTTCAAATTGAATTGAAAACAACAAAAATATTTGACTGCTTGGTTAAATTCAACTAAAAGAATTGAAATTGAAATGGATAGCAACTTTTTGCTTAACTTGAAATACTTTAAATTTCAGTAATTTTTTGGCGAAAGCAATTTCAAATATTTCCTTTCTGCAATTTTCATGAATTAAAGTAACATTTCAAAGAGCCATTTTAATAATATTCTAATTTGGGAATATGAAAATGTTTATTTGTATTTACTATGAATATCTATACAAAGAAATATAAATCAGGGCACGATTCACATAAAGTTACGAACTGTAACTAATAAACAATATTGTGTTTTTTCAAAAATTTTGTGATCAAATGTAATTATTCCCATAATAATAATAAATGTCATTAAAATATAAAATAAAAAATTGCAATGGCATAAGCTCAACATTAATAATAATCAAGAAAAAAGTTGCATTAGGTCAATGATTAGTATAGCTAGCATATCAATGCCTTATCATAACCCTAATCAGCTACATACCTTCGCCTAAAAACCTATATACCCCACATAAATGTCTATGGGGTATAATGTGCCGAGCCTTATTTAGCTAATACTCAATATTAACTATTCACTGAGTGCCACACACACAGCTGCTTTGGGCGACATCGTTACGCAATCTGCGAGTCGAGCGAGAGTGAGAGAAAGCAGCAGTCCAACAGAGAGACAGAGTGAGTGAGAGAGAGATAGGTCTGCTTTCAATTACATTAAATGTATATGTTGTTTGCACTTTATTCGTACATTTAATATTTCATACTTTTAATATTTACATAAGTTTAACAAACAAACAAAGAGAAAACATGACTTTTTCACAAATAAACAAAAGAATTTCCATTCATTAAACAATAATACTATGCATGCATTTGTATCTGCGTGTGTGTGTGTGCGCGTGTGTGTGTGTATGGACTTGTGTGCATGGGTGTTTACATGTATTGGTAATGGAAGTACATAGAAGGACGTTAGTTAGTTGTTGTTGTTGAGGGCCGAGAGGCGGGGTAAGAAGAAGCAACCGCAGGCCGGAATGTTTTCATCTCGCTGGCTATATTTGATTTTTGTTGTTGTTCTTGGTTTGTTTTTTAACAAAAAGGAATGTTAACAATAGTGTTTTTTTGGACGTTTGGAATCTTTTGTTGTTGCACGGAATAGTTGTTTTTTTTTTTTTTTGACGGTACTTCGGTACGGACTGTACGCAAATTGTTTTTTAAAAGTTAACTACATAACAATATTAGATTAAATTTGTAAAAGTACGGACAACGCGCTTTAATCTTCCAGATTTCTGAAAGCCTGCTGCAAGTCCTCATGCAGCTGATCGAAGTCAGCCTTGATCTTGGCCTCACCATCCTTGACGGGATCCTGCAAAGCAAACAATTGATTAGCTTAGGGTCAAACATATCGTACTCTAAGTGTACATACCTTGAATTTCATCGATGACAATTGGTACATAATGTTGCCCATAGCCTCGCGAATAACGTTCCAGGTGATCTTGTTCTCAGATTGGGCTGTCGACTCCACAGAGTGACGAGCCATATCGTAGAAGTCGATGATGTTCTTCAGCATGCCAACGGTCTTGTAGAAGGGGCAGAAGCGATCGTATGACGAGTAGGAGTTCTGTTGCAAGAAATCGTCCTTCAGCAGCTTGGCCACTTCCAGGGTGATCTTGTCGGTCTCGGCCAGCGATGCTTTGCCGACCAGCTGCACGATTTCAGAGAGATCCTCTTCCTCCTGCAGAATCTCCTTGACCTTGGTACGCAGTGGCACGAACTCGGGGAAATTCTTGTCGTAGAAGTCATCCAGAGCACGCATGTACTTGGAGTACGAAATGAGCCAGTTGATGGAGGGGAAATGCTTGCGCTGAGCCAGTTTCTTGTCGAGACCCCAGAACACCTGTACAATACCCAGAGTGGCTGAGGTAACGGGATCGGAGAAATCACCACCAGGTGGCGAGACAGCGCCGACGATGGACACGGAGCCCTCACGTTCGGGATTACCCAAGCACTTGACACGACCGGCACGCTCGTAGAAGGAGGCGAGACGGGCACCCAAATAGGCAGGATAGCCGGAATCGGCAGGCATTTCAGCCAGACGACCAGAGATCTCACGCAGAGCCTCAGCCCAACGAGAGGTGGAATCAGCCATCATGGATACGTTGTAACCCATATCACGGAAGTATTCGGATAGAGTGATACCAGTATAGATGGAAGCTTCACGAGCAGCGACAGGCATGTTGGAGGTGTTGGCCACAAGAGCGGTACGCTTCATGATGGACTCGGTGACACCGTCAATTTCAACAGACAATTCGGGGAAATCACGCAATACCTCAGACATCTCGTTACCACGCTCACCGCAACCGACGTAGATGATGACATCGGAGTTGGAGTACTTGGACAAAGCCTGTATATATAGGGTATAAGAGTGGGTGAGCAATGACTACAACACTTTGGCAATCTTTTCATTTACCTGTGAGATCACAGTCTTGCCGCAACCGAAAGCACCAGGAATGGCTGTGGTGCCGCCTTGGACGCAGGGGAAGAGCGAGTCGAGCACACGTTGGCCGGTCAACAGTGGATGGTTGGCGGGCAGCTTCTCGGTGACGGGACGGGGCTGACGCACGGGCCACACTTGCAACATAGTGTGCTTGGTGATCTCACCATCGAATTCGGTTTCCAGAACAACATCATCGACTTTGTAGTTGCCGGATGGGGCAATGTAGCGCACGGTACCCTTGGCGCGTGGGTTTACAATCATCTTGTGCTTGACCAATGTGTTCTCGTGAACCAGGCCATAAAGATCACCTCCGGTGATGTGGGAGCCGACCTTCACGTTCAAAGGGTTGAATTCCCAGCTAGCCACGCGGGACAAGCTAGGCACGTTCACACCCTTGGGTATATAAATGGATTCGGTGAGCTCGTTGATGTCCTTCAGTGGACGCTGGATACCGTCAAAAATGCTGCCCATAATACCGGGACCCAATTCAACGGAAAGGGGTTTGCCAGTGCGGAGCACGGGATCACCGACTGTGACGCCGGATGTTTCTTCGTACACCTGAATGGTGGCCATGTCACCCTCCAGACGAATGATCTCACCCACCAGCTCATAGTAGCCTACACGCACCAGCTCGTACATAGCAGAGCCAGACATGCACTCCGCCGTGACGACTGAAGGTTGGAGGAGAAAATAGATTTTAAATAATTTATTTTATTTTATTTATTTTATTTTAAAAAAATTTTCATTGCAATGCTTACCAGGTCCAGAAACAGCGAAGACGCGTCCATATTTGGACTCTTGCTCCTCGTCATCGAAACGCTTCAAGTTGGACATTTTGGTTTATTTTCGACTCTACAACTGATGGAGAGAGGGAAATTTAAAAATTTTAAAAAATTGACTATTATTTTCTGCACAAGATATAAGATAAGGGGAGTTAAAAATTTTCTTATCGCTGTCAGCTGACACACAGAGCGCATGTGAGGCGCACAGCCAATAACATGCTAAATGCCAACTCAAAATTAATTATTAAGAGTCTCCACATATAAATACCTCACTGTTAAATTTTAAAGGGATTTTTCTAGTAAAATATTATTGTTTTTTTTTAAAGGCCTTTTAATCACAACTTTTAGTAATAAAAAAATGCCTAATGAATAAAAGTTTGCAGAGCTTTCGATTCACGTGACAAAGCTTTGCAGCAGTTCGAAAAAATACTTCCACGATATTGATAACTTAGTAACTTTCGAACAGCGCGAGTAACTGTTGAGACGACAAACTAATTAAAAGTTAATTCGAAAAATTGACAACACAGCTGAAGCTGTATTTCTCAGCTGCGATTATAATATACGAAAAAAAAGAACTGTATGCGGGCCAGATGCGTTATTTACCAGTTAGAGTTAGAGTAGAGTTACAGATATGAAGTGAGAGAGAGAGAGAGAGAGTGGAAGAGAGCGAGCGCTCGCGCTCGCAACGCCGACTCTCGCATTCGAGTTCGAATTTTTGACAATTGCCTTTTGACGTTGATCACAAGACTACTGTCATGCTGTCAGCTGACAGTACAACTGGAAAAATGTAGACAGAGCTCTACAAGTGCGCTATAGTCGAGCCACCATATTGAATTTTGCCGTCTGCTTTTATTCGTTTTCTTTTTATGGGAGTTGCCTGCGTTCTATACGAAGAAGTGAAGTTACGCCGCGGCTCCAGCACAACTCCAATCGGAAACCGCTTAGATCACAAGACCTCGGGGCCGTTCTAGCACGGTCGTAAGGTCAGCTGACTTGACAAATATTTTTCCATTCCGCAAATAGAAATATTTTGCATTCAATTATTTTGTGCACACTGCATTGTTTTTATGCAGTTTTGTTTTGAGTGTTTTTTTGATTGCATGCTTGCATTTATTATCTAATACGCATGCTAATTGGTTGGTTGGTTGGTGTCTCAATTTTTTATCACTTTTTTTTGCCGCCTCCAATTATTAATTGAGTTAAATTTGCTTTTACAGCCTCATTTCATTGATTTAATAATTATTCAAAAGTACTGAACTGAATTTAAATTGGTTTTTTCTCTCAATTTTTTTTCTTTACTTGTTTGCTTTGTGCTTACTTTTCTGTATCGACGTTCAACTTGCGAACGTTGCTGCTTTACTCCAACAGAACTAAAACCGACTGAGCAGCTGCGCCAGCAAAATTGTAGCTGGAAGTTCGAAAAGTTTCAATGTGTCGTTTGGAAGTCGACCTAATGATCAAGCACATGCACTCGAGCTTTTGAAAGCTTTCAAGCGTTGACAGCTTTGCGAGCGAGTTGTGAGCTGCTGCTATCGATATTGTATGAGGAGAGCTTTCGCAAACGATCTTCAGCGCTGGTTTGGTAAAGTAAGAGTTGCCAGACAACGAGGCGGCGTTGCCATGCTGCTTGAGATGAGTTACTCAGAGAGGGAGAGAGTGAGAGAGAAATGATCGAAATGCGGAGATAATGAATGAAGTATTTAATGGTAAAATTGTGTATGCATATAATAAAAATGTTAATTAGTAAATATTAATAATAAAAAATTGACAGAAATGAATAATAAACTATTAAAAATGAACAATAACAATAATAAAAGAAAAAAAGAAAATCAATAAATAATATATTTAAACACGCAGAGTATTATTGTAACAATTTGATTGTTATCTAATATTAATAAATAAAATTGAAATAAATAAAATATAATAATAATAATAATAATAAGAAAAAACTATCATAATACGATTTTATTATTAAAACCCTCGATAATAATTCTAAAATTGTAAAATAAATTTGGAGTCTTAATTTCTAATTAAAATAATAATTATTATTATTAATTATTATTAATTTCAATTATATATTATTAGAGTTAATTAATTGTAAAATAAATGTTTATTAGAAATGTTATATTTTTATTTATTTTATTTTTTAGTATAATAGTTTTATTTGATTCTGAAATGTGGGATACTTTACCAAATTATTACCAAGAAATTAAAAATATTTCAATTATTATCTTTTATAAATAAATTCAAGATATTTATTTTTCTTATAGTACGGAGTATCTCAAAGTCAATATGCTTCTATGTTGATTTCTTTTCGGTTTCTTTTGGATTTGTTGTTAGTTTTTTTTTTATCTAACTGCGGCTGCCGCGATAGCAAAAACTTTGATTAAAAATCGCATTGCAAAAAGATATGTACTTATATATGTATATGTACGGCTATTGTACAACAATGTTGTTATTCTCTTTGCCGTTTATTATTGTTTTTGTTATATGTTTTTCCGTTTGTTATAGTTTTGGCCCTTTTTGTTTGCGTGCAACCAATCAGCAGCAGCTGCAAGGGGCACCAAAAACACATCACAAACCTACATTCTAATTGGAAGCTGAGCGAGCCAGGGCCAAGAGATTGATTTTTGCTGGAGAAGAAAAAGAAGAAGTATTATAAAAAAACTGCTGATTGCGGTGGGCGATTCGCTAAGGGCGGTAGGTGTGGTGAAGGGATCCCAGTAACCCACAACGGCAACTACAAGAGTAAACCATTGCTTACAAAGTAGTCAACAGACAGATTCTTAGAGCGTGATTGTGGGTTCGGGTTCGGCGCTTGCATAACTTATAAATCGATGACGTTCGCATGCAGCTATATGTAGGTATGTGTATATCGCATTGATATATATAGATAGATAGTGGATAGATGGATAGAGCTGGCTGCTCAGTCGAGGCATTTGCATAATAAGGCAAGCTGAAAAGTTGGCTGCACTTGGCTGCCTCAGCTCTGAGTTCCTCTCTCTCACTCTCTAGCTCTCACTCACTCTGTATGAGTGCGCTGCGCCAATGAACAGCAAGCACTTGTCCACATCCTTGTCCGCTCTCTGCTCATCCTGACTTGAGTGTCGGATTCTGTGTCAAAACGGCGCAGAGAAATTTTCTAGAGTGGCAACTGTTGGTAAAAGTTTCGAGTGTTCGAGTGCTGCAACTGACAGATAGACAAACAGACATTGCCCAGATATACATATATATATATATATATATATATATATATATATATATATATGGGGCTGACATATCAGGTATCTGTGCATCTGCTCTGTCAAGTCTTCACTGTCCTTGGACGTTAAGTGTGACTTCAACTTCAACTTCTGCTTCTGCTTCTACGTCTTCGTCTTGCTCTATTTTCAGCTCTATTTTAAATAAAGATTATAAACAGCATAGCAAGTTTTTTATTCATGAAGTATAAAACTCTCATATTTATTTAATATATTTAGCTTTCGGGTAGTAGAACAATTTTAAACTGCTCTTATATAGTCTGCTCTAAGAGGCTTGCGCAACACATGGGATGGATGCCATTGAAATTAAAAATAATATCAATTATAATTAAAAATACATTTTAAAAATACAATTTTATCTCAAATATTAAGAATGTTTTTTGTGTTGGTGATTCAATTATATATATTATAATACTAAACATTTATTTTAAGAGTTAAAATAAATATTAAAGAAAGAAAAATTCTACATATATCACTAATTTATCAAGCTTCTGCATTCTATTATTCTTAATTTAAATTTCAAAAATTTCGTATAAATTTAAAGACATTTTAAATTCAATTAATTCACTCACATTTTATCAAGCTCTTGCATATGTTTATGGAGCTGTGTGCTTATGTGCGCTCATCTAGTTAAGAATTTTGGTATATGGACATGCATATGTATGTTCATATGTCACTCCGCCACCCGTCCTCGCACCAAGAGTTATGCATGTGTCATATCTTGTGCTGTCCATAACTGAATGCATTAAGTCATAACTTTGTGTGTGGGGTGCGGTCACTCGTTCATTCAGTTTACGCAGCGAGTGCTTCGCGAGGGCAAGCATCAATAAATTCATTTTGGATATGTGTGCACAGATGCTGGGAATTTGGGCAGGATGTGTATGAGGGGGTGAATCGGGGGATTTGTACTCTGTCTGGGCTAATCTTGTTGCGCATTGCCATAATTTTCAATTTACATGCGCCGAGCAGCGCCCCGAGGAGCAGCGGCAGCGCAGCAGCATCATTGTCTCTGTGCTCCTTGCACGGATACTGGGGCGTTATATTGGTCACAATAAATTAACTGCAATGGGCCAGCTCTCTCCCTCTCTGTGTGCGTATGTGTGTGTGTTTGTCCATTGGCAGCCATTCGCCTGATTATAGCACAACAGGACTTCAGCTTAACCTCCGCCCCTTTGTTGGCCACACATTGCAGTTGCATTAGCTTGTTATTGCTGGTCTATAGGGGGGCTGATGCAGCAGCCGCAGCAGCAGCAGGAGCAGGTCGTCTGCCTAAGTGCAATATTTACATTTGCGCTATCATTGGCCTTGTATATATATGTGTGTGTGTGTGTGTGTCCTGTGTGTGCGTCCACTATGCTAATCATTGACACATTCATTGATTCATTGAGGCGAGCGTATTGGCATATTTACGACCCCTCGACAATTTCCTTTCAAATTTCCTGCCATTTGCCGCACAAGTTCTAAGCATTCATTATGCCAGCTAATTGCAGAAAATGCTGCACATATTCAAAATTCAACTTTTATGCATAGAAATAGCCTATTTTTTCTTTCTTTTTTGGTAATTTACTAAAATGCACTCACACACGCACACACATAAATGGGCTTAAGCCTGGGCAAATGCTCTCCTCAAGCCACAGCAAACAACAAACAACAGCGACAGACAACAACATCAGCATCAGCATCAGCAGCAACCGAAGCTGCAGCAACTTCTGCAACTGAAAACAATAAACTTTTTCACACACACACACGCACACACATATTTATATATATCTACTCTCACACACACTGTGGATTAAACTAATTTGCAAGAACATTGAAAATCCTTTAAAACTGCTGCAACAACGGCCAAGCCACAACAGGGTACAGTTCACAGCCGACAGAGCCGACGCTGTCGAGAGAGCAGGGTAATGAAGTTAAGCCCCCTGGACTAACAGCAGGCTCCATGGCCAGACACCTGCCAAAATGAACTATTTTCTATTTTCTATTTTTTCTGCTGTCTCTTTGCTGGAGCTAGCTTTGAGACTGGTTCATTTATTAAAAAAAAAAAAGAAAAAACATAATAAAATTAGAGTTGAGCTTGCAATCAAGTAGAACAAAATAAATTAAATTAAAGTTTTAGCAATTATCACAAATTTTTACTAATGTGTATATAGGTAATAACAATCAATTATTAATTTATACACACAATTTTTATTTGTTTCTGTTTTAAAAAATTGCATATTTTTTAATGTTTTGATAATGTAAAAAAATTAATAATATAAATACTTCAGATATTATTTTTATTATTTATTTTTTAAGGTGATTATCTTTTTTGTACAATTTAAAAATAGAGTAAATAATTTATGTTTCAATAATTATTGCTATTTTTTTTTTTATTATCAAAGTTAGTAAATTTTTAATTTTCAACTTTTGTTAAACTTAAATTTAAATAAAGAAAATAATACAAATAAAAAATAAAAATACTGAGAATTATTCTCTTTATTTAAAATAATAAGAATTATTTTCCTTATTTAAGTTTAAGTTTAATAAAAGGTTACAAATAAAAAGAAAATAATAAGAATTATTTTCTTTATTCAAATTTAAGTTTAACAAAGAAAATCATAAAAATTTTTTTCTTTATTGAAATGTAAGTTAAACAAGATTAAAATTTGAAATGTATATAAATATTATTTTGCATTATATTACTTTTTTATAATAAGAGAATTTTTAAATGCATTAATTACACTTTAAAAAGAAACATATTGCATCATTAAAGTATTATAATTATTATTAATTTATAATTTATCAAGAATTTATTATAATATATTATAGTTAATTTCTTATATATTAATTTCATCGTATATAAGCCGTAGCTTGCGATTGACTAATTTGATTGGTTTCAGCAATTTGCCACTAGTTCCACCTGGTTCCAAAACGCAGAGTCAGCACAATAGCATTTAAGGGGTGGGTAATCAAATTATATGGTGTGTGTGTGTGTGTGAATGTGAATGAATATGTGTGTGCAGGAGCTGCTGCTGCGTCTGTATTGCGCATTTCAACTTAACTGAATTATTAGCCGAGCTATATGAATTATGATCTCTTAATGCTGATACCAGGCCAATGGCAAACTCCATGGCGCACGGAAGGCCAGGGCAGGACTCCTGCTGTTGCTGCTCCTGCTGCTGCTGCACTTAGCCATCACCTTTGCAGCCCCGGTTGCCCCCCAAGCACTTTCGTTAATGCATTTGCCCACTGGCCATGTGGGATTGTTGCTGGTTGTTGTTGTTGTTGTCGAGGCAATTCCAAAACAATAACAAAAACAACCACAGCCAGAGAGAAGCTGTGAAGGGCTTGAGCTGTTCACTGCTCACCTGGGCTGGCACTCGCACACACACACACATATGCAGTTGCTAGTTGCATGTTGAACAAAAACAGTTTTCAATGCCTCACTGCAAGCTTTGGGTCTGAAGCTGAAGTTGAATCTGTTAGCTGGTTGCTGCTCCTGCTAGGTGATGCCTGTTGTCTGCTGCTGTGTGCTTTTGTTATATTCATGTCCATGTTATTGCTTTTGTTTTGGACAGAGGCGGCAGCATCAGCAGCAGCCACCGCAAATCCCGGCAGATTGCAATGCTGCTCAGCCGGCAATAATACAAAAGAGAAGCTTTTAGGCTGGGCAGAGCTCGTCGCCTTGATTCCTGATTGAGAAACTGTCCGCCTGTCGCTGTGTCCCTGTGTCGCATGGACAAGGATGATTTATGACGTAGCTCGAAGGATTAGCATATGAAACCAAACAAAGATGTTTGTCCTTTCAACCTGCTGTTCGGCAGCCATGCCCAAGCTGGCGAGCGAACGAGCGTTGAGCAATGGGCAAAATCGAACCGGAAATGGCTAAAGCAAACACGCACACACACACGCACGCCTACATATGCGAATGGTATTCGTGTGTGCGTTAAGCGATTTACGGACCAAGCCCAAGGACGATGCGAAGCGAGCAACAAAGGAAGCCGTAGACGAGTCGGGGTAAGGCGAGCGACCGAGCTGCAGCACGCGTAATTAACCTTTGACACGGCCCACTATGCGTGTGTGTGTGCCTATGTGTGTGTGTGTGTGTGTTAGTGCCTTAGCACACATTCATATTTCATTTGTCTGCCCAGCCCCCTTAGCAATTAGGACAATGCAGGTGGCAATGGTGGCTAGGCGGCTAGGCGGCTAGGCTTCTAGGAGCGGGCCTCTCAGCGGCAAAGGCCGTCAATTGATCTCTGAACTTTTGAATATGGCTTAGCTTGAGTTTTTGCCCAGCTTAGTTTAGAGGTAATAGATAATAGGAAATGGAAGACAAGACAACTGAGGTAAGTTTTGTGATTTAGCCAAGGTCTACTTAAATAGAGTTATAATTAGAAATATTCACACGAAATAGTTAAACGCCTTTCTGTTCATGAACCAATTTAACTATATATTATTATTATTTTTTTTATTTCTGCATGTTTTTATATAATAACAATATTTATGATTTTTAATAAACTTTTTAAGTAGTTTGGCTAAGAGCCAGTGAACGAGTTTCTCTTACAAAAAAAAAAAAAAAAAAAAAAAAGTTTCTCTTAAGAGCAAGATCCATTTAGCCAAAAATATTTCAAATCAAATTGTAGACAGTATAAAAGAAATAAACAGTATAAAAGAATAAACGTAAACTGTGAACTAGGCCTAATAATATATTTATAAAATAATAGATCAAATATTTATTTACTTAGCAAACTCTCATCATATGAACATTTGGGGCCTCCAAGTGTGTCCCTTGCATAATATTTTATAAATATATATATCATATATATTTAAGTTTAAATATATTTAGACTCTATTTCTCCTCTTAGCATAATATTTTATCATATATATTTTAAGTTTAAATATATTTAAACTCTATTTCTACTCAGCATAATATTTTATAAATTTATATATCATATATATTTTAAGTTTAAATATATTTAGACCCTAATTCTACTCTCAGCTTCGTCCATCTCCGACCAGTCGATCTTTTGGTCATTTGTTGAAATGCCTTTGCAATGAGCGTACGTAACGAAAGTCGCTTGTTTTGTCTTGCCACAAAAAGTGGCAAGAGTAAACCGCAAGAAGTTGGCCATTTGTTGTGCAAGGGTGTTTTTTGTGCTGCTGCTGCTGCTATGGAAGCAGCGTTATGCACTTAGGCACGACGACTAAACTCGACTCGAGAGCGTTGCAAAGAAAATGTTGCCAAATCAGCCGCAGAGCCGGACAGCCGGGCAGCCGCGCAGCCGGGTAGCTGGGCAAATGAGGCGTGGCCGTTGGCTGGGTGGCCGGTCACATAAAAAGCGAACGCTGCTGGAGAGCTGCTCACCAGACAACGACAACAAGGCGTGGCAACAACAGCAGCAGCAGCAGGAGCATCAGCAGCAGCTCAAAGCTTTTAAGGATAACTAAAACGACGCGAAGATGGCAACAAAGCCGAGTCGAATATCCTGGCAACTGGCGTGTCTGGCAACGCTTGCGGCTTTCGTGGCGACGACAAGCCTGCCATATCCCTACAGGCAGGACAATGCCATGGTTATAGGCGAGCCGTTGACTGGCAGCGACTTGGTCGATTTTCACGCCCACTTCGCTGACCTGCAGACGGCCGAGTCGAAGAAGCACGAGGAGTACGGCGAGGAGGGTGAATCGGAGTCGGGCGAGAAAAAGCACAGCGAGCATTACAAGGAGCATGGCGAGAAGAGCAAAAAGGGTCACAAGCATGCCGAGCAGCATGAGAAGGGCGAGAAGGGCCACCACGACAAGGAGGGCAAGAAGGGCGAGCACGGCGAGGAGGAGGGCCACGAAAAGAAGCACAAGCACTCGGAGAGCCATCACAAGAAGAAGAAGAAGGGCGAAAAGGGTGAAAAGGGCAGCGAGTTCGAGGATCACGGCAGCTACAAGAAGGGACACTCCATCAAGGGCAAGCACAACGTACACAAATTGAACGAGGACAAAAAGGAAAAGAAATACTACGACGAGGATCATGTGGAGGGCGGCGAGGAGAAGCACGGCGGTTTCGAGGAGGGCAAAAAGCACAAAAAGGGCAGCAGCTATAAAAAGGGCGAGCACAAAAAGGGCGGCCACGACGAGCACTATGGCAAAAAGGGTCACAGCAAAAAGGGCCACAAGAAAAAGGGCCACCAGGGCCACAAGAAGAAGCACGAGGAGGCCAAGAAGTGGGGCCACAAGAAGGAGCACGGCAAAAAGGGCGGCGAGGAGCACAAAAAGAAGTGGCACAAGTCCCAAAAGAAGAGCAGCGAACACGATCACGGACACTAGCCGAGCTACGCTGCAAGTTCCAAATCTTTTCTAATTCTATTTCTCTTCGATTAGTCGCAATAAAGCATACAAACACATCCAGTTAAGAGTGCTTGAAAAGTTCTTAATTATCAACTGAAATTGGGTTTTTGTTAAGTGCGAACGCAATTCGAAGTGGAGCAGAAAAACTTGAGAGTTTAAATCGACGACTTGAATTGAACTTCATCATGAAGTTTCATTCATAGAGAGTGGGTACTTGCGTATATCAATCAGCAAAGCAGTCAGTCAATCAATCAAATGGTTGTACGGAAAGTTGGTAAGAGAGGTAGTCAGTCAATCAAACAGTTCGAAATCAGTTAGCCAATAGTTAAGTAAAGCACTGATCAGTCAATCAAACTTAGTGCTTCAGTCTCAATCAATCAATCACTTGGTAACACATAAGTAAGCAAGCTAGTCAATAGGCAATTCATATATCAGTTAGTCAATTATTGCAGTTAGTCAGTGAATCAATCAGTCAGTCAATTAGCTAGCTAGTTATCAATCAATCATTTCGGAGATTAGTTAGCTAACGAGTCAGTATATCAGTTAAAACAGGCAACTAATACGCAAGCAACAAGTTAAGCAGCAAGTTAATCATCATATAGTTGTATAGAGGGGATTTGAGGAGTTAGTTAAACAGTCAATCAGTCAGTCAGACAGCCAGCTTGGTAAAGAAATTTAAGCTGACCTTTATTTGTATCAGTGAATTAATTAGGATTATGTATAGTTCAAATAAGTCTGCCAACAGTCAGTCAGTGGGGCCATCAATCAGATATAGGATTAATCAAATAGTCAGCATCAATCAATTACAACTGCAAAAATCTCAATCAATCAAACAGTTATCAGTTTGCTCAATCAGTCAGTCAGTGGCACCACTTCAGATTTTTTAATCAATTGGTCAATTACAATCAAGCAGACAGTCCTTGCATCAATGAGTCACTTAGCCAGTTAGTCAGTCAATCAATCAATCAAAGTTTTATCACTTTCGTAAGTAGTACGTTAGCTAGTGAGTGAATCAGCTAATCAATCGAGCTGTCAGTGTGCTAAGTGATAAATTACTTAGTATATCAATCAGTCCAACAGTCATTCAATCATTCTATAACCAGTAATTTGTTCGGTAGTCAAAAATGTAACTTTTCAGACATTCACTAAATTCACTTAGTCACTTGGCTGGTAAGTTAGTTAATCAGTAATTGAGTTAATCAGCTACTCAGTGGAACAACTAGTGAAGAAGTCAGCACGTCAGTTAATTACTCAATCCGTCCATCAATCAGTTGGTTAGTAGTCTAGCAGTCTAACAGTATTTCAATCAATCAAATATTCTGCCGCTTTGTCAGTCAGTTAGTTAATTAGTCTGTAATCCACTCAGCTAATCAGAACTTACATGCTCGTCAGCAAGCCGTCTAGCCGCTGTCAGGTTTTCAGTCAATCGATTGATTGATTCAGTCAGGTTTTTCAGTTCAGCATGCACAAAGACAATTCTTGCTTTGTGATTGACTTTTTGTGCTCGAACAGTATTTTCTCACAGAGCTCCCCAGCTGCCTGACTAGGTGGACTAGGTGGTTTGTCCTTCTGTCATCATGTTTAGCTCTTGCATAAGCCAGGAATAGAAATCGTTGTCAAGTAGTCGTAGATGCACTCAATGCCGGAGCTGGCTTTGACCATAACGAGATAGATGGCGGCTCAATACGGCCAAAAGGTAAAAGCCGTGGCACGGCCTTGGTATTAGTCTAATTGCTGGCCAAGAGCAGCTGAAAAGATGTCGAATATGTAGATGGGGCCTGGAGTGGTCTCTGAACTGCCCTCCACTCAGTTGGCTGTCAGTGGCAAAGCCAAGTTTAATCAATGTTGGCCAATTCTTTTCTTCTTCTTTCTACTCTCTCGTCTATTTCTTATTGGGGTTTTTTTCTTCTGTTTTTTTTTTTTTATTTTTTTTATTTTTATTTTTTTGTCATCTGATGATGCTGCAGTCAAATTAATTCAGCAAATTCAATAAAAACAAGCATCAAAACATGGCAAACAACTTGGCAGGATGAAGCTGCGGCTCCTGCTGCCGCTGCCGCTGCTGCTCCTGCTGCCGCTGCTGCTGCTGCTCTCGATGGCTCCGGCCATGCAATCAAAGAGCGCACAAATAAATCACCAAGCTAAAAACTAAAACCAAAAAGTGGGTGCTAAAGGGGGCGTGGCACATGGCAAATAGCGTATGGCGAATGGCTTAGGGGGCGATGCTGCACGGCCAAAATGTCAATGCAAATTTAATGGCTGACAATTTATATGCATGCCAAGTGACTTTTGGCCAACTACTGAACTTTTCGTGTTTGCGTTTCTGTATGTGTGTGTGTGTGTGTGTGTATGTGTGTAAGTCTTTTTATACCGCATACCCATTGAAATCGGGCATAGGACGATGTTATTCGTTTTGTACATTTAGATTACAAAATTACAATGTAATTAGTTTCCAAATTAGGCAATTGATTCAAGACAAAATCTTATTGTGAGCCATCTGTGCATAAATATAAAGACATGTGTATGTTTACATTACATAATAAGTGAGGTTGGCCTTTGAAATTTGTATAGACTAATGCTCATTGTCTTAAAATGTTCGTAATATAGAAAGATTTATTTGTTTATTTTTATGGTTAAACAGTTTTTGCTTAGATCTGCAGAGAATAGAATATTTCATCAAATATAATAAAAAAAAAAATAATAATAAAATAAATAAATAAATAAATAAAAAAAAAAAAAAAAAAAAAAAAAAATATATATATATATATATATATATATATATATATATATATATATATATATATATATATATATATATATCATTTTCTTCCCTTCAATTACTTAACCTGAGTTTAGTCCATAATGCTTTACCCATTAATTCCAAATAACTGTGTTCCTAGGAATCATAACATAAAATGAACTGATAAGGGATAATATATACAAAGGAAATCTGAAATAATGATTTTCTGTAGAATTGCGAATAAATTTGTGAATAAGTCAGGTTTCTTTACCTCCCACTACAATTACAGCCAAATCATGATTGGGAGCTCAAGGACTAACAGACGGAAAATATTATCAAAATAATTATGTATATACTTAGATGAAATTTTGATTGCAATCAATATTCAAATTGAAGTCAGCTTAAGTGGTTTGAGAGCAAAAATACTAAATATGAAGATTAACATAAGCTGAAGATTTGACTTATTAAAAAATTCAGTGCAAAAATCATTCCTAAGTTTACTATATTATTTCATATAGCCTAATTCAAAGACTAGGGCTTAAACGTATTTAAATCTACTCTATAAATCATATTATAAATAAAATCTCTAATCAGCTTAGCCCTAAAATATTGCACATCCCATAAGTAATTGCTTGATAACTTGAAGTATGTAAAATGGAATAGATGTTTGATCTGATCTAAAATTCTATAATATGCCACCATTTAAGCACAAGGCCCGTGCACAGGACATCTAGTAGTCAGTCAGTATTCAGTCAATTCAACATCAACTTGTTGTATATGCAAAGGATATGCCACGCTAGCAGGGGCTGGCTGTGGGTGGGGCCGCGGCATGGCAAAAAAGTTCCAAGGTGCCAAGTGGCTGTCAAAGTTTTGCCAGTGCGCACTGAAAATCGAATCGAGTCGAATGAAATGAAATAGTTTTGGCCGTCGAAGCGTCCTTGTGTTGTCGCCATTCCCGTGACACATAAATTAAGGCAACGCATTGCCAGGCCGCGACCCGGACCCAGACCCGGACCCAGACCCAGACCCAGACCCAGACCCAGAACCAGCACCAAAACCAGACCCAGGCCAGGACTCGTTGTCGGCGTCGTTGCTGCAATTGCAGTTGGAGCTTTGGAGTCGGTGCCGTGGCCGTTGCCATTGCCGTGTGCATGTTAACCTTAACGGGTTATTTACGCCGTGCTCGACATTTAAAATGGCCCGTCATGGGTAGCTCCTGGTTAGGCCCAAGCGCAAGGTAAATTGCTTTAAAGCGTGTATTTATAACGGCCCGCGTGAGCTTTATGGCGCTACCAGAGGGGCGCATAAATACGAAAAACCGCTGACGACAGTCAAGAGAAATTGAATGCTATATGCACTATATATATATATATATATATATATATATATATATATATATATAAATAGAGTATATCTATATGGGGGAAAAGTTTCTTGGCTTGAGGTGTTGAAAAGTTACGCCGCAAATCTTTGACCCGCGATGATCCATCAAGTTCGAAAAATTCTTTCGGGACATATATATAAATACATATAGATATATACTGCTTACAATAGCAACAATAATGCCAGTTAATATATACATAGACAAATATATAAAGATATATAAATGAATAATAATATATACAGTTTGAGAACTTAATTAAAAGTTACTTAGTTCAGCTTTTCAGCTGAGCAGAGCATGCCACTCCTCTTTTTAGTTGACAAATAGCAGGAGGCAGAATCAAAAGTGAGAGATGTAACACGAAATTTCTTTAATGATCTGTTTGCCTATCAATATATTGATCGATTTGTATGTATATTTATTTATATATCTCGCTAGGTAGGCTATCAACTCAACTATGTGTTTCTCTATATGCTTAACTACCTATCAAAGTATATCTACTGATCTATCTGTCTAATCATCAAATTATTTATCTACTATTATGCATCTGTTTATTTATTCATTTATCATCCATAATGAGAGAGTTAGATAAATATATATATAGGTATACATTAATTAGAAGTGCAAATTCAGAAAGATAGATAGGTGGATGGATAAATACATATACGTATCTATTTTTCTATCTTTCCACTTCCAAATAATATTTACATTATTTATCTACCTCCTTTATCTATTTTTGTATACTTTTCTAAAAGTACTTTTCAATTACAACCGAAACTGTAATGGATTCAAATATCACTAATACATTTACATTTACTAAAAGCTGATTTTGTAATTTTTGTAATTTTTATGTAGGGCAAATGTGTTAAATGTAACTAATATTTACACGCTTCGAGCTCCGCTTGAAGCTGAACAAACAGAGTCCGGCGCTCGCATTTGTTAACGTTAACTGAACTGAACTCTCCGACTAAATACATAAATGAAAATTGCATTTAAAGTGTGTGCGAGAATTTGCTGGTGAAAATGTGCTAAGCTGCCTTAAAGGACATTCAAGGTGCTGCTGACTGGCAGCTCCCATGGCCCGTTTTGACAGTTGAAAGACGTTTTATGGTGAATGGAACTTAAGTTGGGTAGCTGTCATTACTGTTAAGTGTTATTTACCAGCACTAGCTGTAGCTGTTGCTGTTGCTGTTGTTGTTGCTGTTGCTGTTGCTGTTGGTGGCGGTGTTGCTGCTGCTGTAAATGTCAGCCATTCAGCTTGAGTCGTCATCGTCGTGGTCGACGTCGTCGTTCCACATAAAGCCGGCAGGGAATCCTGTCCCCAATAGTCATTGCCTCGTTTATTTATGGCCACGTTTGACAAGCTTTAAAATGTACGCGCCAAAATCCGCTAAACTTTGATCGCACTTGCGATGTGTCTGCAGTGCCAAATCCCCCACGCAGCACGGCCACAGACAAAGCATAAGCTGCACGTGCAGCAGCTGCCTGCGCACCTGGCTAAAGGTCTCTGCACCTACACTCCTTCTCCCCCTCCCACTCTACCACTCTCCAGCCCTGTCCCTCTCCCACTCGATGTGTTTCTTTGACAGCAAATGCAGCGTGACAGTCGTGGCTTTTCCACTCAGCACACAACATGCGGCAAAAGTGTGGGCGCATGGCGCGAGTGGGCGTGCCCGGCAGCTGTCTTGCAAGCCAACTTAATGCAACGCTTCAGAATTCAATAAAAAATCTTTTGTTTTCGCATTGAAAAACTTGTGAGCTCAGGCTGCTTTGGCTCTCTCTCCCTCCCTTCCTCTCCCTCGATCGCCATCTCTCTCTCGCACTGCTGTGCGCTAACAGCCCATATGAGTTACCGGCAGCACCTTATCGACTCTGCCACGCCCACCATTCTCTGTGGCGGCCGCCCGTTCATGTCAGACTACTTGTGGTAAATTTACACGTACGCTGCACTTTTACGCTCTGCATTTTTAGCAACATTTTCTTACGGGCTTTTCCACTTTTCCAGCCAACTTACATGTGTGTGTGAGTGTGTGGCACGTATTCATTGTCTATACAATTTTAAATGATTTTAAGTGTGTGTGTGTGTGTGTGTGTGTGTGTACGGCTTTTGATTAAGCTCATATTCGCTTGGCGTCTGCTCGCAGATTTCGAGAGCTTTAAATTGCAGAAGCCTTGGCAGCATTCAAAATTATGCATCGAAATTTGTAAAATGAGAGCGAAACAAAAACAACAGCAACAGTAAATGAACAACAAATAAATAAAACAAACAGCTGCTTTTGCTTTTAAAGCTAATTAATTCACAATGCGTTAAAGTCACATCAACGTGGCTTTCGGATTAAACAAAAAAGCAATCGACTCCGATTACACTAAAAGGGAATTATATAATACATATACACACATGTATACACGTATATATCTGTATAGTAATACACATAATTAAATGTAAAACAAGAATTAATGAATGCCGCATGAAAGCGAAGCCAGACTGGAGCCTCACAATCTAATAATACGATATGCAAAGACTGATAAATACATAATAATGAAAATCTTGGAATTTCATATTGTCTCATGTTTTTCAGTTCATATACGATATATATGTAAATGATAAAGAAATTTGTTAATTGCTTGATTACAATCACAACTAACTAAATATATTTTCGTATTTATAGGTTAAATAAATCTACGGACATATTTAAGTTTATATATGTATATATATATATATATAATATATGTATTATATACAAATAGACAAATATATTTGGATTTTTTATATAAAATATTTATTATCAATTCAGCGTTTTAAAGTAAGGAGTTTTGTTTTGCAAAAATATATTAATTTTTATTTTAGTATTTGAATTTATACATAAATTACTTGCACTCAATTTAATATAATATATAAGAATTATTATTGTATTATTATTATCATTATTGTGATATACATATATTGTTATTGTTTTTTTACTTGAATTTTTATATGTATGTATATATGTAATACATACATATGTATATAAGAATAATAAAATATAAATCTCCTCTTTCTTTTTTACAATAATTTTAAAATCCACAAACCTGATTGATTTAACTTAATTATTAATTTAAATTAAATTAATATAATACATAATACATACAAATAAGCCTAGGAAAAGAATTATGCATAATTTATTAACTTTAAATTAATATATTATTAATAAAGCTAACCAAAGAATTATGAATAATTAATTTATTTAAAATAATATAATACAAATAAGCCTAAGAAAAGAATTATGAATAATTAATTTAGAAAGAAGAATTATGAATAATTAATTTATTTTAAATTAATATAATACAAATAAAACTAAGCAAATAATGATGAAAAATGAAAAATTATTTGCATTCAATTTAATATGATATAAGCAAGGCTAAACAAATAATTGTGAATATTTTGTTAATATGAATAACTTTGCTTAGATAAAACCAAGACTTTGCAATGTTTATGTATTGTATGCACACCAAAGGCAAAACTCTCCTGATTTCTTTCATATTCTCTCGATGGTTTACTATTTCTTTGCTCTTTGAGTCTCTGCTCGGAACAGAGCATTCAAGCTATTCATCTGTGCAAACTATTCAAGTTGTTAGTCTCAGCGACAGTCAACAGCTGTCGTCCGGCAGCCTCTGAGCTATTGCATAATATTTAACGAGATGAATCGAGTGGGTTTGGCTCTATCTGCAATTGGCTCAGTTGGATTGACAAGCGGCGCGAACTTGTTTTGCGCGGACACACACACACACGCTCACACACACACACGCTCACACACACACACGCTCACACACACGCTCACACACACACACACGCTCACACACACGCTCACACACACGCTCACACACACACACGCACACACACACACACACACACACACGCTCACACACACACACGCTCACACACACACACGCTCACACACACGCTCACACCCACACCTGTGCAGAGTCTCACAGCTTTGTAGCTTTATTCTTTATGTGTATTGATTTGAAATAAATCTCCTTGTAAGCTGTCCAGGCGCAGCTTTCTAGCTCCCACTCGAGCTCCACTCGCCCCCTCTCATCTTTGCTCTGCATTTCAGATTCTCCATATTCTTACCTTGTTCCACTACAAATTGCAATGTTTGTTTGTTTGTTTGTTTGTTTTTTTTGCTTTCGATTTGTTGTATTTTATTTTTGGTTTTTCGTTGTTCGTGCGCTTTTCCTTTTCCATTTCTTTGTTTGAGGGCTTAGCATATAACTTACTGTCATATTTTCATCTAGCGTGGCTTCGCTTTTCCTAGAGCCTCCCTCGCCTCCTTCCACTCCACTCCCACCTATGCCGGTTGCTATCTGCTCCATGCCTCGGCTTTTGTTATTATTGTGCATGCTTTCTATTCAATGGAGATTTTTCTCTCTTTTTCCCCATATTTTCTTTTTGTTTTGCAACATTTTTTTTTTGTTTTTTTTTTTTAATTTCGTTTTGTTCTTGTTCGCTGAATGTCGGGTTCTTTGGGTACTTTTGCTTCTGGATTTTGTTAACTTTGTTATTTTTGCTTTACAGTTCTCTATCGCCTTCTCGCTGTCTCCCGCTCCCGCTCCCGCTCCCGCCCAGCATTCTTCTGCTATTCAATTTTCAATAAAATATGTAAATTTATACCGCATTTCGTTCTGCTGTCTGCCTTGGCTTTCGACTGCCTCTGCCGCTGCCTCTGCCTCTGCCGCTGCGGCTGCCTTTTATCTCGCTCAGCCGCCGCTCATCGACAACATTTGATAGCTACAAGTTATGGGCCACCCACTCTCCATGCGCCTCTCTCCCCTCGCCGTCCCTGTCTCTGCTTCTTCCTACTAAGCAGCAAAGTATGTTATTAATTTCTAATTTGTTTATGGTTATTTGTGCACAAATCAAAGGGCAAAAGATTGAAACTTTGACTACGTCGACTTTCTTGCAGTGCACAACATTTTATGCTCCTTGTTTCTATTCCACTGCTGTTTTTTTAAGGTCCGACTTTTTCTGGCTTACTCGAATGTCATCCTTTGCAATTTTCAACAATTTTCTCTTGTAATTTGACCAACATTAGAGAGTTCTATTGTTGCTGTATCAAATGCCTCTGTTTTAATTAAAACCTGTTTACATTTTGCGCTCACCGAACGGGTTTATTGTGTACTGAGAGTTTGTATTGAAAATGGAGCTGATGATGTTGCCATGTTTATCTTTCTAAATGCGGTAATAAAGGACACTTAGGGTTGACGGAGAGTTGGAGGCATTTAACATCTTATTTTGTGTATGTAGCTTAGCTTTTTTTCTGGGAAATTTTTGTTTTTGTTTTTAAGTTTGATTTTCTAGTAATCGAAAAATATATTAATAAGGCTATTACAAAAATTGAATTACGTTTAAATTTATCGAACTTCTTTTTAATGAGCCCATTTCATTCTCATTCTGCGGTACTTGAAGTATTACCAACTTCAGGCGAATCCAATGGATTACTCCGTCTTAGTGAGAAAGGTTCGAGCTAAGAAAGTAATGGGATGCCGATTGGGATTTCGAGAAGTTAAGTGGAATCTTGATTAATTTCACACAATTTATGTATGAAAATATATATAAAAATCATTGCCCAAAGCAACTTTACAGCTCAGCTACACTTCGGGTGCCGGACTCTGTATAAATAAACTTACCAAAGTACTTAGAGCTGATTAACTTAATTATTATTTGTTATAAATATGAATGTTGCTTTATAGGAAATGTGTTTAGGCATGCATTACTCTCCCCAGCAAACCCACAACTTGCAATGGCTAGAAGTCTCAATTCTGTTGAATTATGGTCTGTTTCCATTTCCATAACCTCTTGAAATTCTCTGCCTGGGCGTGATAATAAGTTAAGGTGAGATAAATGTAATTGAGTTTGGCCCAAGTGTGTTGGTATAGACACGATTAATGGCATAGTGGGTTGGGAAAATCAATCTGAAATTTAACCTCAGGAGAGAAGTTGTGAGTGCCAAAGCCAAGGCAATGCCTAGCAAGTGAAGGCAGCAAGACATTTATAGAATAGGAATCAAGTCGTAATGATATAGCTGACATAAATTAACAGCAATGATACATACGAATATATAGTAGATATAATAATATAATATAAAATATATACAAATAAATTCATGAATGAAAAATTAAATAGCTATTGTTTTTCTATATATTTTTTTGCCACTTAAATTTTCTCATGATATATATTATTCCTGTTCAATGAACATCTTCAAAGAAATGCCGATCTTAACTAATTTTACTGTAGCAATAAAAACGTATTGACGACCTAGAAATCTTCTCACTATTGCAGCTGCTTTTGCAGCTAATCAAGTGAGAATCCAAATAATTAATGTTTTAACTTCAATAGTCAGCGGCACAAGTCAAACAATCAAATCGAATCAAATTGAATGGAAATAGCAATGGAGATGAAGATGGAGCAGGAGCTAGAGAAGGAGGCGGAAGTTGGCAGCGGGAATGTCATGACCATTTGTAGGTCGGTTTGTGCGTTCGTTTGTTGGCTAGTCCGCTTTGTGTTTGGCTTGTGTACTTGTGTTTGACTTTTGCATTTGCCAAACAACGCATTCAACATTCACTCATTCACTCATTCATTCATTGTCATTCGCTTGCTGCGTATTTATTCATGCATTTGTTTGCCTTCTGACGCATGTTTCCGAAAAATTATGTGCAAACAAAGTTGAATTAAAACAAAAAAAAAATTGTAAGTATTTATGTACATATAAATATGTATGAATGTATGTATGTGCGTATGAATATGAATAAGAAAATAAAATAAAAATGTCAAATAAGCGCAAACTCAAACAAAAGCGGGAGCATCGAGGGAGTCAAAAAACCAAAGCAACAAAAATCAAGTTGGCATGCGGCTATGGGGTGTTACGGACTGTGTAATACGCGTTCGGTAGATATAGAGTAAGTGTGATTGTTAAGCTGAGAGATAAATAAGTTGTGGAATAAGATAAAGAAAGTGAAAATGTGGTGAAATAAAAATCTATTTAATACTTTATATGATATATGAAAAAATGGAAAAATAAAAATATATTTAATACTATATTTGATATATGAAAATATGGAAAAAATAAAAATTATATTTTATACTTTATGTGATATATGAAAAAATGGAAAAATAAAAATATATTTAATACAATATATGATTAGACAACAGACATGAATATCGAAATATAATGGGTTTAATTTTTGTATTTTTAATTTTTATTTTTTATTTTATTTTATGGATTTCACTCTTAATATTATATAATATTGTGAGTGTTAGTTTAATTATATTTATATATGTATATTCAGATACATATGTATTTTCATTCATTTTATTAAGAGGTACATAAATCTATCTAACTGCAATTATATATATTTATATATCATATATATTATATATCATATCAATATCTCTGGTAGCATTTTAATGAGCTAAAATTGGTATTATATAATATTATGTGTAAGCTGAGCTTTAAAGGCTTGTTATCCATGTTATCCATAGACAAGTTTATACAAGGTCTATGTTTTATTCCAGCTTTTTAAAATATTATAATTTTTGTTGCTGCTTATGAAGTAGTTCTTTGAAACTATCCAATGGAATATCCACTCTATTTCTATGTATTAATCATAATAGTGCAAAAGGAAGCAATATTTTTCCAAGGTAACGACTTCTTACATATTGCATCTTGCATACAACTTAAATATATATTGCCTCAGCCGCCATTTGTAGGATCTTATACTTTAGTATGCCCAAAACGTGGGCGTTGTAAACATAACTTTATTTCCCACAAAGAAGCCAAAAAATGTAGTTGAGAAACAAACGAACAATTTGCGCAAGGCAAAGTTTACAGCGAACTTTACACAAGACCTTTAATGAAATAAAATATTCCAAATGCTCTACCTAAAATTTTAGTATATAGATATGTACTTGAAGTCAGAATTTTTGATCAATATTTAGGAAATGGCCATTATAAGTCTTCAACTGTCTAGCCTTATTGTCTTCAGAGGTGCTCAGCCCACAAAGTTATATATGTATATATATATATATATATATATATATATATATATATATATATATATATATATATATATATATATATATATATATGTATATATATAGAAAGAGTTCCTAAAACAATCGAATATACTTGACTCACCTTATGAACGGGTATAAATACCCATAAACACACACACATACCCATGCAGAGGCAATTTAATTGCGCGGCCAACAACAAAAGGACTTCTTTTTGTTTAGCCAGCTAATGTTGTTGTTGTTGTTGTTGTTGTTGTTGCTGTTGCCGTTGCCTTCGTTGTTGTTGTCAATGTTAATTTTGCTGGCACAAGGCACAAGTTCATAAATAAGTATATGCATATAATTTTTCTTTTATTCTCTGCTAGACCCATTCAACAATAAATGCTGGGCGTGGCAGGCAAAAAGGCAGCAGCAGCAGCAGCAGCAACAGCAGCGAGAACAAAAATACAAATAAAAAAAACTCTGCTCAAGTTGCTTTCCACTTACTAAAACAAAAGTTAATTAAAATGCCTCATCATAATGCGAGGCCAACGGGAACACACAGAACAGACAAAAGTTGCAGGCAGTAAATTAGATTAGCAACAACAACAACAAAGACAATCGCAGCAACAATACAGCCAACAAGAACAACGTTGACAAACAATAACAAACGCAACAAGCAATTAAAAATGTAAAATTTTCCTTTGCTCTGCTTGGTGCCTCAAATCTCCTTGAAATTTCGAAGCATTTAAGTATGGGGCCGCTGAAATAAAGCTTGCATACTTTTGAGCGACGTCAAAGCAGTGCATTGCCAAGCAGTGCGAAGCGCAGAAGATCGGCGTATAAGTAAGTGTATAAGAGAAAAAAGTGTTGCCTGCTTTTAAGAGTTGTCAAATTGCTGCCAGATAATAAAGGCAAATGATTTAGTTTATTTAAGGTAATATTATATTATACAACTTTAAGTTGAAAGAGACATTTAGTTTTAATTGTTGATCATTATAAATAAAGGAAAAATAGCCAATTTTACGGTATAGCAGTTGGGATTAGAAAAAAAAGCCGAAGGCAAAAGTAGTCAGTGCTTTACTTGAAGTGAGTTTACTCAAACATCTAATAAATAAAAAACAATTGAAGTAGTTTAAAACGCCAAGATTCTGCCTCAGCTGCTGGGACTGGTGTTAGGGTATTTCCTCTTACTCCCAATGAGCTTAAATTTTTCTCAGCTTTTTTGAGCATTTAATATCTTCAAATGAAAATGCGCGCTCAAGCTTAGCACATTTAATTATACAATTAAAAAATGTTTTTAAGTCATATTTGCACATGTCAATTTCTGGATGAGGGATAAATTACTTCTTGGAAATATAAAAAAAAAAAAAAAATTAAAATGCTTTTTATGGCTAATCCTAGGCTCAATTAAAATTAAATGATGGAAATTTTTGGGGAAATGTTGAATTAAAGATAATAATAATATAAAAATATGTGAAATTTCGAGGCAAGTTAAGTTTTGCACTTTATTTTTGTATTATTATCTTTGTTTATTGTTGCTTTACAGCTCATTTAAAGATTTATGCAGGGATATATAAATATATGAAAGTGTAAATAAATACATACTCATATATGTATGTACAGGGCTCTCCATATTCGAGTGATCTGGCAGCCCTATACCTTTTGACAGAGGAGAGTATTCGAGTGATCTGGCAGCCCTATACCTTTTGACAGAGGAGAGTACTATATCATATCCAAAGAGTGATGTCAACAAATCTAATTGAACCAAATAATATGATTATTATCGACAGCATCAATAAAATTGTATTTTTCATTGATTAAAAAAAAATAATATGGGCAACCTTGTAGGGTTGTCAGATGGGACACTCGAATATGGTGAACCCTGTATATCTATCTTTATATTATTTTCAAACATTTTTATTTTGTCTTGTTGCTATACAAAAACATTTATTTGCTATATCATAAAGCTTGCAACTTTATTAATAATTATTACTTTTTGTTTATTTAAATATTTCAGATGTAAATGAAAATGATTTTTGTCTGATATTTGTAAGTTTTACTGTTTGTGATTGTGCATAAGAATGTATATTCATGAATACATCACATAGATATGTATATGTATTTTCAGTTTGGTTTAACTTGCCGATTGTTAATTAGATATTATTAGGCATAATTCCAATAGTATTCAATGTAATCTGGTAAGGATTAGGGTATATTGAATGTCTGCAAATTCATGTGACATTCATGATCTCTAAAGTATAAATTTATATATGTATGAAGAATGCAGAAGAATGCATGGTGAATGTTGTATCAATGCAGCAAATATCTGGCTCTTTTCATATACATAACTGTTTTTTTAAGAGTGCTTTGGGCCATTTGCTTACCTGAAATCTGTCTGTCTTTATGCATAGCAAGCTCTATCGCTCTGTGGGCTATTTCAGTCGTTCTTTCCAGGATATCTGCTTACTAGAGCAGATTTTCTTGCGCTCATTTTTTTTTTAAAGATGCTTTATCAACTTTTAACTAACCATAATTTATGATACAACGACCAGTTTGTAGGACTTTTGTGGTTTTGGCCAAGCCAAGAGACAGTTGTGGCTGCTGCTGTTGTTATGGCTTTTGTTGTTGTTGTTGGGGTCGTTGTTACTGTTGCGGCAGAGTGTCCATGTCTTAAGCTATTTTTAAATGTGCTTGAACGTAAAGTTTGTGACAAATTTTTGGCTAACATCATTTGCCTGTTAACTGTAAAACTGTGAAATAGTAAAATTGCCAAATTGTAAAAGTGTAAACTGTAAGCTGAATGCGACAGTTGACAAGGCTGGCTTGTAATGATACCCAGAAAGTTGCAAGTGCCAATGGCTTTTTAATGAAGCAGGAGCAGCGGCAGCAGCACAAGCAGCAGCAACAGCTTCTTCTTCTTCTATTTTTCTAGTGGTGCAAACAAATTTGTTGGCTGTGTTTGACTTTAAGTGGAGACGCGGATTTAAACTAGACTCGTTTTGGTCATATTTTCAACACGGTTGCAAACATAAATAACAGGACAAACTTTTCAATAAATAAAATTAAAAACTTTTCGCTTTTTTTTCCGTCTTGTTTTGGTCAAAAGTTGGTCGCCAGGCGGCGCCAGTTGTGGAAGGAAACAATGAGAGCGACAGAGACAGAGATAGATAGAGAGAGTGAGAGGGAGGAGGAGAGGGACACGAGCACAGGCAGAGCTTGATGATTGGGTTGGGGTTAAGGGGAGCGCCAAACAAACGTCAATTGACCGTAAAAATGTATATGTATAAAGCAGTTAAGACCGTCGAGAAGCCGATGAGACTGAGGCTGAGGCTGAGGCTGAGGCTGTAACTGAAGCGCTTGAGGTTGGCAAAACAATCACCTGTGCAGCAGCCGGCCGAAGTTGGTCAGTTTTTGGTACCAGGAATTTCATTTGCCGCAAACAGAAAGAAGCAGAAACAGAAGAAGAAGAGCGAAAAAAAAAACACAAACAAAAAAAAAAACAAAGTTTGCAGCCAATCAGTTGAGCAACTGCGTCAACTGAGCGCGGATCGATGGCCACTGGGACGATGCGAGGCGCGGCGCGAGGGCGACTAAATCAACTGAAAGTTGGTGCGAAGAAAAACAAAATCAGATTGCTAAGTGAGCGCAGAGATGGGGGAGAGAGCAAAGGCGAGCAGGAGGCGGACGCAGGCGGCAGCGAGAGAGAGCTCGGCGGCGGCGGGCTATAGCTGTGTGAAGTGCGCAAAATGAATTGGTCAAGTGGAAAAAATTGGCAACGCGTGAGGCGAAAAGACAGAAAACGAGGAAGAGGAAGAGAGAATGAGAGACAAACAGGGAGTCAGAGAAAGAGAGACATAGGCAACTAGGGGTGGGGTGCCGAAAAGTATTGAAATACATTTAATGAAAAAGTTAGACGAGGTCGCGACGATAGCAAATATGGCGCAGGAGGAGGAGCGCACGGAGGGGCAAAAGAAGCAGAGGAAAACGTGGACGAAGCAATTGAGCAAACACAGCAAAGTTGATGTGATTTCGCTGTAAGCAACAACAACAACAACAACAACAACAAGTGAGCACTGCTAAACACTGATTGCGTTTTAATGCCAGTTATGGATGAATAGATGAGCACAAAGAACAGAAAATTGTATCAGTGTAAGTGCGTATGTCTGTGTGTGTGTGAGTGAACAACTTTTTTCCCTAAGCTTAAAAAGGAAAAGGAAAATTTTATGAACGAACATCAAGTATAAAAGTTACTTTTATTAAGAAAAATATATATTTGCCGCGACTAAAGCGGATCGAGTCCATAAATATATGAAAAGTTGCAACATCATAGAAAATGCGAAAAAAATATATATATATTATATAACCAAATCAAATGAGTACTGAAGCGACGTATCAATCCGTCCGTCTCATAAGATCCTGAGATTTTTGTCATAGATTTCTGTAGAACATGCGCAGTTTTGTTTCAAAGAACTGATTACAATTTCTGTATTAATGTAATTGATTAAAATTTGGTCTCGAAATTTAGTTTTGAAATTATATCTCGTGCATCTTTGGCGCTACGTCTCCAAACTTTGCATTTAGAGTCATACAAATTTGATATTGTCAAAATTAAAAATCCGTTTTGCATGTAACTTTCGTTAGTGGGCTTATTATATTTTAAAATTGTTTTAATTTTTCAAAATTTCTGTTTCCTTGTCTCCATAAAACAAATATCATGGCGGCGCTTGTGATTTTGTTAGTTCGTATCAGCTTATGCCTATTTTTGTTGATGAGTGGAGGTAAGCCATAAATTGTGATGTGTGGGTACTAGCCGACTAGGAAATACCCTAAATGCTGCAAGCATAGATTGTAGATTGTAGATTGTAGATTGATTTTATCTTCGTTTACTCTTTAAAGTCGAGGCCGGCAGACAACTTAGAATTTCCAGAGGGGATGATGTTAGCATTACGGATGTTCCCTATATGGGCACACTGCGTAAACTCCAAAATGAGTCGTTGGCAGTTGGCAGTGGATATATTTGCGCAGCAACTGTTATTCAAAATCGTGTGCTTATCACAGCAGCTGTATGTATATATAGGTGGGTATACCTGAATGAAAATTGTTGCTGTTACTCTGAAATTGTTACTTTCTACAGACAAAGACGAGAAGATGTGGTGGTTGTTATAGGGAATACGTACATGAGAGGCTTAAGTCCAACAATCAGAATACTCAAAATCGCAGATTGGCGATGGCATGGCTTGTATAAATATAACGAATGGGCTTACGATATTGCGTTGGTCTTCACTGCTGACGATATAACGCCCGTTAAAGGAGCTATTGCATATATACCTATTAATGTGAGAGTATTTAGACCCAATATCCCATGCAACCTTTGTAGCTGGGGTGCAGATAGTACTGTAAGCCAATCGATAATTGTACCATATATATTAGATACTTTTGTGCCGATAACTGACTATATATTAATTACTTTTTTACCGATAACTGACTATATTTTAGTTATTTGTGAATCGATGACTAGGTACATGTTAGTTACTTGTTTATCGATAATTGAATATATATTAGTTAGTTATGTGTCGATAACGAACTAAATATGAGATAATTGTGTATCGATAGCTGACTATATATTAGCTACTTATATATCGATAACTCACTGGATATAGGTTACTTGTGTATCCATAACAGACAATATATTAGTTGCTTGTGTATCGGTAACTCACTATACATTAGTTAGTTGTGAATCGATAACTGACCATATACTAGCTACTTGTGTATCGATAACTATGCATAGTTACTTGTATATCGATAGTTGACTATATATTAGTTACTTGTGTATCGATAACTAACTATATAGTAGTTACTTGTGTACCGATAACTAACTGTATATTAGATACTTGTGTACCGATAACTCACTATACATTAGTTAGTTGTGAATCGATAACTGACCATTACTAGCTACTTGTGTATCGATAACTATGCATAGTTACTTGTATATCGATAGGTCACTATATATTAGATACTTTTGTATCGATAAATGACTATATATTAGTTACTTGTGTATCGATAACTAACTCTATATAGTAGTTACTCGCGTATCGATAACTGACTATACAGTAGTTATTGTGTATCGATAAGTGACTATACATTGATTACTTTTTATCGATAACTGACTATGTATCGATAACTGTCTATATATTAATTTATTTGTAACTAACTAAACATAGTTACTTGTGTAGCCATAACTAATCGATTGCTTTATCCGTCTCTAGACTCCCATGTTGCGTGACGCTCCTCATGTCGCAATAAGACGGACTGCCAGCAAATTGGAGTGCTATAGGCGCTCTCTCGCAGTGGGTGTGATGTGCACCTACGACTTGTGGCGAGCCTCTGAAATAAACAAGTTTGATCTAGGTGCCCCGTTAATATGCAACAGAACACTTGCGGGCGTCCTCCTCGGAAATACTAGCGACGAATATATTCTGTTCACCGATATATACATGTTTCGAAAATGGATAAACGCGGGCATTTACATGCATTTCAATGGAATTGTGGCGCTGCGATCAAGTTGCCTCCAGTGGCACGTGGCTGTGGCAATTGCCATTTACTTGATCATTAGCTGACAGTCAGGATGACATAATTTTATTTTTAAATTTGCATTAAAAATTACTTGTTGTACCCCCCCGTACCTGAGCCCCTGTCAGTCCTTGCAGGGGAACACAGAGAAGTGTTTCTCTGTTCCTGTTTAGGGAACTGCACATAAATTCCATGCATTCAAGCCGATGCTGACGCTGCAGCGCAATCTTCTCCTGCTTCCGCTGCTCCTCAGCTGGTTCTGTGGTTGCAAGAGTTTTTGAGTTTTCAGATTTTCTTTTGGCGCACAATGCAAATGCTCGGGCGATTTATCGGCGGCGTTCAGAGCTCAGTTCGCAATCAGAAAGCGCAGCGCGAAAAAAACACAGAAGGGAAAACAAAAACGTATGAAAAAAAAAAACAAAGTAAAAGTAAAAAAAAAATTACAATTGAAAAGTTTTGCAATACGCGACGCGGGCTGCGTTGCAGTTTCATATCAAACTTTGGCTATTGTATTTTCATGTGTCTTCGGGCCGACTCCCTCTTTGTCTTTTCGCTTTGCCGCTGATAACGCGGCCAGTGGCTTACAGCGAGAGGGGGCGCGATGCGCGGGGCGTGGCTGGCAAAGAGGCGTCGACGCAGCGTCAGCCAAATGCACTTTTCGGAGTTATCAAAGAGTTTAAATTGCATTGCCAAGCACAATGTGAAGCTGAAATGGGGGAAGAGCGACAGAGAGAGATAGGTGGACTGGGAGAGAGGGGAAGTGTGTGAGTGAGAGCAGCACGGCACAATTTGAAACGCATTATCCTATGGCTCAGACACCGGCCCGTTGCATACAAAAGACAAAAGTCAAACTTGGGCTGCTCAGACGAGAAAAAAAAATTGAAGCCATGAGCTGCGCAGCAACTGCGACGCGGCAGCGCTGCTGCTGGCAGCGTCTGTTTATCTTGTAAGGTAAATCATTCGAGACTGAAAGTCAAACAGCAGCCAAAGCAATAGCAGCAGCAGATTTAGGCAGCCGGGGAGATGCTGCTGCAGCTGCTCCTAAGCAATGGAAGCAGAGAGCAGGAGAGCCATGAGAGGCAGGCAGCTCCTGCATGCCGGTGAAACTTTTCAAAGTAGTTGAGACGACAAAGGCGGGAATTGAATTTAAACAATAGCCGTTGTCACGGGACTCAAAACTCGAAGCTGAAATGCCGCAACAAAAGCTTTTGCAGTTGCAACGCCGCCCTGCTGCAGCTCCTGCTCCGACTGCGGCTGCGTCCTTGCCGCAATGCGTCGAATGTCCTGTCGGGCAGCTGGTAAAGGCCTGCAAATTAGTCGCATATTAAATATGTTTGGCCAAACAAAGATGAGCCAGGGTGAATCCCATGTGCTCTGGCCAGCATCTTATCTTTGGCCACACAATCGAGAGGGCGTTGGGGATGGGGCGTGGCGTGGAGTAAAGTTTTGCTGCTGCTGCGCTGCCAGCAAATGAGAAAAGTTTAAATGACGCGCTGCAGTTGGCAAATGGCAAGCAGTTAAAAATGAGAGTATCTACATGCCAAGAGCGCAAGGAGCTGCTGCTGGTGCCCCTCCTGTTACTCCTGCTACTCCTACTGCTGCAGCTGCCCCATTTATTATCAACAGAGAGCAGAGCAGAGAGCTTAACCAAAAGTCTGGTTCGGGCGAGCGGGTCAGCCAAGCGGTTACAAGCTGATAAGTAATGATACCCAATCACATGATACTCTATAAACGATGGAGTTGGGGAATGCGAATGCAAATGAAAATGGAAATGCGAATGCGAATGCGAATGGAAATGGAAATGGAAATGGAGATTCATATGCTAACAGCTTCTTTAGCTGCATTTGTTGAAGTCTGTCGAAGGGTGAAAACAATTATGAGCAAATTATCTTAAGGGTTGAGGGGTTAACAGAACACTTTGGGTTAGTTGGCTAGGGAGTCTGTCTGTGAAACTGCTTTTATATATTTATGAAAAATGAGAGAGTATAATGAAGTTCCTTAAGAGCAGTTGAATGTCTAAAGCCATCTTGATTGATACACTTAGAGCAAGGTTTTTAATGTCCTATCAAATTATTATTACATAAGTATTAGATATAGAAAAATCAGACTCAAATACGACTATTAATCTATCTGTCACTGTCTTTCTCTTTCCTTATTTCTGTTCCTCCTTCTCATTTAGTTTTGTTTATCCGGCCCTATATCTTTCTACCTCTCTCTCTCTCTTTCTCTTTCTATATCTCTCACTTTCTGTCTCTCTGTCCCCCTCACAGTCTTTCACAGACTTTCCATTCCATTATCTTTCCCTCTTCTTTGTCATTCTTTATGTCGATTTTACTTTCGGTCTCTCTTTCTCTTTCTTTTGTGTCTCGCTCTCTCTTATTTTGCGTTTTTCTCTCCCTCCCTCTGAATCGAACTTGCCTATAAAATGGATTTCAGACAATTGCCCCTCCCCGTCCCCATTCCCGGTCCCGTTCCCGTTCCCAATCCCATTGCCGTTCCCGTTCCCGTACTCGATCAAAATATGATCTATGCATTATTTAGTTTTGGACACTTTTCTACCGACTCTGTCAAATGTGAGCCACATGGCTGTCAACACAAATTCCGGACTTTATCCGCTTTCCGTCCGTCTCCTCCGTCCCATCAAGTTCTTCCTGCTCGAGTTCTATTTACTTAAAGCCAAAAACCGTAGAAGGAAAATTGTCGCAGTTTTAAAATATGTCACGTGCTGTGCGATGTCCGTCGCCAAGTTGCCAATAAGTGAAGGGACACATGTTCCACAATTCGTATAGCCCGGGGTGTATTCTCTTCTACCTCTCTCTCTCTCTCTCTCTCTTTCATTCTCGCTCTCACTCTGTCTCGCTCGTTCTCTGTCTCCTTTTCGTCCTCCACAAAACTTGTCACTTTTTACGCGCAGCTGCAGTTTATTTTAAGATTGGCCGCGCACTTTGTCGCCTTGTTTTGGCATCATTGACGCTTGGCTTACTTTGCAACCTCGTCCTGGCACGCCCCCGCACCTGCCTGTGTCCTTTTTCTGGGCAGAAAGTTTTTTGTACTGCCGGCTCGCCCTCTGCTTTCTCCCTTGACGTTCTTAACACTTGTCGCTACTTTTTAGCTATTTTGATTTTTGAGAAACAAAAACTGAAAACTTTTGTTGCTGATTTCTTTTGCAATTTGTCGCGCGTGTGAGCGAGACAGCCGCAGATAGAGTGAGAGCGCGACAGCGAGGCAGAGGGAGAGTGAGAAGGAGAGCAGTAGTTGGCATGGTTCCATCATGTGCGAAATAAGTTTCACACTTAACGACATAACAAGTTTTGAAGCAGGACGCTGACATCCTTGTCCTGGGATGTCAACGCGTTTAGTTTCTGTTCCTTCACATTCTTTTTTTAGGTCATTTCATCAAGTGTTATTAGCCAGGGCTGGAAAACTATTTGAACGAGTTTACAAATATTGTTTAAAAATGTTTGCCAACAAGGTTATATTAATTTGATAGGAATTCGAGGGCTTAATTCGGAATGGAAAGGAACTAGTTCGACTGATAATATCTTCGTTCAGTTGCCAGCCCTGGCGATCATAACTGAAAGTGTTTTTGGTCATATTGTGGGCGCGCATTCTGTCTAATGAATATGGCCGCCATTTTGTGCATTCAACAAGGAGTTGGGCCAAGGGTCGCTCATTCGGTCATCAACGAGCGCGCGCAATATATAATTTAATTTCATGCATTGCCTGGCTAATGCGCTTTCGCGCTTAAAAGTATGCCATAAGTAAGGAAAGTGCGCAAATGTGCTTAAAAAAAAAAACAAAAAAAAATATATATATACATATATATGTGTATATACATATATATGTATATATTTATATTTAAAAGTTTGGCTGACACTGAGAGTGAGCTTGCTCTTTGCTAGTGTCGCAAGGCAGCGGCTTGGAAACAATGCGCGACTTTCAGGCGACATTGTTGCCAAAGCTTTTTACAACTCACATGAGTTCCCTCTCCCTCTTGCTACTATATAAAATCTACACTACGCGCCCAGTTGCTCTCCCCCTCTCGCTCATGTACAAAATCTACTCTACCCAGCCCACTGTGATCCAGCACTCTTATACAAAATCTACGCTCTGCCCATTCCACTGCTCTCTTATTGTCATTTGTTTGCGCCGCAGCAGTTGTAGCATATTATCTAAATGTGTTGCATGCGTGTTGGTGTGCCTGTGTGTATGTGTGGGAGTGTGCGTTTGCTTCAGCTTTCTATGATTTGTTGTTGTAATGTGCTTTAATGTGAAAAGTTTTTAATGCTTAAGCAGCGCGTCGCCGTTGCCGTCGCTGGCTCTCTCCAGCTTAAACCAAAAAAAGCTAAAGAGCGGGCGGGGAGAGGTGAAACAGATGAAGACGGCACTCATATAGCCACTCATACATATACACATACACACACTCAACACTCGCAGTTATTTTCTTTGCTCAGTTCGCTTCTTGCTGCGTTAGTTGGCAACTTTTATTTGTGGTTTTTTTATGTAAATGCGCCCAAGTGATAAGGCAACTTTTCGGCTACTGCAGCGAGCATTGCGGTGGGCGGTACTGGGGCAGGGGCTCGGCTGACAACTGGCAGCGGGGGCAAAGAGAAAGAGAGCGACTGTTGCTGTCATGTATCTAAGAGCAGCAACATGAACATGTTGCCAAATGCCATTCTTGTTGCCGTTGTTGTCGCCCGTTGTCGTTGCTCTTGTTGTTGTTATTGTTGCTTGGAAATTAAATTTCAGTGACTTTGTTGTTTATTTGCAGCATGGGAGTTGGCATAGAGCCAGTGCACTCAAAGGGTATTCCGACTTTCCCATTGACTAGGCAACAAAAGTGATCAAGCTGCCAAATAAGCTTTGTAGAAGGCTTTGGGTAATTTTTACTCTTATACAAACTCTTAGAAATAGTTATGTTATTGCACTTTTTTGATAATTATGATTCTAGCTTTACAGAAAAAGTTTAATGAAACGGAAGAGAATATAAAAAATAATTAATAATGATGCACAGTAAAAAAGTTATTAAACTTAAAAATGTTAAGCTGCCGTTTAATACCTACAATTTATAGGGCATTAAAACTTCGCTTCTCTCGATGCTCTGTCTCTTTCTTTCTTCCTCCTTTTGTTTTTGTTTTTGTTTTTTTGTGCACTCTTTCTGCTGCTCGGTCAGGCATTTAGTGTGCCAGAGAGCACTCTCTGGGTCCGCATGTGTAAATTAGAGAAAATTTACGTTTATTATTATTTTTAGTGGCAGTCGCTCGTCATAGTCGCCCCACCTCACACGCCCCCTCTCTCTGTCTCAGTCTCTATCTCTCGCTCAGCTGGAGTCCATTGTGTCGAGCACTCATACCAGCTCATCCGCCTGGGCATCTGTGTTATATTTATGTATGTTTTCCAGCAGTCGCATCTCCTCCTCTTTCTCTCTCTTTTAGTTCTCAGTTCGCCTTTTGTGTATGCGCCTCATGTGTAGAAGCAGATAACATGACTATGATGCGTTGTGGATGTCCCCAGGGAGTGGGGACAGGCAGGCAACCAGAGCGAGCGAGAGTGACAGAGAGAGAGAGAGAGGGAGAGAGTGAAGCAGAGACAGCTTTGAATATGAAATGCGAGTGCAAGTTAGAACTCTGCATGATAATTATGGGCGCTGCAGGCGATAATTGCCCACTAAACGCGCCATAATCTCGTGTGTGTCTATATGTGTGTTTGTATGTGTGCGCGTGTCCGAGAGAACAGCCGCAAAACCTAAAGCATAACCGAAGCGAAAAACCGCAGTCGAAAAGTTTGGTCAGGCCTATGAAATGCCTGGATAAAAAGTCTTTGTGCAGCCTTTTGCGACTCTCGGACTCGGAAATTATTCATGGGTGATTTAACCGCTCGGGCGCTCGAGGCGAACTTTTGCTCCATGTTTAATTGCCAAGCGTCACATTAACAAAAGCAACAACAACAACAACAGCAACAACAACAACAACAACAGCAACTGCAACAGAAACAGCAATAAGCAGCCAAAACCATATAAAAGATATTACAAAAAAGAACTTAAGCAACAGTTGAGTAACAAAAGTTTCTCATGTGAGCTGTAAAGGAGGAGAGAGGCAGAAGGTGGTCGAAAGCTTAATACTCTCATGCAGGAAAATATAAGAGTGTGAGTATAAGAGTAAGAGATTAGAGTTGTGTTGCTGCGTTTGGCAGAAGTTCGATTGTGAGATTAAACAAGAAAATTAACTACTGAACTTATTATATTTATAGGAATCTCTGGTATATATTTGCCTAACGGTTTCTATGTGAAATATTTAATTTTTAAGTTTCTGATATGAAAATAAATTTAAAAGTGGAAGCACTCGTTGAGGAGGACTATATCAGCTTTTAAATTTTAGCTACTCGTTAAGTCTGGCTTTATCGGCTTAATCACTGATTAGTACTATGTACATATATAGTCGTATATCTGCTCGTGTAAACTTTATTGCACACAAAAACCCGTCCGCTTCAGGCTCACACAATTCATGACGAAAACGAATTTAAATACCCGTACCGTAAAGGTATAAAAAATTTTACTCACTTTTTTATTTTAATTCGTAAGTTTGTCCGGTGGGCGGTGGGTGGTGGGCGGGCTCTTTTATGCTTCCTTATAGCTGTCATTGTTGTGGCGGCCGCTTTGTCATTTTAAAGGCAACATTATTGGCTCCGGTGGATAAGTCCGGACCGTAAACTATTTTTCTTGCATTTACGTGACGAGTGGAGCTGGAAGGACGAGGGATGAGTGCAGCATGCGGCCCTCGGCACAAATGCGAAAAATATTATGCCTTATCCTTTTTAATAGTCAATCGTTTTGCCATTTGCCTCGACTGCCGCAAAACAGAACGGTGGGGAAAAAAAAATGGGAAAGAAAATATCGTTACGAAAAGGGAATTAATTTTATTTTAATGCTCGTTGCGTTTGTTAGGGATTTGCGAAGGGTTGCCAGAGATTGGAAATCCGCTCGACACTTTGGGCCCGGGCTCGAGCCTTATCAGCGATGCAGTAGCCTCCATGGGAGCGGGGGGCTGGAGGACGTAGGTGTTGTCAGGTGTGTCGCCTGCGCATCTATCTTTTACCTTTTTTTGCGTTATTTATTGCAGTTTAAGTGAGTTGTCAGCCAGTGGGCAGCTCGGCAGAATGAGAGAGAGGCGAAGAGCTGGAGGTAGAGTGGAGAGAGCTGAAACAAACACTTGAAATGCGGGCAGGCTTAGAGTACATAACATACACACACACACCTATACCCACACATATACATATGTATATGTTAGATAATGTATTTTTAATTGAAAGTTAAGGCAGCTGAAGAAGCTTTCATGCAGTAGGTTGCTTTAGCACTTTAAAAATAATTGCTGCGCTGTTTCATTAACATTTTATTATTTCAAATGCAATTACCAAAATTACATCAAAAACATAAACAATCACTTGATAAACAGTTTTAATTAATTTAAATAATATAAATAAACATTAAATTGTTTATGTGTACTTTGGCACAGTGTTGTATAATTTTGTGACGCGCATAAAGTTCGCTAAGTAGCTAAATAGAGGTGTATATGTATTATATAGTTGAGCTCGAAAGCAATGCCATCAACTCTTATATGCTTCATGCTCTCTCTTTCTGCCATTTTGTTTTGATCGACGAACGCAAAAGAGTAAAGCGATAGTTGCTGCAAATCTGTTCAGCCAGCTGAATGCATTCGCACTCTTATACTCCTATACTCGGAAACTCTTATACTTTTCAGTTTCCAGTTGTTTCATCGCGGTCGGCGTCATAGTGAATGTGTCTGCAGTTATTTATTTAGCAAGGAATGCAAAATGTGACATATAGAATACGAAAAAAATAAACTCAAAACGAAATAGTTAACAAATAGTTAAGCTTGTCTAAAAATGCTGCCACTTAATGAACTACTTTAAATAATTTTCCAACTGAAAATTATTTTCATTTACTAAACTTTGCCGTCGACCGAGTAGCTATGTGCCTCGTCCTTATCCCCCGCCGGCCCCGCCGCTCGACTATCCCATTTCAGTGGCAACTTTCGCATCGTTAACAATTTGGCAAGATTTAAAAATGTCTGCAGCAGGGCGGGCAGTGGAGTTTGGCAGGGCAACTGCAAGGGGAGAGGGTAGGGCTCCAAATAAAAATATCACTTTACTGTGTCGCCCAACGTCTCTGCCAAGGACGGGGTAATTTATCAAGACAAAAACCAGAGGCAGCAGTCGACAAAGAGCGGCTAGATGTCGGAATGAGTAGATGGAGTGCACATGGATACAGAGCAGGGAGATGGCAGCAGCAGATAAAGCAAAGCATTTCAGCAAGCTTTCGCGTATAGGTGCGTGCGAGGGGCACAGCAGCAGCTCTCTGTCGCACTCGCTCTCACTCTCCCTTGCCGTCGCGCTCTCTCTCTTCTACGGTTACTTTCTTAATTTCATTTGCGGAGCAACAGCGCCGCCGACGCCGACGTCGACTGCGATGTGGACGCAGGCAGTCGACAACTTTGCTGCGCTGTTGCTGCCTTTGCTGTTTTGTTTTTCAATTTCGCCCGGCGAAACTTTACCAAATACATCTCAAAAGCAGCGACAACAACAACAACAAGAACGGTAAAAACTCAAGCAGCGGCAGCAACAAAGACGTGCAAAGTTTCTATTAAAACGGATTTAATTATGTAATGGAATCATGATAAATTTCGCGCAACGTGAAAAGTGTTGGCCAAGGCTAGCAGCCAAGTACCTGACACAAAGGCCGACGCAACCAGAACCAAAACAAGGCCCACAAACACAGCAACAACGCCAGCTCAACTGGAAGCTCAAAGCACCCGAAAAAGAACTCGAATCAAGATGAATAGATAGCTGAATAGGCAGACAGCAGGTAGACGAAAGCCAACAAGATAGACAGAGAAAGACGATGAAATACCCTGGAAGAGAAATTGTAAGTAGTTTATAACTGTATATAAATGAGAGCTTGAAGTGTTTCTATATAAGTGAAATACGATTGGCAGTTATAATGTGTAGGAATATATAATATAGGAATATATATTAGTTATATATAATAATTAATAATGTATATATGTATATAAATCAATATACCCTATGGCGGGTACTTGAGAACAGGGCGTGCCAAAAATTTCTTGGAGTTTTAAGCATTTTAATTTAGAGAGCTTATTATTAGCATAAATGAGCGCGCCTACGTGTGTGTCTGTGTGTGTGATTGTGTGTGTTTGTGGGTGTGTTTGCGTGCTTCTGTACGTGTAGGCTTCCGTTGTAAAAAGGTGTTCATATTTGAGGACTTATTAGTGTTGCTCTCTCCAGTTGTAAAACTGCTCAGATCAAATATTGTAATTCGCTTGTAAATATTAAATATGCTAAGAAAACTGAGTTATCGGACTTGAAGGCTCATTTAACCGCTAACAAATATTTAAGCTCAAATATTCTTTGCTATATTCAAAATTTGGTAAAAAAAACTCGCATATTTAGCGCGATAATTGAAACTTTATTATTTTATATTTGAGTTTTAATTAGCAAACATTTTCCAAGAGGTTTTCCTCTTGCATATATTTATGTTTGCATATATTTATGTTTATATATACATTTTGTTGTATACATTTTTTTGCTGAGAACACATTTTAAGCTTAAAAGACTCTCTGTGTATATGTATCTATATTTACCGTAATTTATATAATATTTATTCTTTCTCTTTGTTTTGTCTTTTGCCATTTCTTTGTGGCAACTAAATGAGTCTAATTTGTGTGTCCAAGAAACACAGAAATGTTTTACTATCTCACTCGCTCTCTTTTGCTGTTGGCCCATTGTATGTTTTAATTGTTGTTTTGTGTGTGTGTGTATGTTTTTTCTTTTTTTTTTTGTGGATTATTAATCCATGCAGCACTTGTGTGTATTTATGCATATGCTTAGTTATTTGCTCTCAGCTCTCGTTCTCTCTCCTTTTTCGGCTTTTCCGTTTCCGCTGCTCTTTTTGGCTTGCTGTACCGGATCTAACGTTAGTTTTTAGCTATTGTCATTACGGGCTGGCTTTTATTGCATCCACGTATACACAACATTTGTCTGGTCCCTGGACGAGCGACTCATCCTGGCCAAAAGAGATGCTAGCTGGCTGGCCTTTTTTAGTTTTTTGTTTTTAGCCAGCTCAGCAGCTTTCGCACATTGCATAATTTTGGCCGCTTAATAACATTTTAATTGTTGTTGTGGGCTTTGATGGGGTTGAAGAGGGGTGGGAATTGGAGCCAGTGTGTCGAGTGCTTAACAAAAAGAAGAAAGAAAAAAATGAGTGTAAAAAAGAAGAATTTCGTGCAGCTCTGCCCCCGCATTATTATTATCATAATGAGAGTGCGGTCGGGTTGGCTAGGCATGAATAGAAGGGTTGGGGGAGGGGCTAGTGGGTAGGGCTGGGGGGCTTGAAACTTTGAGTGGGGGTATGGGTGTGTGTGTGTGCTGAAAGGAATGTTGTATAATGTGGCTCTGCCGGCTGCCCGCAAAGCATTCAAAATTATGCATGCTGCGGTATTTCGTCGTTCCACCATTGTTTTCTGTGCACTGTTTTTTTTACATATTTTTTTTTTTTACACTTTTATTTCAATTTTTGAACATTTTCATTTTTGTTTTCATTGCGAATATAAAAATTCATCTTGGCTTGGCTCGAGTCTATTTAGATTTAAAATAGCAACACGGCTCGCTGAGTTTATTACCGTAAGCAAGTTTAAAGCCATTCCAGTGCCATTCCGTTCCTCTCTGCGCTGTCTGTTAGTGGGCAGAGCTGACTGTAGCCAGCTCTTCGGCTTATCAACTTCCTATTAAATCTTGTTTTATTTGTAGCCTTATTTTTGGCTTTGCCTATGTCTATGTCCCGCCACGCCTCGCTGATAAGCAGCAACATTTTCAGCGCAAATTTATTTGATGTGTTTTATTGTGGTGCTAAATTTCGCGTTACCCACCAAAACTGCCACAAAAAGTGGCAGCAGCAGCAGCAGCAGCAGCAGCAGCATTGTAGCCTATGCGAGTAACTCCGCTGAGAGTGCTTCCCTTGTCAGAGTATTCGGCTCGCTTAGCCCTATCAGCCAGGCCGTTTGTCATTTGCCAAGCTCTTGGCTTCCATTTTTCTTAGTTCTTAGATGGCTTTTGTAATTTACCTTGTTCACCTGCCCGACAACTGTCGCCAAAGTTCATTAACGCAAAACAGCTAAACAAAGAACGACTCTAAGAATCTGCTCGATTAATGTCTTGGCTAAGCAACAGCTTCAACAACATTTCGCAATATACAACAACATTTTGTAGCTAATATTGAAATGTGAATCTGAGAATCTAAGGAGAAATTTGGAGTTATATATTAGTTGAGAATACACCTTAATTATGAACGTCAGTAACTACATCCAAAATTGTTGAAATATATTTGAATTTGAAAAATTTACGCAAAACTTAAAATATAAACTACTCCTACGATATATCGGCAATTTTGTATTTAATTTTTTGTGTTTAATTTATTTATACTATTTAATTGGGACATTATAACGAATTGAAAATAAAACATAATTTAATTATATATTTATTATATATTTTTATATTTAGGTTTTTTTTTTTTAATGTCGCCAAACTAGGGATGCTCGCCACCAACAATTTTGATTGTGAAACTCTCCTTGTATGAATTTATAAAAATGTATACAAACTATAAAATATAAATTGATATAAATAAATATTTATTAAAAAAAAAAAAAATAATAATGCAGGTTTTTTTTTAAATATTTATTTTTATTTTTATTTTTTTTTTTTGTATTAGTTATTTTAATATTTTTAACAGACTTACTTTCAATTTGTTATTTTTTATTTACTCGGGTTTTGTTTTTTTTTAATTGGTTTTTTATTTATTTGTTTTAATTATATATTTATTTATTTTTTATTTATGTATGATTTATTTTAATATTTCTATAAAACTTGTTTTCCATTTTTCTTATTTTTCACTTATTTTTCTTTTACTTTTTTACTTAATTTTGTAACGGATAATACAATACTTTCTATCTTTTAGATGAGCTCCGTTTTTTATTACTGCGCAGCTTTTCCACGAAAGTTTCGTAATTGAATCTTTTTCTTCTTTCTATACAACTAAAAAATAACGAAATCCCAGTAAAAAAGGATTTCAGGGTAATCTTATGCCATGTTTAAATCAAATTCTGTCCTTAAGATTCACAGCTCATTATTGAATTAAAGCAAATATTGAAGCATGCCAAAATCTAATTCCATTATTCATGTGTAATCATTGTCGTACTACTTAGAGCATCTGTTCTTTGATATATATACTGTCGTATCTAAATAATTTAATAAGAGCAAGCATACATGATTCCCTATAAGTGGACTTCAGACTCGACTCGACTTGACTGTAAAGTGCTTTGTGCTTTGTAGTCTAATTCGATTCTCTAATTAATTTGCTTTTAAGTGATTATCAGTTTCATTTTTAGCGACGAGCCTATTCTGTGTGCCGCTCTGACAGCTAGTCTGCTCCCTCTCTGTCTCTCTCCCTCTCCCACTCTCCCTCTCTCTCTGCTAACAGTTGCTGTGCGTCGTTTCTCTCGCGCTCAAGCCTCTCTCTGCTGAGTGACATGCATTTCGGCCTCGAAATATAATTAATGATTTGCCACGCCTACCAATTATAAGTGTCAAAAGCAGCAGCAACAGCAGCAGCTTCATCCCTGAATACAGAAGCAAAAGTCCTGCGAACTGAGGACAGGATACCAAAACAGGATAATATGAAGCTTGCCTCTAAAATGCTTTTCACCCATTTTCCGACACAGATTTCGCCTCTTACCTTTTGGCTGTGGCGCAGGTTAATTGAATTAATCTTGGCAGCGTTTAAATTTCAACAGTTGAGCGAGGCAAATTGTCAGAAGGTGCGGCGCAGTCGGAGGTTAGAGTTGGGCGTTGGGCGGTGGTCGGTGGTCGGTGGGCGTGGTTAGAGTGCTGCCACATTTGATGCGAACCCTTTTTTACACGTGCAATTAAAAGCCATTTTTACGAGCAACTTGCCAAATATGATGACGACGATGACAGACAAGCTAAATGATGATAATGATGAACACAAATACAATGTATACAATTTATGATGACGCTGATGTTGACGATGATGATGATGATGTTGTTGGTAATGAATATTCGTGGCATTCTTGCTTTAATTGTTAAAAGCTTGCCCTCGCGCGAACAATTGAAACATAAAAAACAGCGCTAAATATACATACATATATACAAATTTGTATATATACATAATGTATATATATATATATATATATATATATATATATACATATCTGTATAGTGACAGTTCAGGTAGCAGACAAATAGCCAGACAGCGGTTAGGGCCAGGAGAGCAGGAGGATGCGCTGGTTGCACGCGTAGCTGGCTGCGAAAATTCCTTTGACATGTAAAGCGCCGCATGGAATAAATATCGAAAAAAAGGAAATGGAAGAAAAGTAAAGGTATGCCAGTGGAAAAAAATGAAACTGAAACACGAAAAATACTCAACACGTTGTCAAAAAAAAAATATATGTAAAAAAAGACCAGAAAATAAAACAGTAAAAATGGGAAAACAAATTGAAATGCATGTAAAATTCAAATGAGAATTAAAATACGAAACTTATTTGCACTGAAAACAGGTGCGAAAATTAAATAAAAATCATTTTTCTCTTCAGGGTTTTCCTCCCCACATCCTCTCTCACCACCAACCCCCACCACCCCCATTCGCAATTCCTTTCCTTTTTTTACATCCTATCTGAATTTTTCGGGAAAATGAGCGACAAAGCGAAAGCCCAGCACAGCGTAAAGTTGTTCATTTGTTGCCGCTGTTGGCATTTGTGTATTTGTTTTGTTGCTATTCAGCTAATTGAATATTTACACATGTGTCCATTCCATGGGAAGCTATGTATGTCAGCTCTCATGTTGCACAGTGTTAAGTGCGGCACGCTGAACGCTGTCAGATCGAGTCACATACATGCTATTCCAATTTCCATTTCCATATCGAGCAGTCCAATAATAGCAGGGCAACAGTATGAGCAGGATGCCCATTCTAAAATGTTTTGATTTGAGCAGAGAAAGAGTAGCTATATATATTTATTATACTTCAAGTAGTTCCACAAAAAACACTCTTAACAGAAATCTCAAAGTTTTTCCTGTTAAACTTAATCAGCTCTGCAGATTAATTCTCATATCATTTGTTTCCTCCTATAAATCACTTGCCTAAGCTGCTTTAAATATACGCAGTGCCTTAAAGCTGGTTATAACAACACGCATAAGGAAAATGCATGTGAGGATGAAAGAAGAAAAACAAGAACGAAACATAGAAATCGAAATCGAATTTCAGCCAAATGTCCTTTGGCCAATGTTGAGTGACTTGGGCCCAAGCTGAAACTAACTAATCCTTTTTTGCGCATTTCGCTCTTTTTTTTATTCCTGTTTTTTTTCTGTCCAATGCCGATTCATGCGGCCAGAAACGAAAATATCATCATCAGCAGCCAGAAGCAACTACACCATTCCACAGTATTTCCTTACCACTAACTATTCGATCCATTGCAGCTCCTTGAATCTGTTCACAAACACAAAAACACACACACACACACACACAAATATAGAAAGAGAGAGATAGAGAGAGAGAGAGAGTCGCATAGTGCCACTCAACGTAACTTTTTATGTGCAACATAGCAGAATGATTGTGTTCCGTTCCAGAAATATCAGCACAACAAGCACAACGGCAACAACCAGAACTATAACAACAGCAGCAGCAGCAGGAGCAGCAGCAGCAACAACAATAACATCAACTACAACAACTGCAACAACATCTTAAGCCATTTCGCATAAAATTTCACACACCATTTTAGCCAAGTGCCATATTACCTGCACACAAGACGGGACTCAACTCGACTCGACTCAAAGCGGTTTGGTTCAGCAGCGCCAGCCCTTCGTAACCCCGAGTGCTTACCGCCGCCTCCTTGCCGCGTTGCCAAACCTAACTCTGCGGAAAACCATGCGAGCAAGCAAAGAAAGGAAAATAAAATGCTGAGAAAATGTTGAAAAACACGAAACTGAACATAAAAATACCTTTTGACACATGCAAGCAGAGGCAGCGGGGGCATTCAGGCAGCGGGCGTGGTCAAGGGAATTCACAGTGAAAGAATGACGGGAAGAGGGAGAAAGGGAGAGAGCTAGTGGGAGCCAGTGAGTGCGAGCTAGCGGCAGCTTAAAATCAGCGTCAAAAGCAGCTACAACATCGAAGGCTGAAATGGTGCTGGGCAGAACGAGCCAACACAAACACGAACTGAAAAAAAAAAAAATAAAAAATAAAAGAAAAAATCTTGAAAATTGCATTTTAAGAAGAAGTTCGTGTGGCTATAACGGAAAATCTATAAACACACATACACATACATGCACACATATAGATGGCATTGGAATGGTTACATGGAATTGAACCTGAAGCGGTAGCCGGGCCACACAATGGTCCATACAGTCAGCAAAGCATGTTGGCCCAATCCAATACAATTTTAACGATAATGCGAGCCAAGAGCGAGCCAGCCAAAATTGATACGGCCATCAGAAGGGGCTATAATACAACTACCAGCAATATCAAGCGCACACACACACACACACATACACAAAGGCGATGGCCAAATGTCATTTTACTATTTGCAAACGAAAATATCACGTATACGCAGTGCATTGTTGCTGGCAAAACAGAGTTGAGTCTGACATGCGTTAATAGATTCCGATCAGTGGAGAGTGCTCGACTAGCTGATACCCTGCAACTTGCACAGATATATTCACAATTTACAGGGTGTTCACAAAGTCAAATCATGCTAGAATCATTGAAAATATTAGTGCCCTATAGCCGGTCAAGCCAAGTGAATAATTCCCGCACAAAAGTGGCTGAGTACAATGGCTGAGCACAACAATGTTGCCATAACGATTTGTAGTGCAAGTCCAATGCTGACACCGAAATGCGAGACAACAGCAACAGCTGCAACAACAACAATAACGACAACAACAACCACAACGACAGCAGCAACAAATTATGACAACAAATTGCAAACAAACAAGCAACAAACAAGTGAATCACCTTTAATGCTTCCTGTTGAGCTCTCGCTCTGTCTCTGTCTCTGTCTCTGTCTCTCCCTCTCTCTGTCCCTTTCTCTCCTTCTCTCTAGACAAGAAGTGCAGCGTAAGCAAGTGGCAAATGCCGCCTCGCCAGTAGGCGTTACGCCTGCGGGCGTGGCCGTATGCTCCACGCTCCACTGTCATAACTTCAGCGAGGCGGGCATTGACAAAAACTGCAGCTGGCGGCTAGGCAGACAGCTGAGAGACAGCTGAGTCTTTGGCTAAGCGGGCGGAAGGACTAAAGAGCGAGACATGCATGTCAAAGGACAGCGAGCTAGTGTGCGTGTGTGTGTGTGTGTATGTGTGTGTTGCTTAACACTTAAAAGCGGAAGTAAGCGTCGTGTTGTTGTGGTTGAAAATGTAGAATCAGCTAAAGGAAAAACTGCGCAAAGACGGCAACAAAAGTTTGTTTTCCTGCGGCGCATGACTGGCGTTTGTGAGTGTGTGCATGTATTGCTGCTGCTCCTGCTGCTGCTGCTGCTGTTGTTACAGCTACTGCAGTGACAGCAAAAACCAAGAAAACAACAACAACAATAGCAACAGCAGCAATAACAGCAACAACAGCAACAGCAGCTCGACAGGTGCGCAGCACTAACCGACACAAAAATATCACTTTAAAGTTTTGTGCTCTGGCTGTCGCTATGTTAGTTTTTGACATGAAATTGCATTACATTTCACACAGCCAACGGCAAAAGACTGCAGCAGGCAACAGCAACAGCAACAGCAACAGCAACAACAACAGCAACAGCAGTGGGTGGGTGGGTTGGTTTGTGGCATGTTAGCAGCAATGAGTTGCCTGTGCATTTGCAAGAATTGTCTTATTTTGGCAACTGTCGTTTGGTTTTTGGCCCTGCCCAAGATGAAGTGTACAAATTAGTTGGCCTTGTCACAAACAGCAACAGCAACAGCAACAACAGTAGCAACAGCAGCTATACTAACAGCAACATCATCAGCAGCAAGCGCTTTTAGAGTTGGAGCAATTCTCGACGGCATCTCAACATGGCAAGGAGACCTTTAAGCTACTTTTCATCGATCCGCTTGGCAATTATGTGCAACGCTCTGCGGAAACAATTTATCAGGCTGGCCAACATGACTAAACTAAGTATCTGCCCAGCACTGCAGCCCCAACGATTCAACTATCATACAACAACAGCAACTGCTAACCCCACCAAACCGCCCACGCCGCATCGAATTGTATGCCCAAAGTGCATGCCAAGCAAATTTTGTTTTACAGCAGCAACAAACAAGCAAAATACCAAACAGCCAAATGAAACAGAACGAACTGTGAATGCTTTTACCACAGAGATGTGCAGTTTGAGTGTGTTACTTAGCTAAATGAATATTATGAATGATGCGCTTAGTTCTACAGAGGATTATTGCTTTGTCAGCGATAGCTGCTAAAATGGCTTTACGATTTTATTATCTATATTTTTAGATAATATTAAACGATTCATAACATATAGAACAAACTCGTTCTTAATAATATATAATAACATATACCATATAATAATTAAAAGTATCAGAGTAGTAGATAATAGATTGAAAGTTTCCATAAAGTTTTTGTAAGAATATTATCCGACTGACGTTTTCCACTATTCATTTTTATTCGCATCTTGAGAGAGAGAGAGAGAGAGAGAAAGAGAGAGAGAGGGCGAGAGCGAGAGAGACAGCGAGAGCGAGAGAGACAGCGAGAGATGTTAACTTCGACCCTTCGACAGGTTCGTTCTGATTGCGAATGAACGAATGGAACTCGATTGGAAATGAATGAGCTGAAAAAACGCATTGTGCGAGGTGAGACAGGTCTGAAAAATCCTGTTTAGGCTGCCTTATAAGATTCTTTAAATGTAGTGGGAAATAATCAATATTACCTACTGAATTTAAGATTTGGGATATTATATAGATTTTCTATTAATATTCATAATATTATGAAGAATATGATATATATTGGTATTAACAAAAATAAAACTTGTTTTCTTTAGTCAATTCTAGCTCCCTTATTTTATTTTATTTTATTTATTTTTTTGTTTTTTTTTTTTTTCATTTAAATTTTTTTATATTTTATTTTTATACTGCTTTAATATTTAGTTTGTGTATCCTTTTTATTTATTTATTTATTAAAAAAAAATTTATTTATTTATTTATTGCAGTTTACTATCTATGACTCTATAGCACAGTCATCACTAAACCTTAACATAATCCTAATAATAGTTATTAATTGTATTCGACAAAAATATGCCTTGTTTTTATTTCTAGATTTTTTAAATATAAATTTGTTGTATTAATATGAAAGATAGATTCTGTAGATTAAATGTTATACCTTTGCTAATGAATTGAAACCCAAAAACTTATTTATTAAATTAATATTAGTTATAAATTAAATATTTCTAACATTTTATAGGCCACATATATTATGCAGTATTTCTAGTATGTCGTCAAGCAGGCCACAGCTAATAGACCCTTCAGTCTGCAAGCTACTTTAAAAACAAACAAAAGAAGCCTTGAACTATGCAACCCAATCCGCCACTCGGTTAGTGCAATGAACTCAGTCCACTCGCACAAGCCGAGCTCTATACAGACATATACAGATACAGATATATATATATGTACATAAACAGATATATAGTTAGAGAGGCAACACAGCTCTTGTGATGGCACAGCTTGGCAAGGTTTGAGTTGGGTTCCTGCAGCTTTTGGGCTGGTTGGCCACGCTATGAATGTTTCGGCATAGTGTTTAGTAGCCAGTTTAGCTTGTCGCTGGCTCGTTGGCTGCCAAATCGTCACATCATTACTTATACGCTGCAAAATATAGTGTTTTGCCGCTTTTTTGGGGCTGTAGCCTAAAAACAGAGACGGGCCAAATTGAAAACGGCTCTGTAAAATGCACTTAATGGATCGTCGGGGCAAGCTAACCAGAAATACCGCCAACCGCTGGCCTGACAGCCGCTAAATTTATAGACTGCGCCGCTGAAGAAGCTAACGGGCAATTTAACCAACAGCCCGAGGGGTGGGGATGGCGGAGTGGCGCTGGGGTAGTACTACTAACTGAGCTCGTCTCTCTCTCTCTCTCTCAGTTGGCCGACTGACTGTCAGGAGCCTGTCTAATCGTTGAGCTAAATTAACACGTATACGCCATCTGGCGGGCAAGAATTTCAGCCAGCCTGAGGAATGGCCACGCGCCAGAGACGGCAGCTTTGTTGTTCCACTTGCTGCATACTTTGTGGCGCCTCCTGCTCTTGTAATGCGCACGTTTTATGGCCACAATTTTACAGTTAGCCTGGCAGCAAACACTCAGCCAGGCAACTAAGGTGCCAATATTGTTGTTAACTGCTGATAGTTGCTGCCGATTGCTGCTACCGATTGTTGCTGCTGCTGCTGCTGCTGCTACAGCTTTTGTGACTCCTGCTGCTGCACGGCGGCAAATGCGATTGCCATTTGCTCTTTCAGCTCGTTGCATCGCCCTGCCCAAGCTACAAGCTACAGCTAGTTCTGGTTGCTGCCATTTTTATTGCAATTCGGTTTGTTCAGCAAACGGCAACAAAATGGAGAATGCGCAAAGCAAAAAAAAAAAAAGGAAAAACGAAACTCGAAATACGAAATGCGAAATGCGAAATGCGAAATGCATTATTTTTAGTCTCTAATCGACGCGCGTTCATCGCATAAAAATAATACAATAAGCGATAATACTCAAAGGCAGCTGCATTTTTGGCTTGTTTATGGTATGTGTGAGTGTGTGTGTGTGTATGTTAGCAATGGCTGCACGTGTGTGGGTGTGCGCTTTAATTTTAACTGCTTGAATAGTGCAGTAGAATTTGCAGATGGAAGTGCAAGTATTTGCTTCGCCTAAAGCTAAATCAGAGCTTAGACTATTGAGTGAAACTTAGTTTATTTAGGTAAAGAGCGTATAAGAATATAGTTATAAATGTATTTAAAAAATATTATCATATAATAAAAATTGCTAGTCCCGCTTTACTGTTATCGACTATCAAAATTATCAAAAGTATTCAAATTCAGTTATTAAATCATATCTCAAACATTGCATTAAGAGTTTGATTTTTGTCATAATATGAAATTTGTTTAGTACGTCACTTAAGTCAGTGTGAATATTTTATTTTCAAATGATGAAGTTTTGAACGTGTCTTTAAAACAAATGATGCTAAAAGCTTTCTAATTCTATTTTGATTTACAAATTAAGGTAAGTCATAAGCCCTGTAAGCTATGTGGTGAACCTTGAAGTCCTTAAGGTTGGCGTACTACTGAACAGCTGAAAAGACATTTTTCAAGACGATTTGAATCAGCGCAAGGAAATTAACTACGTTAATTTTAAAATGTACACTGTATTAAGATAATGAACAATTCTGGACAACAAAATAAAATCCTTTATGGCAATGCTACCATCAAGCATATTGATTAATTAAAAAAGTTTATTAGCTGTGACATACATATATCTAAATTTGCATATATCTAATACATATATCTATATATAGTGTATATAGTTTCTCTGCAGCTCTAAAAATGTAACCACACTTTGTACATTTTATTTGGCAACCACTTTAGCTCTGGCTTTGGCTCCAACTTTTCAATATGTCGAATAACCAAATATTGATTTGGCATATGTGTGTCGAGCACAATATACCACTAGTTCATCGTTCAACGTTCACTCCCCCGCAGCCAGCTTTTACTCACTTCATTAACAAACCTCATGGTAGACAAATTTTGCAAAAAGCATTCGCAGCAGTCGACAAAAACAGAGCGAGCGAGCGGGAGAGAGAGGGAGAGAGATAGAGAAAAGAAGAGACACATTCAGTTTCCGAAACAACCGAAAGCCAAGTCAAAGATTCACTTGACCCTGGGTCCGCCGCTTGATGCTCTAAACCGCACGTAGCTCGTGGCTGCTATTGGCATTTGAGCAGGAGCAGGAGCTGGAGCTGGAGCTGGAGCTGGAGCAGAAGCTGCAGCTGGAACTGTCACAGTGACTGCGACTCAGATTGGGACTGTGTGGGTCCAAAAGTGCTGCTGGCTATGCTTTTTGTCTTCTCTAGTCCTCCGTCCACTCCAGTCCAGTCCAGTTTGCTGCTGATGCCACGAGCTGTTGCTGTTGCTGTTGCTGCTCGTCGCTGCCATTTGCTGTGTTGTGTTTTGCGGTTTTATTGGTTTGCATTTGCACATTCCATTTGCAAAATGATTGGAATTTATGCTTACAGATTAGATTCCCCAACCTCTCTCTGCCTGGCTGACTTGCCTGAGTGTGTGCCCGTTGGCAGTTGCCCACTTTCACTGCCATTTGGCTTGGCACTCTCAGCCCTTGCGGTTATCGCTCCCTCTACTCCGATACAGAGCACGCGCTGCTCTGCTGCCGGCTGCCTCAACTTGCTCCTATTGCTGCTCCATGCCGCTGGCATTTTTGCTTTGTACGTGTGTGTGAGCTGGTGCTTCTGTGTCTCCTGTTTGAGCATTCGTGCCCACCTTTTTTGCCCTCGGTTGGCTTTTTTGGCGTTTCAGCAGCTGGACATTGTGCACTGTGGCCTACGCTGGCAACGAAATTTTGCATTTTTGATTCGACATTTGGTCAGTTTTTGCGTGCCGCTCAACCGCTTAAAGCTGCCAGCTCTGCCATATGCTGAGCCGCATCGGCATTGGCGTTGGCAGCGGCATCGGCATCGGCTTTGGCCGGGGGAATCACAGTCAGAATCTGCATCGGCCACAGCCTTCCGTCATAGCGATTGCATGAGCGCCTGGTCACACACAACCCAAATGAAAGCCTTCGTGTTGCCATGTCAAAGTCGCGCCCTACGCCCAGATGCACAAATTAAATAATGGCAGCTGCCAGCGAGTAGCACACAGAGAAAAAAGAAACAAAAGAAAATGCGAACAAAATAAAAAAAAAACGCGGATATCAACTTTATTTCACTTAAAGCCCCCGAAAGCAATGCCGACACCAATACTAACACCAACTGGGCCACATTGAAACTGTAGCCAATTGCACTGCATTCTAGTGGTTGCCATACACAAACACAGACACACACTCACATACACATATTCACCTACGCACACGTATGTGCACACACAGCCTATATGAAGTTGAGGCTGGCTATTTTTCACGTTTATGCGGGCTCGCTATTTGTGAAATTAAGTATACGCAGCGTTTACATACTAATAAATTTATTAAATGGAATTTGAACACACATATTATTAACTTAATTGAAATTATGTGAAGTTCGCTATGTAAAGAAGCTCTTAATTATAGATAATATATAATAAATATTTATTATTTTGCTGGCTCTTTAATAAAATAATAAATAAAGTATACGCACCGTTAGCATTGAATTAAAACTATGAAATAGGCCTTTAGGTGAACATATCTATTTGATTACTTTATGATAGTATGAACATAATTTTCGACAAATTTTATTTATAGTCCTATGTGAATTTATCGTTACTCTTTATATATAAAATGGTAAAACAATATGTACGTATTTTACATTTGGTATGAAATTAAATGAATAAATGAAAAAATTGATATTTTAATTTAACTATTACTAATAAAATACTTACTAGATTTTAATAAAATATAATTTTTTTACAAACAAATATCTTTTATTTATACAAATTATAATTTTAATTTTAAATATAGTTTGTCTCAAAAAAATATTTTGCTAGTATTTATTTATTTTTCATGAAAATTATGCATACGCAAAGTAAGTAATAATATTTTTACTAACTGAGACTTTATATAATTAAAAATAAAAACATATATATTTTGATAGATTTCATATAATTTATCATATAAATAATTTGATAAATAAAATAGGGGTATGAATTTACTATATACATTATTAATTATTTAATAATTCATATAAGTTTTTGATATCTACAAGTAATTATCATAAATAGATCATAAATATATTTATAAAAAAATTATAGCTTACTTCTACTGATTCTTTTCACATAATTATAGTTTATTCATGATTATTTATATATACCTATTGTGTTGTTGTAGATTAAAATTACTATTTAATCTTTCTATGACAAACGAATTGAAAGCTCTTAAATTGGAAAATCCTATAAAAATGTCAGCTAAAAAATATTTAAAATTTATTCATTACAATTCCTTATCAAATCCACAAAGTTGACTTAAAAAGCTGAAAGTCCTTTTCAGATAATTTATAAGCTATTTAAGTAATCACAAAGAAATTCGCGCATGAACCAAGCAGCAAGAAACAAAAAAGTAGTGGGAGAGAAGGAAAGAGAGAGAGGGGCAGACAGAGAGAGAGAGAAAGAGTTGGGCAATAGCTGGTTTTCTCGCATAAGGTTACATATTTTTTAAGCCAATTTTACAGGCCACTGCCTAACAAGGACATTAATTGGTAGCTGCAGCAGCTTCTGCTTCAGCTCCTGCGCCTGCTCCTGCTGCTACTGCTGCTGCTGCTGCTCACTAAAGCCTGGCTACAGCTCTGCTGGCGACCATGGCTGTGACGCCCCGGCACGCCCAGCTCCAACGTTTCAACGGCCAGTCGCCCATTTCACGCGACACGGCCAAAAGAGTACTTAACTATATGTGTGTGTGTGCGTGTGTGTGTCTGTGTGAGCGCGCGTGTGTGCTCTGTTTTTTATACATGCTCACTAAGGGCACGAGAGTATATTCGTAAGGCATAAGTCCGTATATATATGAGTGTGTGTGTATTTATATGGATTATGTACGACATATCGAGATCATTTGCATTTATCAGATATATTTATATATTTTTAAGTTAATTATCTCTTAGATATCTTAGATTCTCTTAAGTAGGATCTAGTAAATATTTGGGTTGCCTTTTGCCGGCCTCCTGCCTCTGCTTGCTGACCTAAGGCTCTAGCCTAAAGTTTAAGGTGAACATATTTCGATTATAGATTGTTCGAGTGACCATATTTAGCTTCGTCTGTCTCATTTGAGGTATTCGTTGAGCGGGCATCATGCAGTCCTCTACGCCCGTTTGCAGTCTCTGCACTGGAATTTTTTTGCCATTTGGCTCCTTTTTCATGGTTTTTATTCACTTCAATATTTACTTAACCCTTTTTTTTTTGTGTGCGCCGTCGCTGTGAGTTTTAGTAGCAAAAGTTGCCGCTGGCCAAAGGAAGCAGCAACATCCACAGCAACAGCAGCAACAATTTTAGTTGTTGTTTTTGCTCTTATGATTAAACATGCCTTTCGCTTTTGTTTAAGCCCTGGCCAACCTGGCTTAAATATTGTATGAATGTGCATTGTGGGGGGCGGTGGCGAGTAGAGGCACTTTGTACCTGCGGCCTGTTAATTAGTTGGGGCTGCTGACTTTTGACGCTCGGTCGACATATTTCGTTTTAGGGTTCAAGTGTTTCGTTTTTGCCAAGTCGAAACAGGAGTCTGAGTTGAGTGCTCGACGGCTGCTGCTGCCATTGCTGCCTGTACTCCTGTACTGTTTCTGGCATGTAAAAGTGCGATTATAGTCGCATAATTATCACGCTGACATGCCTGTACACACTAACACACACACACACACACACTCACACACATTGTAAAAGAGGCAGAGAGACGTAGGCGTTGCTGGGTGTTTGGTTAGAGAAAATGCCAAAATGTAATTACCCAGCAAACAAACCGCAATTTCTCGACACACACACATACACACACGGGTCCAATCTGGAAGTGAAAGTGGACACGCAACAAGCTAAACTGGGAACGTAGCCAAATGGCTGCCACCTGGCCATCTGGCTCACCTGCTTCAGCTGCCCCTGTTTGTGTCAATGGACAGGGTTTGCGTGTTTGACATGCGGCTTGGCTTGGTTAAAGTTTCGGAGGGGGCTTCCTGGTGGGCTTTTGGCTTGGGGCGAGGTCGGGGTCGGGGTCGGGGTCTGGGTCTGGCCATTTCGAAGGCGATATCGTTAATGTGAGCCAACATTCGCCGCACTGCTGGCAATTGTCGGCCCGACTCACACTGAGTCAGGCTTTAGTTTTGAGGCTGTAAACTTCGTAATTTATTTGGCAATTGGCAGCCGTTTGGCGCCTCGGCAGGTGGCAACTGGCAGGTCCTTTAGACAACACAACACCCAAGCAGCAACAACAACAACAAACCAATGCAATTTTCTCGCTCACGCCTGCTAAGCGTTTATTGGGATTTTAAACATCAACATGGCTAACAACATAATTCCAGCAACAACCAAAAGCAAACAACAACAAACAACAGCGACAGCTGCTACTGCTGCTGCTGCTGCTACGGCTGCTCCTGCTGCTGTTGACCAGCAGTGACAACAGCAGCTGCAGCCAAGGAGCAAACGACACCAGCTTCATGCTAATTCGGGCGTAATAATTATGTGATGCGGCTTGCCGTGCATATAGAATGGGTTCATAATGAATGTAAGTCCCACATTATAAGCAGCCTCCTCAGGCTAGACAGCTCTGTCGTCGCGTATGTCTCTGTGTGTGTGTGTGTGCTGCTGTGTGCACTTGCCAACTGGTGATTATCGTTTATTGCCAGCACTAAATACACTAAATACATCTATATAAAGCGCAAATTTATTTGATGGCTTTATCAGTTTGATATTTAGGAGCGTCCAATGCTGGGCTGTTCGTGGCGGCCAACTGAGAATGTTTCAATATTTCATAATAATAAATTATAGCGAATTTAGACAAGCAAGCTCTATATATCGTATATTTATATCCCCAAATTTAGATTTTGTTGAATTTCGTCTCCATTTTAAATTTTTGAAGAGAATAGAAATAAATAGTCAAAGTTAAATATGACTAAAAACCGATAAAAAAATATATATATATTAAAAAAAAAATAAATAGTCATAATAGTCAAAAAAAAAAGTTTATATATATACATATTTAATACTGAAATTTTGAAATTATATATCTTAAAAAAAAAACTTTTATATTTACTTGTTTATCCTAAGGAATTTTTATCTCTAACAAACAATTTTTGGTTTGAAGAAATTAAAAAATAAAATCTTTTTGGTTTTTATTATCATTATTATTATTTTTTTTAATTTTATTTTATATATATTTTATTTATCGAGTTTTCTGCTGCCATTAGTGGCAATTGAATCTAGTTTTACTTATAAGGAAAATTAAATATTGAAGATGATATGTACATACATTTATATATATTATTATTATTATATATATATATATATTATTATTATTATTTTTTTTTGTTTTTTTATTAAATATAACAATAACAAATACTGCTCTCTGCCATCGAAAATTCAGAATCATTAATGGCGTCAAGGCTTTAGCCTTTTAAAAAATATTTTGTATATTTAAAATATTTTCTGCAATACAATATACAACAAATATTTTGAATAAATTTGGAAATACATTTCGCTGTTTGAGCACACATTGAAGACAATTGAAGCACATGGCTTTGCTCTCAATGCCCATTATTTCTAGGGTATTAACAGCTGCTGTTTTTGTGCCTCGTCCATATTCGGATCCAGTTGCTTGTTATGCGAAATTTTTGTGCCTGTCGCGCAGCATTCGCTGCAGTTATTTTCGTGTTGGCCCGTTGGCTTTTATTGGCTGCATGTAGCAACTGACGCTGCTGTCTACCCCGCCCCCCTCCCTCTCTCTTTGTCTCGCTCTTGCCCTGCTCACTTGGCAATTTTGCAGGCGCGGCTGTCACGGCTGCTATTTATGTAGTCGCCGTCACCGTGACTGAGTCGGGAGTCCATAACCGGCGCCAGAATCTGGCCCGAAGCGACGTCATTACCAGTCGCATTGGCGGCCCATTGCACGGCCTATGCCCGGACTCTGGCCGGACCGTGCCCGGCTTGTGCCCGGCCTGTGCCCGGCCTGTGAGCTGGCCACGTAGTCAACGACAGCTTTTGGCTTCATTTCGATTGTTAACAATTTTGCGGTGCATGGCCGTTGTCCTTTATGATGTGTGGCTGTGAAGAGGATGGAGAGGGGCGCGCTGCGCTATCATGATGGCCTTGCTGATGCTCCTCTGTGTCTGTGTGTGTGTGTGTGTGCGTGTTGCGTGTGCTATCATTAAGTGTCGAAAATTTCATCAAACACTTCAAAGCAGCGGTGGTACCACGTGCTGCAGCCCCCAGCCACGCCCCGCTTCAGTTTATGATTCTATTATTTTCACAGCAAATAAAAGAGGAACTGCGTATCATGGCCAAGTGCTAAATGGGCGCCAGGGAAAATTGCAAAAATTTTCCTTCTTTTTTTTGTTTTCCTTTCGTTTATTTTATTTTATTTTACTTTTTTTTTTTTTACGAGAGCAGCCAAATTTAAAGGTGGTTAGGGTGAGGTGGGCGTGGCAGCTGAGCACGTAAAAAGCGTTGAACCGGAACGTTGTGGGCAACAGCTGCAGGGAACTGCGTGTGTGTGTGTGTGGGAGCTGATATGTTGTTGGTGTGCGTAAGGCCAAGGAAAACGAATTTTCAAGCGCACGGAAACTTTGCGCCATGAATCAAAGTTTAGTGTAGCATACTTTTTAGGTGCGATTTATATATTTCAAAATAAAATAAATGAAGGGCGTTCTCGTTTGGTACTTTTGCTGTTGCTCCTGCTGCTCCTGCTGCTGCTGCTGCTGCTGCTGCTGCTGCTGCTGCTGCTGCTGCTGCTGCTGCTGCTGCTGCTGCTGTAGCTGGAGCTGCTTTCAGCCAGCAAGCCCAAAAGACAAAGCAGCTATGTGGTGATTGGGTTGGGCCAAATTGCTACATTAGAGCTGGAGCTGGAGCTGGAGCAGGAGCTGGAGGTGGTTGGTGGCTAAGAGAGTGGGGAGGGGTATGCCTGTTTGATTTAACTTTGGGTCTTTGGTGCAAATTCAAATTCTCTGTTTTATTTCAGCGCGCGCAAGGAAATGCAAAAATTTACACTTGGTTAGCTGATTGATGAATGCATAAATGAAGCGTACACATGCGTTTTAAGCGAGACGAGAGAGAGAGAGAGAGAGAGAGAGAGAGAGAGAGACAGAGAGAGAGACAGAGGGAGTGGGTGAAAGGGCGATAGAGGGGAAGAGACTGGGAGATACAGTGCGGGCTTGGATATTGGATTGGTGACTGCAAGTTGAGCAATTTGGCAAAATGTCGAAGCAGCCATCAGCAGGTAGCCGAGATCTCATATGTGAATGAAAATTTCCCAGCAGCCAGCAGTTGGGGCTACCTTCGTATTGATAAGGCCACAATCCATTGGGTTTCTTATTGTTATGCAGGAAATATGCAAATGTGATTTTTAACTTGGTTTCGTTTTGGGTTTGGGTTTGGGTTTGGGTTTGCCATTTGGGTTTTCTGTTATTTAACGCCCGCTTTCGCCGATTTAACAAATTAACGTTATTTATTTGACAATGATTTGGGGAGCGACTAATGCGTCGTATGAGTAATGCGAGAGCTTTGCCCTTTTTAGCAGCAGCGCTGAGGGCGGAGCGCTTAATTAGATGAAGAGGGGAAAAAGGGGGAGCGGAGACTGCGTGGGCGTCTTATGATTTGTAAACACAATTTGGTTAGCCAGCCATGAACATAAAGTCAAATTTATTGCGACTGAGATTTCCAGTTGAATATGCGCCAGAAAAATGGCCAACAATAATAACAGCAACAGCAACAGCAACAACAACATCTACATTGAATTGCTGCATAATCTGCACGGGTTATGTCCTGCCGGAGCAAACAACGAAATATGCCAAAAATGAGGCGAAATTACTTTTAATATGCGAGAAGGGCCACAAGGCCAACGGCTCGCCCCGTCGCTGACGCTCAGAGATAAATGCGATCTATGGCCGAGCGCTGGCAAGGAGTAGACATCTATGAGCAGGAGCGAGTCATGGCAACTTGGGTCACATGCGTGCCCTGTACTTGGTTAGGCAGCAGACGACAACATAATTTCGTAATTAATTTGCCAAAACACGAATGTAATTTAATAAAATTGCGCATACGCCGCGTAACGTGGCCAACTGCCTGACTGCCTGACTGCCTGACTGGCTGTCTACCCGTTCCATGGCACAGCGCACAGCATCTTCATTTCCTAAGAAAACATTTAAGTAATTTATGCAGGGCCCGAGACAATTTGCGGTGCTGCCGACGTTGCCACGGCTCACTACTTCTCCTCTTTCGTCCTTCGCTTTGTCGCCCTCACACCCTATCACTCGCCGTCCCCTCTCTGTCTGCATGAAGGCGACGATTATTTATGGTCTATTTTTAAGCATGCCACTAATTATGCTGGCATTTGAGCCAGCGTCCCTGACAACGCTTCCAATTACTTGACGGAAATAAATCAGAGGCGCCAAATGGCGTTGCCCACAAATCCATTGCCCAAATCAGTTCGTGAAACCTGACCACCAATCGTTGCTGCCATAATATCGATTTCCCTCAAGGCTTACCAACAAAAGGCAAAAAAAAAAAAAAAAAAGACGAACAACAAAAAAAGCAAACTATTTTTGAATAATGCCCTGCAAAGGAAATTATTATATTGAGCCCAATGGCCTCCAAGTGTGATTGAACTTTCCAACTGATTTGAATACAAATTATGTTCGATTAACTTAAAGTTCTATTTCTGCGTGTGCGTGGCTTAGGCAAACTTGTTTTTAAAGAGTATCCTGCTGGGTGATTAAATTTTATTAATTGCTATGAAGAAGTTCATTAAGAGATTGAGTGTCGTCATATGGCTTGAAAAAAGTTCACGGGAGCTATGAACTAAATATTCAAATGAACTATTCAATCTGTTCCCCAATTACGGTTCGATTTAGCGCAGTTGCTCATGAATTAGTTCACTATAAGCTTTGTTCAATAAGTTCACATAGGCGAAACATTTCATTGAGCTACAGATCCGAGTCTGAGTGAACAATTTGTTGCAGCTAGCAATGAACTAGCTCAGCATTTATGCTAGCTCGGCTCTTCCTGAGTTTGGCCTTCTTTCAATTGAGAAAACTATTAAAATAATCTACAGAACTTTATCTGTGTTTAGTGAACTAGTTCATTGTAGTCTTTACTCAGTAATTAGCACAGCAAAAAACATAGAGTACTGACTAGTTCTAGGAACTATTCAGGAACTAGTTCACAATAATCTTTGCTCAGTTAATGCTGAGCAAGCCTTTCAATTTAATAAATAATTTAAATAACAGAAAAGTTTTGCTTAGTTTTATTCAGCTGAATAGTTCATAGACTAGAGCTAGTAACTGAACTAGTAATTAAATGAACTACACATATATGAACATGCATAAAGCACTACCAAACAGCTCAATATACTTCGATTTCCAGCTCGAGCACATAATTGCATTTTAAGCTCAAACAAAGGCCCAACTTTTTGAATAGTCATCACGAAAACTTATCTGAATCGTATCCTATATACTATATGTTTTCAGTTAGATATATATATATATATATACATATATATATATTTGCATGCTTTCCTGCTTACTTCTCTTCTAAGCTGCTTTCATCACTTCAATCCATTCGCTCCTATCATCACACTGGAATTTTCGAAAAACAAACTTTACGCTAAATCCCAATAGCTGCCACGCCCTGTGGGCGTTAGGCTGTCCGCCGGCGGTTAAATCAATTGGCGCAATTTGATAATATTTCAGCTGGGAATTATTATGACTGAGTCGCAATCCCAACTGGGCACCCCTATTCTCCACTGGCCATCATCATCCCCGCTCAGCCCGCTTAGCCCCGTTCGCCCTGGCCCGCTGGCCGTTTTGTTGACATTTCCGTTGCCGCTTCCGCAAAAAGTTTGTTTTTCCTGGCTATCCTCCATCATTCCTCAATCTGCGCCAGCAGCAACAAATGCCGCCCCTTTGCCCTATTCGCATCTATGGCCACTTCGCGGCCCATATGGCGCTCGGCGCTCGGCGCTCGGCGCTTGGCGCTTGGCGCTTGGCGCTTCTCCTTGTGTCCTTGGCAGACACGTAAAAAGGATTTGGGGCAACGCATTTCGCATGCCTAAATGCCAAAAGACGTCGCATAAACATGCCCAGCCACGCCCCCCGCTTCCCCTAATAATGTCTTTGAATTACATTCCGGCTACACAGCTCTCTCTCTCTCTCTCTCTCTCTCTCTCTCTCTCTCTATATATATATATATATATATATATATATATATATATATATATATATAATAAAACCGCGCAGGACAGCAAAAAAATTATATTTTTTGTTGTTGTTTGCCGCTTTGCCGGTTTTCTCTGCGGTTTTCTTTTCTTTTTCGCTTCGGGTTGTGTGCGCATTTGGCGGTTTTTATGAAAAATTACCATGTTTTCTTCGCACTCATTCGCAGCGCCCTCGCCACCTCCCATTCCAGCGCGACTTCTGCAGCTGCCTCCTGCCTTAACTTGGCCTGGCATTTCTTCTGCTTTTTTCTTGTTTTTTTTTTTTTTTTTGCTTTTGCTGCCTGGCAATTTCGGCATTTGACTTTTTTACGTCAGGCACTTGAGACGAGCTGGGGGCGGGGCAGCAAGGCTGTGGGTGGAGAGGGCCGTAAGGGGGTGTCTGTGTAGGCTTGGCTGGCAGTCAAGCAGTGCGCCACACACTGCCTCTAATGATGCCACTTATGTCGTGACGAAATTATTTATATATATGTGGCAAGCTGTGTGTAGATATAGGACATATATATGAATACCCTGGAAGTTAGGAGACAGCAAAGAATGAAATTCAAATGAGACATATGTAAGTGTGTTTAGTTTACATGCCAAAAAGTATCTAAAAATGGTTTCAGATATATCCGAAATCTTGGATACTACGAAAGCAGGGCATCTCCAAGTCGAGCATGCCTTCGTGTTTTTTCTATGGGTTTGCTTTTGTTGGTCTAATTTTTTTGTGGACTGCCACGCCTGCTCGCTGCTCTCTTATATTTGGGCACATTTTCACATGTTTTTTTCCTCTCCTCTCTCTCTGTTTCTCTCCTTCTCTCTCTCTCTCTCGATTGCGTGCAGAAATTGGCAACTGCTAATTGGCAGCACATAATTTACGTGCTTATGCCAATTTTCATTTCCTCTTTTCCGTATTTTTTTGCAGCCAGCAGCCAGAACTCTAAACGAAACGCAGCTCGAAGCTCTGAGCTGCCATGTGTGATGCAGTAAATGCAATTACGTGTATGGAGACTGCAGGGCCACTCGATTGGCCAGCGGGCACTTACAGATTTGATTAACTGCTTCCGTGCGTCATCGAGTCAAGGGGCAGGCGGAGATAGCAGCGCAGACGGTGCTATTCGCCAGTTAGAGGTGCACGGGCCAAGCAGAGCCAAGGCAAAAGGTATGGCGTCGCGCCCTGGGCGGGTGTCAAACTGCAGCAACTACTCAATAAAACTCATTAGTGACGTTTTGTCCACAGCACGGGTGCGAGTACGGCTATGAGTCCTTATCCTGGCCACTGCTGCTGCTGCTGCTGCTGCTGCTGCTACTGCTACTGCTGCTGCTGCTGCTGCTGCTACTGCCACTGCTGCTGCTGCTGCTGCTGCTGCTGCTGCTGCTGCTGCTCTCTATGGCCTGGCTGGGTGGCAATTATCACCGGCATGGTCCCCATTGACTTTGGCAATTGATTGCAGCCGTTGTCGCCGCGGGTCGAGTGCTGCCAGCGACAGCATCAAAAGTGCCGATAAAAATTTATAGCAAACTGATTTGAAAGTCAATTATCCTGTGCCAAGACCAAACGGCAGCGGCAGTAGCTAGTGAGCCAAGAGCCAACAGCCAACTATTTGGCGCAGACAACTCTCACCGGCGTATAAATGGGTTTTCCATGCAAACCAGGCCAGGCCAGGCCAGGGCAACTCCTACCTTTTTTATGTTTTAGGTATTTACGTTTAGTTTTTGCCCGAGTCTGAAGTAACACGAGTTGCTGCCACGCAAAAACTGTAGCCGGCTGCCTACAGCATGCCGGCAGGACTCCTCCTCCGCTTCCTCTTCAGCAGTTAATGAAGACAGTTCTTCATTTGGCGATCGTTGGCTGCAGTCATTAAAGGTGAATGCCGCTCACCTGACTTCTCTGCTATTTAGTGCGTCTCACCTACTCCCCGGCAGTCTTAATGCTTATGTAGTTGTATTTTTTTTCTGGTGTCTGGCCATGTCGATGCTGTTATCTAGCAGCATCTCTAATGCCCCTGCATTTGTGTGCAGTTAATGAGTTTAATGGCGAACATCAAATTTGAATTGCTAATGCAGCGCAGCTCATGAAAACGAAAATGGAAATACGATTGGCAAAAGCAATAGACATACGAGCCAGCTGAACATTGGCTGCCAGACTTCTACTACTCCTACTGCTGCACATGCTGCTACTACTAATTCGAGTACTTATGACTTTTGTCATCTTGTTGTTGTTGTTGTTGTTTTTTGCGCCCATTTCAAGAGGAAATTAACAGCACATGAAAATGCTGCACACTAATTGCTGTTGAAGTGCAGCAGTGTGGGAGGGGCACGTATTTAAGAGTTCTGGTCTGGATTGTGTCTATCAGAGTGTTAATGTTAACAGGAAACAATGAAATGGAAATTTAATGCACATCAAGCAATAAATGCAGTTTTATTAAGTCGAAAAGTGTAGCTCGATGTTGGCCTGAGTATTTCACATTTCCATGAAAAACTGATTCTAATCTTCTTCTTCTCTTAAGCATTAAGCATCACTGAGCAGATTGAGCAAATAATAACGAATTTATTATTTTTGCAACTTAATTTTTTATTTTGTGATTTTATTATTTATTTATTTATTTATTTATTTGTTGCATTTGAAGAGTAAATTCAGAAAAAAAAAATTGAATAAAATAATTAGCAATGATAATAATAATATATATTAATTTAAAGTTCTCATGCTAATTAAATTAAATAATAATATATATTTATTATTATTTTTAAACATAAAACACACTCAACATAAACGCAAAGCATAAAGTTTGCTCCTGTATTTTGGAGACTTGTCTCTCTTCACACAATTTAACATTTGCCTCGCGTTCTTCAGGAGATATCTTTGACATATTTGAGCAGCTTTTATTTCCAACTGACTCCTGCAGGCTTCACTTAATTATTAGGGTACTACCCTTCTCTCTCACTTGCAGCCATTATGAGACGCGGGACAGAGAGCTTTGTCTGGCTCATAGAAATGAAAGAATGCCACAGAATTCTACAGAAAAAAGCGGTGAAATACATAAAGAGTTTGTTTCATTCTTCGTTTTACATAGAAATTTTAGCATTTCCGAATATTGTTTGTAAGAGGCTTTATTTTAATTGTACTTCAATTATTTAATTTGCTCTGCTATCTGCTTCGCTTCATTATTTGGAATTCTGGTCATGATTACATTCTAGCGGAGTACCGATAGTTCACTGTGGTGTTTGTCCTCTCCAAATCGTATTGGCTTATTATATTATATTCTTATAATGATAATTGATAATTTACATAGAAAGCAAACAAAAATGCCAAGCGTGGGGACGTTGATTTGATTTTATCATAAGGCAATTAAAGTACTCTAATAAAGTGGCAAAAATAGAAATTACTTAGCTATAAATAGCAGCCTAAGAGCATTTGTGTTTTTAGCTATAATCCAAAGGTCAATGATTGTAGACGAAAATTCGATTCGAATTAAGGCTAACCAGCGACTTAAAGAAAGAAAAAAGTTTTCAAAAATAAATATATAATATATATATGTTAAAATTGTGACCATAATATATGTTTATATAATTATTGATGTATGCTTGTCTGTAAAGTTCTACATCTCACAAATTCTGTTCGTGACACGAGCAGAGAGCTGAAACGCGAGGCAGGAGGCTTAGTCGGCTTATGAACAGAGAAGATAAAGTCAATCAGAGTCCGAGAATCGAGCATTTATCTGTATTATATTTAACAATACTTTATAGGGTTTATGTAGTATTAATTCCTGTTGTTCTTGGCATTTCAGACTCTATTTTTCATTTATGGAACAGACTCATGCATATATATATACGTACCCATATAAATATATATTTACACATCAATTTCAGTAAATTATCAGGCAGTAGATAAAAGCCCCAACTAGCCTTGCAGCAGTTCAACCGGTTATTTACATACTTTAACTGTCTGTCATTAGCTGAAAATTTTGTTGACCCAATACCAAAAACATGGCAATTGCATTTAACCTTGATGAGATTTGATTTTTATCTAAAGCGCGAACAGCCCATTTGGCAATGCCAGAGCCTGACCTGGCCCGGCCCAACCTGCCCTATGGCTATTGCTTTGACCACACACACACACACATACACACACACATATGTTTTGCTGGTGTGGCTAATGGCGGACATTGTCCAAGCATTGTAGGTAATTTTTGTTGTTGTTTATTTTTTTTACTCTCTTGCGATACGCATCTTACAATTGTTGTCAACTGTGGGGAATGGTCGGGATGGGATGGCCGAGCTCCAGGACAAAGTAATTTAAATTAAATTTGAAGTAATGTTATTGTTGGCATTACTCTTAATGTTATTGTTATTGTTATCTTTACTTTTTTATTATTTCGCTCCTTTTTTTTTTTTTTTTGTGTATCTGTTTTGTGCGAAAACAAGTGAAAGAAGAAGAGCGACCTCGACAAGTTTGGTTTATTGTTTTTCCATTTGCTGTCATTGGCCAGCCTGAGAATCTTAAGGTTCTTGTCTGCCTGGGGCTACCATCTCCCTCTCTCTCTCTCTCTCTCTGTCCTTCTTTCACCCATTTGCTCTGTCTCCCTCTTTCTCTCGCCATCATTACTTGTAATTTATGCGCCTGATTTATGATCTGTTGCATAGTTTTAGGCGCATTCATCAAGCGAATGAAGCGTATTTTAAACGTTCGCCGCGAATGTTTTCATTGTTGTTGCAGTCTTTGGGGCATCATAAAATTAAATTAAACACACAAATTATTTTCATTTTAATTTTCATTAAATTTTTATGGTCTACACGCATTGTAGTTGTTGTTGCTGCTGCTGTTGTTGTTGTTGTTGTTGTTGTTGTTGTTGTTGCTGGCGTCGTTGTTGTCTCTGTGGGCTTGCCTTGTTGTTGTTGCCTCTCGGTCTCTCGCTCTGCCTCTCCCTCTCCCTCTCCCCCCCCCCCTCGCTTGTGTCGCCGCAATTACGACATACAAATAAAAAGCAACAACAGCAATAATAATGTCACAGGTAAAATGGCTGGCAAAATTTATGGGTCCATTGCTTGCGACTTGGCAAAAAGTAAAAAAAAAATAAGCACTGCAGAAAAACAGAGAAAAAAAATGGTGAAACCTGCGCAAATATTTAACGATTTGTGTAATTTTCTTGTTGCTACAAATAGCTGGACATATGTTTTAAATACCGGCAACAGCAACAGCAACAGCAACAGCAACATCAACACCAATAGCAACAGCACACATAACAATTACAATTTTATGGGCTTAAACGAGTTAATCCAATGGCCCGCACTGCCAGCAGCCAGCCGAGCAAATGATATGCTGGCCAAATCTCGAGCTGCATTCCGAATGTTTTATATTTATATGCAATTGTTTCTGCTTAATTAAGCCCACTATCAAGCGACTGGGTTATGTTCATGTCCGTGTCCGTGTCCGTGTCCCTGTCCGTGTTCATTTCCATTGCCGAGTGAACATGTGTTGGCCATAATCGGCTCACACACACATAGCACGCACACGCACACGCACACAGTTGTAGGCATTGGATTGGTTCCGTGTGCCATGTTAAGTATTATTGCATTTTGTTTATGTTGCTGTTGCTGCTGCTGCTGTTGCTGCCACTTGTCATTGTGGTGCTTGTTGTTGCTGCACTTAACTGGCCGGGCTAATTGAGCGCCCAGCAGCGAGTGGCAATAACCTGTGCCACAATCCAGCCCGGCTAGCTGCTGTAGTATTTGCAATATCATTTGCCAAAAGACAATTAAGTCTTAATTATAATATATACATTATAATATATACATTATTATTATAATATATACATTCTCTGCCAAGAAAAGGGAGAGAGAGAGCGAGAGAGAGAAAGAGAGAGAGAGAGAGCGGAAGAATCTTTGTCTAGCATATATCTACATCTTTTGGCATTCCAAAAGCAATGCCAAATTGCAAATGCCTTTTCATATGGACTGCTGGCAACAAAAACTAACACACACACATAAACACATACTATACATACGTGTATATGTGCATCTGTTTGTGTACGGCATTAGGGGTAGGATTGCATTGCCAGTGCATGCGCTTGTGCTTGTGGCAGCCATGAAGTGGCAGAAAATTTGCACTGGCACTTAAGTTATACAACATTCAAAGATGTTCTTTGTCCGCGACAGACAACGGCCATAAATTTTGCGACCTACTGCCAACTGCTATATAGAAATGCCATAGGCTTTGTAGCGGGTGGTGCGGCTGGTGGTGCGAGTGGGGGTGCTTAGATGTGGCTGAGTGCGCTGCTTCAGTTTGCTTGGCGGACGGCAACGTCTTCAGCAATATTTTTGGCACATGCTCAACTAATAATTTGCCGTGTGCCAGCTAGCTGTGTAGTGGGAGCACACAGAGAGGACAAAAACAGAAGTGGGAGCAGCAGCAGCAGCAGCAGCAGCAGCAGCAGCAGCAGCAGCAGCAGCAGCAGCAGCAGCAGCAGCAGCAGGAGCAGCAGGAGCAGCAGTGGGAGCAGTGGAAGCTGCTGCAGTAGCTGTGGAGCAATTCAACTATAACAAGCGCATTTTTATGCCCTCTTTGGGCATGTGAACTGGGTGAAATGAGCATATTAACTTGCTATAAATCTGAGATTTTTACAGGCAGCCAGAGAGATGGAGTGAGGGAGGGGCGGGGAGCACAGGAAAGCAAGAGAATGGACTGCCAACTCAGGAATTACAAAGTGAATATTAAGCATGCCATTGAGATGAAGATTAAACAATTACATAATATCAGGTCAGGTCATTGATATGTACAAAGAATTCTTCGAGCGAGAGCAATTTATTTGAATGGGGCTATAAACTCGAAGGTAGAGAGATCTAAGGTTTATCTCATGTGGCATGCAAAACTTTGCCGGGAAACTGAATTGTTTATTTATTTGATGATGGGAAGCTCTTTTAAGCGAAAGGAGCTATGTAGGCTGCTATATACCTATGATTACCCAAGCTTGTTGGCATATACAGGATATGTAGAGAGCCCTCTCCACATTCGAGCGAGCCATCTGGCAAGGTTGCCCATATTCGACGCAAACATGTTTTTTTTTTTTAATCAATGAAAAATACAATTTTGTTGATGTTGTCGATAATAATCATATTATTTGGTTCAGGTAGACTTGTTGGCATCACTCTTTGCATATGAGATCTCTCAAATGGCCACCTTGAGCCTCTACGGCGTATAGTGTCCGTCTCTGTCAAAAGGTATAGGGTTGCCGGGTGGGTCACTTGAATATGGAGAACCCTGTATTTATGCTGCGTGCACAGTGATCCTTCGATTTTTTATCAACAGAACTTACTTTAGGCATAAAGACCAGCTGAGTCGTTATCCAGGCAACTTTTGATCCTTGCCCCTTGATTGTTATAGGGGAGCTTTTCTCATCGTTCCTTGATGATCATTTCAGCTGGCAGTTCTCGTCTGCTGACTGAGGCGTCAAATTTGTGCTTCCAACTCCCCGCATCGCATGGCATGCAGCTCAGCTTAATAAATAAATATAAAAATAAATTTAAGACAAAGTAAAGTCAAATCAGAGCACCCTGCTCCACTTATCAGTATTTTGTGCTTGAGGGTATTTTAGTGCATTTTATAAACTCATCTCAGCCCAATTACTGTAAGCCAGAGCAGAGGATATCTTCGCCTCTGGTACATGGGCCAAGAGTTATGGTTAATTTTTGCAGTTTTTTTGTTTTGTTTTGTACGTCTAGCTCTGTGCTCGGTATTTGGCGCTACATGTGGCCTCTGCGTGGCATTGCGAGCTAGCAAAACAACAATTGCATATTGGTTAGCGGCGACAGCTGCTGCCTTCAATGGGCATTTGGCTGACAGGCCGCAAAACATTTCACTTGCAAATGTAAAACGGCGTAGCTGGCAACAATGCCAGCCGCCCTCTGTTGCAAGTGTTGCTGTTGTTCAGTGGCGAATCAAATTCAATGAAAACGCTGGCAAAAAAGGGCAAGTGGCAGAGGCAACCAAGGCGCAGCCAGAGCAACAACAGTAACAACAGCAACAACAGCACAAGAAAAGAAGAAAAAATGAAGCAAAAACAACGCGAACGCAATGGCCGTCAAGATTTATGGCCAGTTTTGCACGTTCCTCATGTGTGAAAATCATTCGGCGGCTGAGCAAGCAGCAGCAGCAGCAGCAGCAGCAGCAGCAGTCAGCGGGAGGAGGTGTGTTAGCGTAGCTGAGGCAGAGAATTGGGCCAGCTGCCTTAGGCAGCAGCAGCAGCAGCAGCAGTAGAGAGCGTCGAGTTTATTTGAAAATAATACTGCATTATTTATGGCTGAGGCGGTACGGCTCGACTCCAGGGCCAACAAAAGGAATCTCTGTGTGTGTGTGTGTGTGTGAAGAAGCTGCGAAATGGCCAGACAAAGATGCAGGCAAAATCCTGCTGGTGTTGCTGGTCCTGTGCCCGCTGCCACATTGTGGTAGCCAGGCTGGCAACGGTGGCTGGATATTCAATTTTTGTTTCGTGCATTTTCACATTTTCACAGTTTTGCGGTGCGGCAGCCGCACGAAAACAATCAACTGCAACAAACTGAGCCCGACACGGCGCGAGACAGACCAGAGTGCGCCATCGAGGCCCTCCATGAGACGTTGGATGCAATAAATGCAGGCCAGGCCAGAGCAGGCCAGAGCAGGCCAGAGCAGGCCGAGGCTCCGCATCGCATTGCATCGCAGCGTAGCGAAGGCAATGTTTGCTCTGCCAATGCATTGCGCCACGCCTACGCCCACCCCGTACGCCCACCATTGTTGCATGCAAATGCGGCATGTGGCGCACTTGACGCCAACAACATTGTGGCAACAAGTCAACAAGACCAGTGAAGCTTTATATGAATCGGCATTGCCCAGTTCGATGCACTGAAAGAAAACGCTTGACTGTTGGCCGACTGAAAGTTCACTTTTTAAAAATCCTAGCCATGTCCTTTTGACTATCTTTGACCTTCCTTTTTGTCACAAATTATCCCTAATAACTGTAATTATTCTTATTATTCTACGAGCTTTTTTCTTTCCTTTTCTCAACTAATTCATATTGTCCATATAAAAATACGAGAGGATTATATATTATAGATCTCTTTTTTATATAGATCTCTTTATTATATATTTATTATAGATATCTTTTACATCATTCGTTCTCCATAGTGAGCAAATCGAGAAAATGATTCACTTCGGCTTCGGCTTTTCGCTGAGTGCATGAAATTTGCATTGCAATTGAATGCGAAGTCATCTAATGAGCAAAGAGTGGGCCGAGCAAATTGTACAGTTAAATCGAAGCACAAAGCGGAGGCACATGCGGCGTATGAGTAACAACAGGAGCAGCCAAAGGCCAACAGCTGACGCTTCTGGCCTCCTGCTCAGTGCTACGCGTCGGGCTTATTAATGCGTGCCAGCAAAGCAACAACAGCAACAACAGCCAGATAAAGGACACAAGCAGCTGGCACTGACTATGGCTTGGTAAACGGAAGTCGGAACCAGTAGCAGGAGTTATATTCGTAGCCAATGCGATTTCATTTCCGCCTATTGTTTAATTCTCATGCGTATATATATATGTGTGCGTGTGTGTGTGGATGAGTGTATGTGAGTGGCTGGGGCTTAGTAGAACAGCAGGTGTTTATGTTTGTGCTTTTAATTAAAAGCAATTTACAATTTTCTTTCATTTGCCTCATGCCACAGAAATCACAGCAACAACAAATAGAGCTCCAGCAACAGACAGTGAGACAGAGGGAGAGAGAGAGCGAGCCAGTTAGACTGTTAGAGCAAGTGAGAAGATCTAGTCTCTACACACATTTGCCAAGGAGCTGCCCGAGGCCAGCTGTCGTGGTCTATCGTTTTGTCTGCCTGGGTGCGTATCTGATGAATGCGCTGCAATTAGTGGGCCTCAGATTGCACATTTAGCATGCGAAATTGCTAGACTGTGTGTATGTGCGTGTGTGTGTGGGTGTATGTGGGTGTCTGTGTGTGTGTGTGTGTGTGTGTGTGGGTGTATGTGGGTGTCTGTGTGTGTGTGTGTGTGTGTGTTTGTGCTTGGGGAACTGTTACTGCCTGTAACTATTTCCAAGATATTGGCAAATGCGGTGGGCAGATGAGCTACCATTTGCTCTAATGACCAACGATAAAAAGACGGTGCTAGTAAGTGTCGGACTCCGGTTGGCTGCCTGGCTGCTTGGCTGCTCTATCAACATCGTAGGCCGAGCAACGCGGTAATGTGAACTCAATAAATGGCATCGATAATGCGCAGTGAGCCATCCAAACAGCAGACTCTCGGTATAGCAATTAAATGCACTTTAATAATTAACTGCGTATAACTGCTGCAAATGCTTATGAATCAATAATTGAAGTATTTCGCTGATCTATAATTGCAGGGGCTTATGCATGTGGGCTATAATTATTTTAATTATTAATTGGTAGTCGAGTAGTGGAAGGTATCAATTGTTATACTGTTAGCAGGAGGTAGTAATAGTACTAGATAGTAACAGAAATAGTAGAGGTTGAGGTAAAGTTTAGTTCTAATTGTAGTGGGAAGTGATAATAAGAATTGAATAGGAGTGAAAATAGTGGAATGTAGTATAAGTAGGTGAAAGTAGTCAGGTAAAGAGACTAAAAAGTGCTAAAAGTAGTAAAAAGTAGTAATATTAGTATAAAGTCCAAATCGTCTTTAAAATCAGTATTATTAATAAAATATAGTAATAGTAGTAGAAAGTTGGAAAAATACTAAAAGTATGAATAGCATTAAATGTGCAAAATGTACTAATTCGTAAAATTATTAAAACGTAGTTATAGTAGTAGCTGAACCTACTTTAGCTTACTTAGTAAGGTAGTAGTAAAAATCCTAAAAGTATTAATAGTTATAACAGTAATTAAATGTTGTTGTTTTAATAATACTATAAAGTGTTAATAGTAGTAGATAGTAAAATTAGTACACAAAGGTAGTAATTACCTGAATTCTTGAATATATATCCGTAATTATTAAAAAAAGAGGAGCGTAGCAATAGTAGTAGAAAATTAAAATTGTAGTAGAATGTAGTAAAGGTATAAAAAAAATAATATAATTATTTTTAGATACAAAATTATCAAAAAGTAGTACTAATAGATACTACTGCTAGTAGATACAGTTATCGAAAGTAATAATAGTAGTGGGCGTATTAATAATAGTTGCAAATAATAAATTGTATTCATAATGGCTTAAAATATTAAAAGTATTATTTACAGTTGAAAGTACTAACTGCTGTCAATAGTAGGTAAAAATACGAAGAGTATTATAAATCTCTAATAATATTTGAATGTAGTAACATTATCAAAAAGTAGTAAGTGCTGTGAGTAGCCGTAGTAAATGTTCTGTTGGCTTTGCTGCTCTTTAGGGATTCTTTTTAAATTAATCATTGAATTTTTCTTTTCAGTGTTTGGACCGTTATAGCTCAAAAGCTTCATAGGGTTGGTAAATCAAAGTAACTTTTTGGTATATTCAGAATTTTTACTTTGGCTCACAGGCTCTCTAGTTAGATCTCCAGACATAGCTTTGTTTATATCTGCTCCAAGAATTCTTATTCATAGTTTATATCTGCTTCAAGCATTTCTATTCACCTATTACTTACTTATTTTCCTTTACTTTTTCAACTTTTGAAAATTTAACTGGCGCCCAAGTATTATAATATTTAGTTATTTTAATTAATTATTTCCTTGCCTTTAAGCATGCCAAGCTTCTAAAAATACTTTCCAAAAATATTTGGTTACATATTCTTATATAATAGATTGTTTTTCTTTTGAACAAAATATTTTTCCATTTATATTAATCAATAAAGCATGCAGATTTGCCAAATTTGAAGGTTTCCGCTTATGCTTTGCATGCATAACTCGCTTCGTGCTTCGTGTGCCACAAAATTGGCTCTCATAAATCAAAAAATATTGCTCGGCTTGCATATCAAAATGGTTGCTTTAAAGTAAAATTGCTTCAAGATATATAAAATGTATAAAAACAATCAAAGGAAATCAATGGCTGTCTGCAGTGTTTGGTATTTATGCGGCAATGTAAGCTCGGTTTTTGCTTGAGTAAAAACTTTGGAAGCCATGGAACTTTTACGCAATTAATGGAAATGAAAGTGATGAAAAAAAAAAAATAAAGAAAAAATACATTTTTCTATCTTCTCTTTGCTTTTTTTTTTTTTTTTTTTTGTTTTGTTTTATTGAGGAAATACAAATTTCACAGTCGCTCGTTCCCCATTCTGAAATGAAAACAGAATGGAATATGGGCACTGGAGCCCTATTATAAATGAGCACGTATGCAATTATTGGCTGTCAATAGGGTTTCGGTTCAGTTTACAGTTTTCAGCCATGATTAAATGTTGAAATTTTTCACACTTTCTGCTGCAGCAGCAGCAGCAGCAGCAGCAGCAACAGCAGCAGGAGTAGTGCCATCAAGTTATTCTATCTGCTCTGCACTAAGGTCTATGCAATTTTTTCCATTTGGCATATGGCAGGAGGACGGCAGCAGAGCCGTGTGATATGACTCTGTGCTGTGCTGTGTTTGCTGTGCTTTGTTTTACGCTCCACATCTATGGGTATTCAGATCCCAATACCTTGGCAAATCTCTAGCTGTGATTTTATGTGCTGTTTTCGGTTTTCGTATCCGCAAATTTATTTGCCTGCAGTGCGGAGCGTAGCAAAAACTTTTTCTATGTGGCCATTGAGACTAGAGGTGTGTGTGTGTGTGTGTGTGTGTTTGCCAATCTGCCAGACTCGAGTCGAGTCGAGTCGACCCCACACCCTGACCTCGCCAGCTGTCCTTGTGCCACCCTTTACTGCTCGTTTGGCGCGTTCGTTTGCCTTTGCCACACACACACAAACACACACACACATAGAGAGAGTGGGGCACGCACACACACTCGCAGCATTTATGCGACGTGCAACAAATTTTAATGCGTTTCTCGCCAAAATGTTAAAAAATGTGCGGCACAAGTTGGAATGCCAGCAGCAACAACAACCCAACTCACTGTCATTTGCAGTGCTGTTCAAGTGTGTGTGTGTGCGTGTGTATGTGCTAGTATATATATTTGTTTGCATGTGTGTGTGTGCTTGGGTTTTGGCCCTAACTTGTGCGCTGCTTATGATGCCCTGGCATTGGCAACTGTTGCCCGAAACTCGCAGCCAACAAAAGCGTCACGTAGTTGCTAAATCGCACATTTTACGTGTGTGCGAGTGTATGTCTGCGTGTGTGTGTGTGTGTGTGTGTGTGTGTAAGAGTAACTGTGTATGTGCGTGTGCAAAAGTATTACTCACAGCCTGCCAGCCGATTCGATTTGCTGCCTCAAATCGTAATCGCAAAAATGTTGATAAGACATGTCAACAGCGTTGCACATTAGCACCCAATTGCCAATTGGCTGCTGCTGCTGCTGGCTGTTGCTGCTGCTGCGCTGCTGCTGCTACTGGCTGCTGCTTCTTCAACTTCTTTCCACGCTGTTGGTCAGCAATTGAGCTTTGTGGGGGCGCCCAGTGGCTCTTGATTGCAGTTTCGACTCGTTGCGCAAGACGCGCACACAGTTAGTTTATGTAATATGAATAAGCTGCCGCTGCAAACATGCATAAAACAAATACAAACAATGCGACGCAGCAGCCGACTTGCACACACACACATACACAGTCATGGCAGCATTTACCAACACACACACACACACATGTGTATAGAGAGAGTGAGCAGTGGCAGCTACCCGACTGCAATTGCATAACAAACAGTTGGCTGTTGTAACGACAAATATGCGACGCATGCAAATGACTGACTTACGGCCGAAAAGAGACAGCAACTGCTGCTAGAGCAAGATGCAAGATGCTGCTGTCTGCATCAAAAGCAGCTCTGCACAGTGGGCTTAATTTTTGTCTTTTAATAAATAGTTAAGCTGCTTCTAATTGGAATTTGGGAGAGAATAATAAGCTCACTATACAAAGATCCTATTAGAATAGTATTATCGAATTATATATATATATATATATACATATATATGTATATATCGAATTATATATGGAAATTTACTAAAGGAAAGAAATGGAAAGTTTCTCAAATTCTTAAAAATAAGCTTAACAAAATTATTTACATAAAATAATATCATGACTGTTATTATATTGTTTTGTAGTTACTAAAAAAATTGATAAAAAATTAATTAATATTAAAAATTATTTTGTTTACACTTATTTAAGTAAATAATTCCATTTAAAATATAAGACAAAATAATATATGTCATATACCCAAGGGATTAAAGGCAGCTTCTCAGTTCTTAAAGGAAATTACGTTTAAAAGTTCTTTCCAACTGACTTTTCTCTTTTTAATTCATACCAATCATTCGGCTCTAGCATTCTTCATTCCAGCAACAACGTTTTAAATTGAATAATAAATAATAAATAATGTTGCTTGAACCACTGTGCCGCTTGGGCTGCAGCTTTCAGTCAGAAGCGCGGCCAAACGACGTCGCCACATTCCGATAAAATGCAAATCCGGGATTACTTTGTCGTTTTGCTTCGAGAGCTGCCCCCAGTTGCAGCACCAGTTGCCACACAGCTCCTCCCTCCGCACGCCCTCTCCCTTTTCCTTTATCTCTCTTTCTCTCTCTATCAGGGCTGCCCCTTGGAGTCCTCAGCTCATGCATGGCAGCGCATTCGTATGCAATTCGTTTTGCCACAATTGATCCTTTTCATGTCGCTAGGATATAAGTACATATGCGAAATTGCATATCTTTGTCGCTGCTGCTGCTGCTGCTGCTGCTGCTGCTGCTGCTCGTTGCTGCTCGTTGCTGCCTCCTTGTTGCTCCTTTGGTTGGCTAGGGCGCCCCTGCTCCCGGGGGCGTGCCTGATGTGGAGGGGACTGGCAGCTGAGCCGAATCGCGTGCATTGTGGAGCAAAGCAGCGACAGCGAGGACAACGCAGTTGCTTTTTCTTCCTCTTCTTCTGCCTCTTCTTGTTTGTAGTTTTTGTTGGGAGCTTCGTTTGCATTGTTTGGCCCAAATATTAAAATGCTTGACTTACAAATTTAATGGTGCAATAATGGCGCACACGCCGCATATCCGCTGCCGTGGCTGCTGCCACTGCCACGCCCCTTGCCGCCCAAAAGCGCCCCCGAGGACACGTATGTATGACATGCAAAACATGAACACGAAACGTTCGAGACGTCGCTCAGTTGATTTGAGAATTTAATAAAGTACTTGGCAGCCAGGCACTCGACCTTCAATCTCTCGAACTGGAAGTTTATATATCACTCGCTCTCTCTCTCTATTTCTGTCTCTCTCTCTTCGTAAATTCTCATTTGAGGCATTTGCTTTATGGCTCAATAATTTAACATATTTTTCATAAAGGCGCTCAACGACGCACGACTCATTTATAAATCGAATGTCCTGCTGTGTGTGTGTGTGTGTATGTGTGTGCTCGCCACGCAGACTTAACCGGCTGGCCTCTGTCGTAGCCAACGCCTTCGTTGAGCCAGCCACTGCCCTTGGCCATAAATTTACCAAATGCTTAGGCGCCCTTACACTTTCTCTGAGTGTGTGTGCGAGCGTGTGTGTGTGTGTTGGTGTGTCGCCTGGCAAAAAGCGAGGCGATTATTGTCATTAGTCTGCCATTATGTGCCGGCCATCAACTTCAGATGCTGTCAATGAGAACGACAACGACAACGACAACGATGTGGATTGTGGACTGCCGTGGAGCACAGTGCTGGATGAATAGAGCGCACCCAGATTGTATAGACATTGATTGTGCTCGAGAGTTCGGTCCAAATTATTGTTAGATTTTCGGCCACCCCACACACACGCACGCACACACACACATACAGATACAGATACATCTATATGCCCCCATACAATGCACTAAGAGCATCAACATCATTGCCGTCAATGGCAAGTGGCTGGAGCGCAGTTGAAAGCCACAGATGGTGCCTGTAAGTGAGCTGCATCATCTGCAATCGGGCCACAGTAATTGTAAGTGGGCTTAAATCAGCCTACAACACGCCCCACAAAAGCGACAAATTCCCGAATGGTTGCAATGCCTGCTTACGGCTGAGATCGGACGGTACTCTATAGCCGGCTCTAACTAGGAGCTGAGCTCGTTATGCGGGCATGATGATATGTGAACTCCTGCTGCTGCTGCTGCTGCTACTGCTGCTTGGAATTCTCCACTTTCTGAGCCTTAAAACAAGCAGCAAAATTAGAGTAGATTTAATTAGACGTTTTTGCCACCTCAGTGCTTTGAATGACACCTTTCATAACTGAGAATATGTATGTGTAGATGCTTAAAGTGCACCTAATGAAGAGAGCTAATCTATAAGTATTTGATAAAAACAGTATAAATATTTCATGAAAACTAAAAACAGGAAAACAATCTATAAATCCTTAATAAATATTTATACATATATTGGTTTCTCCACATTTGTGCGCATTTCATGAATAATTAGTTAATAATTTATAAAATAAACACTTTTAAATTATAATACTTAATCTAAATAGAAACTAATAAAATATATTTTTGTTAATATATATTTAAAATAAAACATGAATCTTGCGAACAATAAAAAAATAAAAATAAAAGAAAAGGCTCGGAATAGATTAGGGAATGAAAGTCTTTTATGATGTAATAATAAAAATATATTCTCAAGGTGATATAGATTGATAGATTTGAAGGCAGAACTTGTTCTAGTAGGTCTTGAGGCTGGACCTACACTTAATTCTTATTCAAAGCTTAGCAGATCGTTTGGCTCTAATACCTTCAGAGATTTCTTTAAGCAAGTATTCTTCGATCATGCGTAATCGTTGTATTAGAGTATGAATGCTCGAGTAACAATGTCAAATTATTATATTAGAAATGTAATCAGAGCATACAAAAAAAAAAAAAAAAAAAAAACTTCTCAAGGTCGAGAGAAGGATACGACGTCCACAGCAAGGACTCGACGTAAAGCAAAATAAATTTTCATATAGGATAAATAATTTAAGAATATTTTTCATTTTTACTCATGACAGATAGAGCAGTGCAGAGTAGTGGAAAAACTTAGAGTCGATGTTGAAGAGCAGCTAAAATTTGACAATATAGGCATTTATTTATCTCATTATGAACTGAAACACAGCTATATCTCGTTAATTAATTTGTGCCTTCATATTATTTATTACATTATGCAAGGCGCTTATTAACTAAAATTTAGCTACACCTATGATGTTACTTTCATTGGGTTCTTATTTATTTATTACATTAAACAAGGGCTATATTTATCAAATTATGAACTGCAACTCAAATACACCTTTTCTCTTATTTTATTAATTTGTTTTTGCCGCCCATATTATTTATTGCATTAAACAAAGAAATTTGCTCCTCTCGAAGGCATCGAAACAGCTGGAACTCAGATTTTGTCCGATGCCGATTTGTTGGCTAATTGAAATCGTATATTTTCGTTAATATTTCTGTTAATAATGGATCGATTATTTATACATTTCGGCTCGATTTATGATTAAACAAATGCCCATTGACAAGCAACTATTGTTGGGCCGGTCGTAATGAGAAACTTGATTAATGTGTGAAACACGCAAAGGCATCCATGTGTGTGTGTGTGTGTGTGTGAAGTTAGCCGGCACTAAATCCTGGTTAAGTGCTATGCTAACTGACATCGCTTAATGCCAGCCAGCTGCAAATAATTGCGCTTTAATTCGGCTCATTGCCATTTTTACAATCAATTATGCGTGGCAGGAGGCAGCGAGTCTTAGACGATGTCGGGGCTTGGCAAACGTTTATATGAATTAGCATATGTCAATATTTGTTAAATTGAATTAACGCCAACGCACGACTGTATTTGTGTGCGTGTGTGCATGTGCCTGTGTCTGTGTGCGTGTGTGTGTGTGTGTGTGTATCTATTTGTTTGTAACTGAAACGACATATAGAGTAGCTGCTGCTGCTGTTTGGGTTGGGCTCTCGTTGCCAACTCCACCCCATTTGTTATCATTAATTAAACGACAAGGCATTGAAATTTATTACACGCGTAGTTGACTACGAGGCCACGCCTACCTACCCATGTGTGCGTGTGTGTGTGTGGCAAAATGCCTGGCAGAAGAAGTTGTGCCAGAAAACTTTGAGACATAAATTGAGGCAATTGTTAAAACTAAAACCCACAACGAATGAAAATTTGCGTCCTTCTGCCACTTGGCACGAGTTGAGTTTCCAGAATTTGTTGTGGAAAACTATGAAAGTGCGTGCATGTGTGCGGCTCTCTGTACATGTGTGTGCGTGTGTGTGTGTATGCTGGTGTACGTACTCATGCGTGATTCCCACAATCAAAAACTTAACTGTCTTACCATAATTGCGTGCACTTGTCTGTGAGTATGTTGGTGTATTTAATGAAATTTTATTCGAGCATTTCAACTATGCGCTGCCCCAGCTCCTGCCCCAGCTCCTGCCCCAGCTCCTTGCCTTGCCCCTCGGCACCCACGCTTTGATGCCTCTGGCCTTTGCCTATGTTGACTACTTGTGCTATGGCTACAATCCCAGCCAGCCGCTGCTTTCATTTGCTGCGGTTACGCCCAGCCACCCGCAACGTTGCTTTTCAGGAGCAACTTTTGTGTACAAGCAACACACACACTCACACACGCACATCGGAACACCCACATTTCCATACGTTGTTTCTGGTGTCGACCGGCGTGAGTGTGCTGTGCCTCTTCTACTCAGGTCTAGGTGTGCGAGTGTTTGAATAAGTGTGCGTGAGTATGTGTGTGTGTGGGTCGAGTAGTGTGTGTGTGTGTGTGCATAGGTTAGGGTTACGTTTATGGGAGCGCGTTCGGGCGCAACTTTTGCAGCTCAATTAATAAAGCAAGTCGAGAGGAAGCTGCTAATTGTGTGTGCCAGGGCCAAGTTTCAGAAAAACTTGCCAGCCAAAATCTCGGCACTGTCAACAGGCGACAACTCTACAGATTTGCCATTGTTCGTTGTTGTTGTTGTTGCTGTTGTTGTTACTGTTGTTGTTGTTGTTGTTTGGGGGAGGCGTGACTAGTAGCCCAGAAAGCTAGAGAGCATGGGTCACAGCTGTTTATTTAGCGTCGTCTATTACATGGGTCACGTTGTCTCCATTTGGTGGATTTCGGCACAGTTTATCGCGTTTACTGTCAAATAATGAAATTGTCTGCTGATTTATTTGTTGACAGCGCAGATGTTGCGTTTTATTTTCAATTTTGATGGCACACGCCATGACCAGAACACCCACTTGACACGGCCATGCTTCAAGTTCAACCAACCAAGCCAGTCAAGCCAGCCAAGCCATCCAAGTCATCCGAGCCGTCCATCCATCCATGTATCCATCCATCCATCTATCCAACTGGCCGCAGCAATGCGATGACAACAAATCAATTCAACGCAAGCTGCCTCAACTAATAAAAAGCCAGGCACTGCCCAAAATAGTAGCCATCTAGTGTGCACATGTATCTGTGTGTGTGTGTGTGTGTGTGTGTGTGTGTGTGTGTGTGTGTGTGTGTGTGTGTGTGTGTGTGTGTGTGTGTGTGTGTGTGTGTGTGTGTCACGACACAAAAACAGAGCTCGCTGCAAAAATATTGCCATTGAAAACAAATAAAGCTGTTGACGATTTCATAAAAATATTTCACAGCAGCACAAAAACCAAAAAAGTTTTGCAAACATTTTATAGACCATATTGCCCAAGAATTTGATTAGATTTTCAGCTACATAAATGTATATATATATGTGTGTATATATATATATATATATAAATATCTTATATTATATTATTTATATTAATGTAGTGCAACACTTTACTAATAAACCCTCACATTTTACCTTCTCAGACACTTTAATTATGTTGAGTTATATTATATTATTTATTTATTTATTTATTTTTTTTTTTTTATTTAGATATATGTTTATTATTATATTATATTATTTATATTTACTAATATTCTCGTACATTTTACCTTCTCAGACACAGCTTTAATTTTGCTGAGTTAATCAATTTTATGAACTACTTTTCAGCTCACCTCTTGCAACTGGGCTATGTCGAAAATTTCATGCTTGGAGCGGCCGTGGGATCAATTTGTATTTATGCCGCCGTCTGATAAGGCAATCAGATTTTTTTCATATTTTCCTTAAGTAAATATTTGTGACGACTGTGCAATTAAAGCGTGCGCTGCGGCAATGCACGGCGAACGTTATTAAATAATAATAATTATATTTATTTTATACTTTGCAATGTGAGAGTGTATTGAGGAAGTGCACATATAGGTGACTGTTTACTTGACTGTATATTTTTATTATTATTTAAATTTTATTAGATAGCTCCTATAGGCCAATTAATCTGAACAATTTCGATTGCCAAGTGCAGCGACTATGGTATTATATGTTTATGCCATTCAACTAAAACTCAATTATTGCTGTCGATAACTGATTTGTATGGGCTAAAGTCTGTAAGTAGCCAAGGCTGAGGCTTTGGCTGTAGATTATTTCTCACAATTAAAACTTGTATAGAAAACCTATACACTGGCATATACATTTTTGTATAGAAAACCTATCAGTGCATAGGTACAATATATTAGATATGTATATATGAATAAACCTACAACTCATTGCTGATAACAACAGTCTGTAAATGGGTATTTATTCAGGAAATATATATACAGGGTTCTCCATATTCGAGTGACCCATCTGGCAAGGTTGCCCCTATTCGACGGACCCATGTTTTTTTTTTTTTTTTTTTTTTTTTTTTTTTTTAAATCAATCGATAATAATCAAATTATTTGGTTCAAGTAGACTTGTTTACATCACTCTTTGAATATGATATCCCTCAAATGACCGTCTCTGTCAAAAGGTATAGGGCTACTAGATGAGTCACTCGAATATGGAGAGCCCTGTATATATAGTGGATAGAATCCGTCAGCTGATGAATGAAATAACATAAATACCCTGTAATATACATAGAAGTACTTGCTTGACAGTTTTGCTATTAGGTCAATCAGCTTTTTATTCACTTCCTAAATGAAATGAGTATATTGGCTTTTTTGCAATGTCTGCCTGGCTGTTGAATGATAGGATGAAAAATTAGTGCTTTTAACTAAAGTGATATATTTTTTCCAATATTGAAAACACAATGAAATAAAGCGATTCGGTGGGATTGATGAGAAGAGTATTTCGACTCTTTTTCGTGCTGGAATAGTTTTAATTGAGAGGTTGTTGAATTTTTGTTTATTTTATCTCTAACCAAGGCATCGCAGACATTTCTCTTGTCTCTTCCATATCAGACAACCCATACAACTTCTTCCATTTTTATTGCACATCTCCGAATCGTGGCCAATTTAATTTCGTATGGAAATGTGAAAACAGTTCAGGCATAAATTACCCAGCTACTTGTGCGCTATAGCCCAGCTTCTTGTGCTAACACCTGCTTGTTGGCTTCAGCTTTTTATCTGCCAATTAAAAAGAAGAGTCTGGAATTTTAAAGAGTATTTGCAGAAGTTAAGCTCTCCAATTACTGAACATGATTTTCATACGCAACTTTAATGGAGCTTTGAAAAGTTGTGCTGCAGCAGCACAAGAGAACTGAAGAATGTAAATAAAAAAATAAATATATGTGTGCAGACTTACATAAGCAAATTGAGGCACATGCATGATATAAAGAGATATACATACATATATATATATATGTATATATGTATATATAGCTACGTTTGTTGCGCGTAAATGTTATTAAAAGCTGAAGATTTCTTCACGTAGATAATTTCGTATACAAATTTACATTTAAATGGGTATTAAATCGCACAGAAAATGCAATAAGAGATGCACACACACACACAGACAGAGAAAGAGAGAGGGAGGGCGAGAGGCTGCTCTGGCATATGCATGAGTCTGTGCGTGTGTAGTAAGTATGTGCGGCTGGGGCAAAAGATTAAACGCATGCTTTGCTGTGCATAATTGTTGCATAATGAAGTGAAGGATATGAAGGATATGCTGCCATGCACACACGCCTCACTGGATATTTATATGCTTTTTGAGTCTGACCTGGGTCCGACTGCGGGCAGCTGCTGAAAACTGGACTGCACTGCGGCGCTCGGCTGCTCGGCTGCTCGACTGCTCGGCTGCTCGACTGCTCGGGGTAATCCCCCAGCGACGTTAATTAAATTGCATTGCATATGCAAGTTGGTTGCATTTTAATTGAATCGGATTTAAGAATAATGCTCAAAGTCAGCAGCAGCAGCAGCAGTAGCAGTAGCAAAAGCAGATCTCTGTTGTTGTTGCTCATATGGCTGCGTGTTTGTCCCTGGGGCAGGAAGCAACTTCGGTTGGCCTGAACTACAGCTTCAACGACCTTACGCATAATGCAGCCGAGGCAGTCGAAGCAGCTGAGGCAAGCAGTAGTCCGCCCGGCATTAAGTTCATGAGCAAAGTTTTATGGATCGACTCCTGCACGGAGACAATGGGCCAAAGCTTCTGCTGCGCCTGCCTCTGTCTGCCCTCTGCTACCGCCCCTTCTCCCCATCTCTTTCTCTCTCCTTACTGCTATATAAGTCCGGCAAAGTTTTTGGCTGGGTTCATCATTGCGCCGCTGAGAGTTTACCGCTGGGATCTTTGGACTAGCTGCCCCAAAAACCAATAATAATTTCCGCATTTCAGTTATATATATATACTTATTTTATTTTTATTTTTGTTGGCGGTGCTGCAAGTGCAGCTGGGGAATAGCCAAAGATTTAGTTAACCCAACACCGAGCTATCGAGCGGATGTGCGGGCTCCTCCTGATAGTGAGACAAACAAATTGAATTGGCCACGCTGCTTTGACTCTCGAGCTGGGCCCCCGAGCTCTTCGGGTCCTGTTGACTATTGGATTTGGGCCAGGCACTTGGCTAATGTGGTTATGTAAGCAGCCACTGGGCAGTCGCTCGAGACTTGATTGCAAATGTAAATACTGTTTTAGCCAAAGGATTTCACTGCTTTATTCGGTGCTTTGATAGCTTACATATCGAGTGATGCTGCTACTCTTGCTGCTGCTGCTGCTACAGGAGCTGCTTTAATGCAATTGCAATGCGCTCTTTTAAAGCATTCAATCGCATTATTTATTTAGCATTGATGCAGCTTTTAATTTTATTATCGGCACATTCACACACACATACACAAACAATGCACCCACACGCATATTTGCCCGGGCGAATTAACGGTGAGTTGGGCTTAAATCGCAGTCAATTGACTGCCCCGCGGCCTAGGCACAATTTGCATTTTCAACTTGTAAACAAATCGAAAAGCAATTAAATTATTTAAATAAAAACAACAGTCAGGTAGCCAGCCAACATAATGAGAGCTCTGAATTATTAATTGTGATTCGCCACACACACACACACACACACACACATACACACACACACACACAAGCAAAGTCAATGCACACACATAATAGAGATGGACTCACGATGGGCTTAAATATCATAAAAACTAATGTAAATTTACATCAAATGTAAATTTCCGAGTAAAGCTCAAATAGTTTGTTGAGTTGATGAATATATTTAAATATTTACATAGGAAATACAAAAAGTATTTCAAATTCAAATGTATGAAATTTTTGTATATATGCAAATTATTTATTATAATTCTCATTTATATATTATTATTATTATATACGTGAATGCAATATAGTATAGAATTCTTAGAGCTGCAAGGGGAGTGAATGATATGTGATATAACCCAATAACTTATATGAATTTATTTGTAAAATCTTCATGCCATTGCCAAAGACACGAAGCAAGTCGGCAATAAGAATTTCTATGTTAATGCCTGAAAAATTTTTTAGTCCTAACTAGATTGTAGCGAGCTTTATCCGCATCAGCAGCTGCTAGCAGAATGCACCATATATTGCCAACGTCAATCATATTAACTAAATAATAGGAATAATGACCTTATATCTCAATTTTCTGCAGCTTTGGAATATCCGTTCCGGTTCTCTAATAATGAATATTGCAACTCTTAAGCCAACGCGAGTGCATAAATATTCATGTGCGTAATTAGCGAATAATTAGTCCATATCCAAATGCAGCTGAAGCGGGTGGGCGTGGTGCGTGGTGCGTGGTGCGTGGAAGCACTGTGACGGGTGCTGGCTGCTGGCGGTTGCATTATATATTCTCATGCGTATCGCATGTGTGTGCGTGTGCGTGTGCGTCGGTGTGTGTTATGTGTTGTGGGGCATGTGGCGTGCTCATTGCCCACTCTGTAATTATCCAACGCCTTGAGCTGCTGTCCATATCACTCATACGCCCAGTTGGGCAATCAATGTCGCTGCTTTGCTCAGTAAGCACTGCACGAACGCACACACACACGCGCAGAGTGAGAGAGAGAGGGAGAGCGAGAGCGAGATAGATATATATAATCCTTATCAATTGTATTACTTCCGGTCAATACTAAACACTGACATATCCTATTAATTTCATAAGCAATTGAGTGCAAAACTGTAAAGCGTAGAATGGAGCACGCAGCAGGACATCGGACACAGGACGCAGGACGCAGGAGGCAGGACACGCTTGTGGCAGCTGAGCTCGCTGGAGCTGCCTGGGCTGCCTGAGCTGCCTGAGCTGCTTGGACAGCCTTGCCGTGTACGTGACTCTTTTAGCCACGTTTGAGCGCATTTGCCAGGACATTGGCTGCCGAAGAACTCTCGGTGAAAAGGAAAGCTAAACACTGTACGGCAAATACTTGCAAACCCAATCCAGCAAAATCGAAAATGGCACATTGTTCACGTGCCTGGCAATTTGGACGCCCGACACACAGTTCAACCTCCTGCCATCCCCTCATCCTGCCGTATTGGTCTACTGATTGTACATTTCGCGAGATTACTGCAAACTCTCATTATTACAAACGGAAGCCCGGAAATGAAGTGGCTCACAGGATGGCAAGGATTTTGCAGCTATGTCCAGCTGCCCCCCAACACCCCATCGCACCGTCTCTCTCATATCAATAACTAAGCAAATTGTTTGGCCAACGCGCGTACAGACACATACTTTAAATTCCGCTGCTCGTTTCGGCTGCCCGTCGCTCCGCTCTGCTAATGTTGTTTTAGGAGAACTTTTTTAATCTGCCGCAGCCGCCGATGCTGCTGCCGGTGCTGCTGCTGCTGCTGCTGCTGCCGCTGACAGAACCAATTAAGCGCAACCAAATACACCCAGAAACAAGGTTGAAATCCCAACAATTTCGTTGCGCATCGCTTGGCCAAGCGTTTCATTTTGCTTTTGCACGCTGGCATTGGCCATGGCCCTCGTTTTGGCTGTATCTCTCGCCAGTTACCCAGCTTCCCAGTTGCCCACTTTTTTTCGGGTTGCTCCTCAGCTGTCCGCAATCAGCGATGGCATGCCCCCACTGTATTGTGTGTGTGTGTGTGTGTGTGTTTGTCCTGGTCAGGCCATGTTGTAAAACGTCAAAAGCGTTAAACGTAATTGAGCTGCGCGCTCAAATACAAATAAATAAATACCGTAGTCGTTCTACTGCCAGTGCTTCTACTGCTACTCCTGCTGCGACTGCTGCTGCTGTTGCTGCCACATTGTCTGCTCGCTAGCTTGGCTGCTGTGTAAAGTTGAAATGTTATTTGAATTGTTGCAACAGCAGCAGCAGCAGCAGCAGCAGCAACTACAGCGCCAGCTGTGTAACAAACAACAATAACACAGCAGACGCGGCAGCTGGCCAAAAATTGGTATTTAATTTTCCAAGCCAAGCTGCAGTCCATGGGGAAACGAATCAGGCAAACGCAACGCAATGCCAAACAGCTCAACATTTGCCCAGCAATTTTGCCACATTCCACAAAAATATACACAGACACACACATATATATATACATTTATATATCTATATATATATTTATTCGTACTTTTTTGCTGCCTGCTCTCATCAGCTTAGTCAAGGGAAAGCGTCGGCCAATTTTTGCCACACGCACTCACATTCTCAGTGTCTGTATCTGTGTCTGTGGCTAGTTTAACGTGCTTTTCATTTAATTTGCCCAATTGCAACACTTTCCACATATACATTGGGTATATGTCTATGTATTTTTTTGCTGGCTTGTAGCCTGGCCTAATCAGTTATGCAAATAACTCATGCATTTTCGATTAGACAGCACTTAATCAAGTTGGCAAACCAAACCTCTAACGCACCATCCATTGCATATCTTTCGGGTATGGCAATGCAATATTTTGGCTGCGCTCGAATTTTGTGGCTGACAAATAACAATAAAGCAGGCCACAGCAGGAGTCAGCAGCAACAACAAAAGTTGTCTCTGCTGGGCGTATTTAAGTGGAAAATAATGCATAAATTACGCCTCAAGGCACTTGAACGTCTGCAGTCTCTTCGAGTTTAGCATAACTTATCGCATATCCTATTTAGATGACAACACATTTAAGCACACACACACTCGCACACGCACACATATCTGCTTATTTAATTAAATATAAATCGCTGAGCTGGTACACATAAATTTAAACTTAACTAAACGGAAGGAAAACTCTTAGCCTCAGACAAGTCAAATATTTAATACACTTAGACACATCAAATGAATTGAATCACGCGTGGTAATTAGACAATTACACAAGTGTATTTCAAGATTAGAAAAAGGTTTTATATATACATAAATATGGCACATAAAACAAATACTAAGGAACTTCAAAACTAAGCAAAATAAAGTATTATGAAAAAAATGCATAAATAAATAATTTTAGAAAATCATATATATGAAATAATATATATAAAATAAATACAAATTATTTATATGAAATTTGAATAATTTTAATTGAAAAATGTTATATTTAAATAGATACATTTACTGCCTAAAACAAATTTTTCAAGTAATTTTGATTATTATTTTTTTAAATAAAAGTAAAAAGTAAATCTATATTTAAAAATAAATATGTTAAAAATAATAACAGAAGATTTATTTCATATGAAAAAATTAATAATTTCAATATTTTATTTAAAATAATATAAAAATATATAAGATATGATTTTTCGATTGAATAAGTATTTTTTAAAATTATATATTTGAATTAATACAATATTTATTGCAAATAATCTTATTTAAATTGCAAAAGAATTTTATGTTTTTTTAGAAAAACCATACAACCGGATTTTTTTTTTAATTTTTAAAACAATAATATTTGTTAAACTTTGTTGGAATTTAACAAAAATAAATATCTATTTAAACCAAGAATATAAATAAATATGTGATAAAACTAATAATATATGAACGGAAAACAACCTTGTTTCATAAAAATATATGTAAACTTAACTTTAATACAAATTTCACAGTTAGCCGTGATATAAGCCATACTAAGTAGACAAAGAATTGTTGGAACCAACAAAAATAACTAATATAGATCAAAATATCCATAATAATAAATTGTTTTATATTACAGCAAATTTGTCTTCCAGCGAAACATATTAAATACAAATATATATTTATATATAACTCATATGCTTTTCAAGCGCCACTAAATTGGTTCGACTCAATATAAATTTCTGTCGCATGCTAAATATCAAAGTCAATAGAGCTTGTTGAAAGATCAAACAAAGGAAGCTGGCGCTGCCCTTTGTTGCGAGGCATGTGAATTCATTGCGTTGCAAATAAATAAAAGAGACGCCATGCCACATGCCACATGCCACGCCATGCCTACCCCCAATTGCACACACATACACATACACATACGCACACGCACACATTCACACTCTCTATCACATACGCACACACACAATATAGCAAGCAATTAATCATTGCGTTAAGGCAGCTGGAAATCAGATTGTTTACTTGCATTACGTTCACGTGGCGTATGCGCAATGTCAAATAAATTACAATTTAGAGGCTGCCAAGTGGCACCTAATGAGCAGCTGGTTGAAGTCCTGCCGATGCCGAGGCACCTGTGGCTAAGCTGCAGCCAAAAGCTAATCCTTTGTCAAATGCCTCACATATTTTGCAGCGATTGTTCAAATCTTAAGCTGTCGATGCTGGCATGCTACAATATATATATATATAGATGTATATATATATATATATATATATATATATATATATATATAAATATATATATATATAGCTATATATATATGCTTTGTAGATATAAATTCATTATTTATGCTGCATAATCAATCAATATGCTGCTTGATTTTATTATTTCTTTATTTTCATTTGTTCACCATGATTGCTGACGTCTCGTTCGCATTTCGCAATTCGGTCTCTGAATGGCGCGTTGCTGTCGCAGGTCCTTTTGGTCCTTTCGCCCCCGCCCCCGCCTCCGCCTCCGCCACCCATTGGCTCCTGCCGCATTCTTGGCCTTCGCTACTTGCGCTCTGTAATTCGCGTTAGTCGCTCCAGCAATTTATATCAATACAGATCCAATCGCGTGTCCTTCGCACACCCCACCACTATTCCGGCGTACTCGCTAAGTGTACGTGAGTGTGTGCGAGTGTGTCTGTGTGAGTGTGCTGATTTGATGTTTTTTTTTTTTTATTTTTTCGTTTTGTCTTTGATTGAGCTTGTTATGTACAACCCCCACCAACAATTTACCATCCTATTGTATTTGTCTATCTAACTGCAGCGATGCCTTCGCTGTCGCCATCAGTCATGGTCGCGCCACGCCCTCCGTCCACGTCACTCTGTCTCTCCATTTGCCCATCACCTCCATTGAAGTCACTCAAATGGTATATATATACCATTTATATATATATATATATATATATATATATATATATATATATATATATATATGCACAGTATATATATAAATTGGATGGAATTGGGATTTAGCGTCTGATTCGTTGCGTACTTGAGGCACATGCCTAACTGGCGGGTTGGTATATTTAAATGTCACACGTTCTCTGCCCCTAGGTGGCGCTTTAAAGAGCTCACCCGACCAACCTCACGCGCCCAACCTCACTCGACTTTGACTGTCAATATTTGTTATTGATTTAGTCATAATAACATTCCCAGTGCGTCGATAAATTTGAAATAACGCATTTACCTTCCGGCCAGTCAGCCACTGGGGTGGGGTTGGGCTGATGGGCTGATGGGCTGATGGGCTGATGGGATTGTGGGTGCAGCTGGGTGCGGTCGCTATTAAATCTCGTCAAAAAGTTACAGCCTGTGGGCGTGGCAGCCAGCACATTGACAGAGCACAAGTCAACAATAGCAAGTGCACATTAGTGATATAATTATTACAGCCATAATAATGGCACTTGTCAAGTTGAGGGGCCTGAGAGGTCTCGCGGTGAAGAGGCCATTCAAGAAGAACTTCATATACCTATGTGCGTGCGTGTGTGTGTGTGTGTGTGTGTGCACATGTGTCATGACAGGCCAACTTTTAATAGGCAACTGGCTGGCAACTGTTTGCCAAGTGAACTAGCTTAGGCACAAATCCTTTCAAAATGCTTTGGCATACTTTTCCTTTAACTCTCAGAACTCCCCAAGGATATCTATAGAAAGTCCTCAAGGAATTGTGAAAGTCTGTTGCTTTATTCGGCTGAACTCTGAAAACCGACTTACTTTTGTGATGAAAGGCACTTGCTTCAATATAAAAGTTCAGAGTGTTCCCTGAAAATTCTGTTACTTCATTATGAAGAGTTTAGAGCTAGATGAATAATCAAATATTTTAAAGCCTAGTTTAAGCATCAGAGTCCAGAACTGAGAGTTGAATGGCTAAAAGTGTGATTTGGCAAAGGGAAGAGAGGAAAAGAAGAGATGAGAGTTGAGAGCCTGTGAGCACAGAGTAGAAAGTTTTAATTTCCAGCTCTAAATATTTGACCTAAGATGTGGCTATTAATTTAGGTCTAAAAATTTATAACGTATGCATTAATATCTTCTCGTATTATGATATATAGGCATACTAATTATTCTATGATTGAAATTAAATGTAAAGAAGTAAATAAAATTGCCATATATAGGCCATTATCTTTATCATCAGTCAGATCCAACATTTCGTTACTGAACTAGCTCCTTTAGCATATCCTGCCGTAATGCCCAATCGCCCCTAAATCGACCAAAAGGCTTAGATGAATGTATTTTCCCGGAACCTTCCTTGTCTGCTCAGTGCCTGAGCTGATGCGATGTGATGCGTTGTGATGTAACGATGTCGCGGTAACTTTTAATCGGCTCTGCGTCGCACCGTCGCTCATCAGAGACAGGTTCAGCTGCCAATTCCGGGCTGTAGATGGCGTTACAAGCACGCACAGGGAGAGTGAGAGAGAGAGAGAGAGAGGGTGTGTGTGTGTGTGTGTGCATGTGTTAGAGCCATGCCGATGCCAAATCCTCAACAGAGCCTTCGTTTGGCTGTCATCAGACTACGTCAAAGTGAACTTAACATTTGCATACGCTCATCAGTCAGCAGAGGAGAGCGTCGTGCACATGTTCCTGCACTTGCACATATACACGCATTACTATGACAGGCGTTACTCTGCTGCTGCTGCTGCTCCTGCTCCTGCTCCTGCTGTCCTGCTCCTGCTGCTGCTGCTTCCTGCGCTCATTCGTCTTGTAAACATGAAGTTAAGAGCCATTAATTTACCCACCCAACGCCCGCTGCTCACATTCCACCAGGTACATTTGCATTGCGTTAAAATCACTTTGGTCCTCGTATTAGTGACTCGCACGTAAAACAGCCTCGCTGCCAGCCTCCCTCACCCTCCCACAGTCTCACACTCTCACTCTCTTTGTGTCGGCTGCTTGCTCTCCATTTCGCCATCCTGCCAACGCGCCATCTCTCGATTTTCAGTTTTACCGACACGTTCGCTGCAAATTTTTTAGCTGCCTCAACATTTACGAAAAGTTTTCTTCCCTTTGATTTCAGCCTCTTACGCAGCTCACAGCTCGAAAAATGCTTAAGTGAATTTCAGCATGTGCCGCTTACGCATAAACCATCCAACCAACCACCCAAACCAGCAACCACCCAGCCACCACCAGGGTATTCTGTAAATGGAAGTGATTTACGCAATGCTGCGCAACTTTTAATTTAATTTAACTTTGATGCGATTATTTCTCGCTTACTCAATAATTGCTGTACTACGTGGCGTATACGCAATATAATATCGATGCTTATTAGTGCCGGTCCCCAAAAGGCGAGCCTGCTGTTTACAAAAAACTTAAGGACACACCTGGGCGATTGGTCGGCCAGTTGCCAGTTGCCAGTTGCCTGTCATTTTATGTTGTTGCTGCTCATGCTGCTGCTGCTGCTGCTGCTGCTGGTGTTGGGTCCTTGGATCTGTCTCAAGAGGCAGCCCAATGTTGATCCCTATTAGTAGCACAAACAAGTTGAGCGGCTAGCCGGCCCAATCCTTAGCGCAATCCATGGATATGTACAGATGTTATCTGCTAGCCTGTAAGTCCTGTGGCTCAGCCGGGACACACACACACGCATACACACACACGCACACGCACAGGAGCTGGTTGTGTCGAATGCAACCAGTGCGAGACAGTGTCCTTCCAATTGTCCATTCGGCTTAACCGCAAATCCTTTTTAACATATAAAAAGTAACGTTTTGTGGCCATCCCAGCGTCCCGCCCCTTGAGAGTGTGTGTGTGTGTGTGTGTGTGTGTGAGTGCCGTTGCCGGTGCCTGCACGAGTGTGTCTGTGTATTCCCATTGTTGTTGTCAACACCATTTTATACTTGCCATTGCGTAGGATGCCGACGACGCTGGCCACATTGCCTTGGCTTAACTGCAATGTCCTGTGTGTGCGTCCTGTGCGTTGTGTTCAATTGAATTTGCGATATGTGAATATTTAAGCACTGTGCTGGGACTGCAGCCCAGCCGCCCAGCAGACCCGGCAGCAGTCCCAGCACCAACCCACGCCTGTTTATCCTTGTTACGGCTCCTACGGCTGCTTGTACTTTGTTGTATCCACATAACTATCATTGCTATTGTATCCCAGCCGCAACGAGGGGACGGGCCGGGCGGGCCGGGCCGGTGTGGTAACGTGTGCGATTGAATTTTTATTGCAATGATAAAAGCAAATGCCAGAAGTCGAACAGGTGAGCTAAGCGGCAAGACGAATAGACCAGCTGAGTCTGAGGCGTGCCACCTGCAAACATTGTAAACATTGCAAAATATTTGCCATGAAGATTTTTACTAACCACTGGAAAGTTTATTGATTCCTCGACTCGCTTTACATGTGGCTCAGTCCCAGAGATGTCTCCACTGATGGCATTTGCCAAATGGACACACGTAACGAGACAGTCACGATTGAGACAGAGATACTACTGCGTCCAGCTGTAGACAGAGACAGAGATAGACAGACAAAGACGAGCGACTAACACAACAGCCAGAGACTTACGCAGCTGCTGCGGTTAAAGCTGGCAAAATGAATATCGAAATAAAAAAAAAAAAAAATATATATATATATATATATATATATATATATATATATATATATATATATATATATATATATATATATACATTTCATATATATATATATATACATTTCAGGTGACACGCAAGTATTTACCCAGCTTCACAGCTTGAGAATTTATGTGTAAAATGTTTTATATATATATTTAACATTTGTTGGTAATCCCTAAAAACAACTTTAGAGATAATATATGAGAACATTCTTGCTAACTGCTGAAATGGAATTGCAGACGTTGTTGAGAGTTGAGAAATTAAGAGAAAAATTAAACATGAAAACGTATTATGTATATTAATATAATCATTATATTTGGAAATAATATATGATATGATAGTGGTATAATATATATTTAAATATAAATCTGAATTCAAATTATATTATAATGTGGTTTAAAAGTTGTAATAAAAATTTATATGACAAGAGCTCTGACTAACTGTCTGTCCCATTAACTGACTCCCTGACATAACCCACTGACTTTACGGCTGGCCAATAGGCTGCTTAACTAATTGACAGAGTGCCTGACTGATTGACTGAATGAGCTTTTATAATAAGTGAATATCTGGATAATTTATTGATTTACTGTAATAATGACTCACTACTCACTGACCCACTGATTGTTCAATAATTACATTTTAAGCTCCAAGTGCACGATGAACCAAATATAAAAAAAAATCAAATTAAAAAAAATAAATATATAAATAAACAAATAAATAAATTTACAGAAAACCACATTTTATATATCGTATTTAATAATATAATAAATTAGAAAATTCGTTTGCTGCTTAAATGTTGCAAAAAATGTTAAGTGAAATTTAACATTTAAATATATTTAAGAGTTTACCTCAGGAACTCAAAAACTGCTGGGCAAATATGGGTCATACACATAACACAAATTTAAACGCAAAAAAAAAAATTTAAATTCAATATAAGCGATTATTTTGTTGTTATTTAATAAATATTAAATATAAAAATAACAACTGGCACGTGTGACCCTAGTCAAAGAGTTTCAAGGTTGTCTTAAGTAGGACCCGAGAGAACACAACTGAGAGCTTTGAACTTTAGAAAGGTTAAATAGTGTGACATAAATGTGGGTAAATTTGTATATATTTCTATATAAAAATATAAAAAAATTAAATATTTAGACGACAAATGTTTTTTTAAATAAATATTAAGATAAATATATATTTTTTTTTAAATTTAGAATATACTTTTTAATTGAAACCAATATTTACTTTTTATATGACAATTGACAAGTATGACTAAAATAAGAAGTTATAAGAATTGATAATTAAATTAAAATAACAGATATTTAGCAACTTATAAACAAGTTCACTTGAGTGCCTGATAAAGACAAATCAACTAAATGTAGTATTTAAGCAGCAATTGTAATTAAATTATATATATATATATATATATATATATATATATATAACTTAATGTGTATGGTATACTTATATATGATCCATAATTAACTTCACTACAACGCGAGAAACCCAAAGATTTTCTGCAATATACTATATCTTTCGTAATTGACTTTTTAATCTAGCTAATTAATATTACAGCCAAATATATGATATATATAAAATACTACAATATGCAAAGTCCCACAGGCTTCCCTCTTACGAGCCACAGCACAAATTATATCGGATTTCTTGTTTATGGTATTCTGTGTATCGGTTCTTTTCGGTTGCTCAAAAAATGAGGCAGCGCAAGACGCCAAGTCGAGCCAAGCCCATGCGAAGGCAAACTTTTTAGAAAATTGAACAGAATTTACAGCACATCCGCTAAAATTGAGGAATGAGATGAGTGGGCAGAATGGGCGGAATGGGCCCGCATGACCAGAAAGGACATTTGCCAAGAGCCAGGCGCAGCGCTTGTTTATGTTTACGTTTATGTTTATGCGTGTATGTCTGCGTGCGCGCGTGTGTGTGTGCGTGTGTATTTGGGGTTTTAGTGTCTGTGATTTGATGTTTACAGAAAGCAAAGGATGCGGCAAGGACATCAACACAAGGCACTGGCTCTTAAAGTGCAGCAGCGCGCAAGTGAGAGCAAAGGATGAAGGACGACGCGCCAAGCCAGCAGCAGAAGCCGCAGCAGCAGCAGCAGCAGCAGCAGCAAGTGATTTCAATAAATTTGATGGCTTTCCATTTGCAACCCAAACTCAATCGTCTATTCGCAGTAAAAAATTTCGAATTACGCAGAGAGCGATAGAGAGCGCCAGATAGAGAGAAAGAGAGAAAAGCTGAGCAAGAGTGAGAGAGAGAGAGGGACAGATTGCTGCCTTGCTCAAATGACTAATACAAGCAAAGTTATTGACATGGCAGTGGGTTTAGCTTTTTGCCTCAACGAGGGTAACACTGCGCTCTTGTAGTTGCCGCCCAAACACACACACACACACACACACACACACACGCACACGCATAAGAAGTATGTCCCAATTCGGGCTGCGTATAACTTCAAAATGACTGCTTTATGTAAATCCCACGGATAACGTTTTGCAAATTGAATTTTTAGCATTCTATTTTATTTATTTTTCACTTCGCTTTTTTTGTCGGTGCTTGGCTGGTTTGGCTGTCAACCAGCCAGAAGAGAAAGAGAAAGACGCTACACTAATATGGCCTGCGTCCTATCGGAAGATGGCATCCGCATCCGCATCCGCAGTCGCTATTCGCCATTCGCCTTTCGCCGTTCGCCGTTCGCACTCGCATCTACTTCTATCGCGCCAGAGCTCTCGCTCACCATTTAACAGCCAGCTCATAGATAGACTCTGGGCCCCCTTCCGATTCTAGTTGCATGACAGTTAAGCTGGTCCCGGATAAGCAGCGACTGTGGCAGCGGCAGCAACGACAGCAGCGACAGCGCACCGATAGCGCAACTCGAACTGAAAGCCAACTGTCAGACATTGATATTAGCATTTAGGCATAGATATGCTGGGTTATATGGGCAGCGCCTCCGCCGCCTCCTGCTACTACTTCTCCTCCTCTTGCTACTCCTCCTTTGCCCCACGCACCGCAAGCTGTCCAGAACTAAGTTGTTGAGACAGATACCTAATTGTTTTAAACCCAACCGCCCCGCCACGCCAGGTGAGCTGTCAGCCGCAGCACAGGTTTTCTATATATCGAAAACAAATTGATGTGCCGCTGATATGTGTCAAGATTTTGGCTAAAAATTCGTGGAATTTTTGTACATGGCTCAGACATTTAAGCTAAAGTGAGCTCAATTAGCAAAAGGCTTAAATATGCAAATATTTTCTCTTCCTTTGTTTTTACTTGAGGCCATTGCAATTGGAATTTTCGGCGTGGTAACTTAAGAAACTTGAATTTAAAAAATGTATTTTAAATTGGAATTATCCACATTTGATATATTTTATGAAACTGTATCTTCTGGCTTTTGTTGAAATATTTCTACACTCTGAATAGATTGGACAGCCTGCGCACTCTGTGCTGTATTTCTTAGTTAATTGCTGAGCTTTCGCATTCCATTTGCATACTTTTCATACCAAGCTTAGCCTCCATTTGCCACTGCTTAAACTGCCTGGAATCTCGCACTTCTCTCCCTCTCTCTCTCACTTCATTGTCTGATACACACATTTTAACTTTTCCAACCTTTACCTATACATAGATAATCAATCGCGCAGTCAATCAGCTCATCCTTCACACTAAACTCTGCTCAATATTAAGATTGATTATTTGCATGGAATTTACATTACATTTTAATTATTGAACTATTCAGAGTCGAGCGCTGCAGCTCTTTTCCATTTTTTCGCTCCTTTTTGCTGTATAGCTGGCTTCCGTATCTTGCACCTATTTAATATCCGTGCACAAATTCGATGAACTAATTTATTTCTACTGCTTACTCGTTCAATTACTCAAATAATTGCTTCCGGCCATTGTCTTTGCTATTTAACAACGAGCATCAATTAATATTATTATATTATCTCATTTTCCGTCACGCGAAATATTTATTCGCATTTAAAATTCTCTCAATGTGCCGTAGTCGAGCAGCGAAAAATGTGGTAGTTGCTGATCGAACTAAAGATACCCTGTATCGTCTATGATTAACATTTTAAGAATTACAATTTCGATTTTGATTTTCTGCAGATTTCCCACATTTCTAGAATAGTTCTTCCCTTGCTTAGCTGGTTAAGTTTCTGCAAATTTTCTTCTGTCAGTGAATCAGCTCCCTCTCTATTCTCTTGCGCAGCTGGGTATTTAATATTATTGATAGATGTTCGCTGCATTGCAATTGCTTCTTCATTTGATTGAAAAAAATCTCAATAAATGCCATAGTTAATTATATAAAAACATAATTGATACCTATTAAATTGTGTGCAAACTAATTATATTTTAATCATTGTCGTCACAATGAAATGAAATAAAATTCATGTATTCATGGACCACGACAGACACATCAGCTTTTTGTTGTAGATGTCCTGGCAAGAATATAATAATAATAATAATTTTTATTTTAATTTAATGCATTTATTGTTAATATCAAAGAAATGTACTTTTTTATGAACTTATATTTAAGTACACCATATATGTATACAAACGTTTGCTTTATATGAATAATTATAAATTCATAGGGATCGACAATCGAATCGATTCAAAAGGTCTTGAATTCGATACAGAAAATAATGTAGTATTTATTTCAGACCACAGAATTAGCATATATGCATATATACACCTATATAAAAAGTACTTCTAGAGATACTATTAATTACATTTATTTCCAACTTGTTAAGCAATTCAAAGGAAATTTGTAAATCTATCTTGTAAAAAACAGAAATCTGAAGGTCTTTATTTTCAATTTCATCTGTTAAATATACATATCTATTTTTATTATTTTTACGAATTTTGGATGCCTATTAGGGCATTCACATTTCACCTAGTCAATGCAGATATTCAATTTCTTATTCATTCGTATGCAATGCACTGGCCACGCATTAGCCCATAAATATGCGTGTTAAGCTCTAAATGATATCAATTAGTTGGCATAAAAATTAATTAAATATTTTAACTAAACGCAACACAAATCGAGTTATCTAATTAAAGTTAACTTCCGAACCATATATATAAATACATATATGTATATATAGAAATATTTAAATATGAGTGAGTCTCAATGATTTCTAATTTGGGAAATTTCTTTGATGAATGCCTTTCGCTGTGCTGGCAAATTTATTATTAGTTGACTAATTAAATATTTTTTACTCTCTACCTAACAATTAAGTGGCCTTTTGTGCTGCTGTTGGAGGTATTTTGTTATTGTTGTTGTTGTTGAAAGTGGTATCATTATCTTTGTTATTCTCATTGCGGGTCATTTGATTTCGTTGCTCATTATGATTGCCATTATCATTATCATTGTTGTTGTTGTTGTTGTTGGTGTTTCTTTTTTATTGGCGTCTTGTCATTTGGCATTCGACTAATGAGTTTTGTGATTTCTCATTTATTCATTGAATTTTTTAATTAGTCTCGCATTGCTTTTTATGTGCACCAAATTGATGTAGAGCTATTGTTGTTGTTGCTCGTTGTTGTTGATGCTGTTGCTGTTGCTGTTACTGTTGCTGTTGCTGCTGACGGGATAAATGTTGTAATTGAAAAATAAATGAGGCAATCAACTTTCCTGACCTGTCATGTAGCGAATATTTTAGCTATTGACCTCGCACAGCGCCAGCACCAGCGCCAGCGCCAGCACTGCAGCCGGGTTGGAGTTAGCTTCATTGTTGCCCCGCCACCCTCTGCCCCATCAACTCTGTGGCCAACACATCAAAATTACAATGTTGTGGCAGCCGCTGTCGGTGCCGTTGATGTTGCCCTTGCTGTCGCTCCTCCCCTCTATTGTCCAGCCCGGACGGCGCCCTGCACCCTGCCCGAAAGGTAATTATGGTCCTGGGCCGAGTGGTTGACTGGTTGGACGTTCTGCTCCTGCCCGTGTCCTGGGTCGATGCCTTCATTTTGCATGTTGCTGAGCTTTTTTGATTGTAATTGTTGTCGATTGTCATTACAGTTGCCGCCGCCTGCGCGTTTTGCTGCCTGATTGTTGTGGTGGATTTTTGTTGCCTGATTTTCGCTTTGGCCAGTTGCACTGAACCCGCCCCGTGCGGCTCCTGCCACCACCTAAGTCCCTTCAGCTGGCATTGTTGTGCGCTCGCCTGTTTTGTTGCGGCCTTGTTACGCGGTTTGTTTGTTGGCTGCATCGCATTGCCGCGGCTGTCAACACAATTGTTGAGCCTGGGCCTTGTCTCTCTCTCTCTCCCTCTCCCTCTCTCTCTCTTTTACAGCCGACAACCGCAGCAGCAGCAGCAGCAGCAGCAGCAGCAGCAGCAGCTGCAGCTTGTGTCTAGCATTAAAAATTGCTGCCAGATTAGCCAAAATTAACGCGAATTGAGTTGTAAGCTTTAGTTCCGGCTCAGATTCGTTTCATTTATATGTATAGATGGCAGCTATAGACGACGTGCTCGCCGGCGGTGCTCGGCATATGTTGCATACGATATGTGAGCTGTGCTGATGGGAAGCGCAATGAATGAGTATATAAAGTAGTTTGATCAAATATGAAATTCTTAAGAATGATTTGAGCTTTGCTTGGCAAAGCAAACTTTTCACTTACATAACCAGTATATCTAAGACCTAAGAGAAGCAAATGCGAATACTAAAGACATCCTACTAAAAGACATCCTCTGCTCTTTACGAAACTGCTCCAGCATGACACCAATGGATTCTACTTCTATTCGCATTTTTCCATATTCAAAAACATCTCATCATAATCAGCATATTTCTCTGATAAGTTCGTTTGTATTAAATAAAGCCATTCAAGCATGATCGACTAAAATATAACCCATTTGCTGCATATATCTATTTCAGCATGAAACTAGTACGATCTTAATTTTACCTGATTTTCCATAATCAGAAATTGTTACACAGCAAATATGTGTAAATCTCATATAAACTAAGTAAAAACTAAGTAAGAGAAAGTAAGTAAACATTAAGTAAGATCTTGATCGACGAAAAGATATCCTATATGCGACATAAATTGGTTCAGCATTTAGCCAATACCTCTTTCAATATTCTCTTCCATAAGCTATGCCTTCCATTTTTCTTCAATCTTCCCTCTTGATCGACGAATAGATATCTTATATGGTGCATAGAACTGATCTATGTAATACCTCTTCCAATACCTTTTCCTATACCTCTTTCAACACCACTTCCAGCACCTCTTCGAATATTTCTTCCAATACCTCTTTCAATACCTCTTCCAATACCTCTTCCAACACCACTTCCAATACGTCTTCCAGTACCTCTTCCAATACCTCTTTCAACACCACTTCCAGCACCTCTTCCAATACCTCTTCCAATACCTCTTCCAACACCACTTCCAATACGTCTTCCAGTACCTCTTTCAATACCTCTTCCAATACCTCTTCCAACACCACTTCCAATACGTCTTCCAGTACCTCTTCCAATACCTCTTTCAACACCACTTCCAGCACCTCTTCAAATATTTCTTCCAATACCTCTTTCAATACCTCTTCCAATACCTCTTCCAACACCACTTCCAATACGTCTTCCAGTACCTCTTCCAATACCTCTTCTAACATCATTTTCAACACCACTTCCAACACCACTTCCAATACGTCTTCCAATACCTCTTCTAACACCACTTCCAACACCACTTCCAATACGTCTTCCAATACCTCTTCTAACATCCCTTTCAATAAATCTTCCAACATCACTTCCAATACTTCTTCCACTACCATCTTCCATAAGCCAAACCTTAATTTCTTCTTCACTCGCCCAAGTTAGGGTATCTCCCACACTCCTATTCCAAATAAAATCCGCAATGCATAATTTCACCATGAAAATCAGCTTTAGGATATTGGAAAAACGTCCAACTCTTTCATTATTTATGAGCAATAGGCAGTTGGGTAAACGTTTACGTTTGTCAACTTGTTTTTAACAGATTTTCCGATAGATTTATAGGCGTGTTTCCCAACACCAGCCCGCCGCTCGCTGCTCGCTGCTCGCCTATGTCGCCCGTCCCTCCCTTTCGGGCTTGTCGGGAAGTGGAAGCCCAGCTATCAGCAGCAAAGTTCGCACTTGGGCGGGCGCAAAGATTTTGAGAATTTTGAGCACGTTTGCGACGTTCAAAAGAGATTAAAAGCGTATAATTGTCGCCTTAGCAGCGGAGGCCAACAACGGGGCGAAAGCATTGTGAAGTTGTGCGAAGTTTTACGGGCGTTGTTTTTGGCCATGCCCGTCCTTTCTTATTCTTCTTCTTATTATTTTATTTTCTTGCTCTTGTTTTTTTTTTTTTTTTTTTTTTTGGTTTGCTGTCGGGCATGATTTAGGCAAAGAGCGTTCATGGAGGCCTTCACTTGGGCCCGGAGCGAGCAAATTTAATTTCCGTGACAGAAATAAGTTTTGCGCTCAAATGCACAGCAGCTCGGGCCACGCCCCCGCCACCGCCACCGCCACAGCCACTGCCAGTCAGCCCCTTATGCGTGCGCGTGTGATCAGGACATAGCACAAGTTGCAGCTTGACTTTTATTAAAAGCTCATTAAGCCAGCGCCAAAGTTTTGGCCGCGCTTAGCACAGAGATTGCAAATACTTGGCATCGGCAACATTGGCAACAGCTTCATTGCCATTGGCGACTCTGTGCAGCTGCGTTTGTCAATCGCCGAACGTCAGATACTTAAATAAATCCATGCCATTACAATTTCTCTACCGGCAGCCCAGTTCGTCATCATTACGCGCTGTAACTCTGCTCTGTGGTGACATCATCATTATGCTGTGGCCCTCTCTCACTCTCCCCCTCCCTCACTCTCCCCCCCCCTCTCTCTCTCTCTCTCTCTCTCTCTGACAGAGAACAGAAAAAGTTTTGGCTAAGAGCTCACCTTGACGCCCCGACGTGACGTGACATGACGGCAACCCGAAAAGTAGCAGCCAATTTTTCAAAACGCTTTCGGTCCGAGCAAAAGTAAGAAAAATTGTGCGGTCCAAGCAAAAAATATTTCACTTGCCCGTGTTCTGGGCCATGTCCTTGAGAGAGAGCGAGAAAGAGAGAGAGAGAGAGCTGCAGGAGGCTGGTACTGCTGAGGGCTGCGGGACGGTTGCTGCCTTTGTTAGTTACCTTTTGCGTCTTTGGCTAAATCAAAATGGCAGCGCGGTGACTACGACTGCGGCTCCTCCTGCTGCTGCTGCTCCTCCAGCTACTGCTGCTCCTCCAGCTGGTGCTGCTGCTGCTCAAGTGATTTACTTGCGAACGACTCTTTTAGCCAGCCGTCTTACTTGGCATTCAGGACCAGGCCGTGTTAGCTGCTCTGCACTTGGCACCACCTCCACCACTTTGGCTTTGGCCCACTTTGTGGTCAGCGTTCGTGCGCAAAAATTTGCAACGCAGCGCCGCAGCACATGTGGGGAACCCAGCGGCTCCCCAGTGGCCCGAGTGGCGTGCGCCCACAAATTAACTTGAGAAAAAACTCATAATAAAGACATGGTCAGCACAAAAGTGGGAAGAAAGAGAGACAGAAGGAGACAGAGAGCGGGGGCTGGGAGAGTGAGTGAGCAGTTAGCCATAAACCCTTGGGGCTCTCGCATTATCATTATGACCGAGTTATTTGTAACCTTTTTTCTTCTTCTGTTAATTCCATTTAAAGTTTGCCAAACCCAAACATCAATCTGTGGCAGGTGGGTGGCCAAGTGGGCGTGGCTGCTCGTCACTAAGCCCTGTAGGAAGTGTCAGGCAGTTTGGAGAACAAGATTGTGACTCATTAAATTACATTGCAAATGTCATTGTAAAGTAAGTCAAATGAAGCTGGGGCGGCAGCAGCAGCAGGAGCAGGAGGGGCGGCAGCAGGAGTTGAACAGTTTTGCCAGAGCTCACAGGATGTCAGACAAGCTCTGCTCTGTTGCGTATAAGCAACGTTCATTTATTTATATATTACTTTGAATGCCAGCCGAGCCCCACTGCTCACAGCTCTGCCGCAGCCTCTGCCGCTGCCTCTGCCGCTGCCTCTGCCAAGGCTGCTCTCTGGCAGCAATTTAAAATGATAATTTACACAAATGCGTTTAAATAAATAAAACGCACCGAAAGCGGCGAACGGACGAGGTGGGCGTGTATGTGTGGGCGTGTCAAGCGGCTTGTGACGCGCATTTTGTCAGCGGCAAACTTCCGGCAAGGCCACCCGCTCCCCCACTGGCCCTCTGCACCTCTCCCCTCTGCCCTTTTTCCCCTCCCCTCCGCCAACACCTACAACTCGGCGCAATTCTGGCCAAAAAGTTGCCTCTGTTAGGTGTCGGCTACAATTGTCCTTAAATCACGCGTAATGAAGTTGTCGCTGCTGTTGCGCCTTCCTCCTTGCTCCTTCCTCCTGGCTTCTTCCTCCTGCCCCCTTGCTCCATGTCCTTGCTCACCGCCAGACTGTCTGAGTGTCTGTTTGTCTTGCTGTTTCTTATTGTTTTTGCATTTTATCGCTGCGCATTTATTTTTGCATTTCAATGTTCTGGCAGAGGCAATAAGCGAGCCCATTAGACAACCAGCCCAGGCACATGGCCAGGCATGAAGACCAGCCACCAGTCAGAGAATAACCACCCAGCAACCACCCAGCCCCACCTACTCACTGCCAGCCAGCTAGCCAGCGGTGCAGCATAAACGGTTCTGCGAAATTGAAACTTGGCCAGAAAGCAATTGTAAGGTGTTTCAACTTTATGGCTTGTATCCAATTGCTTTGAATTACATTATGCGGATCGCAGATAATGGAAAACTTGTTAAGTTAAGGATTTAATACCTATGTATGTAATAATATATATTATTATATGTAAAAATAAAAAAAAATTTATATATATATATATATTATTATTATAATATATATTATTATAATATTATTATAATATATATTATTATTATGGTATATGATGGGATGTGGCCAAGATCCAAATGGAGCACAACTTATGGATTGTTGTCTGTATTTATTATGGTTCAGCGTAGCCATTATTATATTTTCTCTGCACTATATTTAAGCTTTGCAAAATTTGTCCAGATTAACTAAGTAATAATACTGTATATACAGGGTTCTCCATATTCGAGTGATCCATCTGGCAGCCCTATACCTTTTGACAGAGGCGGACACTATACGACGTAGAGGCTGAATTTAATTTTAATTTTTTTTTTTTTTTTTACATACATATACAAACAAGAATAAACTCAACTCTTTCGACTCCCTGAGAATTTTCCTAATTTCAATATTTGGTCGCACTTTTTCTGTCAACCTTGTGGCAGCTCACCTGCCCAGACTTTCTGCCAGGTTAAATACTTGCAATTAATCACCCGCCCACCTGCACACTGCTGCTGCAGATTGTGGCTGCTGCCACCCAGGCCACAATGACCGAAGCGCTGCAGCTAAGCGTCAGGCAAACAAATGTCCAACGTTGTCTATGTTGGTGAGCTTCTTCAGCTTTGCGGCATCAATACCTGCCCACACACGCAGCCAGCCGAAGTGGCTTTGTTAACGCTCTATACACACGCAAGCAGCGTGTGTGTGTGGTGCAATGAACGCCAGCAGCAGGAGCAGCAGCACCACCACAAGCGACATACTCTCTGCCAAATGTCCATACATGAAGCAGATTCTCCGCCCACTCAGATCCTAACCTCGCCCCATCTACACCTCTCTCCCCTCTCCCTCTCCCTCTCTCTCTCTCTCTCGCTCAGCCCTTTGTGCAGCTGTTGAAAATTACATGTTTACAACGCGCAAAGCCAAATGTAAACGTAAACACACATTAACTTTGGTCGCATACAATATTTTCCATTCAAGGCTACTGCTCGATGGGTGGGCTCGGTGGGCGTGGCACCGTGTCCAACGACAACTGGCAAAGTGCAAGGCAACAGTTGCTTGCATATCTGCCAAGTGGAAGCAAATTGCGAGGGCGACAGAGACTCCGAGCCACAGATGGAGGCCAACACGTGTTTTGCCGTGCGAAACTAAACAATAAGACAGGTACCGTTAGTTTTTGGCTGACGCTGCAACAAATTCACATTTTCAGCTTTTTCTTAAGTTCGCGCTCAATTAGTTGAGTAGGGTATATTCGTTTTGGGCGATTGTCCAGCCTTAGAGGATAGATACTTGAACTTGTACGTAATAGACTATATTAAAAATAGTAGAGCCACGTCCCAGGAGCGGATCAGGCTATGATTACAAGCTTCTCTATACATGAATATACATGTATATATAAAGAGCATATAAAGTTTGCTAAAAATCCTCGCGATTTATAAAGAAATAATAAAATAAATAAATATATCATATAATAATTTATCATATCAATATTTATATATATAATATATAATATATAATATTTTTACTTAGACTAATTTTTCAAAATATTTCTGCCATTATCAAAATTTTGCCTATCGATACACATACTCGATATCTTTAAATAATCGATAAGACACTATGAAAACTTAAACAAAAAATACATTTTTAAATATTGTTTTTAAATCAATTTATGCATATATATGAGTCGATATATTTAAAAAAAAAAGTGGGTTATTTATCACAGATAAATTTGAAATATTCTATAAGTTAATGCATTTATATAAGCATTTTTATTTACATTTATAAAAAATACGTGCTAAAATATCTTATAAATATTAGTAGTTCAATTTCGGCAAGGTCATAAATGATCGATAAATTCCTGTATTCTAACGGTAAGCGAGCATTGTTAAGTCAGTCCGTCGCATCTCTAAAATGCTCTCCTACGTATTATTTTCCCACTTTTATTGCAGCAACTAGATAAGTTTGGCGGCAAAGCAAGCTAAGAAGAAGCCGAGCAAAAAGCAGCCGCAGCTTGGCAAAATATGAAACATGCTGTTGCCAGTGCTTCCTTATGGCTGTTGCTCCTGCTGCTGCTGCTGCTGCTGGTGTAGCACAAGTTGCTTCGGGTTATTGCAACAAAATGTCAACTGGGGCCATAAATTGCCGCAGTCTGGCGAGCATTTTTTCTTTACTCCTGCTAGTTGCTAGCGATGTCGCTCATTGTTGACATATTTGAGCAGCTCGCTATGTGCGAAGGTGCGAGACGAGCTTTGATTTCGCTTTCAAAGCAATAGCAACAGTAACAGCAACAGCAACAGCAACAGCAACAGCAACAACAACAACAACGCCAGAAACGGCAGGAGAGTAGCACGTGTAGCCGGTTTAGGTGTTCGGGCTGTCAGTTTATCCAGCGCTTTCAGTGCACATCCCTGTCCTGCCACGCCCCCTGCCGCAGCGTCGATTGCTTTTTCTACGCCTGTCGCATATTTTAAATCCCCAGTTGAGTGGCAATCAAACAAGCGCTCTCGCTCGCACACGCCCACCTTTTTTGCCACCCCCTTGAGCCTTGAGCTGCCCCACGGACAGGACCAGAGCCAGATTCAGATTCAGCGACAGAGCCAAAGCAGACCGAGAGGCGAAGCAGTCCAGGCAACTGACTGGCTTAATTAAACAAGCGGGCGATGAGGCGCCTTAACGACCAGCAAGGAGCAAAGAGTCCTGCTCGCCTTGAACTCTGGTCAACTTTTTTTTTATATATTTTTTCTTCTCCTTTTTTAATGATAATAATTTCGCTTATAGCCTGCGCTGGCTATCCGATTTGCTCCGTCCTTGCCGTCTGACACTTGGTCTGCGGCTGTTCTGGGCTGGCAGCTTAGCGGCGAGTCCATTGTGCGGCCGAGGCAACGACGTCTCCATTTTGTTATGGCTATAATTATATTTGACTGCGCCGCGTCTTGGGCATTGTTCTGCATAGGCTAATCCAGGTGGCGGTGGCCCAGGGCCTGGTCTTTGTCACTGTTTTATTTAATTTCTATTTTCATTTCAATTGCCAAAGCGCGCTGGCATAATATAGCCAGGGCAATTGTCTGCGTGTGTGTGTGCGTGTGAGGGAGTTGCCCTGGTTGTCCTTTGATGGCTACAGCCTACAATTGCTATTGAATGTCGTCAGGGCTCCTGCTCAAGTGTCAAATTATTGCCATTGTTGTTGTGCCTTTTGATTGTTGTTATCCCTTTTGATTGTTGTTGCTGCTGCTGTTGCTGCTGCTGTTGTTGCTGCTGTTGCTGCTGCTGCTTCTGCTGTAGTCGTTGCATGGCCAATTGCGCTCTCAAGCAGCGACTCAACCTGCATAGAGATTCGTGAAATGCCCTTTACCAGCTATAGCATTTTCTGACGGCAAATCTGCCAATGCTGCATTTCATCACGTCAATGCAATTGTGTGAGCAGCAGGAGTCACACTAGCAGCAGCAACAGTAGCTGCAGCAGCTACGATTAGGCATGCCTGTCTAACCCAGATCAAAGGGATATTGACACGTTCGTCTCCTGGGCGACGCCAGCTATGTAATGCGTTTAGCTTCACTGATTCACATTTCTTAAAAAGAGCATTTCAATGTTTTCCACTAAGTCATGCATAAATGCATGTTATATACAAGTATATATATTTATATAGGAGTGTGTATAAGAGAGCTGTAAGTCGTGAGGATGTTTGCCAAAAGTTAAAGTGCAATCTTTTGCACTCACTCATTCTACGACTGTCAAACTCATTGGAACATATTTATGAGTCCATCGGTATGTAAATGGATGTTGAATGTAGTTGAATATATATTCAAATTTATCCTCTTCTTCTGTCCAGTTGCTGTGACCAGAGTTCTGTGACCTTATTATATATACATATATTTGTTTATGTATGCATAATAGGTATGAGGCATGTACATACATATTATGCACATTATTTTAATCAAAGTCTTATACACATATTATAATTAAAGCTCGAAATTGTCAACCATAAATAATTTTTTGTATACCCTTATCAGTTTGTATATCCCATCTTAATTCAGTATCATTAATATTATACATAATAATTTAAGGATCATAAAATTGTACATATATTAAATTTGGTATGTAAGAGCCAGTAAGAAATAGCCATATGATAATTATATATATATATAATGATATGTATATAATTCATTTTTTTATTTTAGGGAATTTTCTTAGGGCTAAATGATAAATTTGAGGTAATTTGTAGTATGAATGATTTCATTTGATATCATCTCAACTGGAAACATAATGCTCCTACCATGAATGCATAGCTTAAGAGGCATATTGATATTCTTGATAGTCTTACTATATACTAGTGACAAGCTGTTGAGACTATAGTCATTTACTTTGGTCACTCTCAACTCTTACTGTTTCTATAATCTGAATATTTTCATTAGTTTACTACTGGGTTAGGCATTTCTAATTATTCACCTCAAAAATGAAGAGTGTGCTCATTTTCCGCAGTTGTTATATATGCAGTTTCTGTTATTTTTCGCAAATTGATAAATATAGAAACTTTAATTTAATTTTCTAATTGAACGAGGCCTAACTTCAGCTCTTCAAAATCACTCAAAACTAATTTGTGCTACGAATGACCCCTAATTGCCCATAGATTAATATTATTGTTTACTTAAGTCTTTCTAATTATGCGTTTACGTCGTGTCAATAAATTAAATGAAAGTGAATATCAATTACAAATCAAAATAGCTAAATGAAATAAATCTGTATATATGTATGTAAATATACATATATCTAAATATGTATACCTATATATCTTCTTTTTTTATTTCGTATGACTTATTCATGCGTAAATGAAAATACTACTAGAGGCGGTATGAATATTTCGTTGAAAATAGCAAAATTAAATATAGATGCACTCACAATCAGACAAATGTACTCAGCTCCAGACAGGACTCTGGCCAGCAGCAGCTACGGCGTATCCTCAGCGCTTTTTCGCTCCTTTATTTCTATTATTTTATTTTTTTTTTTTGGCACACTACAAACGAATTTAATTTATTCGTGCAACTTTTTTTACGCCCAAAAATTTACGAGCCCTGCCCGGAAAATGGGAGCTGCTGTTGCTGTTGCTGAGGCCCAATCTGAGCTCTGCTTGTGGCCAGGCATTCAGCTAGCAAAGCCGGCTCCTGTGATGACTGTGTCCTTGCAGGATGCACTGTCGTTTCGCTATTCTGTTGCGTGTTGCCTGTCCCATGTAAGCGTCATAGCCACACCAATTTATTTATTCCTGGATTTCAGTTTTTAGTTTGCCGTACGCTTTTCCAGCATTTTCCGCGCGGCAAAACCAACGCAAACCGAATAAGTGTAACGAACATAAGGGAATGACAGACTATAGAATACGCCGTATTTATATATTTTTAAAGTATATTATGGTGTAGCTCATATAAGAGGTTTTCTTGATAAGATTATTTTAATAATTTTAAAGAAGTTACAAATTTTTAACAATTTTTTAAGTTTTTATTCCAGCAATTCCGAGTCTCTGAAATTATATATAAATTTTTAAACTAAATTCATTTAGTGAAACTCTAAGGACCTAATTAATATTTATTTTCCAACTACTCCTATGATAATTAAATTTATTTAGTAAGACGCTGGAAATAAAATATCAATTATTTCATATTTTCTAACTGCTGCAAATCACATTAAAATTACTTAGAAATCGAATTTAATCAGTCAAAAGCAGCCAATAAAAATAATTTCCATCTCTGCTACGCCGCTTCGCTTATTATATACCTCATATGTTTAATTCGTTTGCTGGGTATCAAAATCACTTGATGCGTTGAAATGGCGTTGCCAGACCGTCGAGAGTCGAGTCGGTCGCTGTGCGCGTTAAAATTTCGTTATTATGTTGACAGCATTTTTGCTATTTTTACTTGAAAGCTTAACCAAGCGCACACGCACACACATGCATACATACGTATACACACTCTCACGCACATACACATACACACACACACACACAGAGAGAGGGAGAGAGAGAGAGAGACATTCATGTGTTGTCCCTTGGTGTTATTTTGGTGTTTCCCCGAGCTTGTTTTTTGGTTGGCTGGCCCTGGCCCCGGTCTCAACCGTCGTCGCTTGTCAGTGATATATGTAAAATATTTTCGCAGGATGCGGAGCAACTGCAGCCACCGACTGCAGGCAACTGAGCTATTTTGTGGCAATAAGCATGAAATTTAAATGAGTGCCGGCCCCGGCCCGGCCCGGACGCACTTACCCAACTGCCACACGACCCACGACCCATGCCCCACTCCACAGCGCCAAGGGCCCCTGCCCATTAGAGAAAACTGCTGCTGCTCCTGCTGCTGCTGCTCTTGTGAATGGGATTGGAATTTTAACGCACCGATTGCAATTAGTGAGCTCGGCGCTCCCAGACAGGGATAGAAAGCTGTGAATCCAATTGATAAAGGATGCCTGTGTATGTATCTGTGTATGTGTGGAAAAAAAAATATATATATATACACTGATGCCATATATAGTATATCTATATATTAATAAATATATAATCTGGCCGTCTCCTTTGTACGCAACTCAATCGAAAAATTGTTCAAGTGGCAAGCGGTAAAACTAAACCAGAAATGTGCACAAAAACAAATAAAGACGATGAACAAATACGAGTAATTCAATTATATAGAAAATCCATGGTCGCCTTTATGAATTGTATTCCACAAACGGGCTTTGGCTGAGAGCGAAATTGAAATGAAAATTCGTTTTAAATACAACTTAAGCTCACCACATTTTCCAGGTCAACTGCCCACAAAAAAGGAGCCAGACAAAGCATCCCGTAATTGAAGCCATCAACGTGGCAAATCGCTTAAAATAAATCATTGAATTACGTTTATTTCTTAAGCAGTCTGGCATTCATAAGTATTTTAATGAGCTTACACAAACGAAAGAAATTTATATAAATCCAAGCTGTATAATTAAATGATTGCCTAATGATATTGCTTAACCTGATATATGATAATAAATATATATGTGATAATGATAGAATGTAGAGTGCCCGACTGGGACATACCTTGAGCTCTTCTAAACTTCTATTTTGTAAAACTAGATAATGTAGCCACATATAGTAACAGAAAACTTAGTAAATAAAATATATATAAAATAAAAAAATAAAATAAAATGAGAAATAAACATTTTATTTATTCAAAATTAAACATTATTAATGTTAATTAGATAATAGAAGGAATTATCCATCAAATTTTGTGTACATTTAAATCTGCAAACATGCAGCAAGACAGAAAAGCTCAGCTCGTCATTCCGAACCTCCCACGCCTCCTCCTGTCTTTAACATAGATTTATACATAGTTTAGATAAACACAATTCCTTGTCTTTATATATATATATATATATATATGATTTGTGATGTCTGCCAGACAGCCTTCTGCCTCTTATATAGCATTCACCCCTGAATTCCCATTCTCAGCATACAAACAAGAGAAAAAATATCTAAATTGACACAAAATAGAAAAACAAATATTAAAACTAGTTAGATTTTATTCCTTTATATTTTCAATATTATCAAATTGGGATTATTTTCAAAAATTATAACATGATGTTAAATGTTCATGCACATACAAACTTTATAAATTTATTTAGCAATTCACCCATTAGCCAATAAAATAAATGTTTTTTGCCTACGAACATGAACATGACCATAAATCGAATATGTATTCCGCCTAGACCGGATGCTCGTCTGCTTGTAAGGCAGCAACAAATCGAACAACTGAAACTGAAACTGAAACTGAAACAAAACCATGTTTAGACAAATTGAAATATACATTTCTCTATGCAGTTAAAATAGCATAAAAATGAGATAAAACAAGCACAAAATCAAACAAAAATAGAAAAATAAAACCGGCAAATGGCAAACTACAAAATTCAGATCCAATGCCCAGCGGCTGAGCAGACGAAGCGATTTTCATTAGAGTTTGGAAAATAAATTAGAGAAGGGGAACTGCAGGGCCAATAGAAGGGGCTGAACTAAACCTGCATAATATGCAGTTATTTTTATTTATTCATAACATTTAATGCAAATGTTTGTTAACAGCGCGAGGGCGGCTCCTCCTTCTAGCAGGAAGCCCGCAGAGCAGTGGCACGACCTGCGAATCCTGACAGTTGTTTGGGTTACGCCGAGTGCAAGGCAAATGCGCTTAGGGTTGTTATACGTCTGCACTCAAGGGGTGCAGCAACCGAAACGCAATGGAAAGTGGAACGAACACAAATTTCTCGTATTATGTTGCATACTTTTTTGGGTAATTTATGATTTTGACGTTTATTTGTGTGTGGAGGGTGTGTGTGTGTGTGTGCGTGGGCAACAGAGTTGAGAATCACAATGAAAGTACAAAAGCGGGGTGAAATAGAGCGTAACATATTCTCCCCTGTGCAGAGCAGGGGAACTGGATTGCCAAACAGCAGCTGCCGGTAAAACAAAAACCGAGCAAGACGAAAGCAAAAAAAAAAAAAAAAAAAAAAAAAAAACAAAACAAATGATGTTAAGTGACGCGCAGCTTTTGTGGAAATGAAAGCCAAACGTTCGATTCTCAAGATGCACGATAAGATAAATAGAACAAAAGTCCCAAAGATAAATACATATACTGTGTGCGGCCAACACCCTGAAGGGGAGCAGCAGAGAGATGTGGTTTGTACTCGCTCTGACTGAGATATGAAACGGGCACGTGCAGTCAATCAAGGAGCTCCGCATTATATACACACACATAGATACATATGTATATAAATACCTACGAGCAAATGTACTTTTTATGTTGGGTGCTGTCTCGCAAGGTGAACAGCACGGTGAAAACTGATTTTGAACTTTTCGAGTAGTGACCCAGCAAAAGGTTGAAGACCTACGCAGATTTCGAATGTGCATAAGTTAGATTATTTTTGTAGAAATTTCTCTTTGAACTCAGAATTAAAATGAAGTTAATGACAATGACAATGACAATGACAATGACAATGACAATGACAATGACAATGACAATGACAATGACAATGACAATGACAATGACAATGACAATGACAATGACAATGACAATGACAATGACAATGACAATGACAATGACAATGACAATGACAATGACAATGACAATGACAATGACAATGACAATGACAATGACAATGACAATGACAATGACAATGACAATGACAATGACAATGACAATGACAATGACAATGACAATGACAATGACAATGACAATGACAATGACAATGACAATGACAATGACAATGACAATGACAATGACAATGACAATGACAATGACAATGACAATGACAATGACAATGACAATGACAATGACAATGACAGTGTAAATGACTATGATTACTATGCTGTCATTAGCTATGATAATGGCAATCATGTCGATAATGATTACAATAATAATAGCCCGATTTCCTTCTGTTGCAACTGCTACAAAAGCTTCGACTCAGCTTAGCTGCAACATTTACGCCAACCCTATTTTAGTTGGCTTTCCAACTATTGCCATTGCAGTGAGGTAAGCCTAGACGCATTGAACTCTTAAGCCATGTCAAAGTAGCTTGCACTCTTTAGCACGACAGCGAGCCATCCTTTAGCCGTGTAGAAAATCCTTAAGGTTTCGATTTCAATCAGTGCGGCCTTCGAATGGCTTCCAACTGTGATGAACTTGGCGATTTTTAAGCGCGCTGTTGCATTATTTATTGCCGCCGTGTAATACGAGAATAAGAAGAGAGAATTAAGAAGAGAGGCAGAGAGAGAGGAGACTGATGGTTTGGACAGAGGGGCTGTTGCCCATTAGCTTGAGATATAAAATACAAAGTTAGCTGGGGATCAGGGAGCAAAGCAATTAATGTGACTTCTTTGGCTTCCGCAGACGATGGTGACGACGACGACGACGACGACGAAGACGACGACTACGATGAAGCTTCATTAAAAAATCTCATCAAATCCGAATGCCACGAACTTAGTGGCTCGTCCCCTGCCTTTCTGTTTGTGCACTCTGCGTGTGCATATTTATGACGACTGGCAAATCAAAAATGCAAATAAATTTCAATTTTCTAACTGTGACTCGACACGAGCCGAGCAACATGACAGTCACAATTACAGTTGCAAACATGCCACAGCAGCACAAATCTAGGCAACGGAGCAGACAGTGCGAGAGAGCAGTGTGTGCAAGAGAGAGAGAGAGAGAGAGAGAGAGCTACACTGCCGCACTCCAATCTGATATTCATATTCATATTTATGAAAAGTGCAGTGGCATCTTGTCAAGCCTGGCTGCCTTCTGGGAACCACTGCCTACGAGTATTATTATTAAATAATCATTTTGTTGCAATAAATTTCAATTCGTATTTGTGTCAAGTGAGAGTGGCATTTTAATTTGCAACATCTTGAGGCGAGTGCAAGAGTGCTTCTACCACTTTATTTATACATAGCACATCATTTAAATATTCACGCCATGCCAAAGTGTATTAGCTTTATTTTTACGCAAAATGCGAGTGGAAACTACTTCGCCAAGCCAATGAAATTGTAATTAAGTTTGCATGCCAAATGACTCGAGTGGTTTGCATGCTCAATGTAAGCACAATCAATATACATATATATATATATATATATATATATATATATATATATATATATATATATATATATATATATATATACATATATCTGCATATATATATTTATAAAAAAAAAAAATGCCAAAACGAAACGAAAATTTGTTTAAATATTGACGGAAATTTACAGAGCACAACAGCAGGAGTTTTTGCTGGCTTTGCGGCGAGGGTGGAATAATCGAAGGTCATGCGCTAAGGGTTGAACGTGGTCAAATTGGCTAAACGAAACGAAATTTCCCATTGACATCGAGCCAAAAGTTCAATTCTAAACCAATTGTCGATTTGCCGAGTGCCCACTGTGGCCACTGGCCCTGCTCCACTGTGCAGTGTCTGCGGCCGAGGCATTTGCATCTCTGGCCTGAACTCTGATTGAAATGCTCGAAACTCTGTCACTTTTGCCACAGAGCCGCAGGAGGTTGGGCAGGCAGGTGCATAGGTAGTCAGGTAGACGAGCGGGCACTCCAGGTGTATTTCAGTAGCTCTAGTCACCTAGAGCTTGTGCAACACCTGTCAGTCTGGTCTCTGTCCGTGACAGAGACAGAGAGAGAGAGAGAGAGAAAGGTAGAGAAACAATTGAACATTTCTTTTCTTTTTTTGGGACTCTGTGACAATCGCATAAGCTGTCGGAAGCTCATTCCCAATGGAGCACACAGACATGACTGCTCTTTGGAATATGAATTAGTGTGTATCAGACAAGAGATTACAAAATATGATTCATAGCACAGCCCAAAAACAGAAGCCAAATAGATTAAAAACGAAAAACACAAATCAAAAAACAAAAATTTGTAAATCAAACCAATTGCCAAATGCGACTGTCAAGTTGACACGTGAAAATGTTTTTAATAGCAAATTTGTAAGGTAATCAAATTTTTAAGGGAATCAAAGTGGATGCTATAAGTTGCGACTTTATGATGGATTTGAAGTTTAATCCCTTTAGTACAAATTTACCTAAATTTCTGATGAATGGAAACTCTACAAAAAACTATATTTAACTCTACCAGCAAGTTTGCCTAGAAAATATTGAAAGTGTTTAGGTTTTTATATATGGGTAAATGTAGATATGTATATATTTTTGATAAGCGACAGGCTTATGCATAGATGCATATATATAGATTGAGATGTACAGAGCTGTAAATATTTATTACTATGACATGTTAGTAACGACTGTAACATGGTAGACAATGCCAAAGTATGAGCACTTAAGGATACCATATAGATATCATATCCAGGATCTAGGATACATAATGTAGTAATATATATTTCATCTGATAAGCGACATGCTTGATGACATGTCAGCGAGCATGTCTACAAGCCGAAGCTAATAAAATTATGCCTAAATAGCGTGACGTTAAGTAGAGGGCTTCCCTAAAGCAAATTCTCATACTGAGCCAAGTTTCAAAAGTTTCGACTAAAACGTGCTTAAGAATCAAAAACAATAATTTAACTTCTTTTTTTTTTTTTGGCAAATTAATTCTTAATGTAAATTGCCGCATAAAAATATTAAATTATTAAATTATCAGCAAAAAACGAAAATGAAGGAGGAAAGGGGGAGCATAAAAGATGCAGGATTGCACGATAAGCAGCTGTATCCAAAATCCACTCAAGTCAGTCGGGTGGGCTGCAAATACGCTCATGTCATCGGGCCCATTGATCGCATTAGACAAAGTAAACACAATTATTTTGTTGCCTTAAACACGCATATATGCTTATGTGTGTGTGTGTGTGTGTGTGTGCGTGGCCACAAAGTATTCAAGACAACAATTTCCTTAAGGTTCTTATCACACACACACACAGAGGCAGACAGCATTATGTTTGTTTTTATGTTGAATATTTTTCATTTTTTGTTAACGAGATACAAAACGAACGAAACAAAAATATATACAAAAAAAAAAACTCAGCCTGTGGGGCTTTTACATGAGGCTTCGTAGCTGTGTGTGTGTGTGCGCGTGTGCTGGGGGCGTGGCAAGCGGCTGTTGCTGTGAAAATTATGCAAATGATTGAGCAAATTATGTCCAAAAATTTTCGTTGCCTGCTGACCTATGACAGCCCCAAGCCCCGCCTCCCTCCCAGCCCCAGCCCCAGCGCCACTCACAGCTCCAACAATAACATCATCATTATCTTGAAAAAAAGGAAGGCTTATCGACCCACTCCCAAACCGAATCACTTCTAGAGCCTCTTCAGTTGTTGTTAATGGCAACAAATCTCCTCAATTGGAATGTTTGTAAAACAAAATAAATAAAAAAAAATCCAATAAAAAATAATTTCATGAAATGCTTTGGTTAAAAAATAAAAATATTTTTCTTTTGTTTTGCAGCATTTGCTGAATTCATTCAGGTCAGAAATGTGTGTGTGGCTGGGTGGACATTAAAAGCACAATTAGCTTATCAGGACATATATTAAATTAAAATATATGAATTTGATATCAATTTTTAAGATGTATTGCCTTGGGCCTTATTAATTTAGTTGTCACAGTAAGCGATATGAATTAAATAATAATAAATAATTAACAAGATTTTGATTAAATATTTTATAAAATATATTTCTTTCAAGAACATATAATTGTAAGAATATTTTTTTGTAAATATATTTTTTATTTATTATATTTAAATATATAATTTTTGACAATAGTTTTTTTTTACATTTTTAGCACATTGATAAATAAAGTTTTAAAATTACAAATAAATAACTTAAGCTAAAATGTATAGCAACATATTTAGATAACAACAACATATTAAGAACGTTGCAGTCGGGCCGTCCTGGTTGCAGAATACTTATTCACGGGAGATATTTATTTATATACTTGATTATGTAGCCATACAAATGCTGACAGTTTTGTCCAGATTTAAAGTGTAGAAAATACATATTAATTTAAATCCCTTAAAATATACTACTTAAATGTAGTAGAAATTTAAATAGAAAAAAAAAAAAATACCTGCAAAATACATATAAAAGAACTATATACACAAATTTCGAAAATTTCTTTTTGGCTTTGGCAAAAATTCGAAACAAAATAAAATGCAACAAATATTTATATTTAATTAAAACTCCAATTTGATGATATGCAGTGCGCTAATAATGTAGCTGTCGCATATCATTTTCAATTGTTATGCCCAAATAATACGCTCTTTATGAAACAGATTGACAAACCACACACATACGCACACTCATGCGCAAAGTGATTCCGAAAATTTCGCTCCACATAATTCCATGTTAATCTACAAAGTGGGCTAAAACCAAATAGAAATTTGCATCTAAAAAGCGAAACATGTTTTTTACATAATGCAATTTTATATCATTATATTTATAGCTATTTTTTTTTTCTTTTTCGTTCATTTTTCATGTTTGCATATTTCAATTTATTAAATGCGCAGCGCAACTTTTGTTGCAAATTAATTTGGCACGAAATTTGACTTTACGAAATATGACAGAGACTGCAGCAACAGCAACAGCAACAGCAACAGCAGCAGACGCAGTAGCAGCAGAGAGATGCAACAGTCGCTTCTGCTCCTGCTGTTGCTGTTCCTGCTGCTGCTGCTGCAATCGCAGCTTCATACGCACGTGTAAAACTCTCTCGTAATAACCGCAACTTAGTTAACTAAACAAGCTGACAGGCGGCTGATAGAAAGTGTGGGGCGTGTGGCGACAATTGTTGTTGCTACAGTTACGGAGGAACTCCCCCTGCTGCTGCCACTGCTTCGCCTCCTGCTCCCACAACTTTTGGCAAATGTGCAGTGAAGGAAATTGCAAACAAAATTGCAACTTCCTGTCAGCGACAAAAACTTTTGCTGTGGCGCCAATGTTGCCACTTCCGTTTAGAGAACATACACACACACACATGCGCGCTCTCATCTGTGTATGTGTGTGTGTGTGCTAAGTGCTGTCGGTTATTCATATGCAAACGCCATGGCAGCAGCCACAGCCAGCGCCATGTTTGGCAATCAAAATATTTCACTAAATTGCTGAGCCAAAGTGAACAAAAGCCAAACAACAACAACAATAGCAACAGCAGCAGCAGCAACAGCAGCAATAGCAGCAGCAGCAGCAGCAGCAATGGCCGCACCACAGGAAGAATAAAATATTAAATAAATTTTTGCAAAATTTTACAAACGTGACCAGAGCACAGAGCCCATATGCGTCAGAGCGAGATAGCTGGCGACTCAACGGCAAATCCTAACTGTACGTTTCGTAGTCTCAGAGCATATGTAAAGCGCTTATGTGAAACTGCCTAGGCAGGCCCTAGGAGCGACTGCAGCGGGTGTTAAAGTAAGCAGGCAAAACGAAGTAGACAGAGCGAGTGCGAGAGGGAGAGCGAGAGAGAGAGAGAGAAGGGCTAGCGTGCGTGCAAGCGAAAGTGTAGAATTAAATAAGAAATAGAAGCAAACTGACCGCAGGCCAAGTATGCTTTGTCCCTTTCTTAATGCTGGCGCGTACTTTGCACGTTTCGCCTTGCCAGTTGATGACTTTTATTTTTCGCCGTTTATTTACACTACGCAAGCGAAAAGGGAGTGGGAGTGGGAGTGTGAATGGGAGGAGGATGGGGAGAGGGTGACGGCCGCAAAGTATGTCATGCAGCAGCATTTTTGACTCTCATTTTGGCCGATTGGGCATCAGATAAGAGAGGGACAAATTTGTGGCGGACGACAGAGCTGTGCCCAAAAATTAAAAATAAAACGTTAACTGTAACATTCGCAGTTACAGCTACCGTTAAACTTTTGTATTTGTACTTCGTTCTTGTTGTTCTTTTCGAGCTGCTGACAGTGGAGTCAAATAATGAAATGTAATGCGTAATTTGTTTGCAAAATTTTCTTAGTAAGCAATTCGTGTTTGATTAAGTATTTGATAAAGGTCTTGAATATTAATAAATACTTATATTGATCTAAATAGCCAGTAGAAAGTCAAGGCTAAGACTTTGTTTTAATCAAATTTCCTATAATATTTCTGTTTGAATCACAAAAGGTTTTAAACAAAATTGTTTTCAATTTTTTTTTTTTTTTTTTTTTTAAATTTATTATAAAACAAACTTGTAAAATTAAATTCAAATCAACAGCCTTTCTTATAGCATAAAATATATGTACTTTGAAGTATCATTCAAAAATCACAAGTATTAATTAAGAATTATTTGAATCTCAAAATAAAAATATTTTCAAAACATGTTCAGTTGATTTTCGGGGAACCACGCATTAAATTTCCGCGGTTGAATATTTAACAAGCCGAACCCCTTAAAAATGCCATATATGGAATGGGTGCCAAGGATGTTTTGGGAAACCAAAGGTGAGAACAAAGCCAGCCAAAGGCTGCTCAACCCACTGTGTGCATGTGAGTACGTGTGCGTGTGTGTGCGTGTGTATATTTGTATTAACGGCCAAATTATGATGAAGCGCACTTGACAGACACCATCGTCTGTGGCTGCTTAATGGTAAATACCTGAAACACCCTGTGTCAGTGGCTATCTTCGTTTCAATTCGTTTCGTTTCTGTGTATAACGCTTGCTGCTTAGAGAGCGCAAGCGAGCACGAGAGAGCGAGCGCGAGAGAGAGCGCACGCACGCTGTATTACTCACCTGCTGAATAAGCGCTCACTGCCAGTCCATGTTGCGAAACGGTTGGCAGCATGCTGCATGCTGCATGCTGCATGTTGCCCAAGCCCAGCTGGGACAACACAACAATGAGGCATTAATAAATAAATAAATCTGTGGCAGCAACTCCTTAGGGGCTTTCGTCTTTCCGTTTTTCGATTGTTTTCGTTACTTTGTTTTTTGTGTGTGTTTTTTTTGTTGTTTTTTTTTTGTTTTTTTTTTTTTTTTTTGTTTGACATGGAATTCCTTTTGCAGCTTTGCCGCTGGCTTCATTATTTAACGCTGCAAAACAAAATGCTTGATTAATTGTACAGCAGCTGACATGGCAAACCATTTACAATCGCCACGCGCTCTTTAAATATTTATAGATACAAATACAGAAGCAAATATCTATGTCTGTCTGTCTGTATGTGTGTATATTAGAGTAGACGCTGCATCAATCATGCCAACAACAACAACAACAACAACAGGAGCCAGAACAGTTAGCAACAAATTGACAAAGCGCTCGATGTGCCGCTGCTGTCCGCTGGATGGCGCCACTTTCGCTTTCAGCTTACGCTTATTCTCTGGGTCTGTGTGCCTGTGCGTGTGTGTGTGCGTGCCGCAATGTGTGTGGCATGGCAACACGCATTAAATTTGATTTGGTCACGTTTCCAAGCTTTGTTCCACTTATGGCCAGCCCCAAACAATACAATAAAGGACACGGCGCTCGCTGCCCGCTGCCCGCTGCTCGCCGCCCGCCTCCCCCCGCCCGCTGCAATCAGAGCCTAATAGACGAATTGCTCTCATAAAATAATCGGGGGCATTCCGCATCTACAATGTGCCTGTCCAGGTCCAGGCAGGTGCCACAATCTGTGGCAAGCTGCACGCAGCAGAAAAAAGGCCAAAATCGAAACCAGTTGAACTGCTTTACAAATTCCTGCTGATCTTACAGCTGCCCCAAGTTATCCCCGCTCTCTCTCCCTCTCTCCCTCTCTCTCGCTTTGGCTATCCCTTGAGATTCGCTGCAGCTGCCGCAAACAAAAGAATTTTTAAGCAGTTCCAGTTTATCGGCAGATTGAGAGAGACGCAATTTTCCAGCATCTGTCCAGAATCAGACGGAAAAAAAAACCCAAAAAAAAAAAATTGACTTAATGCCGGCAAAGACAGAAAACTTTTGACAATTTCTGTTGCTTTCGGCCTTAAATCAGAGTCGTCGCTGCCATTTGATGTCAGCGGCCTTTGATGGCTCTTTAATGACGCTCGGCCCCCGCTGCCCGCTCTCCCATATCTCCCCAACTTATTTTCCCCCAAGGACTTGCGCTTTGTCCCCACTGTACACAAAAGATTTCTTTGATGATGATTCTCTTGGCAGCATGCGAGCATTTTAAGTCAATGCCTCGAAGCTTTGGGCCGAAAAGCCTAAGCGAAAGACAGAGAGAGAGAGAGAGAGAGAGAGAGAAAGAGACAGACAGAGAAAGAGAGAGATTATAATATTTAACAAATCTCTTATCTACAGCAACATGAGGCTAATTGCTGTTATCTAATTGGAGGCACTTATATATACATGTGTATATAAACATTGCTGGACACATCTAATTGGAATATCTACTCAATCATTGCGTATGGATGCTCTCTCGCTCTCCCCTTCTCTAATGGGTTTTATCTAATTGGAATTACATACATCAAACTATGTATATAAATATTTGTTAGCTATTGAAACTATTGCCACATACATACATAGTATCTAAGCATTTTGAATACTTTCTTAGGCAATCCAATTGGAAAACCCACTACTGTATGCAAATGGAATCAAAATCGCTCTCTCTTTCTTCATCTCTCTCTCTCTCTCTCCCTCTCTCTTTCTAGTTGTCCTGCCTGTACAATTGATTCCTGATTACTGATTGGAGCGATGTGTGTGCATATGACTTAATTGGAGCATGTCTGATTGGAAATGTGTAAGCCCTGTCGCACTTAAGCGCTGCCTTGAATTGAATGGTAGGTACTCTTATCTTATTGGAAATTATTTTAAGTACATATTGAGAAAAGCTGCGTTATGGAAGTTCTCGAATTGGAGTTAAAATAGTAGAAGCTTTATTTTTTAATACTGAAGTCTCAAAATAGTAAACTAACTAAAACTCTCTAAAAAATATTTCTAATATGAATCGATGTACTCACTAGCTCTTATTCTATTATAACTGATATTTGTTTTATATATATATTTATTTGTTTTAAGGTATATTTCTATTTGCTTGTTATTTATAATCCGAAAAAAATTAAAACATTTTTTCAAGAAAGCTAACTATATACACAAATGATCTATAATCAAATCTATAAATATTATATTATATATATTATATTATATTATATTATATTATATTATATAAGTATTTAATATTTAGTCATACATATGCACATATTGTAAACTATATATTTATCCATATATTATAGTTATGATATAATTAATGCCATCTACAGAACCTGTAAAAAATAAAGAGCATATCATATAGTAGAGTCTGTATATAACGTCTCCGCTTATAACGTTCTTCCCATTATAGGGGATGGTCCCTTTATGAAAGGCGCTCGGCTACTGTATATAATTTTTTTATTTTACAATGTTTTTTTACTATTATTTTATTTTATTTATTTTTATTTTATTTATTTTAATACTATTATACTATATAAATAATGGAAAATATATATATATATAGTATATACAAATTATAAATGTTGAAAAAATATTTTGTATATATATATATTTCACTTTCGTGAATGAGATTGGAATTAAAAAAAAAAAATAAAAAAAAAAAAAATATATATATATATATATATATATATATTTTTTTTTTTAATTTCAATCTCATTCACGAAAGTGAAATGAGTATATTGTTTTTTAGAGCATATATTAGAAATATAAATCTTACTCAAGATGGCTTACTACAATAATAATAATAATAATATATACATATTTGCATATTTATAATATATAAATATATAATATATATTATATGTAAACTAATATACCCGCTTTAGACTGCTATGCAGTGCATTCAATTAGAGAAATTTCAACTATGCCGCGTGATGTCTATAGCAAGTGTGTGTGTGTGTGTGTGCGGGAAATATCAGATATTGAATAAGTTTTGATATCGATACATAACTGAATGAATGAATGATTCAATGAACGCTCTCTGAATGGCGACTAAACTGGTTATTCGAGAGCTGAGCAAACGTCAATATCAATTATAAAACGCTCCAATTTCAGTTACGCCAAAAAATATTTAAAAAAAGAGAAGCGACAAAGTGAATTATGAATAACTATTTCCAAAACCTGGGAGAGGGAGATAGCTAGAGCATGAGAGGGAGGCAGGGAGAGGGTGGCGGAAGAGATATGTGAAAAGTGCGCATTCAGCTGCTGACAACTGTCAATTGGCAGCACTTCATTTGTTTAAACAGGAGTTTGATCCTTTTTTCCTTTTGGCACACACACACATATATTTACACACTTTTCACACTTTCCCTCTTCGTAATATTGTTTTTATTCCGCACCTAAATAAATAATAGAAGAAAAAAATAGTTTCAAATTCAAATTTTCGCAGATTGGCAGCGCGTCCCCAGGCGCGACGAGGCCGGGCTCCCAGCTCTGCGGCACAGACTGAACGAGCTACTCCACTAGTTAGTCGCTTGTCAAACATAGACATAGACGGACACACACAGACACACACTCGTGGGTTTGCCTGGCCAAAAACTATGCTGCGAGCCCTTCAGCTGCTGCTCCTGCTGCTGCTGATGCGGCCTGGACTCGGCTGCTGTTTGATTTCATTTCATCATTTGACGTCGGAACAATTTGCCGGCCGGTTGAGCTGGCCTGAACTGGGCGTTGCGGGCCATAGAGGCGTGCAGGATGGGGCGTGGCAGCTCAACTCCCTGCTGCATATAGCCGTGTGAAAATCCAGCGCTATGATTTTTGTAATTTGATTTGCAGATTTTGTCAGCTGTAGCGTGGTCTGTGAGAGGGGGACCGACAGAAAGAGAGAGCAGGGTCGGGGAAGGGGGGTGGAACTGGGCGGGAGTCTGCAGTGGGAGCCTGTAGTCGGGAGGCAGCTGAATGTGGCGACACGTATCGACACATCAAATAAATTGCTCGAATTCCCAATGATGAGCTCACAATTTGGATTCTGGCAGCTGGCATTGCCGACGAGTTGTCGTCCTGCTCCTGCTCCTCCTGCTGTTCCTCGTCTAGTCTGACCAGGGACTAGGACTGAAGCTGGGATTTGGTTGCGTTTTGTTGAGTGCTTTTGGGCTCTACACACAGATATACACAGGCATACATACATACATACAGCTCCTGCCTCATTCCCGCCTCCTGCTGCACAGTTTTATGATGATGTTGCTGCTTTTTCTGTTTGATCAATCTGTATTCTTCAGTTACATAGTTTATATTTTGCTTTCATGCATTTCAATTTGTTGCCAAGATTCGTAGCGAATCTGTTCCTCCTGCTCCTGCTTCTACTCCCCATCTGTCTGTGCGCCTTGTCATGTGTCAATTGCAACGTTGCTTATGTGCCGAAGAATTAAAATTCAATTCGGTTTTCCATATGCACAGAGCGGAAATTGGGAAAATCGAAAAGCGCAAAAAGTCATTTTTGAAGTCATAAATTTCACATCACAACTCGAATTCTGATCCTTGAGTTGCGAATAAAAGGCGAAGCTCTTTAATTTATTAGAGGCTAAGCAGGCATGCATCAAGTTAATTAAAAATATAAAATATTTCACTTATTAGGTCAGGTTTAAAGGGCTATGGGAGTAGATTGAAATATAATATAATATAATATTAATATATTGAAAGAAAATACATAATATTTTTTTTATTTTATTAATTTTGTTTTATTTATTTATATTTCTTACTTACTAATTATATTCATTTTTTATTCTATTTCATAAATAACAATATACAAAAATAAATAATATAATTAGAGTAAGGCAAATTAAATAAATACATAAAATATATTATGCTTATTTGATGTATTTATTTAATAAGGTTTACTCTAATTATAATATATTAATTATCAAATAAATAATTATTATATTATTTTTAATTATATATGCAATAAAATAAAAATATATATGTACGAATCGAATAAAATGATATGGATTTCTCCAATTTTAAAATTTTTATAAATATTTTCCTATATTTATTATTTTTTTTTTAAATTTATTTACAACTGGAGTGGAGAGGATAAAGAGAGAGAGACAGCAGCATAGTTGCTCAGAACATTTCAGAAACAATTTTGCTTATGAATTCGTCTCGGAAACCTTTCTGACGCAAAGTATATTCCAATACTAGCTGAAGCCCCTTGGCCTCTGCTATTATGAACTGGCCAAAACTCTGTTTTCTTCAGGGCCCTTTGGGTGCTTTTATTTAATGATGCCCCTGTGACATCATCAAGCGCAACTTACGCTAATTAAAATTCCCATTTAATTGGCATTGACTGCTGTTTGTCTTCCTTCGGTGTATATTCATTTCGTGTTGTTGATTTTTTCCTTTAATTGTTGAATGTACGTGAATGTTTATTCAATAAAAATAAGATGGATGACAGCAGAGTTGACCAATTGCACAGCAGTTACAGCAGCAGCAGCAGTAGTAGCAGCAACAGCAGGAGCCAGAGGCAGAGGCAGCAGGAGCAGGAGTTGCCATAGAAAAGAAAACTGTCATCGAGGCGAATGTGAATGAGCCACTGAAATCAATTTAAATGGCATCATTCAACGACTTCAACCACACACACACACACACACACACACACACACATACACATGCACACGCACACCTACAGAGACAAAGACATGCGAACGAACACATTGACAGTTTATTAACTGTTCGAAATATTTGTAACGCAGCCCACCCACGTTTGAGGTCTGAAATATCGGCCATTACATCGACCCATTAATTAGTTGGCATTGAGTTGCAGCTGCTGACAGCCTCAATGACAACAACGACAACGACAACGGCAACGGCAACGGCAACGACAACGACAACGACAACGACAACGGAATACCCTTATTCCCCAAGGGGGAGGCTTACAACTCCAATCCCTACTGAAGGACCACACAGCTTCGCCTTCAGTCAACATCGAGCAAAGAGAGCGAGAGAGAGAAGTAAAAAAAAGCAAACATCTTCGTCAACTACAGTCGCTGTACTTGTTTTTCCCTCAACTTCCCCCTCTCTCCTTTTCTTATCTCCTTCTCACTCAACATGCCAACGCATCGGAATTTATGATAATCACGTTAATTAATGTTAAATTTATAATTTAACTGAATAATTTGTCAGCTGCGTTATTTTGCCCTTCTTTTTTATTTGTTTTTCTTTCTGATTAAATGATTTACGCAATTTTAATCGCAAATTTAAGATTAGCTCATTGATTTTGACTGAAAGAGCTCCATGAGATTAGATGGGTCAAACGGTTAAGAGTTCCATCTGAGCGCAAAAGGTTGAGTCAAAGCTACGTGTTTATATCTCCTACAGTTTAAAAGCTAGAAGCTTAAAATTTGAATAGTTCAGTTACTGGTGACCTTCTCTATGGATGACCATAAAATAATAGTTATGCCTCTTTAGGGGCGTGGCATATCGAAAACATACGCTGTAAATTTCACATTTTTAAGTACAAGCATCCAAATGTATGAGCTGTGAATGAGTATCCTGCAGTCGGTAACGCTCGACTGTAACGTTCGAACTGGTTTTTAATATACGCTTATCACGCTGATTTCATGATTCTCCTATTACAAATGAATAATTTGTGATTTGTATATTTTAATGAGCATAAACGTGAAACTTTTATAAATTTTTGTATATATCAAATAAAAGAGGAGCTGGAAAAACACCAAAGACCAAAAAGTTAAAGGACTTCATAGCTAATCATTTGCAGTTTCCAAATCATTATTTAGCTATTCAAAAAAAGTTACATTGAAAATAAATATTAGGAAAATGAATATAAAATAAAAATTGTACATTTTCATCTAAATCAAAATTCATCTGGCTCAGTTCTGTTCTTCGGCCAAAAAAGAAAGTGAAAAGAGAAAAAGAGAAAAGGGAATCACAGTTAATTTAGTGTAAATCAAAACGCGTCTCTATTTATGTGCCGATGAAATTTCAACTCAAGCGGAATGCAATAAAACGTAATGACTGGGGCAAGGGACAGGAGCAGGAGCCGGAGCAGGAGCAGGAGCACACCTGTTGTGTGTCTAGCAGGTGTGATCGACAGAGACCCGAGACAATACCGCAAACAATGCCAGAACAAGACGTAAACAGCACCCGCAGCAAACGCTGCCCCAAACGATGTGGCAGGATGGGGCCCGATGGAGGAGGGGAGGGGAGGGGGCTAGGCAGGGACAACTGTGAAAAGTGAAATGCGCGACGAGGCACAGAGAACCAAACAGGTGCTAATCGAAATGTAATGTTTCAGCAGCGGTCGCACATAAAAAATGATACGCCAATAAAATTTAATAATTTAAAAATGAAACAGCAACAACATCAACAACAACAACAGCAACTGCAGCAAAGAGGAAACGCCGCGTAAAGCCGGAAAAACATAATAAAAAATTCATGAGCTTTACGAGAATCGCATAGCAAGGCCAGCAGCTGAAGAAGAAGAAGCAGCAGCAGCAGGAGCAGTAGAGAAGTAGAAGAAGCTGAAACAAAAAGTGCAAATAATGAATGACGAACGCTCTGACAAAAGTGGGTGTTGAAAGAGAGAGAGAGAGAGGCAGGGAGAGCGGGAGTGGGCGAGGGAGGGAGCGAGTGTGAGAGAGTGAATTGTCGTCGACAGCAGAATGCCATAAAAATGAATCGTTTTGCCTACTTAAAGGCGCATAAAAAGTAATTTCCGCCTTTAAAGCCATAAAGCACGCGCAGCCAACTGCAAAGGTAAGCAAAGCCAGCTTATTGATTCGGCTCGGCCCCTGCCCGCCTGGCCAGCTGGCAGAGGTACTTCCTCTTGGTTATTGGGTGTTGGTTCTTGGCTCTTGGCGCTTGGCTCTTGGCGCTTGGCTCTAGCTAGCCGGGCTAGCTGAATGGGCTGACTGGCTGGCATACAAAGCACTTAAGCAAACAACAAATATTTAGTGTCGCAATGATAATTACAATGACAACAGGCGGGAGGATTGGAGCTGACACCATATACAGATATCTCACACCGAAATATATACATATGTGTGTATATATACATACGTGTGCATATATGTGGCATATATAAACATATATCCTTGATATATATATGTCTGTGTATTTACACACATTTTGTGTTTTGCATGACCAGTCCGTCACTTTGACAATCATAATGAGGCAAGCAGCACAGGCCACCAGCTACTACAACAATTATAGCAACAACAACACACACACTCATTCACGCACACACACATACAAAATGACCGACAGCTGCAGCAGAGCGCCGACTGCTGGAATGGTCTAACAATCACAGCTAGAGATGAGCGCAAATGCAAATCGGAATTTGTATTTGAAATATATTTGAAATATGACTGAATATAAATTATAAATCAATAATCGGAATACATGATATGTGCAATAAATGATCGAAATGGCCAGAAGACATTATGTATTTGCTTTGAAAATTTATTTTAAGCATTTGGTATTGGCCATGCAAACTTACTGCCAAATTTAAATAAATCACAAAATAGGATAAATAACAAATTGAAAGAAAAACTCATACAAATGTAGTTACAATTATTAATTTTTTGTACGCAAGTATACAAAAAAATATTCGAATATTTTATGCTTGTAATAAATGTTTGTAAACAAAATTTATAAGCAATAATGCTCATTGAAAAAAAAATGGATAAATGTATGCCAATATGTTCTAAATGTTATTTCATATTTCACTTAAATTTAAGAATTCAATAGTACAAATAGAATATACATACATATCTACAATATGTATTTACAAACTTGTTTTAAAAGTTTTTTCAAATAAAATGAAGTATGCTATGTATAAATACAATAAATAAATAAATACAATATATATATATATATATATATATGTATATTTTATTTATTTTATTTTTATTTTAACTTATTTGTATTCCAAACAAAATGTTGAAAGTCATATTTACTTTTAAGATTCTGTGTATTTTTCTTTATTGGTTTTTTGAGCTGCAGGCTGTTCAAAGTCAAAATTTATTCGAATATTTAATAGTTTTAATTATTTTTAGTTTTCATGTTAAGTGTTAATAGTGTGCGTATTTATATATAAAAACTGAACATAATTAAAAACTCTTTAAATATTTGAATACATTTAGCATTTGGACAGCCTGAAGCCACAATTGAGCTTTCCATTGTTATTAGCAACTCAAATGTGCATATGCAGAATTACTTCGGCAAATTACATCAAATGATTTTAATTGATTCAAACCAAAGAACGCATAAAAATTTTAAACTTTGAAATACATTGAAAAATGAATTTATATTTGTTAAATTGGCCAAGTGGATTGCTCATAAATTATGAGCTCCTTTCAATTTTTGGATTAAATATGCAATATTTGCACCAAAAATATATTTATATATTTTTTTATTTGTTTGTACATTTTTGTCGGAACTAAAAGAAATAGGTATGTGTATAAATATGGTAGATTATGTTATATAAATTATATAAGCAGCTTGAATCCGTGCTGGAAATGAAGCTCTTTTATTTCATATATCAGATTCAGATTAGTGAAAAAATTGGAATTTTCATATATGCTTGGCCCACAAAAACTGACTTTATAGAGTGACAAAAAATATAGCCAAATTAATTTTATAAATTTTCAAAAGCCCTTTTAAGGCTGAGTGTTGAGTCCATATAGATTCACACTCAGCTCTGTGGTTACAAATAGTCAAAAAGTATTATTTTTGTATTCATATTCTTTACTTATTTATTTTTAATATATTATATGCTATACAATTTTGAATATAAATCACTTATTATTTACTTTTACACTCAGCCTTAATTAGTTAGGATCATCCGAATGTTATGAGTTGTATGATTTATTTACTATTCGTATTATATATAATTTATTTATTTAAATACAGAAATATATTAAAACGTATATAATCATAAATAAATTAATATTTAAATATTTAAATATATTTATGTAATTTTTTGTATAAGATATATACTTACTATATATCTGCTCGCTCACGCTGCCATCTCTAATGGCCCAAAGAGGTCGTCGCTTGAGGTCCAGTTGAGGTCGGCGCCGCTGCCGCCGTCGCCGTCGTCGTCGCCGCTGCCACTGTCGCTGCTGCCGCGTGTCTCTTTAGGTCTGTTGTCCGTTATAACGATGATGGCTAACATGTTGGCTCATCGTATGGACATTGTTGCTGTTGTCGTAGCTATTGCTGTTGCTGTTGTATTGTTGTTTACCTTGGCAGAAAGCGCAGGCAGGCAAGCAAATCTATGTTCCTTGTTGACTTTTGCTTTTATTTAATTTTGTGGCAAGGCGGACCTACTATAAATATACAAATGCCATGTTTACGTCGTCCTGTCAGCCTGAATAAGTGCGTGTGTTTATGTGTGAGTGAGTGAGCGACTGTGTGTGTGTGTGGGCGCAGCAAATAAACTTTAATTGTTGCAACCACAGCGTGTCCTGGCACACGTGTTCATGCCTCTCAGTGAGACTCTGTGAATCGTTGTCGTTGTTGTAATGCTTAACTTAATGCGCTGTTATCCTTTAACTGCTTGGGCGACACACACACATACACACGCACACGCACGCACACTGACAGCTGCAGTACCGTCGCACTAATACATATTCATGTTAATGTCAGCGCATAAATCTTGCAAAGTCTTCTAACACCTGTCAGCCATTTTACAAGGTGTTTCCACTTAATACATCGACAGAGACACACGAGAGAGAGTGTGTGTGTGTGTGAGAGAGAGAGAGCGAGAGAGATATATAGTTAGACAGCATAAGTTGTTATAGCTTCCTCACTCTCTCTCTCTCTCTCTCTCTCTCTCTCTCTCTCTCTATGCGCCTTTGCCTTTGTACGTCATGTGTCAATGTGTCTGTCATGTGTCCAGCGCTGCGTGTGATATTGACAGTTGGGACAGGGGAGTGCGGCAGGAGGCCAGGCGAGAGTCCTAGTCCTGTAATAGTGGAGTGAACGCCAATTGCTCCGCATTGTGCCAAATTTGCCAAAAGTGAAGGAAGACGACGATAAAGGAAAATAACTTAGACCGCAGACGCTGATGGAATAAGTGTTGCCTAGCTGAACTCAAAATTATGGTAGGTAAATGTGAAGATGCTTTTGGCCAAGGCAAAGCAAAGCCACAGCCAAAGTAAAGCAAAGCAGCAACAACAACAACAACAACAACGACGGCGACAGTGAGTGAGAGTGGAGAGACCCGCAACAGGATCAGGCAGCAGGATGACAACCACGTTGACATTGATTGAACGTTGTCCACAACAAACAGCAAACACACTCACACACACACACACACGCACGCAAGCACGATGTCCACGTCCATTGGCCATCGCTCATTGTGCACGTGTGAGTGCAAGTGTGTGTGTGTGTGTGTGTGTGTGTGTGTGTGTGTGTGTGTGTGTGTGTGCTGGGCATAGAGGAAACGGCATACAGGTTGTTAGTCACACGGTGTTGATTGTTATACCCTGGCGATAAAGGGCTACAACGAATGTGCGACAATGTTTATAGGGCCCAAAGATAATTAGCACAACAAGGAGCTGTAGGGCTGTAGGGCAGCCGATTATCGATAAACATGACTATCGATAGGGCCGGCTAGAGCTATCAATTTATGATGTGTTTAGTAGTCGATTGAAATGCCCTAGCATTCGTTATATAAGCATTTCTCTATAGATCTATATCGATCTAATGACATTTGTGAATAGAGCTAATAACCTAACTACCTTGTTTGGGAAGTCGATTTAACAGTTAGATATGGATAACTCCACCAATCGATAAGCAATATTTATGCTTTGAACTTTGTACCTTGATTACTCAATTTCGATTTATTTCTTAGGTATTAGGGAATTATGTTAGCCTCAGCTCATATTTGGCAGGAGTTCAATATGAGCAAATATTAATCATTTCATTATGCTGTAAATCTGTGAGAGTTTACATATACGTACCTCTTCAATATGATATCATATAATATAGACTTATTTGAAAATGATTAAAATATTTCTATTTGTTATAAAGTAAATAATAAAATATTATTATAAAACTTTTTGAAATTTTAATTAAAATGTAAAAAAAAAAAAAATTAATTAAATTTTGGTATAAGCTTTATTTATATTTATACTAACAATGGCATTGTAAAACAAAAAATCATTTGAATAAATAATATTCAAGGCACTGTAGTCTTTCAAAATAATTTTGATTTAACTAAAAGTTCAGAATATCAGAAAATATTAAACAAATTCATCAAATATTAGTAAAGAAAAATAAAAAAAATAAAAAAAATGAATAAATAAATATATATACATTTTTATAAGCTACTCAATTATTATGATGCAACAGAATTCGACTTCAATTTTATTTCCGATGCTTTTCACTGCTTGAAGTTCATTTAATTATCAAAATTTGCATTAAGCTGCAATTTGGTAAGGAAAAACTCAAATTTCTCTTATATTTTGTTTCATCTTTAGTTCACTCACTCCCGTCTATCTCTGGTCTACTCACTTGAGCTAAGTCTCTCATTCATAGTCTAAGTAGTTGAACACTCAATTAGTGAAATGTATTTAATTCCAAATACCTTTTCCTGTTGCTGCTGTAGTTGTTGCTGTTGTTGCTCGATAGTGTAGCTGTAGTTCGACTTCTTAAGCAGCTAACCGCAAAAACCATTTCCTGTTCCTTTCTGCTGGTTTTTGTTGTGTAGTTTGAGTTGTTGCGGTGGCGCTTTGGGTGTTTGGTTTATTTTAATTGCCTGGACTCTTTAATTGCTGAAATATTTAAATTAGTTTGCTGAGAGCTGTCGTCGGCGATTTGAGTGAGCAGGTGATTCAATCTACTATTTATGTGTGTGAGTGTGTGTGTGTGTTTGAGAGCTTAACTTTGCGACTTACTGTCAATGTATAATGCTCCTATATGTATTGCGTGTGCGTGTGTGTGTGTGTGTGTGTGGCCTGACCGTTGCCAGCCATTAAATTACATTGAACCGCACCCGAAAACAGGATACTTTGTAGCAAACAACAATAGCAACAACTCCAACAATGAACTGAGCCAAAGGACGCTCAGCGAACGAACGAACGAGCGAGCGAGCAACGAGCAGGTTTTCGTATTTAAGACGAAATAAATTGGATTAGAAGCCGCAAAAATCCAATTGTCTATTGTGGTGCGGGCTCGAAGATGCCGCACGTGACGCCCCCACGCTCTGGCCCCGCTCCCTCAGCCCATGTCCACTTGCAACTTGGCTGGGCTGCTTTAGATGTTTGTAACCTGGCCGAATCTGAGTTCGAATCCAAATCCGAATGTGGGTCTTAAAATATTTAGCAAGAAATGCGGCGAGTTTTTGTCTGTTTGTCAACGTTGTCACACGCTTTCTCTCTCTGTTTCTCTCTCGCTCTCTGTCGGCTTCTCTGTAACTGCCTCTGTCTCTGTTTGTATGTTTGTATGCAAATCAAAGACTAATTGGATTTTTAAGCTCAAACTGTCAATGCCGCTACATGGTGCTCCCTTGCTCCTTGCTGTGCTTTGCCGTTTCTGGGCTTTAGTCTGCAGCTCAGATTCAAACTCAGCTGGTTCAGCCCGCCCCTGCCGCCTCCCTGTGTCTCTCGTGTCTGTCTGTTTGTGTTTGCGCACCTGACTAAATGGCAAAAAAAAAAAAAAAGAAAAGGAAAAACCGTTGACAAAGGCAAATGAAACGTCGACGACCGTCGTCGTCGTTCCGCTCGTCTCCATGTATTTGGATTTATGTTTTCGGTAAGCGATTTAAGCTGCACAGCAAACAATCTCCGATGCGTACAGTGAACCCCAGCTAAATGAGCTGGGCGCTACCAGCTAGCTGGTCGGCTAGCTAAATGCTCATGCAAATGGCACACTAATTTGATTCTATTTAAATCTCATTGTGGACATCAGGCGACTTGGCTTAAACGCCCACTGATGTCTGTTTTGTTTGTGGGCCAACTCCAACTCGGAACTCGAGCTGTGGAGCTCGACTAGCTGGTTGGCTGGCTAGCAATGCGTTTACAGTTGCTGTGGCACGCTATGCGACGCTGTGGCACGCTGCGGTTGCTGTGGTTCTGCTTCTCCCTCCCGCTCTCTCTCTCTCACACACACACTCGCTCAGGCTCTCTTGGTCTCTGGCCCGCATGACGCGCACTCATCACGTAACAGTTTCTCATGGTGTGTGTGCGCCTCGTCTCGTTCAAATGAGTGCCTTGAGTATCTTTTCTATTTGCGTGCACGCAGATGCCAGCCAAACAGTCTGCAGCCTACAAACATGTCCTTGCCACCCAACAACAGCAACAACAACAATAGCAGCAGCAACAGCAGAAGCGACAGATAACAAACACTCGACTGGTGGACCCAAAAACACGCATACTCACACACACACTCTCACTCACTTACACACGCACACACTCACACACGCACACTCATCTACTCTACCATCTGGCAGCTCCTGTTTGACTAGCTGCTGTTGGTCCCCTAAGCGGGTCGGCGCATCACACGCTCACCACGGCCAAAAGCAGCTGCGAAGTAGCTGTCATGTTGCCTGCCGGACATGGGAAGTCGATAAAGCAGAGATTCATGTGCTAAGCCTAACCAGCCGAAATACCCTTCCAATTGGAAATCCATTGGAAAGTAGTAAAGGGGAATATTAACACGCACCAATTAAGCATATTAATAAATGCAAATTTGTGGGAAATTTCAATTACTAGAAGACGAATATTGAGTAGAGCATTAATCAACTAATAAGAAAAGTAATTTATTATATTATATTTGATTTTATTTGCTAATTTAGTAGTATTATATTTGCTGTTATCTGTGATATCCTCTATCTATTATTTTACATATAAATTATATCATATTATTATATATTATATTTGAATTCAAAATAATTGGTTTAATAATTGAAATTATATCAATTTTTAATTTTTTTGGATGCGTTTCTGGATTTCTATTTATTTTTTTATTTATTTATTATAATTTTTTTACATCTATTTTACCATCTTAGATTTTATTGCAATATATTTAAACATTAATATTTAAATAGTCGAATTGCTTATCACATTCTACAAATTTCATTCATGCACCAAGTACTATTTTAATTATTTTACTTAAGCTTATTATTGTACATAATTTATTAGACATTATATTTTACAAAGTAAACATAAGACCAATAAGAGAATGCCCCAGTCGGAAGTGCTCGACTAGCTGATACCCAGAAACTGGCACAGATTTGCTATTCCAATAATTCCACAACTGCCTCACAGGACTGTTTAATGTAAAACAATGCTTAAAATTATATAGGGGAATCATACACATTCACTTTCTTAGCGTCAGCCAACTATTAGATGGCCAAGTAAAGGCTAATGGCTAAAACAACTAGCCACTGGAAGCAAATCGAACCATCGGTCGATGCCATTGATGGCATATCTGTATTGAAGTTAAGGTAAATGGCGCCGTTTATCCATTTTCGATAAGCATATACAGATGTAAACACATGCAATTTTGTGGCTTTATGTAAGATGAATAATCCAGTAATTCTACCGTTGCACATTATCGGGATACCTGAATCTTCATGGTCCGCACCAGAAGCTCTAGGATAAACTCTGTAGGTGCAAAACAAACCAATTATATGTGTGGTCTTATAACAATCTGTCTCGTGGACACTGTAATTTGGTAGTGCAATTGGATAATTGCTCAATTTCTAAAGTAGAAAAAAGGCAAATCATTTTCTTAAATCAATTCACACGTTATATAATATAGGAAATACAATTGCTTACATGAGTATCGACAGCCCAGCCGACACCTACACATTTTGTATGTGGTCTTACTTTTCTCGTGGCAATTGGTACATATCCGATTCGCCCTTTAATGGGTAGTGTATCACCATCAGTGAAGACCAAACCAATGTTGTAGCCCATTTTGCCTTTTTCATACAATCCATGCCATCTTAAATTTGCTACTCGCATTACTTTTAATGTTGTAGATATGCCTCGAAGGTACATTCCCCCTAGTAGAGCCCATATATCTTCTCGTTTTTTGCTGCCGAAAATCATTTCAGTATAGCAGCAAACAGATTCGCAACGATACACACTTACCTATATATACACTCGGCAGTTGTGAGTAGCACACGATTGCGAATAAGAGTCGCCGCACATATATATCCACTGCCGCTCAATTTAGACTCCTTCTCGCTGTTACGCAGTGAGGCCAAATATGGGAAATCCTCAAGATTGACTTTTCCTTGTTTGACTTCAGCTTTAAAGAATAAACGAAGGTAAGAACAAGGCCGCTCTAGTCAAGCCTACCCGACTAGCAGATCCGCCTAGCCTGCCAAAGAGCTGATATTACAAGCAATATAAAATTTATGTGTCTATAGTGAGCACAGATGCAATCCATAGAGGATGCTCGCATACGCCGATCGGCAGGGCTCAGATTCTCTTCTAGTCGGGCAATCCCAACACATATATGTAAGTGCACTTGGTTTTGTTAAGGCTTACCTCCGTTCATCAATAAAAATAGCATATTAATTATTAAAATGGCGAACGCAGCCATAATAATTATAATAATTGTACAGATAACTACAATTTTGAAAAATTCAACAAATTAAAAAAAAAAAATATGCTAATTTACAACAAATTTCTAATTTCTAAGACTTTAAAAGCAAAGCATGTAGACTCAAGGCCTACTGATATGAGAGATCATTTAATAACTGAACTTTTATGCCGTTTGTAATCGAACACATTTAAACGGGATTTGCTACTATATTTTGAAAATTAATTTTTAATTTGTAATTTAAGTTTCTTAATGCATATTAATATTAACTTTTTTAGGAAAATTATAATATTTATATTATTATATTATAATAAAAATAATAATTTTTATTACATTAAAAAATTGATTTTTAATTTGTAATATTTTTTCATTTATTTTACACTCACAATATTTTTAATTTTTAATATTTGCAATGCTCTCTTTTTTCACAATGGCTTATTATATTTATTATTCAAGAATAATTCAATTTTTGTGTATTATTATTTATTATTTAAGAGTTAATAAAAGATTTAGACATATTCAGACAAAATTTAGCATCGCGATAGTTGAGGGATTTCATGATAGAGTATCCATGCTTCCTTATAAGATTTATTGTGCTTATGGAAACTCGATGTTGGCAGACCAAAATCGTCGAGTGTGACACTGACACAGACACAGACACAGACACAGACACAGACACAGAGGCTCACACGCTTGATAGTAGCAGTGCCTGGCTATTTTGGGGCTGGGCCCAAGTCAAAGCCGCACAAGGACATGTGTCGCACTTGTGTGTGCGATGCGTGGCATGCGCGGGGGGAGGGGGCAAGTGTGCATGTGTGGGTGTGTTATGGGTGCAGTGGAGAGGGGGAGGGGGGAGGGGGAGACACCTATTTTATGGCGAGTATTGGTTGGACGCACGAAACCCGTTAAATAATACAATAGACACCTTAGTATCCGAGACTTTGCCGCTGCTTTACGAGCTCACATTCATCATACGCCGCGTGGCCAGCCGGCGAACAATATACGCGTTTACGAGTATAGGAGTATAGATTCCGATTCCATCCACATACGCCTTAGTCAGCGAGAGTCAGGGGCGTGGCCTGGATGGCCATCGTATGTTGGCAGCGCCTGAAGTCTATTAATTACACATGTTGCGTCAAAATCAAATCGTTTTCCATTTATTTTTATGCGTTTTTCTGTACAGTTTGTCAAAGTCCAATAAGTGTAAGAAAATATCCCTCCCATTTGTTAGCCTTCGGCAGTTTTCTACAACGATTTTTCAACTAAATTATGGACTATAAAAATAGCCAGCCAAAGGATTTGGACAAGGCCGCGTGCTGTGCTCCCAATCGATGCCTTTAAAATAGAATGCAAAAAGAATATAAAAAAAAAAACGAAAAAAAAAACAACAAAATAAAATGAGAAAAGAAAAAATACAAACACGAGCATATGAGTCAAGGCGGCTTAATAAGGTCGCTGTGCGTCAGTTGGTCGCAAATATATATAGATTGTATATATAAATATATGTAGATACATATATATTACATTTGAGGGCGCCACATGTCCTGGTCAGAGGACTCGACTCGACTGTCAGGCGGCTCGACGCATTAGGCCTCGACTTGAACTTGAAGCCAAAGGCAATGGCAACGGCAGCGTCAGCGGCAACTGGGGCCCAACTGTTGCCAGGAGGCACATAAACGCCAATACAAGCTCCTTTCACATTTGTTGGTTTCTTTTGTCAGACTTTTGATCACGTGCCGTGGCGACAGTTGCTGCGAATGGCAGATGCATTAGCAAAGCGGCACAGGCAGGAGTCTGCATCACGCAGGCTGGCTCGCTAATTGCGTGCACAATTCATTCATAATTTCGAGCACTGCCCTTGGTCTCAAATTGAAATTCCATGAAATGGACGCCCGCTAACCAAAGCACTTAAAGCCGCAAAATTAACTTGAGCTTATTCTTAACGCTCGAATGCCCAGCAGCAACAACAACAACAACAACAACAAGCAGAACTGGAATACCTTCTTCGATTTTGACAGGAAATTAAATTCGATGTATCGCTGCGGAGAGCTCGTTGGAGAGTCACTTTGGCTTCGCCTTTGTTTTATGTACCTTCAGCTCAATTCTGGGCCTCGCCTGGCAGGCTCACAATTGGAAATTCATGCGGCTTCAGTTAGTCTTTTTTTTTCTCCTCCTTCTCTTTCTCGTCCTCCTCTTGTTGTTCTTCTTATATCAGAACGCTCTGCTCTGCTGTTGGCTGGTCTCATCTTCGCTTTTGCTTTATTTTTGCTAGCCAGTAAATAAACCGGAGATGACTTTGCGGTTTCCATTGAGCGCTCTGCGAAATAGAAGCTACTCCCAGACGGAGACTGAAAAGTGAGTTTGTTATAGGGTTTTCGTATTGGGTTTTGCGTTTGGGTTTTGTGTTTTGTGTTTTGTGTTTTGCCTGGTTGAGTGGTTATTATAATTACTGCTCCCTGGGATACACTTAAATGCTTGCAGCGTCATGAATACCAGACAGGATGTGCATTCGCATTGCCCACAGGAAGCTGAGGCTGCGACTCTAAATTGCCGAAAATTTCAGCCCCGTTGTCTCAAGTGACCTTCGCTTGACTTTCAGCATCGGCAACGGCATCGACAGAGGCATCGACAGCGGCATCGACAGCGGCATCGGCAGCGGCATCGACAGAGGCATCGACATCAGCTGCAGCATCAACAAGTTCAACTTCAGTTTTCAAACTTCAGTTTGAACGAAATAAATTGATTTACATGCGACTGTGGCCCACATGAGAGTGAGAGAGAACGAAGGAGTGGGAGAGGGAGCTCGAAAGGGAGCGAAGCAGCAGCCCACGTCTGTTGGCCAACAAGAAAGGCCACTTTGGAAAAGAATTGCCAATGAACCAAGATGAGCTGATGCTGACTCGTTTGGCCCGGCCGTCCCATACAGTCCCATCCGGTGCAGGCTCTGCTTGTGTCTCTTAGTCGAGCAGCGACAATAAGTCATTGTCAAGGTGCTGAAACGACGACGACGACTGCGACGACGACGACAACTGCGACAGCCAACAACTGGCAGAGCTTGTGGGCAGAGCCAGCCCAGAGAGTGACAAAGATTCAGGCAGGTTGCCTGCCAGCCTGCCAGCCTGCCAGCCTTTCAGTTCCTGGCATTGCAATGAAGTTAATTAAATAAAAATAAAGCGACAGCAAACTGAATTGCCTGGGCACACGGCAATGGCAATGGCAATGCCAACAGCAGCCTCGACTGCAGCTGCGAATGCAATGCGAACAAAGAGAGGTGCGACTCGGGCAGCAACAAAATTCCAAAGGAACGCCCACATCGGATAGGCAGCTAGCTTAGTTGAAGCTGATGCTGTTAGTGCAGTTGTTGTTGTTGTTGTTGTTGTTGTTGTTGCTGCTCTGTTGCTGAAGTAGATGCATCTCTTGCCATTGCCAAGTAGATCACATGGACACAACGGTATGAAAAAGTGCCACTCCTGCAGACGCCCACAGTATCTTTGACTCGAACTCAAGATGAAGACGACAAAGCTCATCATGACGATGATAATCATGATGTTGTTGGCATGCTAAGGGAGCGTAGCTGGCAACATTAGCAAATGACAAGCGACGCCCACAGATGCAACAGACAAGAAAAGCCCATGAGTTCATGTTCATCAGAGATAACAGAGGAAAAAAGAAGACGACCAAGAAGAAGCAGAGCAAGCTCAACTAAAATCCTGCATAAAAGCAAACAGAAACAAAAGAATGCCAACATAAAGTACGTCATTCACATATGAATTATTATTACTTATGCACATATTTAGTACTATTTAATATGATTGCCAGCTCAGGAACGCAAATTAATTTCACTCGAAGCAAACTTTGCGAAGACTATGAAGACTATGTCAGAGCCAGAGCCACGTAGTTTGAAGAGTTTGGCTCTCAAGTGAAACTTTGCCTGACAGCTCTTTAATACTAAACATATTAGCTGGGGAGAGATGAATGTAGAGTGGAGAGAGAGAGAGAGAGGGGGGGAGAGAGAGAGTGAGAGAGAACTTTACTCGCGTTGTCTCTGTGAAAAAATATATATTTCATTTGACAGCTGATTGCATCTGATTCATTCAAATGATAATGCAGGGTTTAATGGTTTCCTGGAAGCGTAGGTAACACACAGATGGCGGCATGTTAGACCCCATGTATTCTTGATCAGGATGATATATTACATCGATATTGCCTCGTCTGACAGCCGCAGAAGCTAAATACTTGAGTCTTGAAATGTTTATTCTTGAATATCATAAAAAGTATAAGATTATCATTTTTTTACATTTGCTTATAAAATTTAAATAAAAATCTATAATTTCTGTTTCTCTTCTTTTAAATAGCTTTTGTAGCTTTTGTGTAGTTCTCAGAGCTGCTTTAATAGCAGTCTCCTGCCTTTCATGTTTGACTAGAGCAACTAACAAATTTCTAAATCTAATTATAATTTTTTAACTAATCTTAAATATGAACAGCTCTGTGATTTGATAACAAAAATAATTATTGTATATGAAAATGTATTTATAAATGTTATTATTCTTACAGTTATCATCAAACTGCATTTTTGAGGGAGGCGCACAGCATATTGAGAAAGAAAATCCATCTCAAACTAAAATTATTCCATAGTAAATATCCCTGAGTAGAGTGCATAAGCACAGCCTAAATGCAGCCACGTCAATCTATATCGTATACATATGTATGTTATTCCATATGTTATTCTAGTCCTGAACATATGTTATTCAGAACCTTAAGCTGATTGAAGTAATAGCTCTTAGTCGAGCACTCTGCACTATTCTGCTCTGGTTTGCTTTATTTTAAACCAATCGCCGTCGACAGTATGCCTCCCATAATATTCATAGAATATTGCGCAGTGAACTGCTTATAATTAGCATATAAATAACCTTTGCTTATATTAATTTATATATTTAAATGTAAATGCTTGTATATAAATGTATTTTCCAGCGAAAAACCGATTGCCTGTTTATATTGTAAATACAGAATGCTCATCTTTAACTATTTTGCAATTAATTTCTAATTAATTAGCTTGATTCTAATTAATAGAAAATTCACATCAATAAGCGCTTTAAAGACGCCCACACAAACACACAACACGAGTGCTGGCTCGCTTCTTTCTCTCTCTCTCTCTCTCTCTTGCTGCCCCCCTCTCTTTTGCTTTAATGCTGTTGTATATTCCGCATCCGCAGCCGAGCAGGGACACACCTGGCTTTTTAACACCGCAGCACCTTACGGGCTGCAGGCTAATCAACTTTGCGATAATATTAACACATTAAGTTCGCAACTGGAAATCGAATAAACTCCGCATGCAATGCGGACGGACGGTGACCAAGGCAACAAAATGACAGACACTTGATTGCGTGTTGCATTCAAGTATTTTATTCTAATTCGCAATTGACTCAGAAGCACATACATATAATATATATATATAAATACATATGTATGTATAAACATTTATTTATATATACTTGAACAGATATCTTTGAGCGGGTGGCTTAAGCCCCTTTAAACATATGAAACAGACTCAAGTTCCTGGAGCTTAAACATATCGAATATCACTTGTAGCAGATGAAAAGGTAAATATGAAATATGTATTATTATAGCATTATTTTATTATTGTACTTATTATAAAATTTATATTATTATTATTTTATTTATTATAACATTTAAATAAGTTTATGAACAGACTAAAAATATTTATCGATTGCTTTAAATATTATAAGAGTATTTAGGCAGTTTTTATTTATTACAAAACTGATCATATACATATATATATCATTGAATTTAAAAAAATTATAAAACTTAAGTAATATATATATAATATTGCATATTTATTAAAAGTCTTGCAAATAATGCTAAAAATATGCATATTTTATTTTAAAAAAACTTTTTTTTTATATACAAAAAAAGAAAATTTAATAAAAAATTCATCTTTTTGGAATTATTTACAAAATTGTTAGCTTAATTTATTTAGCTTAATTAATAAATTCATAAAAAGTACTCCTTTTTTTTTTTGTAATGTACAAAAAAAAAAGTAAATAAAAACTCATCTTTTTAGAATTATTTGCAAAATTTTTAACTTAGTTAAAAAATACATATGTACGCCATATAACAATAATTTATATATTATATCATATCTCCATTTGCATTTCCTCAACTGTAAATTTCAATTTTAAGCAAACGCTGAAACAGTTCATGGAAATGTGCTAAAGTTATGAGATGAATAAATGAAACGTTCGTAAAAATATCAGTTTTCAGCGACCTTTGAAATTTGCGTTTAAAGGAGAGTTGAACTTCTAATAACAAGAAATGTGCGAGCTATCAACGATAACAAGTAAAACTGTGGAAGCCACAATATATATATCTGTCGCGATATTTGATATTCGCTTTAATTAACTTAAGCTCATTCAATTTACTGGAATACCTTTGAGAGTCTGCCCATGCTACGTATCTTTATGCTTTAAAGTGAATAACCAAAAATTTCTTAAAGTTAGATATTCGTGAGGATTCGTGAAGAAAATCAATTAAAGCAAGTTTTTAATCAGAAGTTGGCCAAATAATGCTGTTCCGTTTATGGGATATCTGCTAGTCACACTCTAAGTGCAATCACTAAAGCATTTCAGTAACTTCATCCACTATTTCAGTTGATGCAGCAGCTATGCCAATGCAGCAGTTGCATTAGAACAATAAACAATTTAAGCTCTCTTTGCACAATGCAAATGTTTACAGTAATTATTTGTTCTAAGAAATGCTAATTCACGCATTATAGTCTTAGTGTTGTTTATGGAGCCTAAGGACTGAAGATGCGCTTGACTGCTCGTCTCTGAGTTAGTTATGGCATTTGCTGCCATCAACAGCAGCGCTGGCGCCGCCAAGTAGCTATGAATGTCAATTCAATCTGTGTGTCCAATCAACAACAAAATCCGCTTACAGGGGAAAAAAAAAGCGAAGCAGAAAAATTGACAACATTTTGGTGAATGCCACAGAATGTGCTTCAAATACACCAGCGACAGCGATTGAAAAAGGTTTCGCTTCCAAACTTTTGACAACGGTGACAATGACACGGACCCCTAGCTATGGCTGCTCGGCTCGTCAGCGCCTGCTGCTTCAGCTTGAGATTCAGATTGAGTAGAGGAGCCGGCGTCATACAGCAATAAGGCAATTGGCAACCCTAATCAGCGCCACGGCGCACTTGTGTTCGACATAGACGTCAATTAAGTGCCATGCGTACCCCTTGGTAAGCCAGCAACAGCAACAACAACAACAACAAAAAAAGGAGAATTGAAAGCCAACTGCGATGGTGGAGGGCGCATAAAAAAGGCAAAGGCGTGGCGGAAATTTGCATCAATAAATGACAAAACCATACGCAGATGCCAATGTAATAAGTGCCGAGCGAGTATGCTCCATCAAACCGGGACTCTCAGCAGCTCGGGCTAGTGGAGAGCCTTTCCCATTTGCATGTCAGCCACAGATGTTGACAATTAAAGCTGCCAATGGGCTTTTGACTAGGGGCCGATTTCAACCACGATCCCGATACTCGTTCGTTATGGCCCCACAATGGCCTTATTGAAACAACATTTTGACAAAGTGGCTGCTTAATTTTTCAATTGCGCAAGCTGCGTTGTTTTCCCCAGCTGAGGCGGATGCGTCGCCCACTCTGGCGGGGTAGCCCACACGCCCACACGCCCACAAACCCACTCAGCTGTTCTATAGGAATCGTCGCCATATGTGAGTGTCGATGGCCGGAGTTGTGGCAAAGGTGCTGAGCGCGTCAAGTGGCGGACTGTTACCGCAAAACGCTGTCAAAATGTCTCTCAGTATGTGTGCGTGTGCGTGTGTGCGTGTGCGTGTGTGAGCTTAAGTGCCCACTTGACTTTCACACACTCTCCAAAAACTGCACACTCGATCTGTTGTCACAAACAGCAGCTACAGCAAACAGCAAATTTTATATAGAAAACAGAAAGAATATAAACTCTGCTTGACTGCAAATATACCCTATAAATAATGAGCACAGTTTGATATGAAAAGTTCAAATATATGCAATAGGTCAATTGTTAGCTATTATAATGAAGTTCAAATTAATTATTATATTTATCTGATGTATATAAATATAATTATTAATTTTAATTTTCATTTATATATTTGTCTGATGTATTTAAATATAATTATTAATTTTAATTTAATTCTTATTTATTTTATTAGTTTTGATATTATATTTTCCTAATAAGTAGCAGAAGGCGGACAGTTGTCTATCCATCTGTTTCAAGATGAGATGACAACCATAAATATATCTCGTCTTAAAGCAGATAGATATACTATCTAGTTAACATAAATTCAAGAAAAGCTACTAAAAGCTAGACCAGATCTCCTTGCTTTTATTTTATAAGTATTTCCTGAATAGTTTTGCTTTTTACTAAGGAATACATCTGTCTATGTATGTACACACGAATATGTATATCTTTGTATGTAATTTTTAGCTCAGATTTGCGATAAAGAGTTCACACCAGCCCTTCAAAATCAAACCTATTCAACTTTCGGCTATTATTTATTAAAGTAAATGCCACAAATTATTTTTAAAAATTCTTAAAATAAAAGTTAAGTATATATAAATATTTATGAAATTATATATGCATTAAAACCGTATTAAGTATTATATTTCGAAAATGCATGTACAACAAAAATGTAATAAAATTTATATGAGCATATCTATAAACCATATTACAAAAAAAAAAAAAAAAATATAAAAATAAAAAAAAATATATATATATATATATATATATATATGTATATATATATATATATATGTAGTAATATATTGAATAATATAATAAAATACATAATATAAATATTTTATAAAATATTTAAAAATAAATTTCAACTTAATTATAAGCTCGCAGTTTCACCCACAAAACGGCAAACTTTTCTGTCAGCCCATCAGATTTGCAGATCCATAGAATCCACTTAATTTCTATACCCCAGCCAAAAGCTGATTACCTTTACCGTTACTCCCATTGTATCTAGCCAATTGCTAACTTTTGCCATAATCATATTGTTAGGGTATGTCTATATGGACATTTGAAGAGCGTTTTTAGGAATAAAGTGAGGAGAACAGAATATAAACAATAAAAGAAATAAAAAACAAATATAGACACACACACACACACGCACGCACACACAATTGAAAGGCGCACAAATCGTTGCCAATGACGGTAACAACTTTATAACTGGATCTGGATGGCAGGTCCTTAGCCCATAACCAACTGCTTTGTTATGTTTGTTGCCCATCCCGAAGCTCATTATGTTAATCTCTATTGAGTGCGCTCCAGTTCTATGCTCAGTTCCCAGTGCTCAGCGCTCAGCCGTTCGACAATCGCCGCACGCTGATCAAATTAAGCGCATTTTAAAGTGACTTGTATATGGGCAAAAGTTTTTCGATTAGAGTTTAAGTGTCCATTTCGTTCACGAGGTGCCGACGAGTTGCCATTTGCCCGCTGCCCACTGCCCGCTGCCCGCTGCGCGCTGCCCGCTGCCTGCTGCCCGCTGCGCGCTGCCCGCTGCCCGCTGCCCGCTGCCCGCTGCCCGCTGCCAGTTGGCAGTTTGCGCAGCGACGCGACGCGACGGCCAAAAGAACTTGTAAAAAAGTTGATTTTTGCATTTGGCCGCACAATTAACTTGAACGACGGACGGTAACCAGCCAAAAAACAAAAAAAAAAAAAAAAAAAAAAAAAAAAAACTCTAAGCAAACCCTAACCGAGCCAAACAGCTGTTCGTTTTCCTCTCAAAAATATACTTAAAAACAAATAGAGAGAAAAAAGGAGGAGAACAGAACAGTTGGCAACTGCGAACAGCAGTTGGTAACCGAACGAGCTCCTACTCCATCAGCGCTTGTCATTTTGGCAATGATGTGAAATGCTTTATGCAGCCAGGATATCGGACAGGGTTTCATGCTAGTATTTTGGGTGGCAAGCTGCTGTCGCTGCTCATAGTTTTGCTTATCTTTGCATAACTTTTGCATAATAAACCAGCCAGGAACGGAGCACCATTGGCGAACCACCAAGGGCACAGAAATGCCAAATGGGAAATGCTTGTCAAGCTGGAGCTGGAGTATGGGAGCCTGAGCAGGTTGTGGAACGAGCTCTCTCCTCCAAAATGCGTTCTTTGTCATTGTTATGTGTGCGTTTTGTGGGTTGGGCTGCTTCGGCGACTTGTTTTTGTTGTTTTTCCTGCCATTGTTTATGTATGCGCCAACACATATGCGAGCTCATTCCAGACGCAGACCCAGCACCAGTAACAGCACCAGGAGCTGGCATCGGAGCTCTTCATGTGCGACCAGGATACATTCATATGCGTCGTCGAGTCAACAACACAAAAATTCCGCAAGTGAATGCACGAAAATCCAAACAAAACAAGCCAAGCCACAAAAAAAAAAAAAAAAAAAGAGATGAAAACGAACTTGAAAGAACCTTAGAATCGCACAAGAATAAACCTATAGATATTGAATACCCTAGATATATGAATCTGCCAAAAAATCTGCGACTTCGTTTTGTCAACTCCAAGTCGAATACGATTTCGTTGGGAGAGCTTAAAAATGAAAACTCCTTTCAAATACTTCAAACATAAGGGAAACTTAAGAATACTTAGTTTACATTGACGATGATATGAAAAATCATATTACTGTAGTTAAGCTTAATCATATACCCACAAATAATCCCCTGGACCTCATCTCTCTACATTTTTCAGAGCGTGAGAGAACGTGAATTAATTACCCACATTGCTTCATCCTGATACCTTCATCATTCCATTGAATATAATATATTTAAAAAACTAAACAAAAAAATTCAAATCCTTAATAAACCATGAAGACATACCCATTAAGTTGTTAGCTACAGGGCATATTCTATTCGAGAGGGTTTCAGTTGCATTCTCACATGTTTTTGGTTTTTGTTTAGCTGCGATGTTTTCTGTTTATGTTTTTTCTTTTGGCCTGGTCGAGGGATTTGCCTGCATGGGTTTTTCGGGTTTGGGGCTTGGCTTTAATTTGGCATCCCCCGACGCCTTTGTCGCCCCTGCGAGCGCCGCCAGCTCCTGCTGCATCTATCTGCTGCAGTTTGCGGTTGCTGCTTATGTAAATTATTTTGCATGTCGCTGATGGAGCACTGCAGCCATGAGAGAGCCGCGCTTGACACCACACCGCACCACACTGCACCACATCGCACCACAGAGCTGAGAGCTGAACAGCAAATGGTTGTAGTCAACAGCAGACTGATGATTTAATGCGAACCGCAGACTTTTGTCGAGCTAAGCATTTAATTGTTTCGAAGCGCACAATTAGAATTCCGACTCAATGGCTGACAAAAAGGCTCGAGTTACGGCAAAGGTTCGTTGAACAGAACTTGACATAGATTGCTAAGCGATTTGCTATATTCAATAAGGTGTATAGGTTTTCACATAAGAAATATGCTGGGAATAGATGCTATAGACAGCAGCTGTCTAATGTTGCATATATCTATAGAAATATATTAGTTAATCTGACTGAAATATGAGCTGCAAATACGCATAATCGCAAATGGCATTATGATATATTCCAACATTTTATTATATTTGTATATTTTTCTTGTTTATTGTATACAATAATATGTCTTATTTAATTTATATTCATCTTGAAGATATATAAATATGAGGCTTGTCTTATATATACTTCGACCTGTGATGAAAATATAGTCAAATTATAATAATGAAAATGGCTTTATTGGGTTTCATAATATGCACCTTGGCACTCCAATTTTCAAGAGAAATTTATTTTAGTAATATAAAAATATATAATCCAAATAAAATAATAACTATAATCTTAATAATAGTAGTACAATTAAAACTGTTTAAATAACTTAATAAATAATATCAACGGCCATCAATTTGGCTTCTTCAACAACTTCCTTGGCCATTCCAAGCTCACTATGCAAAGTTGATCTTAGGCTTATGCTGTGATACGCTGTAATATCATTGACTAAGCGCTAATCGCTTCACTCAGGCTGCACACACACACACTCACGCATACACACACACAGACACCCGTTCGCTGAGAGTTATTTTTGCTGATCGTAAGGACGGTCAAAGTAACATCAAACAAACTATTCATCATCGCTCTTGACGCGGGAAGCTTACAGCAAACATCACACACAGAAAGGCTGATGAGTACGTGTGTGTGTGTGTGTGTGTGCGTGTGAGAGTGTGTGTTTTAGTTGATGTGCTTTTAAGTGGGTGTGAGTTTTTGGGCGTGCATCCTGGCAAGGGCAAGGCGAACAGGAGCTGCCTGAGCAGAGGCAAACACTAATGGAAAATTGGCATGAAAGACGAGCTGCTATGGAAATTTAATCACATTCACATCTCACACAATACATCATCATCATTGTGTCTATGTGTGAGTGGGAGAGAGAGTGAACAGCACTTAAGACTCCTTCACGCATATTTCAATATGTATATATATATATATGCTGTGGGTATGTGTGTGTGTGTGTCTTGTATTTCCGCAAGTTTGTTAACTGCATTAGTGTGCGCATCTGTGTTTGATTATGCCTTCAGGGTACACCCACACACACACACACACACACACGAACACACGATTGCCCACATATGTGCGTATATGGAACTATATATTGTAGTTATACATGTGCTGCATATGTCTGGGGTTCTATGACGTTTACTGTTTGGTCTCACACGTAAATAAATGGGGATAAAGTTTTTAGATTTTGATTGCTTGATTGTGTGTGTCAACACACACATACACACACAGGCACAGACACGCATGAACAGCCCCCTCTATATATGTATTTGTTTGTGTGTGGCACATAGTAAATGCTGAGATTTATGTATAAAGATTTGGGTTACATAAGCATAGATTTTAAAATTTGCTCCGTCACTGTCGGCAATTTGAGTGACTTTTTGGGGTTCAGATTTTGATGCCCAATTGGCAGACCCTTTCGCCCAGTTACCAAAGACGTAACTTTATTTGTTTGCTTTGACATAAATTAAAGCCTTTGTTTCGCTCATAATTATGTTGTATCACTTACAGCAATCAGAGACAGTGGAGAGAGACTTTTACGTAACTGAAAGGTCGACCAAGCGAAACAGAGCGAATAGTTGACAGTGGCGGAGGCAACAGCAGTAGATGAGGAAAGCAGGCATCGACTTGGGCATGGCCATATTGAAACAGCGAAGGAACTTGATGTTCAGGTACAGGTACAGGTACAGCCAGGTGTAATCACAGTCATTGAGGGCCTCCGTGCCGCTTCCATGCACTGTGACAAAAATTTTACGCTAAATTTGCCATGCATTGCGAGACAGTCGAGAGTCGAGCTGAGACGCCTATCTAGTTGGTAGCAGGAGCATGACAATTTATCAACGGTACGAGTGGCTCGTTATGGTTGACCTGTGGACTCTTTAATTCCACCAGACGCGCCTTGAATTAAACATGTTAGATAACAACGGAAAACTCCAACAACAGCAAATGTACAAAAAAAAAAAAAATAGCTGCCAGCAGAGAAAGAGGAAAATGAAAATGCAGCGCCAACGAAGCTAGAGCCAAAGCTGAATTAAAAACGCCGTTGGCCTTCAAAAAAGTACTGCTACAAGAGCTGCGGCAAGAGTGTCTGCAACTTTTGTCCGGCCCAAACGACTATGTAAAGCGCCAACAACAACAGCAACAACAACAACAAGAGCAACAGCAACTTGAAGCTGCCACAAGAGCAATCACAAGAACAACAAGCAGAAGCGTAAAAACGTCGCCTTTATTCTAATGCCAGCTCATGCTCTGACTCAGCCGGAGCAAAAAGCAAAAAAAAATAGACAAAAGTGCTCCAGTGGGGAGTGCTCGACTGGCTGATACCCTGCATCTGAAGCAGCTCATTTATAGTAAAAGAGAGATGCGCACACACACAGCTGCAAAGGCATTCATGGGCTTGTTCAGGATACAGTAAAAACTATGAGATGATCAAATATATGATAATGGCTAAAACAGATAGCCAAATCGATCCATCGTTCGATGCCATCGATATATTGAAGTGAAGGTAAATTGTTCCGTTAATCAATTTTTTAAAAGTATATCTGTAAACTCTTAAACGGGTCTGCCAACTGCTGAGATGAATAGACCCGCAAGTTTCCTGCGCATATTAACGGAACAGCAGCATCGTCATGGTCCTGATGCGAGTCCTTCTTTTTTACGATTCACACAAAATAAACCAGTTCTCTTATAGCAATCCATTTTGCTGACAGACCTTCTAGAACACATCCTTGGACGATCGGCCCATGCCCAAAGAGGGAGAATGCAATCGATTAGTTTTGCATATTAGTAGACAAATAAAATCTTCTAATAAAGTAGATACAAATATGAACTTACTTACAGTTATGCTTACTCCCCAGTGGACAAACGGTATGCGGTCTTAGTTGCTTCTTGTTAAGCGGTGCGCATCCAATTCCCTCTTTAATGGGTAGCGCATCAGCTTCAGTGAATGCCAAACCAATATTGTAGGTCATTTTTATACAATCCATGCCATCTAAAATCTAAAATCTGCGATTCGCAGTACTTTGAATGTTGCATAGTCCATATAACAGCCAATATATCTTCTAATTTTATTCAGCAGAAAATCCATTCAGCATAACAGCAAATAGACTCACACAGGTACGCACATACCCATATATATGATAAGCACACGATTATGATATATATATCCACTGCCAGCTACCTCAGACTCCATATCACGCACTCAAATATGGATAATCCTCAATGGTTTCAAGTTTAGCAGCTTCGACTTCAAACAAAGATAAACACAAGTAAAAGTCTCTATTCGAGACTGCTCGGAGATCCTCTGTTCAGGAGATTCCATGAACCCTGCAAAGAGCTGATAGCCGATTATTATCGACTTATGTGAGGGTAGATGGGCAGACGAACTCGACTCTCTCGCTTTAGCTTGTCGGCTTGACAGACAGACGAACAAAAATATATATTTTTTATAAGGTCTACTACGCCACCTTGCCTTCTGCTGCCTGTTATACTCTGATTTCTCTCAGGGTATAATAATGCTATATCTAAGGATTCTATGAATTCCATCACTTTCTCAAAGAACTCTCCATCTTCGTATAGACTAAACCCTTCAAAGGTTTATGCTTCAAAAACTAAATTCCAAATTCTTGTAGCTATCTAATTATCTAAATTACCTTTTGCTTGGCGTTACAAAGCTAATGAAAAAGCTAACTGACTCGATTGCCAAACAATAAACATGTTTGGCAAAACCGCTAAAAACATTCAGCCAGTGTCCCATGTTGGCTACCAGCGCCTGCTTCCTGCCAGCTACCGCCCGTGGTGCCGCAGCACACAGAGACAACAGCAGCAGCAGCAGCAACAGCAGCAGCAACAGCAACAAGAGTGCGGAACAGTGAAAGTCTAGCCTTGCCTGCTGTTGTTCGTAGTCCTTGGCGACAAGCCGAAGCGAAACGGGTCCAGTGCGACTTTAGCAATTTTTAGTGCAACTAATTCTTTCTGAAGTATCTCATTGTTGCACTGCAAAGCCGCAATTTCGTGTGGCATGCACCCAGCCAGCTCCCACTTGGAGCCTATGTCCACTCTCTTTCTCTTCTTACTATCTCTGTGTGTATGTGTGTGTGTGAAAGGAAGTCAAAAGTATCACGGCAGCTTAAGCGCAGACTTTCGTGTGTGTCTGTGTGACAATGGGTGGCTCAGTGTGTGTGTGTGTGTGTGTGTGTGTCTGTGTGGTCTGATGTTGGCTGCCCAGCGGAGTTTATTTCCCAGTTGATTGTCACAGTTGCCGGCCAGAAGTTGTTGCTGTTCTTGCTGCAGCTGTTGCAACTGCAAAACAAATGGGCATAATATGTTTGTTATGTTGCCTGCGAAGCGGCACTACTTGTGGCTTCTAATGCATATGGAACAGCAGCTCAGGTAACTTGGACTTTATCATTGTCGAGTTCAGCTGGGTTAAGTTTCGTTTGGTGATTACTTAAACTAGCGTTGATATCGAATTGAAGTGGCTTGAAGTGGACTGATGAGCAGTTTGTTGGTCAAGTTAGAAAGGGTTGAAGGGTTGAGTTGAGAAGTTGAGAATAGCTTTAGATTGTTATTGAACTTATGGAAGTTTGTGTCTATGTTTTCAGAAAGAATAAGAAGACACAACTTGTTGCTGCTTATGATATATTTAATTGTACATTTTGATTGACATAGAACAAACGCATTCTCTGAAGATTGATTCAAGTATTTGAGCTCAACAATCTTGAATAAGACCTCTTCCAGGTCAGCCCTTTGTGTTAAGCACAAAACTAACAAATATGACAGTAAGAAGCCCGTAACCTGGCTGCCAGTCGAGGTCCACAGCTAGCCGAGACTTTCACATAAATTAAGTGGGAATGAAAAACTTTGAGTGCTGTGGGTTGTCTGCTTCTGCTTCTTCTTCTGCTTCTTCCTCTTGTCTTTGTTGTTGTCGTACTACATAGAACATGAGATGTCATGCCATCTGCTAAACTGGTTATAAATAACCAAAGCATTCACACATTGTTCCCTGCGGCCCCTTTCAGCTATTACCTAACTGAATTATATCTTCAAGCTTTCTGTATAAACCCGAACTAACAAGACAAGACCAAAGAACTGCGAGACTCATAAATCTTACATCAATTGAATTGTGGCCTTTCACCATTTGGTTTTCCGATATTGTTTAAAGTCGGCGTTCTGCTCGACTGGCATTTGGATTTGGACTCAGCGGAAATGGCCAATTGGACCGTAAAAGTAAATAATAGAAAGAAATCAAATAATAATAAACAATAATAATATCATATATAATTACTTCACATTTGAAAGACAGACGTCGCGACAACTGGATTTGCTTTTATGAAAGGCTTTGGTTGCCGACTAAGACAACAAGCGAGACGACAGAGTCGAGCAGAGAGAGAGAGAGAGAGAGAAGTAGAGAAAGAGGCAAGAACCACGCATCTAATGAGTGGCGCAGTTTAATTAAAAGTTCCCGCAATTGTTTCTAATGTGAGTCGTTAAAGCGTTAAACTGCGGCGTGTAAATCACAGAAGCGGGCACCGCCTCATAGGTGAGTCGTGGATACATAAACAGCCATAAGATAGATACTTAGATACTTAACTATATGTGTATCTATAGCTGTAGCTGTAGCTGTAGCTGTAGCTGTAGCTGTGGCTATGTGGCCACTTCCGTTTGCTAAACACGTAGCCATAAAGGCCACCACACACACGCACACACATTCAGTTACACGTGGTGAACTTATGTGTTTAGCAGTTAGAGCAGATTGAAGCTGAAGTCAAGGCTGGCAGCGGGTTGGGTTGGGCTGGTCTGGGCTGGGGTGGAGTGGGGTGAGAACGTTATCGGGCAAAGATTTAGCAGTCCGACACGTGAAAACGTGGCAAGCTTATGGCCAAGTTTTGTGCTCTGGGGTTTGGGTTTGGATTTTTTTTTTGTTGCAGCTACTTTGCCAGTCTATTGCCTCTTAATGCTAATGAAAAATATTTCCAACTGTGCGCGGATTAGGCGGCAGCTGCGTTTATTACCAGACAAGTGTTGAAGTCAAAGCCCACAAGAGAAAAAAAAATCCCAAAAAAAAAAAAAAATGGGAGAAGCTGGCATAAAACTGAAGCGCCGGCCCCTTTTACGAGGGCAGGAGGCGACGTTTAATATTTAGTTGAAGATTTAACGCCCCGGCCACAACAACTATGATAAGCCTCATCGCTGCCTGAATTACATAATGAGTTGCCAGCCAGCCATCGAGCCGAGGGAGTCCTCCAGAAATTATGGCCAGCGACGTGGGTCCTCGACTGCTGCTGTACATTTTAATTAACAGGAAGAGGAAGAGCAGAGTGGAGCGGAGAGGCGAGGGGCGGGTGGCGACTGGCAAGTGGAGAGTGGCGAGGAGCAGCGGCGATTCCCAAGTTCTAAGGCACACACATGCACATATTTCAATAAATTCTATAAATAACAAGAAGAAGAAGCGAAAAAGAAATTATGTTTGAATGCGTTGCAAATTAAATTCTTATGCATTGCGCGAGGCAACGCCCAAGGGGCAAAAAGTTAGAGATAGACAGAGAGACAGAGTGGAGAGAGAGGGAAAGGGAGAGAGAGAGATTTATTTTTGGCAATTGAAATTTAAATGAAACTACGTGCGCCCGTAAACATCAAATGTTCAAATGGGCAAAAGGTAAAAACCAGAGAACTGAACACGAAATCGCCGGCAAGACGGGCGCTTTGGGGCAATGGGCAAGGGGCGAGAGGGGCGCATACCCAGAGGAGTAGCACAACTCATTCATGCAGAAATCCATTGACATTTAATAGCCTCGGCACAGAGAGACCTCTAAATACTTTTGGCATGCCCAGAGGCAAATGCAGGGAGGGCAGGGCTGGGCAGGTTTCAGCTGTTTCCCCTGCGAGAAGACCCTATTCCCAGTGCCCGCCCCTCGGGTCCCTACCTGGCTCTGTGGCCAGCCAAAGTCTAGTTAAACCTGAATTTTGGTATCTGTATCTTTTAGTCTCGTTCGGTGTTGTTCGTGTTGTTGTAAGTATTCGCTCTCAGCTGCATTTCGGACAGGATGTGCCCGACACAGGTGTACATGTCCATGTCGCCGTCGCCGTCGCCGTCGCCGTCGTTGTCTCTCCACTGTCGGACAGGCTACATTGGAAGTTACTTAAACGAAACGAAGCCCGAAAGCAAGTTACGCATAAATCATAGGAAATTAAAGGCCCGACTGGGCACCTGGTCTGGGGATCTGCGACTTCCGCTTGAACTGGAATCAATTAAAAACCAGAAAATCGCATGTTACATTTCCACTCTGCAATGCGATTGTCCGAAACTATTTTCAGCAATTTTATTGCTTTTATCATGAATTATAACAAGGAATTTTGACGCTGCGAGGGATTTATTTCAAATTCAAACAAATTTAAATTCAAAATGAACGTAGCGTGGATATTGTAACCCAGTCAGGAATATGCTTTTGCAATTTTAGAAATATATAATAGAGATTTTCTGCTTTAAAATTATGATGTCATAGATACTTTTCATACAAATTAATATTTAATTTTCCTTCATCCAAGTTAAATATTGTACTTTATATTTATTTAATTTAATTTTATATTTATCTATATCTTTGACTGTTTCTATCTATCTATATACATCTATCTTCTATTCAAACAGTCTCGACTGGAGCACTCTTACTTGTTTATATTTATCTCTAACTTCGACTGTTTTATCTATATGCAGCTATATATTAATATGTATCTTTACTTTCATTTATTCTAGACAAATTCATAATTTCACACACGTTCCACATTCAATCTATCTTCATGTCTGCCCCACTATAGAAGCTATTAATATTTTCGCTAACCATGTTGACACATATCACATCAATGTCAATTAATTTGTGCATTATGTTTGAGCCATATTAGCTTAGAACTGTTTGGCCTATTGACCCATTAACTTTGTCTCCAGCCATTCGCATGCAGAGGTCAATTTGCAGCTGCCGCTGGCGTCGGCTGCGGTCGCCTCAAATGGGGCTACGCGTGGGAGTCGAATGTCGACGTCGATGTCGACGGCTGGCGCTGTCCTCTTTGGAGCCGCATGCAATCAACTGATTAGACAAACAATTAATTTCGCCAACTTGCGTATGACGCCCACGGGCCGAAAACTGTAAACCACTTAAACTCGAATTGATTGAAAAGCTTAAAAGCACAGCTCCGCTGGCGACGCGCAGCAAGGCCGACAATTTGACATAAATCTAAACAAAACAAGCCAAAGTCCATGAGGGGCGAGGTGGGTGGGGGGGGAGACGCCTGTTCAGTCGGAGCTCGCCCACTGACCCGGGTTGTTATTGTTGCTGGTGCGTTGGTCCTGTAGACGACCGCAGGAGGACTTCATTAATCAAGGCCGCAAACAAGCGTCGCCTAGCTCACAGAGCACGGAACATGGACTCGGGGCAGAGCTGAGGAGCGGCACGGGCAGAGGAAAGAGCACTACGATGAAAACGCAGCCGAAATGCATTGCGGACATGGCAGGAGAATCGGATGCGGGACACAATCGCAGAACGCACAAGCAGAGGCAGCAGCAGCAGCAGCAGGAGTTAAATCAGAGGCAGCGGCACAGATACACATACATAAACATAAATAATTAGCATGATTCTTTAAAGGGCAATTACATAATTTAGACGCTTTGAATAATTGCCCCAAAACTGGAGGCAAAAGCCATGGGCAACGACAACGGCGACGGCGACAGCGGCGTCGGCTGCCAAATCAGTTTTAATGCGAACGGAGCGAACCGAAACAAAGGCCAGCTAAGAGACCAGACAACACAGCAGACAACAAAAACAACAACAGCAACAACAGTAACAACTAGAACCAGACACAGTAACAAATGCAGTAAGCGGCTTAATGCTCGAATGAAGATAAAGCGCTTCTGCTGCTGCCTCTGCTTATACTTCTACTTCTACTTCCACTTCGGCTTCTGCAGCTATTGCTGTTATTTCCACTGACTGCTGCAACGGCTGAGAGACATTTAAATCTCAACAGTTAGAAAATAATTAGAGCGTTTAGTGCCCCGAACGCCAAGCCCACAAACACAGAGTCAAAGATGAGCTAGAAACCTTTGTCCGCCCCACGAGTTAAACACATTTTTCAGTAGCTGAATCAAATGTCTGCTCGCTCCGAAAATAAAGGAGTATATTGGGTTCGGGACAATTTTAATGCAATACTAATACTAATACTAATACTAATACTAATACTAATACTAATACTAATACTAATACTAATACTAATACTAATACTAATACTAATACTAATACTAATACTAATACTAATACTAATACTAATACTAATACTAATACTAATACTAATACTAATACTAATACTAATACTAATACTAATACTAATACTAATACTAATACTAATACTAATACTAATACTAATACTAATACTAATACTAATACTAATACTAATACTAATACTAATACTAATACTAATACTAATACTAATACTAATACTAATACTAATACTAATACTAATACTAATACTAATACTAATACTAATACTAATACTAATACTAATACTAATACTAATACTAATACTAATACTAATACTAATACTAATACTAATACTAATACTAATACTAATACTAATACTAATACTAATACTAATACTAATACTAATACTAATACTAATACTAATACTAATACTAATACTAATACTAATACTAATACGTATACGTATACTAATACTAATACTAATACTAATACTAATACTAATACTAATACTAATACTAATACTAATACTAATACTAATACTAATACTAATACTAATACTAATACTAATACTAATACTAATACTAATACTAATACTAATACTAATACTAATACTAATACTAATACTAATACTAATACTAATACTAATACTAATACTAATACTAATACTAATACTAATACTAATACTAATACTAATACTAATACTAATACTAATACTAATACTAATACTAATACTAATACTAATACTAATACTAATACTAATACTAATACTAATACTAATACTAATACTAATACTAATACTAATACTAATACTAATACTAATACTAATACTAATACTAATACTAATACTAATACTAATACTAATACTAATACTAATACTAATACTAATACTAATACTAATACTAATACTAATACTAATACTAATACTAATACTAATACTAATACTAATACTAATACTAATACTAATACTAATACTAATACTAATACTAATACTAATACTAATACTAATACTAATACTAATACTAATACTAATACTAATACTAATACTAATACTAATACTAATACTAATACTAATACTAATACTAATACTAATACTAATACTAATACTAATACTAATACTAATACTAATACTAATACTAATACTAATACTAATACTAATACTAATACTAATACTAATACTAATACTAATACTAATACTAATACTAATACTAATACTAATACTAATACTAATACTAATACTAATACTAATACTAATACTAATACTAATACTAATACTAATACTAATACTAATACTAATACTAATACTAATACTAATACTAATACTAATACTAATACTAATACTAATACTAATACTAATACTAATACTAATACTAATACTAATACTAATACTAATACTAATACTAATACTAATACTAATACTAATACTAATACTAATACTAATACTAATACTAATACTAATACTAATACTAATACTAATACTAATACTAATACTAATACTAATACTAATACTAATACTAATACTAATACTAATACTAATACTAATACTAATACTAATACTTCATTTACCTTTGCTTTAGCCAGGGCTCATTTGACAGGTGATAGCAGGCAATTTGTAACAACAATCTCTATCGGTAATAATTGATGATAAATATCAGTTAATATTCACACATGTTTCAATGCATATTCAATTGTAATTCAAAGTTTGGTCAACACTAATTGTCATCCAGCACACGCAAGTCGGGCGCTGAGTTGCGCTGCAGTGTTTCGCTTTCATACAAATCCGAGGAGAGATAGCGTTAGGTATAGGCATACATATAAACATATATATGTATGAATTGATGTGTTTGTGTAGGAGGAGCAGACGTCCGACCCAATGACCGACCCAAGCGACACGCAGCGGCGGCTCCAAAGTGAACCCTTGACACTGAACTGGACGGGAATTGAATTGGAAGGGCCTGAGGGGTTTCAAGGGGGGTTGACAGCGGCGGCGACGACGGCGGCTGCTCAGCTTGAAGTTAAATAAATTAAGGGCAATTAGGCGGAGCATTACGAGCACAAAGGTCAAAGGCAGCTGGAACAGCCGGGCATCCTGTCCGCAGCTCAATTGCTCCCCAGCCTCCGGTTCTCCAGGGGCTTCAGGTGATTTTTGCCTATCTGAAAATGATGTTGGCAAATATTTATTTTGCCTCATGCAGCGACTACGATTTAATGCTGTTTCTTCTTGCTCGTTTTCGTTTTTGCTTTTCTTTTTTTTTTTTTTTTTTTTTTTTTGCATTAATTACGAGATGTTGCACCGTAGGTTTTACAGTTGGTGCCGCTGCGGAAGTTGTTCAAATCGCCAAGATTAGCGGCGAGTGCAGAAAGCGTGGCACAAAAGCACTTTGGCCAATTAACTGCGGCTAATTGTTGCGTACAGAGAGCGAAATATTGTAGCTAAATGTGAAAGTCAACAAATTGTACAAGAGTACACACTCAGCAGCAGCAGCAGCAGCAGCAGCAGCAGGGGCAGCAGCGACAACAGCAGTAGGGGCAGCAGGAGCCGCAACAGCCAAATCAACATCTTGCCACATGTGTGGCCATGTGGGAGACAAAGAGAAGTGGCATGAGAAGCCGCCTGTGACAGCGAAGCAAAGAAAAGTAACAAAAAAAAAAAAAAACACGACAACAACAACATTCAAAGCAAAGCGATCATAAAGCACTCACAGCGATTTCTCGGCCAACTTCCGCTGCGGAACGATTTGCAAGCAATCGAGTTCTACTTTCGCTCAGCCAAGCGAATTTATCATTTTTGAAAAGCAACGACTAAAACAAAACAGAAATAAATGATTATCATACCTAACATGGAATTTAAGCGATTCCCCAATGCTGATGAGGCATTTTGCTGCATGGGAAACTCGAGAGAGATCAGTGCACCGAACACTAAATACTCTAGGGTGAATGTCTTTAAGTGATGGCACAGGGGAGAACGGGTTCTAATGGGGATTGAGCAACTTAGCGTATATTGCAGCTTAACTAGATACAAATGTGGCAATTATATTAGTTAATCGAACAGATAATGCTCCTGGTCGATTAATAATAATAATTCTAATAGCTTCAATAAAATCTATAAAAGGTATCGAAGATATTTCAACTTTTGAGTTAGAATCGTCTAGGCTTGTGCACATTCATATAACATATATATAACATATAGCTTGTATAACAGTTGCATATATCGTATAAAACTTATGCAATATATCAGAAGTCACATTCTAACTTTAATATCTACAATATATGTATATATATATATCTAAACCATATGCAAATAAGCTGATTAGTATTGAGAACTCTCCAAGCCGCCCTCGCACAGCTGTTTCATAGCTCTTACAATTACATTTTTCAATAACTTTTGCGTTTATTGTGCAATTGCTGCAAAGTCAGGAATTTAAGCACAGCTTAGCTGCAAGGCTAAGCATCTTAAAATATATATTTATACATATATATAACAAATACATATTTACATTAACATCAAAAGTAGTTTAAAGTCAAATCAAAACAAAATTTCATTCATTTTGAACATGTTTCAATTGGCTTCATGTAGAAAATGGGCTGAAGACAAAGCGTGGCTCTACGCTTGGCTGACTCGAGCCGAGGCAGAGGAAGCCAAAGATAGAAGATAGAAGATACAAGGTAGAAGAGGAGGAGGAAGAGGAAGAGCGGAATAAATGTAGCTGTGAAGAATAACACGGCAAGAGAAGATTTCACTTTTCGGCAGTCAGAACTGACCTTAATCAAAGTGACTTATGTTGGCAATGCGAGAGATGGCCCTAGATACCCTAATGTATTTGTGGAAAGTATCTAGATACTTAGATGTAGTTGATCTGTGGAGTGCTCAGATATGTGTGGAATTTATCATACGTGTGCAATGTATCTATATCTATGCGGATGTAAATGTATCTAAATCTATACCCAAATGTAGCTGTCGAATGTAGCTATATGTATATGATATATATACCTGTATACCTCCCAAATATTTGTGTGAAACATATCTATATATATATCTATATTATATAATGTATCTGTTGAATGTATCTACAAGTATGCAGAAGTTAGGCAAGATAAAGAAGTGCTTCTGTGAAATGTTTTGATATCTACGATAAAGCAAGACTGCGCATATATCGCAGTCTTGCTTTATCGTAGATATCAAAAAATGTATCTTTATATTCAAGACGTATATATATAATTTATGCAATATATCTACACATACGTATACAGATGCACATACATGCCCAAATGTATCTGCGAGATACATCTGTCACAAGTATCTACAACCATGCAGCAGTCTGTCTATACGTATTTTGTATCTGTAGGATGTATCTTTTAGCTCCGCAGCAACTAGAGAATGCGTAGCTGGTTAGGTTCATTCTATTTCTTTTATTTACGATTATTGTTGGGCAAACACGTTTGCAGCAGAGGCAGACAAAAAACTTCTCATGCTGCAAGTGAAGTTGAAGCTGCGGCCGACTCACAATCGCAGCCAGTGTCTCAGTATCTGTATCTTCAAGATGCGACCTGAAAATTTCATTCATATGCAATAAACAGAGAGCAGAGAGCGTCCGGGAGCGGCTAGGGCGGGGGCACAGCGCGCTGTCAGCTACACAGCGCGTTTCCTGTCTGGCCAACATCATGAGATATCAAGTACCCCATACACAATGCCGCAGTAGCAGCAGCAGCAGCTGCTGCAACAACAACAACTACCTGCCGCAAAGTGGCCCGCAGGTGAAGTAACTTATACGCCGCCTGCAGATAATTAGCTTAACGCTCTCATAGCTGCCCCGCATAGTCCCCCGGTGCCCCGCACTCTCCCCAGACCCAGCTCCATCTCCATCTCCCTCCCCCTCTCCATCTGAATCTCAGTTCCAGTTTCGGTCGGAGTCTCAGGGTCCGCAATCGCACTGTGTGGGTCTCAGCTCTTGTTGTCATCATCATTAAATGCCGAGACAGTCTGTATCTGTATCTGTAGCCGTAGCCGTAGCCGTAGATGTATCTTTTCTTTTTGCTGTCTTTTTTTGTGTTTTTATTTTCTTTGCTCTTTTTGTACTTTTTTTTGAGGGTATTAAAATGCGATCATGCCATGTGTTGCACGCTAAGCAGATGTTGGCTTGAAGTTTATGTACATATATTCTGAATCGAGATCTGATGCTGGTTAAGCATAGAGATATTACTGTACTTTTTTATTTATTTTATTTTGAATTATTTCATTCTTTTTGTTCTTAATTTGCCTTGACGATTTTTGATACCATATCAGATATAATTTTCATGTATATAAACACCTCCAAGTCGAACTTCTCTCAGAGTATCCACACTTCGTTTAGCCTCTCCTGCTCTCCCTCTCTCTCTCTTCTTCTCAGCTCCTTCTAACAACGTTTTTTTACGCCTTTGTTCTGCAGAAGCAGCCAGGCGATCATTATTCCAGATAGAATTGTGCACTCATACACACACACACACACACACACACACACATACGCATATATACATAAATATGTCAATATCAGCTGTAAGCTGATCTTGAGCATTGCCTGCGCCCTGCTACCCTGTAATCCCGGCCATGTTTCAGCAAATTGTGAAATTCTGCACACGTTGCACACAATGAATCGATTCATTCATTGCTGGAGTCATTCGGCTAAAATACAAATTACGTCTCGAAGGCAAGCTCGACAGACCCAAGGAGAGGCCCCCTCAAGTGCCCCGCCCTGTGCGCCCGCTCCCATCAAAGAACATTTCTCATGTTTATTTACTTTATTTGGTTCTGTTGTGCTTCACGGCTGAGTAGGTCGCGCCGGGTCAAAGTATTCATTCGTATTCATTCCTATTCACATGTATGTGTGTATATTCCGGCAGATCATTCAGGTCGTTCGTTAGGGAAGCATCTGAAGCGGTGAAAAAACAATCTTGATTGCATTCAATAGAGATGAGGATCAACTAATGAAGATATTCATATTTAGCATTTGATCGCTTATAGCAGCTTTTGGGCATTAAAATAATTAAGTTGAGGATTACTTTGCTCATTATTACTTTTTGCATTATCATAAATAATTTGCTATTTAAATATAAATCCACATTATAAACGTAAGAATTATCTTATCTCAATTCAAAGTCACTCACTCAACATGTTGTTAGTCGCATGTTGCCAAGCACGCACATTGCGAATCGGTTAGAGCAACATTGGTTGAGCGCTTAGCGGCAAAAACGAGAGAGTGTGAGAGCGGTCGCGCGACTGCCCGACGCAGCACTCCTCAGCGTATGAGCAACCCCCTTCGTTTAAAAACAACGACAACGTACGAGAGCCAAGCCAGACAAAGTCAAGCGTACACACGAAGCGGCGGGCCGAACACGAATGGCACACAACGATGCCGAATAAACGAGTGTTGTTTTTGTTACTTGTGATTTTTTGTGTCGCTCGATGGCTTTGGCTTTGGGCTTTCGCTTTTGCCAGTGCAGTGCATCAGTTCGGCGCTCAGTTCAAGTCGATGATTGCTGCCGAACGGTTGGGTTTTCAGTCCGTCATACGTAGCGCGCGTTGCCGTCGCTTAGAGCCGTTAGAGCCACTTCGTTCGCTTCGAAATCGTTACAAGTGTGAGCCCAAATAAAATTTGAATTGAATGCTATAATGAAGTTAACAATGATCATAAGCAAGTGCAATGTGAGTGGGCAGCAAAGTGTAACAGTTGCCTATGAAAATCAATGAGCAGCTGAATAAAACTCATCACGCTCACCTCGCACACGCACACACACACACACTCACCCACACACACGCAATCTTCAATCAGCTTCGTGTACTGCTCGTGACTCGTGCCTCGACCGTGTGCGTGTGTGTGTGGTCCTCTTGCTGTGCGGCTATGTGTTGTTGTGTGTGTTTGTGTTGAACGCAGGGCTCGAGTCCAGCTCGTTCCACAATTCCTGTCGTTCTTCTAACGCTGCTCTGATTGCAGGCCACGAGGCCGAAACGTAACGAAAACGAAAACGAAAACGCGATGAAAATTAAAGCTTTGCGTGGCAAAAATCGCTAACCAAAAAAGTAACAAAGCAAAAAAAAAAAAAAAAACCACGGTAAAAAAAGAGGAAATTCATACACACATATAACAACCCCAACAAGTGAACACAAGAAAATTGTGGCCGGACAGTGTTGCGTAAAAGTAAAAATTTCGCTTTTATTTCTTTGCTCGCGAGCTCTGGCAAAATAACCCAAAAAAAAAAAAAAGAAATAGAAAACAAAAACAAAAGAAAATACAAAAAATATATAAAAAACGATTATCATCTGGTCCTAGCGAGCGGCGTCGCTTCTATAAATAACGTTGCGCCAGGCGCCGCTAATTACGCCAAAACATGAAAATATTTACGACAAAAGCAAAAGCAAAAGCAAGAGCAAAAGGAACAACAGCAGCAGCAGCAACAACAACGAGGAAAACTCGGCAATTAATCAATTTTCCGCTTGACCAATATATAATAAATTCATTCGAGCTGAATCCGCACGGAAGTTTGCACTATTATCATAATTAAAAACGAAAAAAGAGCTGAACAAAAGGAGGAGCACGAGAAGCTGAAGGAGGAGGAGGAGAAGGAGGAGGAGAAGGATCAGGAGGTTAGCATATCAAGGGGAAGCCAGCGTGGCATGGCCTAAAGGATAGCATCATATCACCCACACCAACACACACTCTCACACACACACCCACACACACACACACTCATCCAGCATATCTTAAAGAGCTATGGAGCTGCACTGGAGGCAGCTGTTGCTGCTGCAGCTCCTGCTGCTGCAACTGCCCCGATCTTTGCTAGCGAATCGCTATAGTTCCGGCAAGCTCTATGCAAATGGAGGCAGCTCCAGTTCCAGTTCCGCGTCCAGTTCCGGTTCCAGTTCCAGCTACAAATCGTCACAGCAACTGAACGAAGTATACTCCATAGCGGACAGCCAGCCCATGACAGACGATGGCTATGTGGCGCCCTCGTCGGCCCCATATCCGTATCCGGCTAGCGAGCTGGACAATCCGGTGCAGCACCTGAGCAGCTGCCAAACGGTGTGCGCCTGCAAGTGGAAGGGTGGCAAGCAGACGGTGGAGTGCATCGACAGGCAGCTCATCCAAATACCCGATCACATAGATCCCAGCACCCAGGTGCTGGACATGTCCGGCAACAAGCTGCAGACGCTATCCAACGAGCAGTTCGTGCGCTCCAATCTGCTCAATCTGCAGAAACTCTATCTGCGTCACTGCAAGATCGGCGAGATCGAGCGCGAGACCTTCAAGGGGCTGACCAATCTGGTGGAGCTCGACTTGTCGCACAATCTCCTGGTGACGGTGCCCAGCCTGGCTCTGAGCCACATCTCTTCGCTGCGCGACCTGACGCTCGCCTCCAATCACATACACAAGATCGAGGCGCAGGCCTTCGGCAGCACGCCCTCGCTCCACAAGCTGGATCTCTCGCACTGCGACATACAGACGATATCGGCGCAGGCATTCAGTGGACTGCAGGGGCTCACGCTGCTGCGCCTGAACGGGAACAAGCTTAGCGAGCTGCTTCCCAAGACCATCGAGACGCTGAGCCGGCTGCACGGCATCGAGCTGCACGACAATCCCTGGCTGTGCGACTGCCGGCTGCGGGACGCCAAGCTGTGGCTGATGCAGCGCAATATACCGTATCCGGTGGCGCCGGTGTGCGCGGGCGGACCCGAGCGGATCATCGATCGCAGCTTTGCGGAGCTGCATGTGGACGACTTCGCCTGCCGGCCCGAAATGCTGCCCATCTCCCACTACGTGGAGACGGCCATGGGCGAGAATGCCTCCATTACGTGCCGCGCACGCGCCGTGCCCGCGGCCAGCATCCATTGGTATTGGAATGGCCGGCAGCTGGCTAACAATAGCGCCTTCAGCGCCTATCAGCGTGTCCACATGTTCGAGCAGCTGGAGGGTGGCTTCGAGAAGCGCTCGCGCCTCGTGTTGACCAATGCCCAGGAAACCGATTCCAGTGAGTTCTACTGCGTGGCCGAGAACCGGGCCGGCAGCGCCGAGGCCAACTTTACGCTTCATGTCAGCATGCGGGCCGCGGGCATGGCCTCCCTGGGCAGTGGGCAAATTGTGGGCCTCAGTGCCGCCCTCGTGGCGCTGATTGTGTTCGCTCTGGCGGCCATTATGTGCCTCCTGCTGCGGGTGAAGCGGCAGCCGTATGTGGACAGCAAGACGCCCAACCACATGGAGGTCATCACATCGGTGAACCACCAGAATTCCATCACCAACAAGACGCAGCCGGCAACGGGCAATGGCAGCATCGGCGGCGTTGTCATCGCCAATGGAGCTGTGGCCAATTGCATCGATGGAGGATTAGCGGGCGTCGCCTCGGGCACGCTGGAGCGCAAGGGCAACAGCAGCAGCGCGGCGCCAATTGGCGGTGGAGTGGGCGGAGCTAGTTGTAGGCGTGCCAGTGGATCGCCGCACGAACAGCGCACTGCGAATCCTGTCCAGAAGCCACCGCGACTCACCGACCTGCCCTACTCGACGCAGGGCTACGACAATGCGGGCAGCGTGCTCTCCACCGCCTCGTGCTTTATCTCGCCCAGCGGTTCGACCGGGCATGGCAACAATCCGGATCTAATCAATGACACGAAACGCTTTGGCAGCGACGAGTTCTGCGACCTCAAGCTGCCCCCCATGGAGCTGACAAGCGGAGGCGGCGGCAGTGGGGAGTACAGTCGGGCCAATGGCTGCGACTCGCTGTATCCGTCTGGGCTGTGGGAGCACGCGGCGGCAGCAGCAGCTGGGGCCAGCTCGGCGGATGATCTGTTCATGAAACGCTACACGGACAAGACGCCCATCATCGACTCCAGCCAGCTGTACGATCTGCACGAGCGGAGCGCGGCCAGCGACTACTTCAGCAAGACGTTTCCGCGCGCCCACTGCAATGCGACGCTGCAGCAGAGTGGCGGATGCAGTGCAGCAGCAGGAGCCAACGCGTCGACCTCCTCGACGGCCACAACGAATCTGTCGAGCGGCTCCTCCGGCTATCCCAACGACTATGGGCTGCCTCTGGTGCCGGGCGCCGAGCATCAGCACAATCATCAACTGCAGATGCATCCACTGCAGCAGCTGCAACTACAGCAGCAGCTCCAGCAGAGCAGCGGCAGTCCACACTTCAGCAGTCGCACCCTGCCACGCCTGCATGATGGAGGCGGCAGCAGCAACGGCTCGGCCAGGTCATCGCCCACGCCCGCCCAGGCCATGGCTGCCCCAGCTCCAGCTAGCTCCAGTTCCTGCTCAATACTGCCCAATGGACAGCCCGTGAATGCGAAGACGATACGGGTCTGGCAGAAAGGGGGCGTGCCCGTGCTGCCGCCCGTCACAGCGCTGAAGCGGGCGCTCATCAGCAGCAGCCGCAACTCCCCGGACGAGGGCTACCAAGAGGGCTGCGGCACCGATGTCTAAGCCCCACAACTCCGCAGTCACACAGACACAGGAAACCCCGCAGAACTGACTAAACTTAAACTGAATGCATACAGTAAACACTAACTATAGCACGCCCTCACACACTCACACTCACATCCTCACACACACACACACACACATATTTTATATACACTCATGTGGCTCATCGACTAGCGAGAGAACCGGGCGACTTTAGTGGCGTGAATTTGTGCAAGCGAACTGTTTGTGATAGTGTCTAATTAAAAGATATGGCGAATGAAGATAATAAACAAAGAAAATTGCGAAAGCGAAAGCGGAAAAGAAACCGAATCAAACACTACAAAGATTCAATGAAAAATAATACAGTATACTTCTAGTTATAAAGCGCAAAGCAAAGGGCAAACAAGAAAAGAAAAACTGAAAACTAAACTAATAACATATATCACATATGGAACTATATATAGATATAGATATATATGTATGAATACCTACGACTAACTAGCGAACCCTAAGCAACTGTAAATACCAACATCTCTCTCTCTCTCTCGCAACTCTCGCAAGTCCCCGCATTATGAAGAATAAGATACTAAAACTAAAACTAACTGCAATAAAAGTAAAGCAAAAGTCAATGTCAAAGTAAAGGCAAAAGTAAAAGTAAAGGTAAAAGTCAATGTCAATGTAAATGTCAAAAAGTAAATGAGAGAAATTACACACACACACACACACACACACACACACACACGCACACGCAGCAGAGTACTTAGGATTCGTCGATGCCCATGTAAATGTAATTAAAATTCATAACTGTAAAACTAACTGTAACTGAAACTCTCTCTCCACCTCTCTCCCTCTCTCTCTGTCTCTCTGTCACTATCTCTCTCTGAGTTAGTGTATGCGTGTGTGAGAGTTTCAAATGTTGTTTCCAAAAAGCCAACCAGAAACTAAGAGAATTTCTCGTTCCTCATCCCCATTCTTTAAAAGAATCGTAAGTTGTAGGCAGTTACGTAATGGACAAATATAAAACTCTTATTCGGCTCAACAGAAATCCTTAACTGTCAGTTCAAGCTGACAAAGAGCAGGAGAACGAACAGCAGCAGCAAGGCCCACTTTATGACTTTATAAGTGTAAAAAACAAAACAAATAAGAAAAAGAAAATGAAGAAAGCAAATAGCAAAATTTAAAATGAAATTTATTCTTAATATCTGTGTGACTTGTGTATATATAGGCAAAATATTGTAAGCATTCGCATTATTTGTGGGCGTGGCCAGAGCGTTAGGTATATAGACAACGGGCAGCAAAAAAGAGAGAGATTTCAAATAAAATATAATGATGATCAGCACGCATATACTATATAGGTAATACGAAGAAAGAATTACATACCAAGGTGGCGTTGACTCAATTCTCAAACTGGCAATCACATTTAACAACTAAATATCAGAGAACAACACTTTATTTTACAGTTATAATGACATTTTATTTGACAGCTCGATTTAACGGCATTCAGAATAGATAAGACAGTTTAATCAATTCTAGATCATAAAACCTAAGACTAACATTTTCATTTGACAACTAAGTTTGTGTATATCATCACATTTGACAGCTAGATTTTAGGAAATTTACAGCTGAACTTAAGACATTTTATATTATACAAGATTTGACAGATGGACTTTATAAAATGTTTAGCCACCTCGTAAATTAGACAGCAGGAATGCCAGGTTATTTAATTTGACAGCTCGATTTGAAAGCTAGACCTAACATGTATAATTGGCATGAGCTTCAAGATATACAAAAAAAAAAAAAAACAAATTTAAAATCTTATAAACGAATTTAACATATAAATTTGATTTATTTCTGTATCAATAGGATAGACAGCAAGAATTTACAGACAAATATTTAGTTTCTACAATTAAATTAACCTGATAATTTGGCATTTACTTCCGACGACTAACTGAAACCTTCCTATTATGGCTTGTCCTGAAATATATTTAGCATGCACTTCTGAAGCCTGCCTATTATGATTTGTCATATAATATTGGAGGATTTCTATACTTTATCTAGACTTGACAGATTGTAAATTTAACATACACAGCTGACAGCTAGCATAACTCAACATTTCATTTGTTTGTTTTGTTAAAGCCACCGGATTTGGTTCTCGAGTGAAACTATATTCGCATTTTATTCAAGCCCAATGTCATCCGCACCGGCTGAGATGCTAATTTTAGCTTGAACTTTTAATTGACATTTTGACTGTAATCGAATTTGAGCCAGGATATTAATGGAAATAGTGTGAATGTGAGCTGAGTTGAGTTAACGCTGCCCGCACATTATGTATACTTCCCACTTCTGAAACCCCTTGAAAAAGATGCAAAAATAAAAATATCAACTGTGAATCCGACTGCGCTTTGGCATTAAACTTAGGTTAAACTCGTATATGCGAAAGTTAGTTAAAATATGTAAAAAGTTAAGGAATATCAAATGAAACTCAACATATTCATCAACTCATACGTAAATAATACATATGTAAATGCCCACACACACATACAGACACAAAGTGCTCCAAGTACACACACACACACACACACACCTACACACTCGAAAAAATATATCTACAGATATTACTTGCCTGTAGGTCGTAAGCCCTAAAAGCATTCAAGCAGCAAAACAAAATAGAAAAAAAGTAATAAATAATAAAAAAAGAATAAACATTCAATTGAAAAGCAAAACATAAATTGAAGCAGCAGCAGAAGAAAAACAAAAATAATATCTTTAAGGTAAACCAAAGACTTTTTTCTTTGCATCTAGTAAATGAGGGCATAAACTAAACGTTGAACTTGAATGAGCGAAACGACGAACATGCAGAATAACCGTAGCACTTAAGTAATACCTATGTATTGTATAATATAAATATATATACCAATATATATATATAATTAAAATACTTATACATATATCTATAAATATAATATAAATATAAATATTAATATATATATAAATATAGTATATAGATGTATCTACTTAACATGTATGACAGGGCGCAAAGTTCGCTTAACAAAAGGCAAGCATTGAATGCAACTGAATGAAGAACAAAAGCAAAGGAAATATATATATATATAAACAATATATATATCTACATATATATATATATGAATGAAAGCACACGGCGTTGTCATTACTTTACAGCTCGGCAAGGTAGGTACCCATGGGCAGCGAGGGGCGTGACCCAATTAACTCACAGCAACAACAAAATAAATGTTGTAGCAGCAGCAGCAGCAGCAGAAAAGACTCAGCTCCACACACAGCCAGAGACAATCGAATTCGCATGATGTTGCCCTAAAGCAGCAGCAGCTGCTGCCGCTGTTGCTGCCACTGCCGTTGCTGCCACTGCCGCTGCTGCTGTTGCGCTTTTGTTGTTGGCCATTGCAGCGTGTGGCATATTAGGGCCAATCGTCTAATCGCCAATTATGCATTTAACCCAGCCGCCCATACCCTCTAATTCACACACACACAGCGATTACCTAATAGCTATATAAATCGATATGCACAATCGAGAGAGAATGGCAAAATCTCTGACTCGACGAAGTTTAAATACTCTTACTCTTGATTTAGATGCTTAAGCCTTTCAGGGCATAGAAAACCTTAGATTTTGGACAACAAAATGATTTAAAGTAAGTTTTTTTTTCTTGCTCAATATATCTTATTCATGTTCAATTTTATTGTTTGCTTTCAGTTTTAAAATTTATTTTTAGCTTGAAAAATCAGCTGGATTGGACAATCCGCACTTTCTTTTGATATGCAATGAATTTATTCTAAAGCTAAGCTCAAGCCAACTTGAAGGCTTGCTTGATCTTAAGTAATATATATTCTATTATTTTAGACCAAAATTACTTTTCATTTTTATCAAAAACTTATGTATAGATATTTATATAAATATATATATATATATATATATATATATATATATATATATATATATATATATATATATATATATATATATATATATATAACATAAAATAAAAAGTTGAAATATTAATAGCTATTTATCTTTAATTCCTTTAAATATAAAATAGCGTTTATAGCTTAATAGATCTTCATGTAATTATTTGAATTCTTTTTATATAAAATATTTTTATATTGCTTGTATCATATGTTGTTTTTGCACTCTAGTTTGATTTACACATAATTATAACACATATATATATATATATATATATATATATATATATATATATTTCTATTCAATATTAATGTCCTATAGGTAATCACCTACTATATTCTATGCTGTTCTATTATCCTTTGTATATCTTACATATTATTGCATTAAATAAAAAAATAAGTTTAAATATAAATACAGTGCAATTCTGTACTATCCTCATATTCAAAATATGCTCATATATTATGTATTATTATCTACTATTAATTTGGATTTAAATCAAATTAATTAATCTTAAATCTTCTTTAATTATATAAATATTTATCACTCCCCATAGCATCTATCCTTCACTTCGATTTAGATTTGAAGCCTGCTCTAGCAAATCCTTTACTTTGCTTTCAATGTTTTTTCTTTATTTTTTATTTAGTTTTTGCTTTGTTCATCTCGCATTTACGCGCACAACTTTAATATGAATAAATTTAGTGTGTTAAGCAAAATGTATTATCCGCAGTGCAGGAGCCGTACGCATTTATGGAAGAAAGTCTGACAACATTATATACACAACTATTAGTGTTAATTTGCTTCTTCATTGGGTTCGCCTGGTTCACGTCAACGTTTCGATACCCTCTCGAAATGTTAGCCAGGCTGAGCCCCTCGTCCGCCCGGCGTGCTCCATTTTTCGCTTTAGTTTAGCCCACAAATTTGCAGCTACACATGTTTGACGTGCGTGTGTGTGTGTGTGTGTGTGTGTGTAAGAGTGAGTGTGCTGGGAAAGTTGTGGGAAGCGCGTAATAAATACGACGGCGGCAGGCCCCAGTATGAGATTATATCATGGCATGCATAGGTCTAACTGTCTGGCTCGTTGCCGCAGATAGAGCTCCTGCCCCTGTCCGCTCTCTAGCCGCTCCCAGCTCCGCTCACTCCGCTGTCCGTTATATCCCTCGCCTTATTGACGACGCGCAAAGTTTGCCAACTAAACAAGTTTTGTGCCTCAAATGAAATTTAGGTTGCAACTGAAGCCCAACAAAAGCCAAACAAAACAAAGCAGCAGCTATAACTACAACAAAAGCAACAACAACAGCAGCAACAGCAACAACAGAAACGGCGCCAAGCGCAGAAAAAATTAGAACTTTTGCGCTGAAGGAAAGTGAATTTTATTTGTTCAACTTTATTACGTATACGTGCCGTTGTTCCGGCTGTGTAAATAACCAAAATGCAAAACGTGGCACCCATCACCCCCGCACCCCGCACCCCGCACCACGCCCCCACTCCTCCACTCGCCTGTGATCTTTCCACATCTAATGAAGACAGCGCCGCCAGGTGCTGCTCGCACTTTTATGTTCATGCATTGCGGCCTGTTTAACGACTTGGGCAATGCCTAGCATGAGGAATTTATAAAAGGAAAACAAGTTGAGACAAGAATGAGAAGAGATGAGACGCGCTCACACAGACACACACACCCACACATATGCACACATGCACGCAAAACTCTCATATGCCTAAGCTAACAGACCGTAAATATTGTTGAAAATAGCAGTTTATTTTTGGGTCTCGCAGCTCCATTCACATCATTCAATAGCAGGACAACAAAGGACATCCCGGACCGCTGATGGATGTAAACAGCAGCCGAAACAGCCACAAAGCAGGCAAACAGCTGACTCCAGGTGCAAGCAGGAGCTCAGCTAAACAGTTAAAGCCTTTCCCTTTTATTTCTTTTTGGCCGTACGTCAAAGCGGCCACAAGTTAAATAAGAAGCAAACGAGCGAACAATTTGCCACTGACAGAAGCTGACTGTCAAATACACTATATGAAATGAAATCATAGATAGACATGGACACGAATTTGGGTCTCCCTCTCTCTCTCTCACTTGGTTTAATGTTCTGCTTAATATAGAAATGATTTTTATGCCTTTTTATTAACATGACAAACATTTCTACATCATAAATTTGAATACATTTGTAATCTTTCTTTTTTTATGGCTATTTGAGTTTTAATCTGTGCTAAAGCTTGTTTATTTATGAATATATTTTTGCGAAAGGAAAATCGAGTGAGGGAGTGCACGAGAGAGAGAGAGAGAAAGAGAGAGAGAGTGGGGGAGTAGAGAAAAAGGTTAAGTATACGTATTTTTAAGGTCTGGTCGCTTGAGGCACTTAGCTAACTAATATGCCCACAAAATTCAATTCCTTTGGCATTATTGTTCATGTCTTCCCATACATTACGGGCATGCACATACACATGCATAACAGCCGGCACACACGCACACTCATAAACAGAGGCTCGACAAAGAGTTGCCACACACAAACTCACATGGGAGTGTGCGTGTGTGTGTGTGTTGTCCCTTTAGCGTCTTCAGCATTTAATGGCCTCATTAATTTTCTATGCTTGGCCTTAAATTATTTTACTAGACAGAGAGTAGCTGCCTGCTGCTCAGCAATTCCATTAACTTGACTGCCACTCAGGCAGACAGCCCCTGCTCGACTGCCCCTGCCCCTGCCCCTGCCCCTGCCCCAGCCCCGCCCCCATCATTGGGTATCTATCGTCTGTCGCGCACGGCAATAGCAATGCTGAATGTCTCATTGCTCGTTCGCATTAATTTACATAAACTTAATTGTTTTATTTAATCAATAAAAATAATTAAATGCCATGTGCGTAAGTAATTAAAACAAATCGCTTTTACTGCAGAGCAAATTGAAATTGCATAAACATAAACCTCGGTGGCAGCTAAACGAGTGCCGTTGCATGCAACAAGCATATGGCAATGGTGGTGGCAACGGCAACGGCAACGGCAACGGCAACAGCAAACGGCCATCCTGGCCCCAGCTCTATGTACCTTTGTAATTATGGCACATCAAACATTAATCAGCAGGCAAATGCGTATGCAAAATACAAAACACATATGCATAAAATCAGCGGCCAAATGATAATTTCATTCCCAGTCACGCCGAATTCCAGCAGCAACAACAGCAACACGAGCAGCAGCAACTGCATCAATAATAAACAATATTTGGGGCAGCCCACAAAATCCATAGAGACCAAATTACTTTGTAGGCTCAGTCGGACGGCGAGTCGGTGGCTAAAAATTTTCAATTTTTCAGCATAATTTATGGCGCACAAAGCGTAAAAACCAAAAACCCAGCAAATCACTACGAGAAATTATGCAAAAATATTTTTCGACGGCGGTCAGCCAAAATCTAGCTGGCTATCTGTATCTATTTATCCCAATACAAAGAGAGACGCACACACATTTATATATATGCACAGGAGCAGTAGGAAAAGCAATTTAAAGCCCCATCCGAACACACACACACACACGCACGCACACGTATAGGCATTTGGAGATACAAATTAAACTAATGCCACAGATAGATACATTTATATTGATCAGTAATTTAATGTAAATTATATTGTCTATTGCGTGGCTCTGCCCTTTTGCGTTCGCATTTGTTATTGTATATGTTTTCGTATCGGTGTGTGCGTGTGTGGGCACATTATGCAAATCAGTATCTGTAAAACTGTATCTGTTGCTTTTTATAGGCATTTGTTTTATAGCCATTTCATATGAAAAGCAGTATCAGCGCAGCAGCAGCAGCAGCAGCAGCAGCAAAAACAAAGACTTCAAAAAACGCCCTCAAAAGTATGCTACAGAAAGAACTGAATCACTCGAATATGCCATCAACCTTTCCATCAATGCAATAAGTAGGTACATTTGGCATTTATATATTTCGTGCTGATAAATGTACAATATTTTTGGCATATCAAAATAAATAAATATATATGTATTACAAATTCCTTTGAGTACATTTTTAATTTACCCATATATATTTAACAGCTCGAATGTAATTTGTAGAAAAAAAATAATTATGATAAAATAAAACTTTGCCTTTTAATCCAACAAAATTAACAAAAAGAATATTATAGGAAAATGCTTTTTAATTTAAATGAAAAGTGAAATTTCATACTTTTCAAGTGATTTATATATATTTTTTAAATATTTTTGCAAAAAAAGGATTGCATATACCGATAATATTTTGAAGTGTAATACATTTTTTTTTTTATTTCAATTTATTTTCTTTTTAATTTGTTTATATTATATCCTATTTCATATAATAAAAAATGTTTTTTTTTTTTTTAATATCAAGCGTTTAATTTGGGTATTTTTAAGAGAATAACTACATACAAAAAAGTAATGCATTTCATTTACATAGAAAAAATACATGAACAAATATTTAACATTGAACGAAAATGACGTCTTCATTAATCCAATTTGTGTACACATATAAATGTTACTTCTGATTCATATGGTCCTATATTACTAAAAATAAAATCATTTTCGGACTCATCAGCTTGCAATAAATATACAGAATACAAAAATACAACAAAACTCCTGCTCAGCACGCGCAAATCTTTAAGCTACATTGAACGTTCAATTTAAGAGTATTGATTTTATTTTGTCCTTTTAATAATTTGGCTAAAACGTAAAAGATACCAAATTAATTCAATAGAATATTAGAATGCCAATGTGGGCGGCTGCGTTTGGCTTTAATGTCGGCCAGGCAGAGGTTGGCTTTAGCCCAAAAAGTAGCTACTGAGAAGGAGCAAGTATACGCAACGTAAGCCCGATGAATACAGTCAGATAGCTAAAAACGATGACAGCTCAGGCACTTGAGGATCTCAGCGCATTCGATGCGAGCTTAGCTCATTAAAAATTCAATACAAAATACATTGTGAATGCGATGTTGTTTTTGTTGCTGCTATTACAGCTCCAGCTCCTCCTGCTGTTCTTGTTGTTGTTGTTATTGCTTTGCTTAGTCCACAATGCGTGGCATGGCACGCCTCTGCGACGATTACATTTCCATGCAAATCAAATTGGAAACCAGCACAAAAAGACATTGCTCGATAGGGGCGAAAGAAAGCCTTGACAGATAAGCCAAGATAAAGATACACAAAATTATAAAAACAATTTGCAGTCATTTGGATAGCGGCCACCCCAGCCCCAGCACCAGCACCAGCACCAGTCGCACTCGCAGTGGCAGCCACAGCCCAAACCCAAACTCAAACCAAAAGCCAACAAACAACATAATAAAGATATACGCCAAGAGATATTCAAGCAGTTGGCATGTTGTTCCAATATGGATAATTAGACGCGTGCCTCCGTCAGCTGGCGTCGCATTTTCAATTGATGTGATTCGATATGATACGTTACGATGTGACTATACCCTGCAGCAATTAGGCAGGCGTTTGGCTGGGTATGCCCGAAAAGCTGGGGCAGATGACGAAGAGATAGAAGAGCGTAAGAATCTCTCTCTTAGCTTGTCTTAGATTATTAACTATATTAACTATTACGTTTTGCCAGATGATCTATAATCCATGATATATTAATTTATTAAAAGTAACTAACTAACTATGATATATCTGTATATGAAAGTGCCTATAATTGATTATAATTAATATGCAGCAATGTTTTAAATATCCCTCTCTCTCATTGTCTGTATTTCTCCTGTGTCCTCATATGTAGATACTTGTACTTCTAAGCATATCTGTCTCTCTCTCTCTCCCTCGCTCTCTCTCTCTCTCTCTCTCTTCCCCTCTCTTTCCTTCTCCCTCATATGACCTTCTTTAGTCCTCACCCTCACAGATTGCAGTCCACTCGCCCAATTCTCCTCAAAAGGGCATCTGCCAGTCGTGCACTTCCATTCAAGTGCTTTCTTTTTGTTTTTCTTGTTTGCCATTTATTTATTCATTAAGTTCAACGCCCGTCTTGTCAATGCTATTAAATAATAACAACCGTGCGCTTTCGTTGCCTGTAGTTCCCTTTCCACACCTTTGTCGCTCACCTGTGAGCCGAGTGAGGCAGGTAGGCAGTCTCGCTGGTGCGTGTCTGATTTGAGTTACGTGCATAAATTTATGACGTATCGATTGTTATTAATTTCAACGCCAGCCGCAACTATTTAGTCAATTTGTCAAAAAGCTCAGCACTCTTAGCCCACACTTATCTAGCCAGGAAGCCTGGCAGCTCGGCACACCTCATCAACGGGGCGTGGTGCGTGCGGCTAGGTGATTGCCACCCAATCCGCCGCAATTGCTCGCCGGCAATATTGTCAATAATTATCTTCATATTTCACGAAAAATTGTAGACAAATGCGCGCCAGTTCGAATATATATACATATGCACATATATATACATATATATATATATATTTGTTGACACACACGCCGTGAGTGAGTGTATGTGTGTGCGTGTGCATTGCATACACATATTTCGTGCTTTAATTGAAATTAATGTGTCTGGCCGATAAGTAAGATCTGCCCGAAATGAGAGTTAATGTGTGTCAAATGTGAACAATAAAGCATTCGTTAAAGTGCCAAAGTAGTCGAAAGGAAATGGACTTTAGCCATTGTTTTTAGCTTTGATGATATGTTGTACGCAATTTGAAACGCTGCCAAACAAGCGCCTGATTGAGATGAGTTTTTGAAAGTTGAACAACGACTCTCAATTGAGTTCCAGGAAAAATGTGCTAAGCGCAAGGCTTATGAATGGGCAGCTGGCAGCTGTTGGCATTCGGCTAGAGTCAATCTGTCAGTCTATCAGTCACTTAGAAAGTTAATTAGCAACCTAATGAAACTCTCTGTCGGTCTATCTGTCAGTCAATCAGCAGTTACTAGACTTATAGCAATGAGTAAATAAATTTAACTACTTCTATATTTTCCCTCATGTTAGCTTGCTTCACTCTAGGTAGTCCTAGATTATTTAAATTTATAACAATAATTATTACTTAAATTAAATTAAAATTTATGAGTCTATCAGTCAGCCAGTAACTAGTCAATTATTGAGTTAATTAGCAATCTAATCGAATCTCTGTCGATCTGCCTGCCCGTCAGTCAATCAGTCCTCCCCACCGTCAATCAATGAATACAAACATATACACAAATATTTAGTTATACATTTGTATTCATTATTTAATATATTTATATTTTCGTGCTCTCCATTTAGTTGAGCTTAAAGCTAATATTATGCCTAGTAAATAAATTCCTTATCCAAATCTGAATATCTCATTAATCATCAATAAATCACATTAATTAGTCTCATGGTAATCCAACAAAGCCGCAAAGTCAATGACAATTAAATTATATAAACAATAAACTAGTTTATGATGGGCAGTGGACAAATTTAACATAAATAAGCCGATTTAAGTCTTACTAATATTATTAAATAATGTGATTATTATTCCATACATATATGCAAAACACTCTTCAAGAATTTTATTGCGAGGAAAGTGCGCATACGCCGAGTAGGACCCACTACAGTTGCCATAGCGCCAGCGCCAGCGCCATTCAATAAATGTATGTCGACTATTTAAAGCTGTCCCCAGACAATATCTCAAGTGAAAGTTTCGCTCATTCAGCATGTGGCAGCGGAACCTTGATTAACCTGGCAATGGCATAGATCATAGGTGAACAGCTCCTCTGTCAGCTCTAACCTTTTAAAGTACTGCGCTGATTTGCTGCCATTCGTATTGGTAGACGTTGCCTCTGCTGCTGTCCCCTGCTCTCTGCCCCTGCCTCTGCCCCTGCCCCTAGGCATTCATCATTATTAAGACCTTTAATTTATGGGTGCCGCAGTCGTTGTCGTTTTTTATGGTGTGTGTTTTACATGGACTATAACATTGCGCTCATATATAGTACAACCTCTCTCTCTCTCTCTCTCGCTCGCTCGTGTGTGTGTAAGTGCGACAGCTGCTGTTGCTGCTGCCGAGTTCAAAGCACTCTCACAGGTAACTCTCGGCTCTGCCATGTGCACACATAAAATCGATAAATCTTAAAAATTCAATAACAACCGCCACACGCGAGCTCGCCCAGCTGGTAAGCCAGCCAGCCCTCAACCCACCCGAATAAGCCATCCCTTAAAAGCAAAGCAGGACAGGACAGGGGCAGTGCACAGAGAGAGTCTATGGATTTGGGTGCCATTATACTCATGTTCATGTCAAAATCAAAGGCGAGGGTCAATGGCAAATTGGATTGCGTCGACTTGGTGCCGTTGACGCTCTTCAGTTCTCTGCAGCATTTGTTGTTGTATTTGTATTTTGTGAAAATTAAAGATTTATCAGCCCTAATCAGGCGCACGGCCGTTTCAGTTTCTAGGCAGCACTTGAATCAGTTTCGCTTGGCAAAACTTTTAATTGGCGGCTTTAAGGCATTATGTGTATATTTGATATAGATGTATAGAAAGCAACCGCCAACCCCTGGAGCCATTAAATACAGAGTGAAATAAAGACACCACCCACTGGCACACTGGCTGACACACCTACACTTGAAGTAAGCCTTCATCAATGCAAGTGGAGCGTCTCAGCGAGCATCGCTTCAACTATGTAGAACGGAAAACTTTTACTTTCATGTTGAGCCAAGTTGAAAATTAAAGTGAATTTCATTATGAGCCTGGCCTCCTTCTGCTTTGGCAAGCTGTGCGGCCACGGCAACGGCCACGGCAGCAGGTGGGAACCACAGCAACAACACTGAGCCAATGTCAGGTAGCCAACAACAATTAATTATACACCAAAATAAAGCATCTGACCAGCTGGCAGGAGATCTGTGAACGCCTTCCTCTCTGGCCTGGCAACGGGCAACAGGCAACAAATGACGAGCATAGCCGCATTTTTATGATTTGCCGCAAAATTGTCTGTCTGTGTGTGTGTCGCTAAGTGTGCGTGTGTGTGTATGTGTGGGCAACACACATTTCGCATTATTTATTGCCTATATACACACACATATATGTGGTATGTATATATATCTATAATACGTAAATGCATGAAATATTTGTTTATACTGAAATTGGTTTTCTTTCCCTCTCTCACTCTTTCACTCTGGCTCACTCTTTCTTTCGGCCATCACATGTGCTCGGCAGGAAACCGTAGTCGAGTGCCATCGTCTGCATTCCGCCATTTTTAAGCGGCTCAGACGACCCGCTGCGCCATTAAGGCTTCCATTTTGGACATTTTTCACTGTTTGGCGTGACCAAACCAAAGATGCCATCGAGTGCATTTACGGCGATAAGATACTTGGTAACTCAATTAACTTAACTGATGCGAGAAAGGGATAGCACACAAATTTAATGAATCAAGAACAGAAAGACTTGACTTGAATATAAATAGAATATAGGCAAAGTAGGCAAACAGAAGGAATTGACTATGCTTTGCAAGACATTTGAAACGAGAGGACGGACTTACATATTATGTTGCATAATTATGACATTGAAAGATCTGGAAGGTTTTAATATAATAAAATATATTTTTAAACTATTTTATATATACATATGTAAATAAAGAGTTCCTCATTATTATTATAATTGTTTTTCTCTATATTCATATATCTCTATTGTCTCCTTTAGAGCAATATATATGCTTGTAGTACTTCGAAAATTGCTGTTTTTATATGAACTCCTGCTGCCAGGACTCCTTTGTCTCTTTAATTGTAGAGCTGCACTGTCTTTGAGCCTCCTCTTCACTTAGGAATGAAGAATGGAGGCTGCGGCATCATTAGAGTACTATTTTTGGTTAATAAAGTTATACAAATTCTTCACTCAGTTTTTCTGGAATAGGCAATAAAGGGCATACAAGCAAAATAGCTGTGTAAAATGAAAGAATCATTCAGAAGTGCCAAGCTTGTGAGCATGAGTAAGGCATTCTCTCTCTCTCTCTCTCTCTCTCTATATATATATATATATATATATATATATATATATATATATATCGCAACAGCAACAGAAACGGAAGAGCAAAAGCAGCTCTCGCATATATCATATTTTCATATTTTCATGCACTAATATTAATATATTGTGCAAACTGAAAAATTATACATATATATTATATATATTTTGGTTTGTAAAGCTTGCCAGCTCATCAATATATTATTTATATAGTTATGTAAATTTCGTTTTTAAAACTCTTCGAATAAAGTGTAGCCATAAAAAGAGGAAGCAGAACAAAAAGCGATTTAAGTAACAAAAACTCAGCCCATTTCCTACTTTTTTTTTTCATTGCTACCAAACTAAAACTCCCTTTTTTGTATACTTCTTTCTACACGACAAAAATTGAAATTCAATAATTTAATGAAAAATAAAACAAACTAGAGCTTTAGAACTAATTCTTTGTTTATTTGTTGTGCGCTGGGCAAAGTCTGCTGTAGCAGACTTTGTTGTCGTTGCCGGTTGAGTATTATTTTCGTACTCGTGTCTTTTATTTATTTAAAATATTTGCAAAAATAACAATGGAATTGCATGTTAATAATACGAGTTACGAGTTCAAACTTTCCAGACTCAACACTCAATGCGGCACTTGACCCCGATTGAGGCTACAGCAAAAATAATGAACTAAAAATAATATTGAAGACAATTTTAGAAATTGAAAGGAAAGCGAAATAAATTCGATACAAAGCACGTGCATCCAATATGCTCTCTCAATGGAAATATTTTCATCCTTTCTTGCTGCTTAAGCCTCAACGAGCATCATATGTGCTTTTTCCCCAGACGCTGTTGCCAAAGGGATTACATGGCAACTGTATCAAGATGCGAGACCACTTTGAGTTTTCTCTAAGACCTAAAAATAACCGCGGACTTTATCTTTGGCAAGCAACTGTTGAAATTGTCAATGGGCCATGTTGTTGTTTCCGTTCCCGTTGCCGTTGTCGTTGTTGTTGTTGTTGTTGTTGCTGCTGCTGTTATAGCCTATGCCGAACAATTAAACCATTTGCAGTTTATAACCATGCCAAGCCATTAAACAGAATTAAGTCAGTCCAGCTACCATGCGGCCACGCCCAGCTCACCATCAGCCGCCCACAATCCTCAATAAGCGGGCCAAGCAGTCAGTCAAGCGAGACGCCAAACTGGAGTACCGATTCAAGAGAGCTGCGCCATAAATCGCTTATCACGCGACATTAAAACAACAACAACTTGTTGTTGTCGTTGTCCTTGCTGCTGCTGTTGCTGTTGCTGTTGTTGCTGTTGTTATGCCCGCAGCAAATGCCAAAAATTGCCGCACACAAAAACAATACAAAACCCTGCCAGAAAATGTAACGGCCACGGAGTTTTAATGTACTGCCGGTTGACTAACACCCCATCCCCATGGCCATGCGGGTAAGGAGTGGCGGGGGTGACGCGACGGGGTTGGTTAAGAGCTGGGGGTACCACATCTAAAAGAGGAAAAACAACGAGTGCACAGAAACCTTGAAAAATGGCAACAGCAGATTAAGCGCATAAAATGCTATAGCATCTACTGCCCCTCCCACTTCCAGCCCCGCCGGTTGCTGCTGTCTGGCGCAGCTTGAGGGCATCGGGGGCTGGAGGGCGGCGTGTCAGCGGCGAAATTGGATTTTGGGGGCAATAGCGAGGCGAAGCTGAAATAAAAATTAAGACGTCATCAAAATGCAATTAAAAGAGTAGGTAAAAATGAGAATAGCCGCAGATTTATTTAAGCCCAGGGACCGAAAGCCCAAAACATTAAACCAACGCACACACCATTGGAAGGCGGACGCGGCGAGGTGGAGGCGTGCCTAACTGCTGCTGTGCATTGTCTAAGAACAACAATAACACCAAGCACAACAAATAGATTTATTGTTGATGGCATTATTAAATTTCTTCATTTTTTCCCTTTTTTCTCTGCACCCTGTCATAATAAAAAGGCAGGCAAAAAGTGTGTTGATAGGAAAAACAGTTGAGGAGAACTGCCGGAGCCGCAGGAGGAGGCTAAAAGAGCGAGCGGACTGTTCTGCTCGGGGTGCCAGAGCGTTAAGCGCGCGAGCGAGCACCATATTGAACGTGGGTGGAGAGCGAAGAGGGACAGGAGAGGCAAGAGAAGCGCCCTGCTAACGATGACGCCCTATGCAAAGATAGGGCTGATGCAGAGCAGCAGAGATGTCAGCGCGCGACAGCATCACGCCCTGGGGGCAATGGCAGCGAAACAAATATAACAAAAGAGGAACAGATGAGAGCGACTGACTGCTAAAGAACCAGATACCCTGTAGAGATACCAAATACCCTTAAAGCAATTAACACAGCGACACAATTCAAGCCATATGTGAGACTGTTGAGGAATGGACCATTTTATAAGAGGGCTTGCAAACTAGTTGATACCCTCTGCATGCCTGTCATCCCAAATGTATCTTTGAATACAAATCAAATTTTGTCCAACCATTCGTATCAACATTATCAGCACATTAGCCAGCTTGCAGGGTATCACAACATTCAAGAGCAGCCAGCAAAATTGTTAGCCGTGAAATTAATGGGCAAACTGACATCATACTATGCAAAAATAATCACAGACGAGTGCTGCTGCAATACTTAATTAAGTTCAAATTGAAAATGATGATGATGTCATAGAGAATTAAATAAGAGCAAAATAAAAATAAACACAAATAATTATAATAAAAGAATGTTCATATAATTTTTTATAAATGATTATTATTTATGTTAAGAATAAGATTTCAAATAAATAAATTAAAAATATAAATTTTTTTAAATTATTGCTTGAAATAAACATTTTTATATAGAGCAAGATTTCAATGAAATGAAAATTGTTTTTACTTTTATTGAAATGGGTAAAATATTTCAAATAAATAAAAATTTATTTGAATATTTTAATTGAAAAGAATTTAACGAAATAATTATATAGTTTTTTAATATTATTATTTTAAATAATAATAATATTTATAAAAAATATCCAATAAATATACATTTATTAAAATATTTTAATTTAAAAAAATTAAGGAAATAATTATAAGGTTTTTTTTTTATTATTTTGAATAATAATATTTATAAGAAATATCAAATAAATACATAAAAATTGTGTAATATTTTAAAATTTAATTTGTGAATATTATTACTTTTATATTGAAATAGTAAAAAAGGGAATATATATAAAATAGACAAAATAATCAAAAGAGTTTATAATAAATATTTTTAGAAAACAAATTTTGTAGATTAGGACATAAAAATAATTATCAATATATAATTTATATCGATATTTTATATAAAACTTAAAATTCCATTGCAGCTTCAGCAGTTCAGTTGTTCTAACTGTTGCTTTACATCATTTTACGCTTCCAATCAACCTAAAACGAGCAGCTAAACTTAATTAATGCTAAATTTATGTTACATTATTTATATTAAAACATTTCAGTGCCTTCTTAAAGCGTAAACACAATTACATAAATGATTAATCGTATCTGATTCTCCTTGCTCGCTGTTGTATTTTTCATACTCTCTGCATATACGTTTGAAATATGTCTGCTTATGTTGGTTATACATTGTTATTCCAGAGAGTTAAACGAGTATTTTAATAACTACTAAATGCTTAATTTTGTTGCTAAAGGAACTGCTGTAATTCTCGAAATATAATAACAGGACAGCAAGCTCTTTCATTATCCAAAAGGACATAGCAACAGACACCAGCAAAACACGCTCAGACAGCAATCACAAGTCACACACACACACATACAGACACACACACACGCCCTAAACCCTAGTTAATTCCCAACGTTGGACAAGAGAATCTGTTGCAATCACAGCGGCAACATGGTGCTAAACAGAGGCTGGATGCGTAAGTAATCTGTATTACGAGATTGCATTAAAGCCAAACAATATTTAAAAGCGTTTTACTCATTTGCCATTTGCCACGCCCCCGCCATGGCCCCCACGGCCCCCATGGCCGAGCTTTGTGGGCGCCAGAACTGATGCTGGAAATCGCTTGCATACCCCAGAGACATAACTGTAATTACAAGAGTACACGACTGACGCGCTTTAGCCAGCAAGGATGCTGGCTGGCTGGATGGCTGGCTGGCTGGACCGACATCCTTGGCGTCGTCTGCTGCGGAAATGCCGCGGGCGGCAAAATCGAAAATACAAAAAGCAAAAAATGAGAAAAAATAAATAAAAAAACGAACCATGAAATAAGGAAATTTATCAGCAACAGCAGCAACAGCAGCAGAAAGGCAAAATGGTAAAGCCAAAGCCAAAGCCAAAGCCAGACGCAGCACAAATGCAGCTCAGAATGCGGGACAAGCGGTAATAGGCAGAAGACTCGGCACAAGATGAAGATGAGGAAGGCGAAGACGAGAATGAGAAAGAGAAGGAGGAAGCGTCAGCTCAAGCCAAGCTGCCAGGTGAGCACAATTTAATTTCTCAAGTTGGGTCTCTAATCAAAAGGATTTTTATCGCCATGGCAACGAATAGAACGACAACGACAGCGAGCAGGACGCGAGGACGAGTACGTTGCGCGCCTTTAAGAGCATTTTTATACAGTCTGCAAAAAGTTGACAGGCTCCAATTCCAAGTCAGACTCCGACTCAGACTTCGACGCAATGTGACAAGCACACACGACACGGGCAGCAGGACTCGCTTGCATGCAGCACGCAAAAGGCACGATGAACAGGACGAACCAGCGCTGAACAGGCTGAACGGTCTCGACTGAAGTATGTGTCACAAACATGACAGGCGACGTCAACCGGCGGCAGCTCAAAAAACTGAGTAAATCATTTGGCCAGCATAGCAAAAAGCTTCACTTTTTCGTTTTCCCTTCGCTGTCTCTCTGTGTATGTGAGTGTTTGTGTGTGTGTGTGTGAGTGTGTGAAGGCCTGGAAACGGAGGCGACAACTAATTAAATTAGGCAATCCTTGCGCAATCCTTTTTGGGCTGCTGCGGCTTCAAAACATAAATAAGCTAAGCAGCGAGACAGAGAGAGCGAGAGAGAGAGAGAGAGAGAGAGAGAGATACACACAACGGCAAGACCGTTACGGTTGCCGTCGCCGTCATCATTCGCTTCCGCTTCCGTGCCGGAAACCATTTTGGCGTGAATTCAGTTGAGTTTCTGAGAGTTTCTCATTCGAAGCGCATTTCGCTGGAATTTTGTATTAGCTGTAAAGCAGCGGCAGGGGCAGAGGCTGGTGCTAAGTGCAGGCTCGTTTGAAATAAATATGCCGCAAAGCAAACAAACAATCAGCAGCTCGAGGCAAGCCACGCTGGCGAACGGTCGGACGGACGGACGGACGGCCGGACGCATTGACTGGGAGGTTGGCTGGTAGGCGGGCGGGTTATTTGACTGGCGGCAAACAGTGAAGGCCACAAAGCAAACAGCGCGTCAGGCAACCGCAGTCCAACACACCACCAGCAGCAGCAGCAGGCGCAGGAGTCGCAACGCGAAGGAGTCGACAGCCTGAGGCCCACTGAAGCCAAACGCCTGCAGTCAGCGTCCACGACCCGCGTTCCCCACGGCGAAGCCATTGAACGCTGGCTGTAGCTGGCGCTGATGGCCTCGCTTCCGTCGCCATCAGCTGGCAAAGGAGTCAACGTCAACGGCCGCCATTTGCAATTCAATTGCAAAAGCGCCACCTTTTGACGAGCGCCGGAAATCGCTTACGATGCTGCTGCTGCCGTTGCTGCTGCTGCTAAGCAGCCGAAAGTAAAGGCAAAAGGTTTAAGCAATACTTAGCCTCGCCTACCCCCGCCCCAAAACTCCATTGTCGCCGCCCAGAAATTGCACAATAAAATGGGCAACATTTTGCGCCAGCGACGAGCAGCGAGCGCAGCCAATGGACACCCTCAGTTGTCACTGGAGATGGCCAGTGGAATTATGCTATGTATGTAGAAGACACGTGCCCAAATCCCAGGCATAAGCTAAAGCTGTTAATTTAAGACATCTGCGAGCTGATGCTAGAACTAAAGGTAGTTATGTATTAGCTAGTCTTACCTCTAATCCATATTTTATACAGTTTCAGATCAGTTCTTATGCAGCTCTCGGATTGCCTTAATGATGATAAGTAGAACAACTCAAGGTGTGAGTAGACTGAGTTAACTTTTCAGTCATCTTTCACTTGTGGAGCTGGAGCTCCACAGACTTTGTTGAAATATTCCATTTCAGGCATAACATATAGCACAAGAATATAGATATTTATTTTGGGATCAAAGTTCATTTGCTATGAATATATTATTATTGGAAATTCCTGTTATTGCTGTTCACTTCTAATCATCATATATCCTTTGCAGCATATTCTGTTATCTAGGCATAAATCTGACTTCAATCAAATGAATCCATCATTTGTGTATTTACATATAAAAGAGTATCTCTTTATTTGACTGCACGAAGAATTTTAGAATTGTTGTTTTCTTTGTTAATAATATTTAACTTTGAATTCTTTAATTAACTACCTCTTTAATGCTCACTCCATGCACAGATGAAACATTGGAGAATTATCTCTTTGACTCTCTCTGGTATTAAATGTTCCTAACTCCTACTGACTGATTGGTAGCATTATCATTTATTTATTAAGTCTGTAGGTCTTCTGTGAAATATTTGGCTACCTAGCATAAAATTCGTACTCATCTCAAATATAAATTTCTTAAGGTTCAGATATATTCTCTAATATATACTCATCTAGCTCAACATGCCTACCGCCTGCAATTGGCAGAACCTTTGAGAAATCACTACGCCAAGACCTTGCCTACAATTAATACTCTGGCATTGTCAAGTCGTGGAGGCCACGCTGCCATCTCTAGTGGGCAACGTTATGGCAATCGCTGGGCAAATGCTGCAAGTCAATTAAGTAGCAAATGGTAAGGATGGCAACAGTGCAAACAATCGCAGCATGGAGTATTTCAAGCATCTTCTGCATAAATCGAGAGCAAATTGAGCCAATTCCTATATAAATACTGAGCACTAACGAGATGAGAGATGCAAAATGAGAGATGAGAAGCAATTGCTGTAGACGGTGCAGAATGACGCCCGGCTGTTGGAGTAGATGCAGCGATGAGAGCCAGGCCCATTACCAGCAAAAGTGCCATAAAAATGTATATTAAAATGAGTAAAAACATTTATTTGCATAAAGTCGGCCACGAGTGAAAGGCACAGCAATTGGCAAGCAAACACGCGCACACATAGAGCAAGAGAGAGAGTGTCAAAGGGAGAGAGAGAGAGAGAGAGAATGGTGCAAAGCAGCGAGCGTGCGAGCGAGACAGCTGTGAGTGGGAGTAAAAACTATTTCAAGTGGCAAAAGTTTTAGCTGCGTACACTTTTAGACCGGCTCGAGCTCTCGAGTATGCACTCGAGTCACGCATAAGTTGCAAGCAAGCAGGTCGAAGGAAACACCAACAAATGACAGCAGCAGCAGCAGCAGCAGCAGCAGCAGCAGCAGCAGCAGCCGTAGCAAGCAGCCAGATACACCAAGGAGTACGACTAAATTGCAAGTTAAGCCAAAAGGCTACGCACACAAGCACAACAAACACACACACACACACACACACATACACAGAAAAGTGCAGCCTAGTCTCAGGGTTGGCGAAAAGTCATGCCACATGTTAGCCTGAGCCCAAATAAAACCTTCAAAAGTAACTGCTTAATTTTTGGCAACAACAGCGCTCAGCTCCATTTCGGGCTGCAACAAAAACCTACAAGTTTAACATCTTAACTGGGCTTATTGAACAATAACTGTAATACCATATGGCATTCAATGCACACTTGATGCTCAGCATGTACCATATATAAATGTGTATATACACACATACATATAGCTATATATACATGTATATAGTCAGCTCTACTCCTGCGTTTCACCTTGAACCCAGTGGCAAAAGTTTTGCTAAACTTTCTCGTACAGCCTGGGAAAACATAGGAGTATTTTTAATGATTACATGTAATTTAATTAAAATTCTACTCTGCATATGCAGCCATAAATAGTTATTTAATAAAATTGTAATCGAAAAAAATGCGAACCTGCTAGATTTCAATTTCATTTATGCTCATGGAACTTGCGCTTTAATAAAAAGGAAAAAAAATTTAAAAAAAAAAAATACAAGATTTTTTCCAGTCACTGATTACAAACTATTTTCATTTCCAAGCAGCTGTCGATGCTGCGCCACAAGTGCTTCTAGGTAAATGCAAATTCGAGCTTAGCAGCCTTCATGCACTGAATGAAATTTGTAAATTTAAAAACCACATATGCTTGGGCAGCAATTATGAATTTCACCAAAATTTCCACAGACATTTGGTTTTTAAGTGTACACGAAAATTCCACAATTAAATCAATTTCGTATTCAAATTCTATTTACAATTGATATTGTACAGTTAACTATTTAAATATTTTATGAAATCTATCAGTTTCAGCATACCAAACTAGGCAAACTGATTGGGCTCCGGGAACACTTCAGATGTCTATAGATTCTGAAACTAAAGTTTATTTTTATCTTTGAGTTTAATTAGTTGAAGCACATTGATTCAGAGCTAGAGATTATGTTTGATCATAAATTTGTACATGAGTTTATATTAAAAATAAAATAGTCATAAATGAATTTTCTTTGAATCTACAGTGACTTATATTAATTATATAATCAAATCAATTCTTTTAAAATCCTAATTTAAGAAATTCAATTTTATGATTTACCACAAAATATTAGTCAGACTGTGTTGTCTAGAAAGATTCTACTAGAACCATTTTGGAAATTATTATTTAATTTTACACTTAAGATTACATTTCCCAATTTGTAAGCTCCTACTAACACCATCTATATTATCATTGTTGATGATTTGATTTATTGATCAACTGACAATATATATTTATTTACATTTTTAAATTAAGTTATCTTTGTGTTGGTATTCAACTTGTCAACATATTTTTTATTTAAATAATAAAATAATTCTACACTTACAAAACGATCGAGATGATGGTTATTTTAACAGGAAAAGGATGTTTATCATATATTTATAAATATAATATCCAATGTAATATGTTTATGCTATAAATATAAATATAATTATAAATATAAACTAGATTCAGTATAACTCACTGTAGCTTCAACATTTGTAGTGATGGTAATTTCAGCAAAAATTGAATAGTAGATTCAAAGGAGCAAATGTTGGAGCACATCAGAATATCCTCTTGTTGCCTAAGTAAACTTCATGTAGATTGCTTCTGTCCTTCATGCGCAGAGCCAAAGCAATAATTAATTGCTAGCAGGAACTTTCGACTTCTTTCTCCTGCTAAAGTTCTTTAGTGTTTGCCAGCCCTGTTGCATGTTTATGTGCACATATATGTTAGTTGAAATGTTTCATATCGCAGCTGGCAGCACAACTCCTCATCTGGGGAGCTCGAAATGAAATGGCATTGCGGCAATACACCCAAATGAAAATACACGCAATCAATTCTGTTTACCCCCGCAGCTGTGTGCGTGCATGAGGGGGTGCGTGTGTGCGTGTGTGCGCCTGCCTAAGAATGAGGAGTTAGTATTGAGCTAGACTTGTGGATGCTATTTTCAATGTACTTGCAGGCAAAGTCATAGTCTCGTCTCGACTCGTCAAAGTCGGGAAGGCCAGCGGCGATTAACTTGAGTCAAGCATTGAGTGATTGTTTTGCAGTTGGAGAGCTCACTAGCTGGCAAACAAACTCACCAGCTGGACACAGTCTGCGGCTGATTAGGGCGCTGCATTTGTTATCACAGGGACTGCGGCGATGGCGGCGGCGGCGGCGGCGGCAGCGGAGATCGACAGATGGCTGCCAGAGGCAGTCCGGCTGCAATTGCGGTTGGCAATGTGCGGATGAAGCACGCAAAGCGCGGTGGCAATGCGGGCGGCTGGAGGGGTGTGAGTGGCACACAGGAGTGACTGCAGGAGGCGCCAGGCGGGAGCAGCAGTGACAGGATTTCCGCGGCATCCGAACGGATAAAAATAAATTCAGAAATTGCTACCGTTTCTGCTCGATTCACACCACGAGCAGTATCTTGAGCGGCACGAGCTGCGCCAACGACAACAGTTGCCAAGGACAACTGACAACTTTTCCTCAAGTGTCGACGATGACACGTTGTTGTTTTTCTTTCTCTTACTCTCTGTGTGTATATGTGTGTAGGTGTGAGTGCTTTTTTTCTGTTTGTTTCTATCCTCTCCATGCCCTGTAGTTAGCGCTTAGTGAGAGTGGCAAGGGTTGCAGACAAGCAAGCAAGTAGAGGATGTATCTGGCTGAAGGTAGGGTTAGAACTAGGCAAGAAGCGAAGTTAGGTAGCCATATTGCAACAGCATGAAGTAGGGGCACTCATAGCAGACTCTAGGAGTTGGCATACTAAACGATTTTGGGTGCTTTAACTGTGGCGAAATAATTAGTTATTTAATGTAAATAAGCTTTAATCGGTGACTTGATAAATGGGTTGAGGTATAACAAACTAATTAATTTAATAATATATAATCATGTAGAATATATTTTTAATAAATATGAAAATCAATTATTAAGGTATAACAAACTCAATAATCGCATAAAGCATAAATATACATATATTAGCATAGTTTATATACACCATCATATATTTAAATATTTAAAAAGAGGTTAAGGAGAATGTAGGGAGAGAACAGAATGCTTTTAATGCCGTTCGTATGCTGCGACACTCAATCGTACATATTACAGGGTATTTGAAATTCACTCACTCCATAGAGCTCACCCACTCAATCTTGTCAGCCTTTGTGCTTAATGCTCGCTGCGTGCGCGCTTTAACACGCAGCTCACATTCAGCTAAATCCGAAATTGTTGCGATTCGATTTGCGTCCCTTTAACTTTACCGTCGATTGAGTTTTGCATTTTATTTTTAATACAACGAGCAAATGCCAAAGTGCTTTTTCACCACGTTCTCTGTTTAATCCCGTGCACACGGGGAGAAGATCCCTTCGGCTGGAGCATTTGTTGATAATATGTGTGTGTGTGTGTGTGTGGGGCAATCAATCAAAATTTTTGCATTTGGCGCTGGCTAAGCAAACAGAAATTAACATCAATTAGTTGGCATACAAAATTTATGTCAATCAGGCCATGGAAAACAAATCCAGTGCCAAGCTAAGGACTTAATTTGCTCGCCTCTTCATCTCATCAAAAAAGCTAAAAGCAAATGAACAAATTTTTGGGCATCTATTAGTTTTACCAGCTCTTCTAATTATGGCGCATGTCACAATGCAGCCCAGCTCTTCCGCTTTCCACTTGAGCTCCAATAAGGCTAGCACACACACACACACACACTCACACGCGCATAGTGTGAGCCAAACAGCTAAACTCGCCATGGCGAAGGGACTGTCTCATTGCGCTCATGATAAATGGTCATTGGGATTGGCGATGCGATAATGAGAGGGCACTGGCGCCCTAACAGCCAAAGCGTGTGGGCCGCATCGCCTTTACATTAATCATAGCATACTTATGAGCGTCAAGTGTAATTGAAAGACATTACAAAACTTGTTTTAATGGCGCCAAGTTTGTGTTATGGATTTATAACATTGCTCAGCTCAGCTCAGCTTAGTTTTTCGCTGAATTATGGATGGCTTGGCGCACATTTAGGATCTGGCTCCGGCCCCGTCTAAGCCCAATTCAATAAAAACAAAAACACTTCAGTCTGCTCTATATCTCTTTCGAAAGTATCTCAAGTATCACTCAGCCACTGATGGCCACTTCAGCTGCAACTACAATCGGTGGACGTCCTGCCTTTCATTTCTTTTATTGGTTTTTTATTTTCTTTATTATTATATTTGGGCTTTTGTCTTATATTTTATGTCATCAATTTAAGATCAAGATTTGAATTGCGACTTTCAAGTACTTAACATTTGTTTGTAGCGTAATTTTCCCATGGCCTCCAGAGCAATGAATTTCAATTTCATTTTTAAATCAAACAAATGTTGATTTTTAATAAATAAAAAATTATTACAGTAATTGATCACACATTATTATGAGAACCAAATCGATAACAATGGATGATAAATATAAGTATAAAAAGGTGTATTCTAATTTAAAATTAATATATAAGTAAAGTAAAAAAAATTATATATTTTTATTCTGCTAAATAATAATATATAAAATAATATATTCTAATACGAACATTTGTTATTATTTTTTATTATTATTATACGTTTATTAAAGGAGTACTCCATTAACCCAATCGTGAGCTTATTATCTTTTAATTCTGTCCATTTGGGCGCGCCGGACAACTTACATAAGCTGTAGCAATATACATATTTACAAATATTTACACAATATTCAGAGTATAATAATAATCCCTTGGTTGCCTTCGGCTGAGCCTCCTAGGAGTTCGAACATTGAATGTAGCCCTATGCGTTTGTCAATCTATTCGTCCATATCTCCATATTCATGCATCAACTTAACCTCTTTTATAGCGTTTTAGCTAAGAAAAATTAAAAATGAAAATAACTAATTAGAGAAATATAGAACTACACACATATATGGTCATTTTTTGTACTTAACAATAAACTTTATTCAAGCTTTAGTTCTTACCACTTTCCAAAGTATTCGTCATCATATTTAGTTTCATTTAAGATATTTGCCCAGAGACTCAAGTTTATGGAGAAAATTATGGGTTAGCTCATTCTACACACTTTTCCATTAAGTTTTGTAACTAACCATGAACATCGCATAGGCAGCACTCTGCATAAATATATATACACACACACACACACACACGCAGACATGCACGACCACGAATGTGTAAGAAATCAGCATCACATATTGGTGCTGGATCTATGCCTTTGATCAGCTTTGGCGGCAAATGAAATGCCGTTACATTTTGCGTGTTGACATTACGCACATTTGCCTGCGCTCTATTTCCCTGTGTGTATGTGTGTGTACTTAGTATTTGAGTGTGGTTGCCCTAAGCCTTTGATTGATGTAAACAAGCTGAACAAACAGCCAAGCGTTGGCAAATTTAATTTTTTGTAGCTTCTTTAAACGTTGCGTATTGAAGCTTCCCTGAACCATTTAAATATCAATGCTGCTGCCGGCTTTCCTCCATTTGGCTTCAAACAAAAAGAAAAGAAAAAAAAACAGAAAAACATAAAAACGCAAAGAAAAAATGTTGTGAAAATTGCAAAATACGAGCGCACACAGTTAATAAAAGTTTATGCGTAGAATCAGCAATAAAGCTGCCCTCTCAACTTTAGATATAATTAAATTTCCCAACAATGTGCTCTCCTCCTCATCCCCCTCTCTCCCCTCTCCCGCTGTTCATCTCTCTCTGTGCGTATATATTTATATATTCTCGCTGCTTTGCATAAAGCACAAAGCCAACAAGAGCGACTGTGAACAGGACTAATATCTTTTTAAATCATAACTTGCCTTCTATGCGGCGGCAACAGGAACTGCAGAGCAGGTGCCCCCGGGGGCCAGAATCATCACAGCTGCCCCATTCAGCATCTCCTCCGCTGCCAACTGCCCCTTTTAGACAGCAGTCGCCCCACTTGCATAAAGCTGAGAGTTACAGTTCCGTTGGCGTTTGAATAATTGTTTGACATTTTGAATAATTTAATTCAGCGACTGTTTTTAAGTGTTGCTCGAGCGAAAATGAAATTGAAAACCAGATCTAACCTCGCACTCGTCGTCACCCCACAGCCTTTTGATCCCGAGCCAAGCGAGGCCAAACCAAACCAAACCAAACCAAACACAGCTCAACTCTCAGCTGAAGTTCAAGATTATGGCTTGGGGAATTTGGTGACGCCACCGACGGGCCGGCACTCATTGTGCAACAAGCCGCCCCAAAGCGAAATATGGGGTCGCGTGGGCGTTGCTCGGCCAGACTGCCCAGCAAACTGTGCGCTAATCGAGCAATTAAACACGTCTCGTATTTGGACTAGCGACCAGGCAAACAGCCAAGCAACTAAACAACTAAGCAACACACACACATACACACGCACACAGAGCCTGTTGTGCCTGACAATTTACAGTTATGGCTAGACCACACACTCGCCTACAAACTGACCAAAGTTGACAAAGTCCACCGAATAATTGTCCACTTGCTGGCCACTACAGCAAATTGAAATCAATGTAAAATGCATATTCAATTACGCATATTTAAGCACATGCCAATAAAGTGTTGCTTAGTTTTTAAAGCTGTCAAACCTGAGCTCATTTAGATTAGATGCATATCTTTGGTCGATCGATTTGCGGTCAAGTGTGGGGAACAGAGTGAAACTACTGCTGCTGCTGCTTGAAGTGGCGTGCTTCAAGTCACACGTTGCTTGATACATAAATAATGGCCGAGTATATATGTATGTATGTATATGCATGCACGTGTAAGTTGCTTAAAAATAATTAGCTTAATTAACTCAATTTTACACGGGGTATATAATAGACGTATTAAAGCTGATTTAAGCTGAATATCCAGCCAAAATATGCTAACTGTTCTGTTCACCTAGATATGGAAGGGTATGAAAAGTAAAATTTTAAAATTTATAAAAATTATTTATAAATTTATAAAAATTATTTATAAATTTATAAAAATTATTTAAAAATTTATAAAAATTATATAATAATAAATTATAAGCAATACTATAAGAAAATATATCCAAAATTAATATAAATGAACTTACATAGTTTTAGCTATATGTTTAGCAGATTTTATTCACAGAAAAAAAACTAAAATATATTGTTATATAAACTACCCACCGTATGACCAAATCTTATAAGCAAGAATCTTGTTTAATAAAATTACGTAAATATATAATGTTAATGAGTATCAACTCTGAACTTCAGATAAAATAGAGAGACATCAATAAAATGCATTAATTTTATTAATATACTCAATTTTATTAATATATATCATTCGAGATATAAAAGACGATTAAAAAAAAAAAATTAACAATTATCTTATGTTTATTTCTCTGCAGAAAAAGTGCTTCTTAATCAGAAAATTTAATAAAAAATTGTAAAAATGTAAAGAAAATAAATATTGATTACTTAAGTCATTTAGCCAAAAATTTGGTTGCTCTCCAAGCACAGAGTTGACTGAAATCTTGTAGTCCAGTGTCATTGCCATGGATGGATTAGTGGGAATGGCACTCCGCTCGCTGCCACCTGCAACTTCAAAGGGACGCACAAAACAACAACAGAAAAACTAAAACAGTTTAAGTGGCACTTTTATGGCATTGCCGTGAGGCCGACGTTGTCGACGTCGACGCCTTCGCCCTGATAATTGCCCAACAGCGGGAAGGTTGGCAATGCGGCGGGAGGGGAAAGACATTTGCAGCGGCTTATGAGAGCATATTAATATAAACAAAGCTCCAGAGAGACTAAGACGCACAAAGCCATCGCAGGAGGCCAATTAAAGGCATAGCAGGAAATGGATAAAGTGCTTATTAATTCGTCGCTTTAATTTCTTCATTTGCTTACCTTGAATGCGAGAAAACAAAAACGAAAGCCAACTCACACAAAAACAAAAAGGGCTGACAGCAATATTTAGCTCGTTGGCAACGTTTTGCCCAGCGCCCGCCCCATTGGCCATGCAAAGCCAATTGTGTGACTAAATGTGCTCCATTTCCATGCCCATTTCCCACAGCGTACGCCCCTCCAGCAGCTGCTGCTGCTGCTGCTGCTGTTGCTGTTACTGGCGTCTCCTTTTTCCAACTGTCGCACATTTGACTAATGCACAACAAAAGTGGAGTGTTACAGGATATGCATAATACATCGGGTACACTTGTAAGTGAGACAATAATAGAAAAAGAAAAAGCGCTCCGGCGCACACAGACACAAGGACACTCAGACACAGGGACATTGGAACAGAGACAGAGCTAGGTACAGCAACAGTGAGAGAGATACATGACAGGCTCAGGCTCAGGCTCCGGTCCCGGCACCGGCACCGGCTCTGGCTCTGGCTCCTGCTCCAGCAACAAAAAATGGTAAAGCAAAGCGCTAAGAGAAGACAAAAAGCGAACGGGCAAAAGGATGACAATACAAACTGGCGCCACTTGCCTCGCACGCAGTCGCTAGGCCAACATTTTAGTTTATTTTTTTGCGCCTTCTGCTCGGCTTTCTAGGATGAGTGCGGCTTGACGTCAACGGCGACGTCGACAAGATGCCACACATATACCAGCAGCAGCAGCAGCAGCAGCAGCAGCAGCAAAAGTAACAAAGGCCGAAGCACATACACTCCTGCAGCAGCAGCTTGAAGACCTGACCTGGTCCCACTGCCACCTCTACTGGGCCGTTCAACTGGCGCACGCACACATCATTTTTTATCCAAGTACGCGTACGCAAAGCACAGAGCTAGCGCTGCTTGACCCATATACACAATATGCACACACACAGACACACACAGACACACACAGACACACACACATACACACCTAATAAGCGTACACATTGACCTTAGCTGCGGAGAGAGCCAGAGTGGTGCGAAGGTGTGTAAAACTAATTAAAGTCGTCACACACGGCGTATGCGCAATATATATTAATAATTGCAAAAAGTGCAACAACGTACGACTGCACAGAAACTCTGCGGCGCACAATGCGAGGCATCAGAATATATCTTATGCGAACAAGAAAATGTGTTTGTACCCAGAGACTTTTTGGAGATGCAGAAATTGTTACCAAGTCTCTTACCAAAAAGAAAACAGGAAAATTCAATTAAAAAATTAAATGAAAATTAGTTTTTGAGTTGATTTTTTTGTGTACTTCTCAATATGTTATGCACTGTTTATGCAAATATATATATAAGCGCATACATTAATGTATATTAAGACCGTGAGTTTACTGCTCTACATAATGCTCTCGAAATTTGCATTTATTCACGGTATAATAAAAATCATTGTAAAAATAAAACCCAAACAAAAAAAAAAACAAAAATGAGCTGCCAATTGAAATGACATTTCATAATTTTTGATTACTTTTTACTCATTAAGTAGACCTGTGGACGCTGTCAATTATAAATAAAATAACTTACATATGCCATTTTGGCCAATTTTCGCAACAATAATAAAATCAAATAAATGACTTTGCAATTTAAGCCATTCGAATGCCATAAATTATGCATGCAAATTATTGTCAAAGTCGTAGGATCACGGAACGAGTTGGAGAATTTATTTGAAAACCTTGTAGACTATGCAAATTCTCACAGCAGCAACTAAATTTGGCCAAAAAGGTTCAGCTGACAGCTGACAATCAGTGCGCTGATTGGGGATAACTTACAAAACTAACTGCTAATGCCAGAGCCGAAATCTTTTAGCATTTAGGTCTATTTGCCATCAGTCAGTCAAATAAAATTAGTTGAGCATAACCAAAACACATTTCTTTCAATTTCGATATCTGGTTTTAAATATCTCAAATTTGTTTTTGGATTTTCTTCAATATTAACAATATGTTGCTAACCTGAGTAGCTATGAAACAGAAATTTCATTATTATAATTGTAATATATATTACTGAATCGACCAATGGTAACAATAATTATTTGTAACATTTATATTTTAACTAAGCATTCGATAGCGCCCATAGTGTACATTTACAGTGTGTTAACAGTCAACTGTTACTGAACTGTTCATGAACATTTTGATCACATTTCTATTGAAATTTAATAAACATCAAGCTAACAGATATGACTAGCAGAGTGAAAAAGGTTAGCTTATCTGTAAGTATGCTACATATTTTCAACTGTTCCCTTATAAGAGGTTATTAAATACTGCATACCCTTTGGCAGATCTGAAAGTTGAATAGTAAATATAATACACTGAAAAGTTTATTATATAGGAACATAATTTATCAAGAAATTCAATAAGCTAATAGTTTTAGAATAGAATAGTTGAAATATATTCTTTTCAGCTTCTTCTCGACATAAGCTCAATTTCAGAAATAATATTGCTTCGGAAATAATTTTATTCGGCTTGAGGACTTACTAAATTTAAGTTCGGGAATTGATGAATCTGAATAAAAACTATTTCAACCTAATAACTGATATAAGCAATTCTTGAACTTCAATTAAGTAAAATGAATACAATTTAAGATCTAAGATCAGATTAAGGCCAAAATTCAATAAGCATATAGACTTTAAAATGAAATCAATTGAAGAACTTACAAATCGACGTCTTTCTAAATATTATTATTATTAATTAATATTTATATACTATCTATATAAATATAATATTAATATACAATATATATAAATATTAATTAAAGAGTATATGTATGCCATATAATAAAATAATATAATTATTATTGAGCTATTTATTTAAGCTGATAAGCAAAATTTCAAATTTGGGGATATTAAAAGATAAAGCGCTCTAAGTTTTGCCCAAATATAACTAATATAAAGATAATAATAAATCAAAATTATGTTTAGTCGCTTCAAACAATTCGAAGAGTGCAGAAATCCCCTCAGCAACAATGGAATGCCGCTGGAATAGTAACGATAAAACGTGGAGTGGATCTCCTCGAAAATCCATTTATAAGCCTGATACCTCTGCGGGTCGAATTATCTTCAATAACATGAAGAACTGGCCAAAGAATGTGTGCCAGGTAACATACTGCGATCCTTTCTTAAAACAGGATCATATTATTGTAACCATTGTTTCACAGATATCAGATATTGATGGGGTGACCCTAACATTTGAGCAAGCCCTCACATGGGCCATTCGCATTGCTCAGTTCTTCAAGAAACGAGGACTCGACCACACGAGCGTCATTGGAATCGCAGCTGCAAATACCACTTATGTCATGCCATTGGGCGTGGCCTGCCTATTTAATGGCACTCCGTTCCACGCCATCAATCCGGTATTGGACGAAGGTGAGTCCGCGAATGTTATTCTTTGATTTATAATCAATTATATTCCTAAATAGATACTATGAAGTTTATGTTTGGAATAACCAAGCCGCAATTAATATTCTGTGACAAAGACAACTATTATAAAGTTGTCGATGCCACCAAGGATTGGAGTCCTGAGATCTATACGATAGGCGAACCCCTGGAAGGTAAGCCCAGCATACAGAGTCTGTTGGAGCCAACAACAACGGAAAAGTTTTACCGGTGGGTGACATTCAAGAATCAACAATATTGAATAGATTTACTTTCTTGGGCTATATTCACAGTCCGGAACCCTTGAAATGTGGTGGCGATCAAACTGTCGTTATCCTCTGTTCATCCGGAACAACGGGAATGCCGAAAGCCGTGTGTATATCAAATAGTGTGTTCATGCAGGATAACTTGTGAGTCAACGAGCTGAACATATAACAAACATAAACCAGAATCCAATATAAAATATTTTCACATACTGTAATAGATTGATATTGCTAAAGCAAATCAGATTCGACAGTTTAAATTATTTAAAGCAACAGCAATATTAATTTATTTTACGACATTTTATACAGGCTTGTCAACAGCGAAACGATTTTCTTCATTCAGAGTGGTCTGGATTGGCTTACTGGTCTGTGGGGTTTCATGTTCAGTGCGGTATACGGAAGCACTCGCATCATATCGAATAAGCCCTTCTCCCCGGAGAACATTGTGCAGTTAGTGCAGAAATACAAGATAACTTACATGACTATGGCACCTGTTCAGTTGGCCGTCCTTGCCACTAGCCCCGTTGTTAATTCCGACGCTCTGTCCTCAGTACGTAATATGAACTACGGCGGGAGTATTGCTTCTGATGCGACTCTGAAACGCATGAGGGAATTGTGCAAGAATGCGACATTCAACTCAGCCTACGCGATGACCGAGGTGGGAGTGATAACCCTTAATATAGGTGTGCAGAATGCATCCGCGGCTGGCAAGCCCATGCCTGGCGTGACCATACGGATCGTGGATGAAGATGGAAAAAACTTGGTTCACAACGAGGTCGGAGAGATCCTTGTGCACACAGGCATCCACTGGAACGGCTACTATGGCAATTCCGCTGCCACAAGCCAAATACTGGACTCTGATGGCTGGATACACAGCGGGGATATAGGTTACTTCGGTGACGACAACTTGCTGTATATAGTTGATCGCAAGAAGGAAGTTCTCAAGTATAAGGGCAACCACTACTGGCCCACTGAAATCGAGAATGTGATCAAGGAGCTGCCGCAGGTGCGCGATGTCTGTGTTGTGGGCATACCTGATGATGTGCTTGGTGATGCGGCGGCCGCATTGGTGATGAAGGTACCGAGCAGCAATATCACTGAACAAGATATTATAGATCATGTGGCCAAACGCCTACCGACAATACATAAGCAGCTGCATGGAGGAGTTCGATTCACTGAAAGGCTGCCCTTCAACAACAATGGAAAGATCATGCGAAGGGAGGCCCGCGAGCTCTTTAAGTCACTTGGTGGGATTTCAACTAAATCGAACTAAATAAGCAAAGCTTTGTTAGGCTTCAAAGAATTGTGTCAAGCCCAATACATTACCTTAAAAAATAAAAAAATTTTCAATTTTATATTTATTTTTATACTTGGTATATACAAATGCAAAACATATATTGTTGCATTATATCAGGGTCTAGTAGTATTGGGCCATCTGTCTGAACGTCCTTAGGTGCTAACGTTCTCGTAGACATAAACTGCTTAAACTTCAATAGATACCTTTGGCGCTTTATACTCTAGTCGCTTTCAAAATAGGAATCCGTGTACTATGTCTAGATATAGTACAGTTTTCAATTGATTTCCGTTAAGTAACAGAAGTGTTATGAATCACGTGATAAGCGTACACATTACCCCAATATACATGCACACACTTTAAGACTAAAAATATTTTTAAAATCCGAATCTATCGGCAGACACAACAATGTAAATCCGAATATATATAGCTTTATAAGCTAATCAACAGAAATAGAGCACTCACCTCTCAATGTTTGGAATAGTATATCACAATTTTTTACTGATAAGTAACACTGAAAGTCAAGTGGGTAGTAAATAAAAAAGATCTCACCTTTATAATAGTAATATAAAGAACGGTATTGAATGAACATTTTCTATAGTCGGTTGCGAGACTTTGGGGCGATTAAAAGTCCTAGTTACTAGTCAACTCAACGAAAATGGAAAGTAATTGGAATAGTGTAACCAAAACGTGGAGTGGATCTCCTCGGAGCTCCGTATATGACTATAATACATCTGCGGGTCGAATCATTTTCAATACAATGATGAATTGGCCAAAGAAAGTGTTGCAAGTGCGTTAAAATGGACTTTTCCTAAAATACGATCGTATTAACAGAAAAAGAAAACTATTCGCAGATATCAGATAGTGATGGAGTGACCGTGACATCTGAACAGGCCCTCACATGGGCCATTCGCATAGCTCAGTTCTTCAAGAAACGAGGACTCGACCACACAAGCGTCATTGGAATCGCAGCTGTAAATACCACTTATGTCATGCCGTTGGGCGTGGCCTGCCTATTTAATGCAACACCGTTTCACGCCATAAGTCCGCTTTTTGATGAAGGTGCGTCTCCTCTGCATATCTTAATCCCTGATTTGCAATCAATTATGTTTTTAAATAGAAACTATCAAGTACATGTTCGAGATAACCAAGCCAAAGTTGATATTCTGTGACACAGAGCAATATAATAAAATTGTCGAGGCCACCAAGGGTTGGGGTCCGGAGGTATATACGATCAGCGAGCCCCTGGAAGGTAAGCCCAGCATACAGAGTCTGTTGGAGCCAACGACTACGGAAAAGTTCTACCGGTGAGTAACAAACAAGAATCGACAAGAGAGAATAGATTTACTTACTATAGTTATATTCGCAGTCCGGAACCCCTGAAAAATGGAGGAGATCAAACTGTCGCCGTCCTTAGCTCCTCCGGAACAACGGGAATGCCGAAAGCCGTGTGTATATCCAATTGTGTGTTCATGCAGGATAATTTGTAAGTTAAAAAAAATATGCAGATGGGAGAGTTTGTCTTTTAAGATATATTAAATTTCTACGGGAATTTTTCGTAGTCGATATAAATAACCGGACTTGACTGTTGAAATTTTATGGCAACAACTTACACGTTTATTCCATTATTTTTTCACAGACTTGTCAACAGCGAAACGATCTACTTCCTGCAAAGCAGCCTGGATTGGATATCTGGTCTGTGGGGTTTCATGTTCTGCGTGGTTTTCGGAAGCACACGCATCATATCGAATAAGCCATTTTCTCCGGAGAACATTGTGCAGTTAGTGCAGAAATACAAGATAACTTACATGACTTTGGCACCTGTTCAGTTGGCCGTCCTTGCCACTAGCCCTGCAGCGAAGCCCTACGCCCTGTCCTCATTGCGTAATGTAAACTACGGTGGTAGTATTCTTTCCGATGCAACATTAAAGCTCATAAAGGAATTGTGTAAGAATGCGATAATTACCTCGGCATACGCAATGACCGAAGTTGGGGTGATTACGCTCAATGTGGGAGTGCAGAATGCATCAGCAACTGGCAAACCTATGGCCGGTATGACCATACGGATCGTGGATGAAGATGGAAAAAACTTGGCTCACAACGAGGTCGGTGAGATCCTTGTGCAAACAGGCATCCACTGGAACGGCTACTATGGCAATCCCGTTGCCACAAGCCAAATACTGGATTTAAATGGCTGGATCCATACCGGGGACTTGGGCTACTTCAATGACGACAATTTACTACATGTAATTGACCGCAAGAAGGCAATACTTAAATACAAAGGAATTCAATACTGGCCCACTGAAATCGAGAATGTGATCAAGGAGCTGCCGCAGGTGCGCGATGTCTGTGTTGTGGGCATACCTGATGATGTGCTTGGTGATGCGGCGGCCGCATTGGTGATGAAGGTACCGAGCAGCAATATAACTGAACAAGATATTATAGATCATGTGGCCAAACGCCTACCGACCATACATAAGCAGCTGCATGGAGGAGTTCGGTTCACTGAAAGGCTGCCCTTCAACAACAATGGAAAGATCATGCGAAGGGAGGCCCGCGAGCTCTTTAAGTCACTTGGTGGGATTTCAACTAAATCGAACTAAATAGGCAAAGTTTTGCTATGCTGCAAAGAATTGTATCTTAAAAATATAAACAAATTTCAATTTTTTACTTATGTTTATACTTGGCATGTACAAATAGAGATCTGCCCAATTTTGATGTACCTCTACTTTTTGAAAGACCAGGTCATATAGATTCTCCATCATGTGGCCAAACGTTTCGTTGCCACACATAAACATCTACATGCCGGTGTTCGATTCACTGATAAGCTGCCCGCCAATAACAATGGGAAGATTATGCGAATTGCGGCACGTGAGCTGTATAAGACGCGGGGAGGGACAACAACTAACGGAAACTAAACATAAATAAAAATAATCAGTCTTAATTCAATTGCAAACATATTTTATTACTATAAGAAATCAATAAACTAAATTTAAGTTGTATTTCAAATATGTCGAAAGCTGTGAGATTTATCTTATTGAATACAGTGAAAGTATTATCTGAAAGAGTTTAACCTAAATCGAATAAATTTGGTTGGGAACGGAACTCTACACTGGTCCTCTAGACTAGATAGTTCTAATGGCTTATCTAAAATGGTGACTTAGCCCGAAAGTCCCCACTCAATTTCCAACACTTGAACTGTAAGAATTTGGACATATCTACACACATCTGAATAATGGAATTGCGTCACTAGTAAATATTTTTAATTTTACGTAAATAGCGTCAAAAATTTCTTTTTAATAGTTCCGGACATAGCATGCCTGCAACCGAAAAAGAATCGTACCACTTTCGCAGATAAGGCTAAGCACGAGCAGCTGTCTGCACTCATTAGCTATAAAAAATGAACAAATGCGGTTTATCACTTAAATAATTTATTGACTACTGAATAATTATAAATCGGGCATACGAAAAAGAAAATACGTAAAGGGTATTTAACTTATTGCAAATTTTGACAGGGCATTCTGAATAAATTGATGAATCTGTATATCTAGATTCCATACGGAATCTTCAAGTCGTTATTCTTATATACTTATTTTAGAAATTAATTTTTCTCAATATACCCTAAGGCATTCTGAAGAAGTCGATGCAGACCCCATGAATTATATATAGTCTATTGATCAGGACGACGAACTGAGCAAATGCAGCCCCGTCCATCCGTGCGACCGTGCATCCATTATCTATCTGTCTGTCCATCTACCCATCCTTACCTCCAAGCAAAAACAAGTAAGGAAGCTCTAGTCGAGACTGCTCGACTAGGAGATACCCTGATCCCTACAAAGAGCTGATATTCACGCACGCATAAGCACGCGCTCTGCTAACTGCGCAGTAAGCAGCGACTGCGCTTGGGCTGCGCTGCAGTGTGGGCAATACTATGAGAATTTTGTTGCTGAATAATTTCTCCTGTAATAGGGCTATCATCATGAAACTTTCAGAATGTGATCACAATGTGCAAATGTGTGTACATTCCAAAACACAAGTCTCTAGTATTTAAAATACGTTTTTTGCAAATTGGGGGCGAAGGGGGTGTGGTATCCAAAATCTGTAAATTACAAAATCTGCGTATTGATCAGATGTATATACACACCAAATCTAAAGTCTCCAGGTCTAAAAGTATTGAAATTACGGTGAATAAACAAAATCAATTTATCGATTATTCGCGATAAAAAAGTAATCGGACGAGTTATCGAAAAAAAAAGATAAACTTGTACTGCGTATGGTATACATGAGTATGCATACAAAATTTGAAGTCTCTAGCTCTTATATCTTCTGAGATCTAGGCGTTCATACGGACGGACGGACGGACGGACGGACGGACAGACGGACAGGGCTATATCGACTCAGCTCGTCGCCCTGATCAAGAATATATATACTTTATGGGGTCTGCCACGCCTCCTTCTGCCTGTTACATACTTTTCACAAAACCATTATACCCTGATTTCCCATTTTTAATGGGATCAGGGTATAATAATTCTATTAACAAAGCCTCATATTATATAGTATACTAGTATAATAGTCTAATTGATAATTTAAATAATAGATAGCACTTTTCACCTCTTTCACCAGTCAATTTTCGATATAAAAAGAGGTGATGATTAAAAGTTTTGCATAGTCGTTTACGAGACTTTGCAGAAAGCAGAATTACCATTTACTAACCACCTCAACAACAATGGAAAGCAATTGGAATAGCGCAGACAAAACATGGAGTGGATCTCCTCGGAGCTCCATGTATGACTATAATACATCTGCGGGCCGAATCATCTTCAATACCATGAAGAACTGGCCAAAGAATATTATACAAGTGGGCTACAAATGGACTTTCGAAAAACAGGATCAAATTCTTAATAACAGCTCTTTCGTAGATATCGGATAGTGATGGAGTGACCGTGACATCTGAACAGGCCCTCACATGGGCCATTCGCATAGCTCAGTTCTTCAAGAAACGAGGACTCGATCACACAAGCGTCATTGGAATCGCAGCTGTAAATACCACTTATGTCATGCCGTTGGGCGTGGCCTGCCTATTTAATGCAACACCGTTTCACGCCATAAGTCCGCTTTTTGATGAAGGTGCGTCTCCTCTGCATATCTTAATCCCTGATTTGCAATCAATTATGTTTTTAAATAGAAACTATCAAGTACATGTTCGAGATAACCAAGCCAAAGTTGATATTCTGTGACACAGAGCAATATAATAAAATTGTCGAGGCCACCAAGGGTTGGGGTCCTGAGGTATATACGATCAGCGAGCCCCTGGAAGGTAAGCCCAGCATACAGAGTCTGTTGGAGCCAACGACTACGGAAAAGTTCTACCGGTAAGTAACAAACAAGAATCGACAAGAGAGAATAGATTTACTTACTATAGTTATATTCGCAGTCCGGAACCCCTGAAAAATGGAGGAGATCAAACTGTCGCCGTCCTTAGCTCCTCCGGAACAACGGGAATGCCGAAAGCCGTGTGTATATCCAACTGTGTGTTTATGCAGGATAATTTGTAAGTTTATGATGTGACCGCTAAAATTGGATTTTAAGATCAAATTAAAGGACTAAAGAAAAAATATCGTAAATTTCCTCAGAAATTTGTGGATAGATAAAAGATTATGACTGTTAAAATTATTTATGCTAACAATCATTTTTTGCTTTATTTTATTTCACAGGCTTGTCAACAGTGAAACAATTTTCTTCATTCAGAGTGGTCTGGATTGGCTTACTGGTCTGTGGGGTTTCATGTTCAGTGCGGTATACGGAAGCACTCGCATCATATCGAATAAGCCCTTCTCCCCGGAGAACATTGTGCAGTTAGTGCAGAAATACAAGATAACTTACATGACTATGGCACCTGTTCAGTTGGCCGTCCTTGCCACTAGCCCCGTTGTTAATTCCGACGCTCTGTCCTCAGTACGTAATATGAACTATGGCGGGAGTATTGCTTCTGATGCGACTCTGAAACGCATGAGAGAATTGTGCAAGAATGCGACATTCAACTCAGCCTACGCGATGACCGAGGTGGGAGTGATAACCCTTAATATAGGTGTGCAGAATGCATCCGCGGCTGGCAAGCCCATGCCTGGCGTGACCATACGGATCGTGGATGAAGATGGAAAAAACTTGGTTCACAACGAGGTCGGAGAGATCCTTGTGCACACAGGCATCCACTGGAACGGCTACTATGGCAATTCCGCTGCCACAAGCCAAATACTGGACTCTGATGGCTGGATCCATACCGGAGACTTGGGCTACTTCAGCGACGACAATCTGCTGCATGTAGTAGATCGCAAGAAGGCAATACTTAAATTTCAGGGAATTCACTACTGGCCCACTGAAATCGAGAATGTGATCAGAGAATTGCCGCAGGTACGCGATGCCTGCGTTGTGGGCATACCTGATGATGTGCTTGGCGATGTGGCCGCCGCATTGGTGGTCAAAAGTCCGAGCTGCAACATCACTCCTGAAGAAATTATGAATCACGTAGCCAAACGTTTCGTTGCCACACATAAACATCTACATGCCGGTGTTCGATTCACTGATAAGCTGCCCGCCAACAACAATGGGAAGATTATGCGAATTGCGGCACGTGAGCTGTATAAGTCGCTGGGTGGGACAACAACTAACGGAAACTAAACATAAATACAAATGATCAGTTTTAAATCAATTGCGAAAATCAATTTTTAAGATAAGAAATAAATATATTTGCAATATGCGAATGGCTTAGCTGCACTTCAGTTTCGCACAATTTAATTTGATTAGACTTCCATAATAAAATGCAAGTATTCAGTCATAAGAGCTTATTAATTATGTTGTCTAATAGAAGGAAGGCCATCATCTAAAAAGCTATAGGAGTGTCAACCTTCCTATATGAAATACCTCTATGGGGCTTTGGGGCAACGACATCAACCAACAAAATCGAAACCCTGCAAAATAAAGAGCTAAAAATATGGGCTGGAACTAGCTGGTTCGTTCGGGACCTAGAAATTTCAACAGTTTCAGAACTGATTGGGAGACACAACAATTCTAAACACGGTGTGTCCTCGGTAACATACCCGATTCATCGTGCAGGTAATCTGATGGTGAACAACAACAGGTGAATACTCAAATGACTTCATCCGCTGGACCTTCGAAGATCCAACTGATCTTTAAATAGAATTAGGTTTAAATAAATAATAATAAGGAGTATCCAACCGACTAATTAGCTAAAGTTTTGATCAAAATACGATGTATTTATATTAATAATTTTGTTGGGAAGGGAGGTCTAAAGTCTGCTTCGTCTGAAATACAATTCCTGAGACTCTCACTGTAAGACTATGGAAAATCAGATTTATTATTGTTATCAGCCGATGTTCTATAGTTTCTTCACAATAGTTCATGATTTGCCATGGCCTCAGTGGGCATATCTAAGCAATGGTAACACTTAAGCAGATAACGGTAAGCACAAGTAAGTATCCCCTGTCTGAAAATATACTTTAATTTATAGACTTCCTGAATGATTAAAAGTCGTAAGACTATACGTTAAACGTATAAAACTTTCAGAATAAATATGAATGCGCATATCCACTAAAGATATTGTGGTGGGTCAAGAGTCTTGAAATATGAATATTTAGTAATGATCTTTATAATTTTATCTGTTATACAGCGGGGCATATCAATATGTGCTTATTATTCTTGTGTATATACAATAGCATACCATAGAGTTCTGGGTATCTCCAAGTCATCAATAGAAACTACTTTTAGTATCATTATTCCTCTATCTTAATTCACTAAATTACATATTAATTCTTAAGAGTAAATCATGATAAAATTGCTAATACAATCGTACATACCTTATGATTTCATCAAAATTTTGGAGAGTATTCTAATGACCTGGCCTCGTCTTTAGAGTATATAATCTAATTGATAATTATAATAGATAATAGATAATTCAAAATTATACGAGATACCGCTTTCATTGGGGGTCTGTCCAAAGTCAGTTATATATATAAACAAAACTTATGAATAAGAACTTTGCATAGTCGCTAAAGAACTTGGAGCGAACAACTCAACCACAATGGAATCCAAATGGAATAGCATAGACAAAACATGGAGTGCCCCAACTCGCAGCTCCATCTATAGCTCTGATACATCTGCGGGTCGTATCATCTTCAATACCATGAAGAACTGGCCGAAGAACGTGTGCCAGGTGGGCATCAAATGGAGTTATCCTCAAGCAGTATCATATTCCTATAAACACCTACTTAACAGATATCGGATAGTGATGGAGTGACCGTGACATTTGAGCAGGCCCTCACATGGGCCATTCGCATTGCTCAGTTCTTCAAGAAACGAGGACTCGACCACACGAGCGTCATTGGAATCGCAGCTGCAAATACCACTTATGTCATGCCGTTGGGCGTGGCCTGCCTATTTAATGGCACTCCATTCCACGCCATCAATCCGGTATTGGACGAAAGTGAGTGTGTTCTATGTACGTTAGTCCTTCATTTCAAATGGAATTCTTCTGCTGTGCAGGTACTGTGAAGTACATGTTCGAGATAACCAAGCCAAAGTTGATATTCTGTGACACAGAGCAATATAATAAAATTGTCGAGGCCACCAAGGGTTGGGGTCCTGAGGTATATACGATCAGCGAGCCCCTGGAAGGTAAGCCCAGCATACAGAGTCTGTTGGAGCCAACGACTACGGAAAAGTTTTACCAGTGAGTGTCAATCAAGAGTAAACAGCTGAAAATAGGTGCACATAACTGAGATTATCGTATTCGCAGTCCTGAGCCCCTGAAAGCGGGAAGCGATCAAACTGTAGCCATTCTCTGCTCATCCGGTACTACGGGAATGCCAAAGGCCGTGTGCATATCAAACAGTGTGCTCATGCAGGATAATTTGTAAGTAAATCTGGCAATATAATTTGTAATTGAAACAAACTATATCACAGAAATTCTTAAATTTCCAGGTTTGTCAACAGCGACACCATTTACTTCCTGCAGAGTGGCCTGGACTGGATATCGGGTCTCTGGGCTTTCATGTTCTGCGTGGTCTTCGGCAGCACTCGCATCTTGTCGAACAAGCCCTTCTCCGCGGAGAACATTGTGCAGCTGATACAGAAATACAAAATAAATTATGTAACCATGGCACCATCCCAAATGGCAGCTGTGGCCAGTTGCCCGGAGGCCACGCAGAGCGCATTATCCTCGCTGCGCAACTTAAACTATGGCGGTAGCATTGCTTCGGATGCAACCCTAAAACGTTTGCGGGAGCTCTGCCCGAATGCAACGTTTAACTCAGCCTACGCGATGACAGAGCTAGGATTGATCACACTAAATGCGGGCGTCCAGAAGGCGTCAGCTGCAGGCAAGCCGATGCCCGGAATGACCATACGCATCGTGGATGAGAATGAAAACAGCTTGGGCCCCAATGAGATCGGTGAGATCTATGTGCGCTCCGCCATCAAATGGAATGGATACTATGGAAATCCCGCTGCCACAATGGAAATCTTGGACTCAGAGGGCTGGCTCCATACCGGGGACTTGGGCTACTTCAGTGACGACAATCTGCTGCATGTAGTAGATCGCAAGAAGGAGGTTCTCAAATACAAAGGCATTCACTTCTGGCCCACTGAAATCGAGAATGTGATCCGAGAGCTGCCGCAGGTACGCGATGTCTGCGTTGTGGGCGTGCCCGTTGAGGAAATCATGGATGCGGCCGCCGCCTTGGTGGTCAAGCTACCAGGCAGCAACATCAGTCACGATGATATTATGAATCATGTGGCCAAACGCCTAGCGGCAATAAATAAGCAGCTGCATGGAGGAGTTCGATTCACTGAAAGGCTGCCCTTCAACAACAATGGCAAGGTCATGCGAAAGGCAGCCCTCGAGCTCTTCATGTCACTTGGAGGACTTACGACTGATCCCAAGTAACCATGATGAAATAGCACATTTGTTTAAGTTGTACATATATATTAATTTTATTAATCCCCATTTTTATGAATTCTATTATTTTTATTGAACTTTTCAACACTTCTGAGTATTATCAGCTCAATATCTAACCAATAAAATAACTACTATATAAATCTATTTTATATTTATTTCATATATATTTTTATATTTTATAATATCTCTTTCCTTTTTGGTATCCTCTCAGACCAAGCCTTTGTCATAAATTGCATATAATTTGTATATAGTTGGGTGTTCATGTAAATTCATATCTGATTTGCAATCAATTATGTTTTTAAATAGAAACTATCAAGTACATGTTCGAGATAACCAAGCCAAAGTTGATATTCTGTGACACAGAGCAATATAATAAAATTGTCGAGGCCACCAAGGGTTGGGGTCCTGAGGTATATACGATCAGCGAGCCCCTGGAAGGTAAGCCCAGCATACAGAGTCTGTTGGAGCCAACGACTACGGAAAAGTTCTACCGGTAAGTAACAAACAAGAATCGACAAGAGAGAATAGATTTACTTACTATAGTTATATTCGCAGTCCGGAACCCCTGAAAAATGGAGGAGATCAAACTGTCGCCGTCCTTAGCTCCTCCGGAACAACGGGAATGCCGAAAGCCGTGTGTATATCCAACTGTGTGTTTATGCAGGATAATTTGTAAGTTTATGATGTGACCGCTAAAATTGGATTTTAAGATCAAATTAAAGGACTAAAGAAAAAATATCGTAAATTTCCTCAGAAATTTGTGGATAGATAAAAGATTATGACTGTTAAAATTATTTATGCTAACAATCATTTTTTGCTTTATTTTATTTCACAGGCTTGTCAACAGTGAAACAATTTTCTTCATTCAGAGTGGTCTGGATTGGCTTACTGGTCTGTGGGGTTTCATGTTCAGTGCGGTATACGGAAGCACTCGCATCATATCGAATAAGCCCTTCTCCCCGGAGAACATTGTGCAGTTAGTGCAGAAATACAAGATAACTTACATGACTATGGCACCTGTTCAGTTGGCCGTCCTTGCCACTAGCCCCGTTGTTAATTCCGACGCTCTGTCCTCAGTACGTAATATGAACTATGGCGGGAGTATTGCTTCTGATGCGACTCTGAAACGCATGAGAGAATTGTGCAAGAATGCGACATTCAACTCAGCCTACGCGATGACCGAGGTGGGAGTGATAACCCTTAATATAGGTGTGCAGAATGCATCCGCGGCTGGCAAGCCCATGCCTGGCGTGACCATACGGATCGTGGATGAAGATGGAAAAAACTTGGTTCACAACGAGGTCGGAGAGATCCTTGTGCACACAGGCATCCACTGGAACGGCTACTATGGCAATTCCGCTGCCACAAGCCAAATACTGGACTCTGATGGCTGGATCCATACCGGAGACTTGGGCTACTTCAGCGACGACAATCTGCTGCATGTAGTAGATCGCAAGAAGGCAATACTTAAATTTCAGGGAATTCACTACTGGCCCACTGAAATCGAGAATGTGATCAGAGAATTGCCGCAGGTACGCGATGCCTGCGTTGTGGGCATACCTGATGATGTGCTTGGCGATGTGGCCGCCGCATTGGTGGTCAAAAGTCCGAGCTGCAACATCACTCCTGAAGAAATTATGAATCACGTAGCCAAACGTTTCGTTGCCACACATAAACATCTACATGCCGGTGTTCGATTCACTGATAAGCTGCCCGCCAACAACAATGGGAAGATTATGCGAATTGCGGCACGTGAGCTGTATAAGTCGCTGGGTGGGACAACAACTAACGGAAACTAAACATAAATACAAATGATCAGTTTTAAATCAATTGCGAAAATCAATTTTTAAGATAAGAAATAAATATATTTGCAATATGCGAATGGCTTAGCTGCACTTCAGTTTCGCACAATTTAATTTGATTAGACTTCCATAATAAAATGCAAGTATTCAGTCATAAGAGCTTATTAATTATGTTGTCTAATAGAAGGAAGGCCATCATCTAAAAAGCTATAGGAGTGTCAACCTTCCTATATGAAATACCTCTATGGGGCTTTGGGGCAACGACATCAACCAACAAAATCGAAACCCTGCAAAATAAAGAGCTAAAAATATGGGCTGGAACTAGCTGGTTCGTTCGGGACCTAGAAATTTCAACAGTTTCAGAACTGATTGGGAGACACAACAATTCTAAACACGGTGTGTCCTCGGTAACATACCCGATTCATCGTGCAGGTAATCTGATGGTGAACAACAACAGGTGAATACTCAAATGACTTCATCCGCTGGACCTTCGAAGATCCAACTGATCTTTAAATAGAATTAGGTTTAAATAAATAATAATAAGGAGTATCCAACCGACTAATTAGCTAAAGTTTTGATCAAAATACGATGTATTTATATTAATAATTTTGTTGGGAAGGGAGGTCTAAAGTCTGCTTCGTCTGAAATACAATTCCTGAGACTCTCACTGTAAGACTATGGAAAATCAGATTTATTATTGTTATCAGCCGATGTTCTATAGTTTCTTCACAATAGTTCATGATTTGCCATGGCCTCAGTGGGCATATCTAAGCAATGGTAACACTTAAGCAGATAACGGTAAGCACAAGTAAGTATCCCCTGTCTGAAAATATACTTTAATTTATAGACTTCCTGAATGATTAAAAGTCGTAAGACTATACGTTAAACGTATAAAACTTTCAGAATAAATATGAATGCGCATATCCACTAAAGATATTGTGGTGGGTCAAGAGTCTTGAAATATGAATATTTAGTAATGATCTTTATAATTTTATCTGTTATACAGCGGGGCATATCAATATGTGCTTATTATTCTTGTGTATATACAATAGCATACCATAGAGTTCTGGGTATCTCCAAGTCATCAATAGAAACTACTTTTAGTATCATTATTCCTCTATCTTAATTCACTAAATTACATATTAATTCTTAAGAGTAAATCATGATAAAATTGCTAATACAATCGTACATACCTTATGATTTCATCAAAATTTTGGAGAGTATTCTAATGACCTGGCCTCGTCTTTAGAGTATATAATCTAATTGATAATTATAATAGATAATAGATAATTCAAAATTATACGAGATACCGCTTTCATTGGGGGTCTGTCCAAAGTCAGTTATATATATAAACAAAACTTATGAATAAGAACTTTGCATAGTCGCTAAAGAACTTGGAGCGAACAACTCAACCACAATGGAATCCAAATGGAATAGCATAGACAAAACATGGAGTGCCCCAACTCGCAGCTCCATCTATAGCTCTGATACATCTGCGGGTCGTATCATCTTCAATACCATGAAGAACTGGCCGAAGAACGTGTGCCAGGTGGGCATCAAATGGAGTTATCCTCAAGCAGTATCATATTCCTATAAACACCTACTTAACAGATATCGGATAGTGATGGAGTGACCGTGACATTTGAGCAGGCCCTCACATGGGCCATTCGCATTGCTCAGTTCTTCAAGAAACGAGGACTCGACCACACGAGCGTCATTGGAATCGCAGCTGCAAATACCACTTATGTCATGCCGTTGGGCGTGGCCTGCCTATTTAATGGCACTCCATTCCACGCCATCAATCCGGTATTGGACGAAAGTGAGTGTGTTCTATGTACGTTAGTCCTTCATTTCAAATGGAATTCTTCTGCTGTGCAGGTACTGTGAAGTACATGTTCGAGATAACCAAGCCAAAGTTGATATTCTGTGACACAGAGCAATATAATAAAATTGTCGAGGCCACCAAGGGTTGGGGTCCTGAGGTATATACGATCAGCGAGCCCCTGGAAGGTAAGCCCAGCATACAGAGTCTGTTGGAGCCAACGACTACGGAAAAGTTTTACCAGTGAGTGTCAATCAAGAGTAAACAGCTGAAAATAGGTGCACATAACTGAGATTATCGTATTCGCAGTCCTGAGCCCCTGAAAGCGGGAAGCGATCAAACTGTAGCCATTCTCTGCTCATCCGGTACTACGGGAATGCCAAAGGCCGTGTGCATATCAAACAGTGTGCTCATGCAGGATAATTTGTAAGTAAATCTGGCAATATAATTTGTAATTGAAACAAACTATATCACAGAAATTCTTAAATTTCCAGGTTTGTCAACAGCGACACCATTTACTTCCTGCAGAGTGGCCTGGACTGGATATCGGGTCTCTGGGCTTTCATGTTCTGCGTGGTCTTCGGCAGCACTCGCATCTTGTCGAACAAGCCCTTCTCCGCGGAGAACATTGTGCAGCTGATACAGAAATACAAAATAAATTATGTAACCATGGCACCATCCCAAATGGCAGCTGTGGCCAGTTGCCCGGAGGCCACGCAGAGCGCATTATCCTCGCTGCGCAACTTAAACTATGGCGGTAGCATTGCTTCGGATGCAACCCTAAAACGTTTGCGGGAGCTCTGCCCGAATGCAACGTTTAACTCAGCCTACGCGATGACAGAGCTAGGATTGATCACACTAAATGCGGGCGTCCAGAAGGCGTCAGCTGCAGGCAAGCCGATGCCCGGAATGACCATACGCATCGTGGATGAGAATGAAAACAGCTTGGGCCCCAATGAGATCGGTGAGATCTATGTGCGCTCCGCCATCAAATGGAATGGATACTATGGAAATCCCGCTGCCACAATGGAAATCTTGGACTCAGAGGGCTGGCTCCATACCGGGGACTTGGGCTACTTCAGTGACGACAATCTGCTGCATGTAGTAGATCGCAAGAAGGAGGTTCTCAAATACAAAGGCATTCACTTCTGGCCCACTGAAATCGAGAATGTGATCCGAGAGCTGCCGCAGGTACGCGATGTCTGCGTTGTGGGCGTGCCCGTTGAGGAAATCATGGATGCGGCCGCCGCCTTGGTGGTCAAGCTACCAGGCAGCAACATCAGTCACGATGATATTATGAATCATGTGGCCAAACGCCTAGCGGCAATAAATAAGCAGCTGCATGGAGGAGTTCGATTCACTGAAAGGCTGCCCTTCAACAACAATGGCAAGGTCATGCGAAAGGCAGCCCTCGAGCTCTTCATGTCACTTGGAGGACTTACGACTGATCCCAAGTAACCATGATGAAATAGCACATTTGTTTAAGTTGTACATATATATTAATTTTATTAATCCCCATTTTTATGAATTCTATTATTTTTATTGAACTTTTCAACACTTCTGAGTATTATCAGCTCAATATCTAACCAATAAAATAACTACTATATAAATCTATTTTATATTTATTTCATATATATTTTTATATTTTATAATATCTCTTTCCTTTTTGGTATCCTCTCAGACCAAGCCTTTGTCATAAATTGCATATAATTTGTATATAGTTGGGTGTTCATGTAAATTCATATCTGATTTCTGCGATCGTATTGAGTGGCGCACTTAGCAGAACTGTGAATATGTTACAAAGCGCAGACTTTAGGAGAGGACATACTAAATCCTTTGCTCGCGCACGCACACTCACACACACACACACACACGCACGCAGAGGCACACACACACGTACTCAATCCCTTTATGTGCAGTTGAGACTTTTGAGGCCTAAACCCGAGCGGCAACAAAAAGTACGACGCAAATGTGTCTTGAAAAGAAGCAATGCAAAAGGTACGCCAAAGTTATGTGCTCCATAGCCGAGGCAAGCGCGCCCCTTTTGGTATCCTGGCCATGTCCTGTTAGCTCAGTTGACAGGCAGCCAGGCAGCCAGGCAGCCAGGCAAAAATGCAAATATTTGTAAAATATATGCGTGTAAAAATTGTTGTGCTCCATTATCCTTTTAACTGGATATGGCGAACACATGCGGGCCCTGAGCCAAGGCAAATACCAGGAGCCATCAGCTAAGCAGGCAGATAACAGCGGTAGCAGTATCAGCAGCAGCAGGAGCAGCACCGGCGGCAAGACGGCGGCCAAGCCAAGTTGAAGGGTTTTCGCTCTCAGCCATGTCGATGCGTGCGATTCCCTTACAGAAGCCAGGACAACAACGGGACAGGTGGCCCGTCTATCTAAGTAAGTGGGTTGTCAAAGCAAAAAGTAACAGCAACAACAGCAACAACTACAACAACAACAGCAACAGCAACAGCAACAGCAAATAATAATAAAGTAAGAAAAGGCAGCCAAGTGCCGCGTAACGAGGCAGCAAAGCGTCACAGGCCGCAACATGACACTTTAAACGTTTTACTGTCCTCGCATATAGGAGCCAGTATCGCACAAGGGTGACACTGATTGCCGATATATACCCTCACACACACACACACACATATACACATACGCAGTCATATGCTCTGGTTGTACTAAATTACTCACGCACTCGTAATCAATTGAAGTTATTGCATAATTTCGACATTGATAGAGTACGAAAGTCATTTCGATTTGATTTAATACGCACGCACACACACACACACACACACCCACCCACTCACACACACATACACAATATATATACATACAGCTGCATTGGCACATAGATAGAGAAAGACAGTTATACGCCTCGTCGCATAATGTGTCACATTTCATTTGTTACGCTCTGCTGGCTGCGCAGTCATCACTGGCAGAGACGGCGACAGCGGCGGCAACGGCGACGGCGACTGTGCATACGAATGCTGCAGCATATCTATTGAGCCCTCGACATCAATTCTATCGCCCTCTCTTTCTGGCAGTGTCTCTTTCGTTTACAATAAATGCACGTGGTACTAGAGCACACACACGCACACGCACACATACGAATGTGATATAGGATATAGCATCATATATGGTCTATGCTTACAGCCGCTTCTATGAGTGTTTGCTTGTATGTTTGTAGGTTTATAGGTTTGTCCTCTGTCGGTCTGTCTGTCTGTCAGTCTAACTGTCCGTCCGCTCGTCTGACAGTAGTCAATCAGATGCCCCGATTGCCAGTCGTCATCATACTCGACATAGACATCGCGAAATGATTTATGAGATGCTGTTTGCTGTTGTTGTTGCTGTTGTTGTTGCTGATGTTGTTGCTGTTGTTGTTGCTCTTGTTGTTGTGGATGTTCCTGTGTTGTGCATTTTGCCGCTTGCCATTTGCCATTTACTATTTGCCATTTGCCATGCGGCCCCGGGCTGTCGCTTAAAGAAATTGAGCTGTCAAAGCGCCCATAGCCAGCAATCGTTTAACTCTTAAATTCTATTCGACTTGATCCATCTGAGATCAGCAAAAAATCAACTCAATTGTTCAAATCGAAACAGCTAAGACTAAAGGAAAGCTTTACGTTATATGAGTAAACTGTTTAAAGCAACTTCCTGGCCGGAGTTGAGGGCGCTTCAACCGAAATTTCACCTGAACAATATATCCAAAATATTTGGGTATTTTTGTGGTGTTCTGTTTTCTCAGGATGAAGTGGAACAAGTATTTAAGTGATTTAGCTGTCTAAAGCCCTCGTCACCTTTCAGGCTCATTTAAAGCTGAGCTAGCTTAATCGGATTTGCGGCATACACTGAGGAGCTGTATCAATGCTGCACTGTAATTGCTGCCACGTACAGACCTGTATATTGACCCCAGGAAAAGTATGTAGTTCCTCAGAGCAGTGGAGGTGGGAGCAGGAAGCGGGAGTTGTTGGGCGCGTGCAGTCGGCATATTAGCCATTCATTGAGCGCGTTTATAGCGCGCTTTTGTAAGAGTTCCCCACAAGTACACACACACACACACACACACACACGCACACATGTGCGCACTGAGACGAAACCTTTCCATTCAAAGCAAAAGGTCCTTGGGCGGATTTACTGATTGATGGCTATTAATTTATTTGTTGAGTGGTCCACAGACGATGCGCCGTCGTCATCGTCGTCGTCGTCGTCGTCTTCCCTCCAGCCCACTGAGCACTGGAGTTTCTTGCGCTGCTCCACCTCGCTCCTGAATCTGGCAACGGCGAACAGCTTCACAAAATAGTCGAATTAATAAAGATTTAGACATTGTTCGCGCCATTCATTGTTGTGAGCCTGGAAGCCGAGAGACCAACAGCCCAACAGCCCAACAGCCCAACAGCCTGACTTGCTCTGACTGCCTGCCAGTCGCTCTGCCGGGAAGCCATAATGTGCTTCCTTGCCGCCAAGCCATTGAAATCGATTACAAAGAACACACAGCGCAGACAAATTCATTGAGAGGGCACAAGTCCTTATACACTCTTAGCATCTTATACAGACTCCATTGCATTGATGTGCGCACTAATCAATAAGGCGAGGCGCAGCAGTCTGTACAAGTACAGTACTCGCTCGCTATGTGCCATTCGCCGATAATAGTTGCTACACAAATTCAAGATGAATATAATAAAAGCCATAATATTACTTTAATATTATTTATAGGCAAATCAAAAATAAACATACATAAATATTCGCATTACTGTAGCTCCACTGTACACTGAGCACTGCAAGTTCCTAAGTACTCAAGACAAGTATTTAATGAAAATTCGAGCATTATCGCAACTTTTTTTTAGCTTCTAAACACAGATTTTTTACAGCTTTATAAACTGAGATTTTTAGCAGCAAAATATAAACTGATAAAATTTTGTGCTTCCACCAAATCCTTGAACTAGTTAGAGCTGCGCCCCCCGGGGCTGAGAGCTGCTCACTAATTACTCTTTGGCATGTTACTTATGGCATTAAAATCTGTAGCTGTCGATGGCTACACGCAATTAAAGGTGCGCCAGGCAGAGCCACAATTTTAAAGCTAGAAATTATTAAATGGAAATGAAAATAAAAATGACATTTTCAAAGTGCTTTTCCACTCTTTTTTTAGATTGAGCTGCTCACATGAGAAATTAAAAAATAAGGTCATAAATATTTGAATTGATTAAAGTAATCAATTTAATAGGGGCGTTCGGAAAATAGATGGAAAAAACAACAACAAAAGCAACAACAAGTATGTAACTCCCACTAGAACGACTGTCAGCAGTCAGCAAAATCATCGTGACTTATATTTAGGCGTGTTTCTCTGTATGTGTGTGTGAGTGTGTATGTGTGTGTATTTGTATGTCTATATGTGTGGCCATAGATAATCAAATTTGGCACTAATTCACAGCAGACACGCGAAGCATAAATAAACTTGCTATAGTCTTTCACTCTTTTTCATTTTTCGCTGTCGATTTTTGAAAACGAGTTTGCAACCGCAGCGTGCAAACTAAATAAAAATTCTTTATGAATGCATATAAACAGCAGCCAGCCAAAGTTTCTGTATGCTCTACAAAATATACTACTTATGAACTGGTAATCGATATTTATCGATTTTTATATTCTTGATTGTCTACATAGCATAAAACCAATAATACATAATACATAATAATACATAATACCATAAGTGTAAGCGGAGTAAGATAATAGGTGTTTTCTTTGAATATCTTATGTGATCGATATTAATCAAATGTCTAACTATATACTGTATGTATAGCTAATATTAAGCCCATGCTAGTAAATATAATCGAATTTTATTTATTGCCTACAATTTTCATATTTTTCTATAATCCATATTGATCGATTTTGTTACTAGATTAAAAAAAAAAAAAAAAAAAACAAATTAAAATCAAATATTACTTAAAAGTAATACTATATGGCTTTTAATCTTCACAACAAAGTGTTATTTGGCCTTCGAATGGTACGTTGAATCTACATATCCAATTCAATAATCAATCATTATCTATTTGGCCTTGAATTTGTCCAATATTCCCCAGCATATAATTTTAAATCGTTATAAGATAATCTCGCTGGCTATTTATAAGCCTTCGCAGTTGGTCAGACCGCGGACCTCGAGCAGGAGCAATTACTGATGAATATATTCTTAATATGTTACCCTAATTGAGTGACGATAAGAGAGCTTTTGATGAATGGGGCGAGGCGGTGTGCGAAAGTGACGCAATTGCCGTTATCAATTCATATATACGCTTATCATAATCTGAGCTGTCAATGGGCAAATGGAATTATAGAATGAAATACGTCGTAGTGCCACTTAAGCTGATAATAATAAGAAACACAAATAGGAGGTATTAATAGCTACTTGAAGTTGAAATCTATCTGTGTGAAATATGCCGCTTAGAGTTATCTTAATTCAGCGAGGATTTATCGACGCCATCTGATTCCAAAGTGCATTTTAGATTAAGTAGACTCTATACTGCATACCCTCTCCAATCATCCAGCCAAATGGCAAGCCCACGACGACAGCGACGACGTCGATGATAACGACGACAGCTGCAATTCGGGCAGCCCTCAGCTGGCCGTGGCTCAACCTCAAAAAAAAAAAAGAAACAAATTGAAAATGTTGAAAAATACTGAGCAAAAAAATACACGAAAACAAAAGAGAAGAAGCAGAGCAGCACAGCAAAAAATGAAAAGAGAAACAGAGAATAATAATAATATATACATGTAGTATGTTCGTATATTGGAAAATGGTGTTCGTTTTTTGGTGGCATGTCTGAGGCTATGGCTCATTTAAAACGTGCACACACATTTGCATGCTAGAACTGGCTCACATGGCGTATGAGTAACATACTCCAAATGCCGCTTACAACATGAAAAACAACAAAACGCAAACTGCAGAATTATGCGCAAAATCCAAAAGCATAACAATAATTTGCTGCAAGCGAAACGACATGCATATATATGTACATATATATTTGTATGCATGCAGCACTAACTGCAATAGCTGAAAGGTGGGGGTGTGGGCGGTCTGGGCGTGTGTCTCCACGTTGTCGCCTTGCCGCCTCAGTTGTCCGCCTGTCAGTTTTGTTTATTGACTTTGGCAAATTGTTGGCAGCACAGGTAATAACATCAATGCAGTTGCCATTTTTTGCGACCTCTGCCACATCGTGCCCACCGCCCCGCCTCTACACAACACCCGGATATAGTTCTCGATATGAGAATTTTCGCTTGTTTTTTTCATGCTATGCGTTGCGCAGAATTTACAACCTCAACTCTGCCCGCAGCGTGCCCACAGCTCGACTCGAACATGTGGAGGCAAATGGGCATTGCATTTTATTAGCAAATATTACACGTCCTCGGAGACCGAGGAAGTCCATAGCCGGGGAGCAGAGACCGCAGGCCGTGGCCGTCCTGATAGACCAGAGGCCATAAAGCCAAGAATTATTATAATGTGATTATTATTATGATTATGCGATCGTTATCGTAAATAATTTTCAATGCGCCGCGTGTGCTTAGACTTCGACTTCGATGAGACGGAAAAAAGGATGGAGTGGGAGGGGCAGGAGGTGGGGGCCAGCAGTAGGTAGACCGCAGGATCTTATGGAAATTTCTTGAATCGCTTTGAGCAATTGCAACTTTTGTCGCAGTCCCGGAAAAGTGTCCTTTGTGCTTCGTATTCCATGCCATTCTCCATGTTTCGTTACGACAAAAACATGAAAATGAAACTATCGGCCAGCAAAATTATCACATACTAAGTCAGCTTGTTAGCTGAGCGAAATGTATGCAACAGTTCATAAACCATGATGTTGCCAGCTCCTTGTGACAGAGAGAAACACTGAAGGAGGAGCGCCACAGAAGTAGCTGGCACTCATCATATTTTCCAGCTGGACACAAAGAGCGAAAGCGGAGCACGACAGAAAGGAAACTATGCAAATGCAAATTAGATGAACATAAAAAATTGAAATGAGACAATGAAATGGGATGCGCTGAGCGTTCAGAGCTTGGCCGCTCTAGGCGCAGGGGGAGCGAGCGAATGAGGGGCACTGCTAGAGACGGACTCATTTGCGTGCAAGAGTAAAGTGGAGATTAGATAAAATGAGACGAGTAGACCAAAAGATTGTGCGACGGAGAACGTACCACGGGCACAACTCAACTGAATGACATAGGAGCCTAATGCTATGAGCGAAGCGAAACGTGAAAAGTTATAAAAGGCAAAGTATCTGAGAATGCCGACATAGATAAAAGTATGTCGGGAAATGTAATGAATCAAAGAAAAAAAGTAGAAATGTGAACTAACTTATACACTCGATGTCATAAAAGCAGGAAATACCCGATGATGAACGACTATCTAATACCCTTTGCAATAATAAGATGGTGTGGCTGTAATATTTCGATAAATATGTTTGCTTTGAACATCATCAAAAAGTCCTTGATTCTTTAAAGCACCAATTATTTAATATTACATAAATGTAATAGGTATTTATTTTTTATTTGTTTGTTTGCATGAAATGTAAGCTGTTTCTTATTAAACTTAAAGGTCTTATAAGTCATAGAGATTGTTAAGTAACTCACAAGGTCAAGGTACTTGAACGGCTTAAGTCTAAGTCAATATAATACATACATCAATAATAATATACATATAATTCAATTTGAAGCCTCTTCAAATAAAATCTTCCATTTATGTATAAATAAAAAAGGAACGAATGAATACATATTAAATTGAATTTAAAGCCTTTTCAAGTACATTGAGAAATCATTTTTAAGGAGTAGAAGGAACCGCTTTCCTATTTAAATATTTATACGAATTAGAAAATCAATTACAATTATGATTCTAACTATTCGCTATAATTTGCTAAAGCTAAAAATACATAGTATATATATATACATTGTAAAGATGTATTTAAAAATCAATATTGATAATAGATAAATTATTTATAATTTTAATCTTTACTTTTTAATTTTTTACAAAACAATAAAAAATACTTCTAAATAAATTGACAACACTTTTAATACTAATACAGAGCGTGAGAAAGCACATTTGCTTCTAGTCGAGGAAAATATTTAGGAGCTGAAAGTGGAAATCTAAGCGAATCAAGTTGCCAGGCGCTTCATATTGCATTAGTGTCGAAATCGTGTTGTAATCTGCATTAAAAGATTATTTGTGAGTACCCTATAAAGATAAGGGGTAAGGGCTGCACAAAACAATTCATTTATGCTTATCAGCTTGATATATTCTAATGCCTGGCGAAAAGCTAAAAAAGCTCTTTAAATCTTATGCACTGCTTAATTTATAGTACATTGATAAGATAGGCAACTACTTATGTCATAAATGGAAAACTAGATCAGATTATGATTAGCAACTACTCAAATGTCCGAGCTATACTATATTGTCTAATAGATACTCTTTCAATTGTACAATAAAAGATCCATGTATTGCATATGATAAGAAGAGTTTACTTGCAAGATATAGGGTATCTGCTGTTGATGATGGGTCTCTGATTTATTTTCAGCTCGCATTGAACAGGTTCGATACGTAATACGAGGCGCAACTGTCCACATTTGCTACGACAGATAGATTGCTAGGCAAAGAACCTGATAGCAATGAGTGTGATAGCGTGGGTGGAGCACAGAGCTGGCAGAGCTTAGCTAAAGCGCTGCAGCAGAGCAACAGCAGCGGGCGAGCGTCAACTAATCGCCAAATGGTCACTTTGCAGATAATTACCAAGGCTTATAGTTGCTTGTAGGATTAGGATGCGCGGCGAAAAGGAAAACAGGAAAGTAGAGCGCAAGGCGACCCAAGGACACCAACAGCAGCAACAAGCTGATGAACGCCCATACATACACATCCATGAAAAGGGTCCAGATCTGAGGCGTAAAAGAAAACTGAAAACAGAAACAGGAACAAGAACAGAACATAAGGCCCAGCACTCGGACTGAGTTACTGCGAAATGAGTGTAGATAAGTGGCTAACGGCTGTTAACGGTATGTCTGACTGACTCGCCAGCTGCGAAGGACAAGCTGCTGCGGACGCTGGAATCCAATTAGGTCACATTAGGATTTGCGTGGTTTAATTAACTAAAATTGGCTCCTGCTGCTACTGCTCGTGCTGCTGCTGCTGCTGCTGCTGCTGCTGCTGCTGCTGCTGCTGCTGCTGCGTATGCAAAGCTCAAATGTATTCCAAAAATACCGTATTCGCACTGTGTGCTCACATATTCAGCTGTCACCAGTAGACACTCATTACAATTGACAGCTTAGGTAATTAGATAGCTGCCTTTGCCCAAACTGATTAGCTGACAGCGTTATATTACTTTATAAGCTTAAAATAAAATAAAAAATTAATTATTTGATTTTATAATTGAAACACCTACAGCTCACTGTGCAGTTCTTTGTTATTTTACTTAATTCATAAAATGTTTGTGCCGCTCTTTATTTTATTATTTTAATTAAAGCATTTATCGTACTCTAGCGTACAGGCAAAGAATGCGCTGTGAACTCCCATGACTCAGAGATAATTTGAAATGAAAAAGAAATATTTGCTTCAAATTACTGAGGAAACGAGACGCCTTTAGCATTGGACTTGTCTGTCCTAGAAAAGTCAAGCATTTTTCCTTGAGCATTTAATCAACTAGGAGGTGCTGAATGTTTAAGTATTTGTGACTGCAATTCTAAACTGCTAACCGATTTTGTTGAGGCGTATGGCCAGAGGAAAGAATTGGTATTTCTTACAGTATATAATTTAGAAATATTTCCTGCTTTAATGAGTATATTAATATAACATGGCTAGTGAATACATTAAATAATCTAATAATATTAAAGTAACCAAAACTATATATCACAAACTGGCATACCCCTATTATAAATATTTTATAGACTGAATAAAATCGATAGAAAACGTTTGTGTTTTCTATATCATTTTCATTGTGTTTTCTGAATCCACATTGCCTTAAGATTCCTTAAGTGTTGAAGGTATGCACCAAATTGCTCTTGTTCCTTAGAACAAAGATATATAGTCTATATGACTGGCTAAATCAATTAAACTATAACAACAACAAAATATAACATTAAATGTGATATACCACTAAAAGCCTATGGATAGATATACAATAATTGTATATGATTAGATATTTAAAATATTATAATCTTATCAAAATATTTTAGAGACACGGTAAACCCCTTACAAAGTTTATTTTTATAGAATATTTGATTTGAATGCAACATGCTAGAATATCTGAAAATATAATCTGGTCTTGAGTAGTAAATGCTATTAGCCTAAGGACTGAGAATATAGCATTATAAACTATGTATGTAGTAGGTGACGTTATGGTATATGATCAATCGTATTTAGAAATATAAATAAAAAGATAATATAATAAATATATCTTTATGATTTTCAGTAAGTTACCTTCCACTCAAATCCCCTTAACTTTAAACTTTTTCAGTACAACTATCGTCATACCGACAACAACAACAACAACAACAATATTCTTATATTTAATTTCTATTAACAATTATCTAATGCGTAATACAATTTTCGGTAAACAGTAAAGTGACCTTTGAACAGTTTATTTTAGAATTTCATTAAACTGTGATGATGGCTCTGATTGATTAGCGGATCAACTAGATTATAGCTTATAAATAATAAATAAATTTTTGATAACTTGTTGTTATCGTTAAATGTGTGTAGCACAAAGAGGGTTAAATGAATACCGAATTAAAAATTTAGCAAATATGATCAACATTTGTTCATTAATATGGCTTGTCAGCTCTGCAGGGTGGCCCTTCAGTGCTGAGGCAATGAGCAGTGGATTCCCTGGGAATATAACCTTTTTTTTTGCGCATAGAGAATGCTTATAGATTAGCTTGAACACGCGTCAGTATTGACAGTATGTATTACATTCCGAGAAATACCTGGGAGAGTTGGCAGCCAAACGTATGAGAGGCACTTGGAAAACGCTTTTTGAACTTTGAATTGTGCACAGTGACTTAGTATGCTTGATGCCACAGTGGGACTTATGAGGAATTACAGATGATGGTGATCGCGGGGCTGAATGTGGAATGTGGATGAAAGCTGCTTTGGTTTTTGGGCCACCTGGTCTAACTACAGCGAAGCGTACAAAACGCCAGCAACAAAAACAAAAAAAAAAATAAAAGAAAAAGAAAAAAAAACACAAGTCTGAGCCACAAAGGACGCCGAAAAACGGCGAACGAACTACTCCAAAACAACTGTGCAAAGTGGACTTGAAAAAGTTCGAGCACTTGAGCGTCAGCATGTGTAATAAAGGTTATTTATGTATATTTTATCGCTTTGGCAAGCAGCTTTTGGGCAGCGCGCTCAGCCCTCAGCACCGTCTGCGGCTTGGTGGCCGGGCTGCACCCCCTTTCGAAATTGGCTGGGCAGCGTTACTTGACTTTTGTTCTGTTCGGCATGGCATAAGATTTATTTTGGCAGCTGCAAACAGCAATTAGATGAATGAAAAGTTGCCCATATAAATGCTAATCGCCGCCCTGCCACAAAGCAGGCAATGCAAATAGCCAAACTGACGTTCTAAATTGCATTTCTCATTGCAGTGATGCGCCGGCAAACGGCAAACGGCAAACGGCAAAGCAGCAAAGGCCAAAAAATCTCATTACAAGCCAAAAAGCGAATTAAAATGCGAAAAGGTGACACAAATTAAGCGAGCGACTGTGGAAACTGTCGCAACGGAAGTAATAAGTGATAAAACGGAAGACAAAGTGCCGTTGCCCCAGCCCACTTGACAAACCGGATGCGGATGTGGATGCGCATGCAGAGTGAACTATTGCCAAGCTAATCGTGACGTGACGTGACGAGCCCAAAGTTCTGCTCCCCTGCTGCCCCCATCGAAATTGCTCTCCGCTGCCCTCTGCTGCGCCATGCTGCTGGAGCAACATTCCAATTGACATGCAGCAATCGACCTTTATTAAAAAGTTTTCTCCCATTCTACCCCAATTTTTTTTGTTACTTCTTTTTTTTTTTTTTTTTTTTTTGTTTATTTGGCCTTTGGCTCGCAAAAGAAGCCGCGCCCAAGACGCAATATATGGCCAGACCCTGCACGCCACATACCTCCCCTGGGGCCAGCTGGCAATGGGCAACGAGCAACGAGCAACGAGCAATAGCAAAATGTTTGTTTGTGGCAGCAGCAGCAACAGCCGTCGCACCGCCTTCTCCAACACCTCCTGCAAAGTTATCGCCACCTAGTTCTGCTCCTACTGTGAGTACTTCGATTTGTAGCCAAGCGATGACAAAAGCTTATTGACAGATTATTCAACCGTTGGCACATATTGCCGCCATAGTTTGGCGCCATTCACCAGCAATAACACAAGCAACCACGACAACAACAACAGCAACAACAACCACAAATAGCCCTGTGACCGACAAGCAACGAGCGCTACAAATCAACAACAGAGTCGAACAAATCGACGAGCGTTGCAAGCAAATAATTAAAAAAGTTGCCAATATTAAAACTGAAACTGAAACAGAACTGAAACGTTGCCAAAAACGATCGCAAGTTGTGCAGAGCGATGGGGTATTTCAGTTCTGTGAATACCCTTAAATTGATATGATTTGTATAAAATATAAAAGCGTGTAAAATATATAGATAACAATTTTTGATGATGAGCAAAAGCTTTTTGTGTATGTGCATAGAATATACATATAAATATGTTTACATTTTACCATCTTAAATATATAATTTATGTATGTACATGAGCCATTGTGATTTGATTTGATACGTTTTTATTTAATAGCATAAATAAAATGAAACTAATGCATTACAATTCGGGTGGCAAAATCTCTCTCTCTCTCTCTCTCTGTCTCTTTCTCTCTCTCTCCCTCTCTGTCTCTTTCTCTCTCGGTCTCTTTCTCTCTCTCTCCCTCTCTCTCTCTTTCTCTCTCTCTCATTCTCCCTCTCTCTCTCTCCCTCACTCCCTCTCTCCCTCCCTCCCTCTCTCTCTCTCTCTTACCTGATTCGACATGAAAGCTTTACAGATCAATATTTGGCTACATTTTACACAAATTAATCTAAACTTAAATTTATTATACCCATTTTATAAGCTTAACTTGTATTATAGATCATATATTTCATAGATTTTAAGTTGTGCCTGGACTAGCAGATCTTGAAGTGTTGTCTGAGCCCGCTCCTAGTTCGAGTGGGATGCATAGCTAACAAGTCTGAAAATTGTTTCGTAAATCAAAAATGTATATATGCTAAACAAACTGAAAACTTAAAAATGATATTTCTACAAAATATAAATATAAATGCACAGTAAAATACTATCTTAGGGAATTTGGAAAGAGAAATGCTTTTATGAGAGCAGGCATATCTACGCATTGCCATCATGCTCTTCCCTTGAATATGGCGAAAAATGCAATTTGAGCTTAAAACTTGAACTTGAAGAGCCAAGCAGTTCTATATACATGTATATATAGTTCCTTGATCAGTGTGGAAACACAACTAGACGAGCAACATGCCCAGCAATTCTATAGAGTAGTGCCGATTCGACTTCCCATCCAAAGCCCCACTCAAGCAGTCCTATTGTTACAGCTCGAGTGCGGCTTGTGTTATAATCGGTCAATCTCTGCGGAGACGCGTCGAGTGTCTGCAGCTATTCCAGGGAACTCAGCAGCATGGCAATTCTAGGGTGTCTGCCTATCGCATTGAGTGGCACCATCCTGGAATATATTCAGCCAAAACAGCAACGAGTTTTGGTAACACCCACGCTTTATTGCCACAGTGCGCCCAAGTTTTTACTTATTTATTCTCAAACAAATAAAAACATAAGAGCTTATATATACTTTAGCAGATATATGGACGCATATGAATATATGCAGCAATATATGATATATTGCATTGGTTGACTATTTGCTTTACTTTTCATAGTCGCGTTTTCATAGGGCCGATATATATCGTGACTTGTTTGGCATATTGCGCAATATGCTCGGGCAGACGTAGATGCAACTGTTTACTCCAGCCCTTTGTTTGCTCGAGGAGTGACATGAGATGGGGCTGCTGCTGCTTCTTGTGCAGCTGCCAACCACTGGACTGGGCGCATTCAAGATGCAGATAGTGGTTGCAATGGATATCTGTGGGCAGTCAGGTCGCATACACACACACAGACGCAGACACACACACAGAGGCTGTTTTTGTAGTCTGGCCTTTGATTCATGAGCCAAATCTAATAAGCATTAGGCACAAAGAGCAAAGGAACATCACCAAAAAGCCATAGATCCATAGACCCGTCCACCGCAAAACCAATGCAAACCAAAACCCGACGAAAAATATGAAGAACAAAAACGAAAAAGAAGCAGTTGCTGAGCGTTGAGCTGAGCGTGCTGCCACTTCTGCTTCTGACCAGGGCCCAAACCCTAGACTAACCAGCCAACCGAGCCAGAGAGAACCAGTCAGCCAGCCAGTGAAAAACAAATCAAGTTGAAGTTTTCTCATTTCCATAACTAATGCAAAAATCCAATTTCTTATGCAAACATAAAATTTTCCACTCGCAATGCTCAGGCGACAGCGATAGGAGGGCGCTGGAGTAGCCGTAGGTGGGCATAGGGGTACTTCGAGCACTGGGTGAGGGATGGGGGGCGGTTCTGTACGGCGTGCATGCATACTATAAAATTCAGGTCAAGCAAACCATAAAATCATTCATCATTTTCGTGTAAGTGTTGCCACACACACACGCACAGCTCGTTGCCGAGCCTTCATAATGTGCGGGTATTGTGTGTGAGTGTGTATGTGTGTGTATGAGTTTGTCTGTGGTCTGGGTGAGGTCCTGCGGTGGCTTTAAAAACGGCCGACGTTCGCATTCCTGCAATAAAAATCAAGAAAGCAGCCAGCAAAATACTCAACACCAACAGCAGCAGCAGCAGCAGCAGCAGCAGCAGCAACAACAACCAGAACAAGAAACACACATATAAAACAAAATAATAATAATAATAATAATAATAATGAAGCACAAACCGAATGAAATGGCTGCGTGCGAGCGAGACAGGTGACAAACCGGCCTAGACATGAGCCCCATTTGCATATTAAGTTCTCCCACGTCGGGTACTGAGGCCGAGCCATGGCATTAAGTAAGGTCCTTCTGCTCCTTTGCACTGGCAGGGGCAGGAGCCGGGCATGGGATTGGAATTGGGGCTGTGCTGGGGGAGCTGGGACAGGGGCTATTTGGGATGCCTTGGTATATGCCGGCAAGGGATAAGTGTCAAAAGAATTTGACAATGCGCTCGGTTTCGTTTTGTTGTTCTATTTATTATTGTTGTACGATCCCGCTCCAACTCCTTCTCTTGTCCTCCTCTTCGCCTTTTTGCCGATTTTTTATGCATCGGGAAATGGTTTGTGCGTGTGTTTGTTTTAATGGTCTATTTGCCGGAGACTGGGAATCGGGGCAACTGGCAACTGACAACCGGGGAGTTTACTTTGCCGAGCTGTGCTCAGCCTTTTTTTCCAACGAATTCCATATTCCTCTTCCAAATGCCCCTTGGCACTGAGAGAGAGGGTGAGAGAGACAGAGAGTGATAGAGGATGCAAATTCAAAGTTTTAGTAAAGATCTCCAGCATGGACTTATCTGTCCTCTTCGAGAAAATTTGGCCTACCTCTCTCTCTCTCCCCACCTATCTTAACACATATAAGACTAACTTCAAGAAATTTTTGACTACTCTCAATACCTCACGAATTCAAAGTATTCTATGATAAGAGTGTTCTATAGACTTCTGTAGAAAATCTGTAAGAAATAGATTTTCTACAGAATCCTGCTCTGAGCTCAACCCGTAAGCGTATTTAGTATTCGGCGTGCCAAGCACGCTTAATTTTCTTGATTTTTTTCTGGTTTATTTATTTTTTTATTTCGGCCGCATTGCCTGCGTAGGCAATTTAAGCTCTGCTGACTCGGCCGCCATGCGATTTTTTTGCTTTTTGTTTATTTTATGTTTTTCCACTTATTTATAACAATTTATTGTTGTCTACCTCAGCGCATAGATAAGAAGTTCAATTTGAATTCTGTTTGAGTGTGGCATTATATTCAAGGGTTCCATGCGCCTTGGCTCTCCATCAATATCTATCTTAATTGCATGCAACTCAGTAAGTATCGGATATACATTTAATAGTAATTGATTGTTGGCCAGCGGATAAGCCACAATACAAACAAGAAGTGGACAAAGCGACGCAGAAGAAAAGATAAAAGATGATAAGGACTTAAAGGTCAAACACAACGGACTTGAGCAGGCTCTGAACTGAGCTGGCAGGTGAAGCAAAATGCATTCCATATGGAATAGTTGAGTTAGTTTTCATCCTGCGGCACTTTACCTCTGCCTTAACTTCCAACTTCCATAATTCCCTTTTATTTATTAACTTTGCCAAAGAAATATATATAGGCCTTCCTTTTTTTAAAAATGATTCTGAGAGCATGCTCCCCTTTGCTGGCACTGAACAGCTAATTGCATGTGTTTGGCTTTGAACTATGTGTGCATTTATATCAAGTACACCACATGGCCGCAATTAAATTATTTTAATAGAGCACAGGCCTACTAGGCAATCGCTTTGATTGCTGTTCGGTGCTAACCACAAGGCACTCAAGCTCTTCCCCACTCCCTCTCAGTCGCTCTATATGCTTCTCCTTTTATTTTCAGCACTCTCTTCTCTCGCTCTCTGTCTTTGTCTGGCAAAGAGCAAACCGCAACTATGACGAGGAGCAGGGGAGCAAACTGATGGCAAAAATGCGTTAAATATGAAATGAAATGTTTAAGGACCACCGACCGGTTGCCAACATGGGCTACTTGGTTGCTCAGCTACAGCTGCTCCTGCTGCTGCTCCTGCTGCTGCTGTCGATCTCAAACATTTAACCGCTGCGCTGATGATGGCAGCAATTAAACGGAAAATGCCTGGCCAGAAATGCTCGAGAATTTGTGGTACAAAAATTCAATTAATTTTGGGGCCTTCGCGCAACGCACAAAGGCATTAAAGGAACGCATGCGAGGTGGGCGGGCCGGCGGAAGAGTCCTTCGCAGCGATGCGGCATTGTCATGTATCTTACTTGTGGTTGGAAAACTATAATAAATTATGGTACGACAACCGCTTGTTTGGTCTCTTGGCTCTTGATTAGCATGGCAATGGCTTACCCCACCACCACCCCCGCTCTGCCCGCCATTTTCTAAATACCAAACAAAATACGAAAACACAAAATAAAAAATGAAAATCCTGAAACAAAATTAAATAAATTACTTTTCAGGGCAGGCGCGCTCATCTTACCCAAGGGCTAATTGCAACAGACTCTGGAGCTCAGCAGCAGCTTTCTACACTCAAGCAAATTAGTTGGCTCATTCTGTGTGCACAAATAAAAAAAAAACAATCAGTTCCATATACAAAAAGTTTTCGTATCGGCATCTGGATTATGCTGATAATTAAGTTATCAACTTGTGTGGAAACTATAACTTAATTGGCTTATTGTGTTACACAATTAAGTGAAGGCAAGGATAGCAGCCGGCAAATGTGAAAGGATACTGAGGATGGCATGAAGGATCATGTAGTAGCTTAAGTCTGCTGAATTTATGCGCTCAACACAAAATATCATGGTAAAATACTGAAAAAGCTATTCTTTGCCATAGCATTGATGGAAATTAGAAAATCCAACTAAATTCAATTCTAGAATAGGAAAAGTTATAGCCAATTCTCACACAATCGGTGAAATATGAGAGGGAAGTCCTATGTCAATGTTTTGCCAACTCATTCTAAAATCTTGAGTCGGTTTGATTTATTGAAGTAAGAAAGTTCAGCCAGCTTATCTTGAATCATAAATCAATAATGGTCAGTGCACTAGAGATAACGCTGAACTAATCATTAATCACTATCTATTAGGTAACTGTGCACATATCTAAGTATATTTGCTTTGTTTTGCTTTATTGTCTTTAATCTTATCTCTATAAATATGGTGCAGAGCTAATCTCTCGCTACGCTCAAAACTTGCAATATAGATTTTGAACTTATCTGTAAAAATCTGTTCATTGTTAAGTATCTAGTCGTAAACATTTATGGAACTATTTTTTTTTTTTTTGTACCTATATTATTTACTTTTCGTTCAGCTTTCTTGCCCAGAAATTGTATTATATATACTCTATATCTATATTGTTATATATCTAAATTAATCTTTCTACCTCCTTCTCTCGCAGTCATTCTCTCTCTCTCTCATTCATACTCTCTCTTTTTCACTCATACTCACTCACTCTCTCTCTCTGTCTCTCTATCTCGATTTGCCACATACTCTCTGACTCCTCCTCTTTCTTATTCTCATTCAGACGTTTTCAAATCTTCTCGTGTCTTCTGACTCTACCCTTCTCAGTCAATCTCACTTTGCACTTTCTATATCTCTCTCTCTTTCTGTCTCTCTCTCTCTCTGCATCGCGACCTCCCTCCTTCTTTGAGAAACTTTCGCCCAGTCTAAAAACAAAATAAATGATAGTTGTCTTCAAATTGAAAAGTCTTAACTTGGAATATCTTTTTATACAGTTTTAGTGCATCTCACAGCAAGTGAACATTTCTAAGAGCAATCCTCTAATTAATCTCGGCAGTGCAAACAATCAAACTCTTTAAGCGCTCGCGCTCGTGCTCTAACCATTAATTAGCAAACACTTGAGAACAGTCACAGTGTCTGTCAGCTGTATTCTTCCGACCGAATTTCGGGTGCTCGCCGGCTTTCAGGCAGCCAGCTAAGTACGATTAAGCTGTGCAGCAAACTTGTCGTGTCTTTTGCAAAACAAATTGGAACATAACGAAAATGGAAATGAGAGTTGAGTTTCAGACTTGCATGGCAAATGGGTGTTGGGGCTTTTGATGGGCCTGAGGGAGGATGAGGACTGAGGAGCTAGGGACGAGGAACGAGGAGCGAGGATTTTAACTACAGCATACTTAACGCTTGCAGTCGTCAACCGCCACTTGACGCATATGCAAAATATTTAAGTGCAGCCAGCTAGAGAGCAAAGCAAAGCGAAGCCAGTACCTGCCACGCCCCCTTTTCCACGCACGCCCCTAGCTTTGGGGTACTCAAATATGTTAGCCGTCTTATTTTTGCAAGCGCGCCAGCAACGTCGAGTGTTGCACAAACATTTGCACAGTCAAACGACGCGAGCATCTAGCCCCCAAATGTATGCAGCATATAATTATTGATGGAGCTGCCTTTGGTGGAGCAGTCAGCTCATTCTCACACCACACTCCACTATGCTAGTTAATGTCGTTAGCAGGTGCTTGAGACATTTGCATATGCTTGCGGTTCATTGCGAGTGCGAATCCATTAAAATGAAGTGCAGCCGAGGCGCCACGCCTGAGTGGCCCCTCGCGCCCCCTCGCGCTCGCTGCGCCTCTTCCGGCCTGTATCATTCGCTCATTAGAGGCAACAATACTTCAAGACAGGCAATAAATTCTTAACGCTAGGCGACAAACAGCTAACCCACAACTGGCAATCGAACATGGGATGTTAGAGAGGAAAAAATAAATTTATGTTATGCGGAAAAATAAATACCCTTCTGGCAGAGGCAGAGCGAAGACTTTGTTAAGGCATTTAGAAGAGCTATAATAAATTCTATAAATGATCTAAGTCTAAAGACAAATAGTTCGGAATGTAGAACTGCCGTTTGAGACTAAGATATTTGAGAAATCATTGTATACACATTTATTTCTTCTATATATGTATAATCTATCTATCTATCTGATCTATGCCGAGAGCACTATTTTAACTAATTTCATATTTCTATTTAAATATAGATATGCCACACATGCTCATGCATATTTTCTTTAGTATGCCGCACGTTTTCTAAATAATTTATGAGACTCTCAATAAGAGTATTAGGAGAGTTAGACTGAACAGGGGATAGAGAGCGAAAAAAGTCAATATAAGGAAATTAATTTGCGCAGCTCAGTAGCAGACAGGGCATGCGGATTTCGGACCAAGACATAAAATTCAATTAACCCGGACACACACACACACACACACACAGTCGCGTCTATGGAACACTCGTAAGGCACACTTGAAGGAGTTACTTGGACTTTGGTCGCCATTTCTGCAGTAGCACATAAAAGCAATTGAAAGAACATGCGAAAAACAATAAAAAGAAATTAAGGTAAAGTAGCTGCAGAGCAGCAGCAGCAGCAGCACCAGGAGAACCGGCAGCGGCAGAGAGAGGGAAAAGGCTAAGAGTCTCTGGCTGGAGGGCAACGGGAAACATTGGTAGAGGAATCATTGAATCATTTAATTAGCGTTTAGATTGCGCACAAGGCACAAATACACACACACACACACACACACGCACACTGACAAGACACATGTGTAGTTTATTGAATGTACATGCATACACACATACACAAACACAGACACGCACATTCACATGTCCATATAAATATGTATAAGCATATATGTATCTGAGTAAGCATTACAACCACAAGCACAAGAAGCATTTTCAATTAGTTGGCCAGCAATTTATGCGGCTGGCTACTGAGGGGCGACCGTTTGTGTGTGTGTGTGTGTGTGTGTGTGAAATAAATTCAATGCTTTCGTCACATTTTCACTTTAAGAGCCAGTAAACTGTCTGGCTAGCTGAGCGACTCGCTCACTCGCTGGCTGACTGGCTTCATGGACCATGGATAAAACCACAAAGCCGTCGCAACAACAAAGGCCCAGGGGGCCATGTGGCCAACTCCTGTTGGAACGGCCACATCGCCATCGCTTGAAGAGCTGCACCAGGTCTGGCCAACGCCACAACAAGCCAAATAAATGTGCTCGCCTCCTCTTGCCCTTTATTGCTATAATGAATCCCTCCTTTTCTTTCACTCGTTTTCCTCTCTTTTTTCGGCCGTGGCACAAAGAAGCCGCGGGCATTTATCAAAGGAGCACAGCTTATTGATATACTTGCAATGTCTTCCCATCATACATGCAATATGTATGCACTATAAAATGTCCATTATCTGGTGAACAAGCGAAATAATAATAATTCTCAATCCAACAACACGATTAATTGTTTGCAAGCCCGAATGTGGGACAGTTTTTAAAATGTCGAAAGGGGGAAATATTGTGAGATATACAAGTCTACAAGCTCGGTGAGGAACAAATTATGCACCCATAAGAAAAGTAAGACAACTCTAGTCGAGAGTGATCGATTAGCTGATACCCAATTGCCCCTCCTAGTCTATCCTCATAACTGAACAGAAATCCAATATTGTATGCAAAATAGTAGTGATCATACAATCCATGCACTCTTCGATTCGCTTCGATTTTCAGCACTTTCATTGCTAAAGGTACGCCTCTAAGGAACCTGATTCCTATTACACCCACCACATCTTCTCGTTATTTCTCCAGAAAATAATTTCAGAATAACAGAAAAAAGATTCACTCATATAAACATTTTGATCGTAGAGTGCCCAAATAAAGAAATTCGTTAATAATGACATTTTCATGAGGCTTAGCAGCTTCGGCTTGAACGCAGAAGCGAGGGTAGAAACTGCTTGACTAGGAGATGCCCTGTGCCCTGCGGACTATCTTCATCACATGGCCAAAGCGTGATAATAACAATCAAATACACGTATTTGCCAAAGCAAAAATCCCCAGTATTTTTGGGTCTCTGATACGAAGGGGTTCAATGTATAAAACGGCATATCGATATGCTTAAACAAAATATTTATACTAATTTTTTTATTTTATTTATTTAAAAAGATATTGACATAACGGGAGTCAACTATTATAATATACTATAATTAAATAGCCTACAAAAAGTACAGAAACATTATTACATATAGTATCACCAACCTGATAGGGGCATTTTATTTACCAGTCCGGCCAACTATGCCCCAATTCACAGTCAAATATGTCCAGCGATACTATTGCAACTATGGCAAGAAAGTGTTAAAAGAAAACTTAAGAATAAAGGTTAAAAGAGCTTAAATATAGTTAATATAATTAGAATTATAATAGTCCTTAAGCTCTATAGATAGAGGCTGAATATACGCAAAACTCAATGATGTATTCATATTAAATATAGAAACATTAAATATATATATACTATTTATATTTGATAATAACATAATGCAAATCAAATTTCACTCAACGAATAAAAATGTGCCATAGCAATAAACTAGTTTCGCTCGCTTTACAGTTCTGAATGCGAGGAAAACACCTTCCACACACACATGCACACACACTGAAATAAATATATATATAATCTGTAGAGAACGATATACAGTTAGTTGTATAAATAACAATCGTGTGCGTGGCAGCAGCATAATAAATAATGTCAACACTTACAGCAGTTGCGTTTGCGTGGGCTGATTGCAAATCATATGCTGCGGCATTATATATGCATAGCCTGATCAATTGAAATGAAATTGGATTCTGTCAGGGGGCCTACTGACCAGCGGCACTATGACATGCCTTATATGTATATATACATATATATATTTATCGTTGGTTATTGAGTGGTCGAATTGGTTTGCAGCGAATTGGTTTGTAGGGGGCAACTACATAGACACTCCTGCCTCCTGTCAGTTGAATGACACAAATTTTTATTGGCTTTCAGCGCAGATGCGCCGACGTCGCTGTCGCCTCTTGATGCGCACAAAATTAATGTAATGTGGCAATTGGATAGCAGCTACCCGACAGCTACTCAACCCCAAGTATAAAAAAAAGAGAAAGAAAAAAAAACAAGCAGGTGGCAGGCGTTGTGGGTGGTTGGGCGGCTACACGTACTGCAGTCGCAGCAGACAAGCAACAATAATGCACAATAATTATATAATGGAGCTATTAACCGAGGGTTTGCCAGCCAGCCAGCCAGCCAGCCAGCTACGAAAATTGGCCACGATGTGTATAAGCCCGTAAAGCAGTGCCACAAATTTCCACACTGAGTTGATGGACTTGCCGATTCGCAAAAGCTATTGAATTATGTGAAGTGGGCGCTGGGGGCAGCGAGCCCCAAAAACGTCTCGCCACACCCCCAAAAACTGTCATGGCAAATATTTCAAACACAGGCCCAGCGGGTGAGCAACCGGGTCTATGGAATCAGTCAGACGTAGCCTGGCGCGTCCTTCAACCCGCTCCCACACATACACACACACACACATACATTGGCTAGCAAACTTGTAAAAGGGCAAACCATGAATCGAAGGCCTCTGCACCGTAAACCTATTTTAACAAGGGCCCATGTACAACAAAATCGCAAGATAGCCAACAACAACAACAACAACAACAACAACTGCGGAGGAAAAAAAGAAGAAAGCTGTGGTAAAAGGGAAAATCGAGCAGGCTCCATTTACGCTTGCTTAGTTCCTTTTAGTATAAACTTTAAGCTTAATCCAGCATAAAATCAACTGGTAAATTTTTTATGTTGACTGCGCATAGCCAACAAAAAAGCAAAACAAAAATAGAGTATGAAAAAAAGGCAGCAAGATTAAAGAGTTAAGCACAAAAACCGAACCCAAAAACCTGCACTTAAACTACGTAAGGCAAGAAAACGCAAAAAAAAAAAACAAACTGAACTGAGCTGAGCTGAGCTGAACTGAATAAATGTGAAATAAAGCTCTCACGGCGCATCTGAAACTATTTGCATTGATTATCAGTGCTGGCTGCTCGAATTTAGCGCTGGCTTTGATCGTAAGCCCGTTATGAGGCTGATGATGATGAGGACACGGCTCTAATCAATTGGCTTATGGGCCAGCTCGACATAACTGTCTGTATATATGTAAGTGTGAGCATTTGTCAGCGCATTGCACGATTGCACGCCCCCAACGCAACCATTGTGCGTGTGTGTGTGTGTGTGTGTGTGCGCCTGGTCAACACAGGTAGGAGTTGCCTTGCTGCGCCGGAAACACGTCGACCGGCCATTTTGTTTGCATTGTGAAATGAAACCGGAAATGTTAAAATATGCAGCGTGGCCAACTGTACCACGAGCTCCGCCTCCAATTCTTGTGCTTCCTTGTTGTAGTTATAGTGGTTGTTGTTACAGTTATTGTTGTTGTTGTCGCACTTGTTGTTGTCCCACTGAGTGTTGACAAGCAGACTTTTCTAGTCATCTGTACATATTTATAGATACATATTTGTTTACATGTTATAATTGATGTGTATTATACAAAGACATCTGCAAAACATGTGCAAGAGTGCATTGTCCAGATGATGCGACTAACAGATACCCTATACAAACGTAAAACAATTAAAGATGCTCTGATTAACTTAAATAAATAACAACAATTTTAAAGGAATTGATATCTATATAAATCCTAAGTGAGCAGATGTATTTCAGATATTGAGATTTACAGTTTATGGTTTTCTTTAGGTTGATATTATAATATACTCTCCACAATTTCCACAAATATTTCCATCAAACTAATATGCCCCTTTCTTACGCCCATTTGGCTGTTTAACAGGGTATCAGAAATGCAACACTTGTTACAGTTCTTTTCGCAGTAGTTTATCTTTACATGTTTTATGCTTGACAGCTTTTATTCAGCAGAAGACTGCACTTGCCAGGGCTGCACAAAATATGAATCGAAGGATTTGCGAATTGTTGAAGGGAGATGTAAATGTGAACTGAAATATCTCTTGAAATGAATTTGCATTCACTGGGAGCATTCCATTTCCCTTCTTATTGTATGTAATTAACAAGATAATGATGATCTGTTAAGAACTGTCGAAATGTATAGCATTTATAGAGTCGATAAATGTATATAAATCAACTCCAGAGACACATAACAAGTATTTATGATAATTATGATGATTCTAAGAGTCAAATTGGTGATTTTTATCAAAATTGAGTAGACAGTAAAATTCTCAAATTTATCAACATAAATATTTTAATACTTTCTTTAATACTTTCCAGCAGTCTATGCCATACTTTTATTTACAAATAATAAATTCTCATCTAATGAAAACAAGTTTTTGCTTTAGCTCCCAATGCTCCATCGTTTCGATCTGAATATATTAGAAAACACTTTATTTTCAATTAGTTCCATTGACCAGGTCACGTGTTTCTTCAGTACGTTCACATTTCACCTTTGATTTTACCACTCTGATTCTGGGCTATCAATCGCCTTTCGTATCCCTTACAGCCGACACAATGCCATTTGGAGTGAATGTCATGTTCTTTGGTTTGGTTATTGCTCACACAAGTAAATATAATTCCATTGCGTTGCTTTCAGGCGCATCGTAAAACACTTTCGAGTTTGGTTCATTGATCTATGCAGCTTGCATTGCAGTTGCTCCTGCTGTTGCTGTTGCTGCAGCTGTAGGAGAGGCGCCAAAAGTTTGCCCTGACATCATATTGCGTTTTGCCTTTGCCGTTTGCCTTTGCCTTTTTGCCATTATAAACTGATTTATTGGTTCATTTCCAGCGCCTGACTCCGAGGAGTAAGTGCAACAGTCGAAGTGCTAAAGTGAACCCGCCAGGTCCATGGGGTTAAAGTAGTTCGTATTACAGTTCAGCCCAGGCTTGGTCAATTGCTAACGAAGAATACGAAGAAGAAGAAGAAGATGCTAGATGCCTTAAATTGGATTTCCCATCACGACGATGAAGATGATTATGATGATGATGATGATGATGCATGCGACAAGTGACTTCAATTTGCTTGCCGCATTGCATACTTTTGGGCGTAAGCCAGGCTAAAATACTCACGGCAGCAGAAACTTTAAGCCGATATGAAATCTTTCAATAATTAATATTGTACTCACAAACACAGACACACACACACATACATACGCACATACGCAGTATGGCAGCTCATAAATAAGCTCTGCGGAGCTCGACTGAGCCAGCTGGTAAAGTTTTTACAGGTACACACACACACACACACACACACACACACACACACACACACAGAGTACGTGTTCATTTCCGGCTATAGCATTTACCGTGCATATCCTGCTAGCAGCAACAGCAACAGCAACAGCAAATACAACAACAACAACAACGACTTTGCCAACCTAGGCAGCATCCTTGCTCGTCTTTTGACAGTAACTCGCGTGAGCATACCTATTACAATTTACTAAAGGGGTGTATATTAATGGGATAAGGCTTAGAGATAGTAGAAGATACAGTAGAAGGAACAGAAAGAGTGCTTGATGCTTGATCAGCTATTTTGTATAAACTTTTATAAATAGAAACCCTATTTGACTCTCATATGTGCATTAAGTATACGCAGTAGTTAGCTATGAATAAAATGGGATATCATATATATATATAGATATATATATTTAAAAAGATATTTGTAATTGATTAACAGCGAAAAAATTTGTTTTTGTCTTACAGCTTAAAATTTAATTTGTTGTATTGGTATGTAAATTCATCCTTATCGTATCTAGTTCGTATTAGACTTTCATGTCGATTAAGTAGGGATTGTTAGAGAGTGCCAGCACAAGGACAGGGCGCTTATGGAGAGCGATCACAGACTGAGCGATATTCTTTACATCAATATTAAATATATTTATTGAAAATTTAATTATTTAATATTAAGTATACGCAGCATATGTACAATATTACAGAAATAGATTAATAATAATATTTTTTTATTTATCTATTATGTTTTACCTTGAGTAAATATATATATTATAAATATAATGGCATTACGTATATTTCCATTATATTATATACCTCTACATGATGATTAATAATTGCAAGCTGCATCAACATTTATTTACAGGGTAAAAAACAGTCGCGCACACTAATAATTACATATTTGTATATGTTGTAATTGTTTACGTTGTTGCTCCTGCTGTTGCTGCTGATACTGTTGCCGGTGCCTAAGCTGTATGCCATCACCGCTGCCGCTGCCGCAGCCGCTGCCGCAGCCTCCGTCGCCGTCGACGTCGTCGTCGATACAACAAGCTTTCAGATTTAATTTTAATTAGGTGCTATTGAATTTATAAATTTTTCAGCTGCTGTCGCTCGACAACGCAGCTCGTAAAACTTTTACGCCATTGAAGGTTGTGGGGGCAAATGAAAGGGATAAGAGGAGGGGCTCTTTGGCGCAGCCAGCGTCTGCTGCCTGTTGCCTGTTGCCTGACACTAATAACAATAATCGCAAATTGTATTTTCATGAATTTTCAACTCGTAATTACTAATATATCCATACATACATATATATATATATATATATATATATATATATATATATATATATATATATATATATATATATATATGTATATATATTTCTATTCGATGGGGCATAATTAAAATTTAGCCGTGTCCGGTGAGAGTTGTGGCATTTAGGAATGGGCACACAACAATGAATAACAATGTACATTAATTTTGTTTATTAATTGTATATTTGCGCCGGCTGCATATTAAAATTTCGCGCTAATCAATAGTAGGCTCACTTGAAAATAGATTATTTACATTATATTGATTTCAAAGGACGCCAAATTCCCAAACAAAAAAATATCAATTTGCCAGCGAATACAGTTATAGCTGATCTGCTGACAAATGACAAATGTTTTACTAGTAGTACTTCTCTTGAGTGGAATTTGGTTTTAGAGCATTTTGATATTTTATTTCAGCTTTTTGTGTGGCCAAATAAATTGCCATACATCAAATTCTGTGGCAACACAATACAAAAATAATAAATATGGTAGACAGATTTGCTGGTATATATATATATTTATTCCATACAATATGTATATAGAATTTATTCTATAGAATATATTCATTATCAATATTTTCTAGCTATGTAAGAGTAGCATATTGAATGGGAGCAAACTTCGCCTTATTGTTCGTCCACTTGGTTAGGTTTTATTGCATTTCAAGATTTAATTACAACTAAAAACTCAACTTTTACATGCGCAAGAAGCACTAAGCAACAGACTCCTTGTATTTCAATCAAGCAGAAAACCTAATATGAAAATATTGTATACTAGTTCAGCTAAGTTTCTTTTAGTGCAAGACATATTAAAATCGGAATATACACGGATTTTAATATTTTGTTTATTTTCAGTAATAATTGAATACATTTATATATTTATACACTTAAACGAATCTCCTCTCCGATGCAGCATTTTCTACGATTCTCAAATTTGTATTCAAACTACCTCTGCTGCAATTCTATTGAACTTACTTGAAGCGCCTCTTTATGATGGTTCTATGAGAATTATGAATATATGAAGATATATATATATATTATATTTCTCTGGCTAAGACTTTATTCACAAATACGCATTGGTCTGGGACTCCCAATTTATCAAAAAATTTGCTGCCCCGCATTTCCATAAGGCTCCAACATTTGCAATGTAAAATTTCCCCCAACTGCAGATTGTTCTTTTTTATGCACTGTTCGAACAACAATTACGACCGCATCAAATATTGTAAAATATGAACTGCAAACCTAAATAAATATTTATTGTTTGCTGTTTAATATTTAGCGCTGGGCGTCATCAGCAGCAACAGCAGGAGTACCAGCCACACGCCCCACCAAAAAAACACAAAGCTCGATTGTTTGCCATGGTGGAGAGTTGTTTGGCATAATTGAATATCAATTCATTTGAAATGCGCGCCACAAGCAAGGAGGGGTAAAGCATTTTAGGAGTTGGAGAAGCCTTAAATTATGTATACATACATATATGATCATGGGCGAGAAAGAGAAAGCTAGGTGGGACAGAGATTGTGCAATATTTATAACATAAATTATTAGCATGCAAAATGCAATTGATGCCCTCTGGTGATTAATTAAAATGTTTCACAGCACATATAAATTTATATTGTTTATGGCGATATATATATGTATGCATGCATAGGTATATATGTAGATGAGCGTATATAGTGTACTTGGGGCCAATAATTTGGCTAGCCCAAAACTCGAACCAGACAAGTCCTGAGCCCTGCACAATGACACGCAACTTGGCAAAACAAAGTGAGACGAAAAGTTTTGCAAGAGACAAATGACCCTTAAAGTTAAAACTAACAGTGACTAAATGGATACAAGAGCAGCAAAAAAATTCTGTGCACTCATCCTGCGAAAAAAGAGCCGAAGGAGCAACAGCAACAGCAGCAGCAACATGAAATCCTTTAATTGCTGGCGTAGCCAGTAGCCAAGCCAAGCGAAGCTTCCATTTGTCTTTCAGTCAACTGCTGACGTAACTGGCACTCGCACAGCGCCAGGACGAACGAGGACGAGCCTGGCATGAGGAATATCCCTACCAGCCGCCCTCACCGGGCGCCGCTTTACCCTTTTGAGGTTCAGAGGCTGGCCGCGTGAAATTGCAAAAGTGTTTCACCTGAATGCATGTGGCAAGGCTCCAGCTGCTGCTCCACCCATGGCACATCTGGGTCTCCCAAGCAACTAAACAATAATACAATGGAATACATAAACAAACAGACATCAGTTCAACTTCCTGTTGCCCCTTTTTCCTCTTGTGCCCAACTTTTTTCTCTCGCTCTCTCCATGCACAATCCAATCACACGAATGAAAACAAGGCTCAGCTAAGCGCTTTAAGGCAATGGCTGTTCCGAGTCTGAAGCAAAACATAAATAATGCCACAAAGGATTTCATACGAAGGCTCAAGGGAAACTACAAAATGAGCGCAAGATGTAAAATAATGCAAACAATTTCTATATATTTAATCGATATTATATATTATTTATTAGATATTGTTTAGTTGTATATCTAATATAGGGGGAGTGCATGCTTCAACAAACAGGATATGGAAAAATATTTATATCTGATTTTGATTGTAGACTTTTCAAGGCTTTTCAAGGCTAGTTCAAAAATTTCATTATAATCTATAATATGCGTTTTTGCCGATGTTTCGCTGAATACCTTTTATATTTTTATTTATTAAATCAATTTTCGCAGAGAATTTTCTAGAAATTAATTTTTTTTTAAATGCTTTAACTGGCAAATTTGATATTTTTTCAAAAAATCCATCAAGTTCATTCAGTCAACACAAAACCACAAAAAATGTATATATAATATATTTTTATTTTACTTACAATCAAGTTGAGTCACTCACTTCAGCAAAGTGTAACTGCAGCCAACATTAAAACTATCGTTAGCAAAATCAAGTTTTCAACTAAAAGTCAGCTCAAAACAATTTATTGGCGAAAGGTGAGCGAGGGTATTGCTGCTTCACCTGTTTCAAGTTCAATTCAAGTTTCTTGTTGCAATTTTCCTTCTTCATCGCCTTTTTGCTTTGTTAATGCAAAACTGGAACTCAACAGCAATAATGTGCAAAAAACATAGAGAGAGAGAGAGAGTCAATGAGAACAAAAGGATGGAATCTAAGTGCAAAGGAAAGTAAACAATAATAGGAAAAACTTCAAACACAGGACCATAGAAGCCGTCAAAGTGAGCGATTGTTCGAACGTGTCACGGCATCAATAGTGGACCGTAGAGGATCAACTCCCCAACTGCAACAAAATGAACAATGCACAGCTGGCAGAGAGGGAATCAGAGTGTGTAAAAGGACAAAAAAGAAATCAAAAAGGGATTGAAATACATTGAGGCTATGGCAAGCTAAATGGCAATTGCATTGTGTGTGAAGATTGCCAGGAAGTATAATTTCGAATTGATGCCAAGCAAACTGTGGTCAGCTCTAAAAGCGTTCCATCAATTTTCAATTTGCCTAAGCAAAGAACGGGCAGCACATACACACACACACACACACACACATATTTGCACACACACACCTGCCCAATCAAAGGTGTCTTTTGAAACAGAGTGTCGCGTCTTCTGCCGTAAAAGCTATGCAAACAACTCGCAATAAAGGATGTCTTTATGCTGAGTACCACAGTTGGGGCATCTTCTTGGCATCTTAAGAAATTCTAATTTTGATGTCAAACAGCGATTAAAAGAAACGAGATTACCTGCTGCATATTGCATGAGTGCATTTTCTTCTGTTTGCACAGAGTTGCTTGCATGCATTTCACGTCTCCCTGTGTCTGTGTATGTGTGTGTGTGTGTGTGTATTCTCTGTGTGTGTCCTGGCTCATTTGCACTTTGACGCTTCATTGCTGGCAAAAAGTGCAGAGTCAGGCAGGTGCAACTGATGGCAATGATGACGTTAACGAGTCCAATAACTGCTTAGCTCCATTTTGAATCCCATCGATGCAAATAAGAGCCGTATGACATGGCCGCACAAAACTGATGGACAGACAGATTGACTAGCGGATTGACTGACTAACTGACTAACTGACTAACTGACTGGCTGACTGGCTGACTGGTTGGCTCAGTCACCGATGCTTAGCACTCAGCATACAGGCTTAGTCACAGCGGCTTTTTGGCCAACCGCAATATAGAAAAGCCGCACACGCAAAAATCTGTTAAATTTTCGGCACGCACAGATAGCTAGCCAGTGATAGATATAGCCATAGCCATAGCCGCAGCCATAGCCATAGCCATAGCTAAAGCTAAAGCCATAGTCGCCACAGCAATAGGCGCTTAAAAAAGCTAATGGAACGTATGGCAATGACTGTCAAAGCAACCGAAAACCCACTGCCCAATTCCGCACACACACACACACACACACGCGCACACACACAAATACAAACAGAAATTCAGCACACAAACAAGCGAAAGCATTCGCAATTCGCCATTTGATTGACTGCGAGATACTCTGTTTAAAGAGCTGAGGCCGAAACTAAAACTTCGAGTAGAATTTGTAAAAAAAATGGCTAAAATTGTTAACAGTGGAAATGTATATAAAATTCGCTTAGGTTAGTTTATATGCAGAGAATAATTTGAGTATATTTAAAATTGGCTAAAAATAGGGCTTTATTGTCTGTAGAAATCTAAAGTAGACTTATGCATATGCAAAATATCCTAAAAATCGAACTTTGTTGTATAATGTAATTAAAGCGAATCTCATACGGGTAGACAAAATATACGAATATATCAATATAAATTCGTTTGTCAGATCTCTTCAAATCGGGTCTAGGTGATCTTCACAATTCATGCTCAAAAACTCCATTAAAATTCCATTACATGAGAAAAAACTGCATCTATTTAACACTCTAAGCAGAATGGCTATACCTAAATTGAATAATACCAATATTATATAAGCCCTCCGATATATCCCTCTTCCCCAATCGAAAAACAGTGTATTGCCCACACACACGCCCCCCTTAAAAACCAAACCGCCCACTCATGCACTCTCCACGTACAATTTCCGGTTGAACACATTTTGTGGTCGGGAGCAAATGCATTTATATTTGAGCAGCAACAGCAGCAACAACTGCAACAACAGCAGCAACTGCAACAACAACAACAATAGCAACAGCACACAAACCAGCAGAAGGCTTAAGCCATTTCATTTTTGGTTCGTTGGCGCTTGGAGCATTTGCCATTTTGGACTGTTGGCATTGCCTGTTCTACAATTTTTATGACCACATCGGAGGAGGAGACGACGACGAGGGGCCAGAGGGCAGGCGGGCAGGCGGGCAGGCTAGCAGGCGGACAGGCACTGAGCGCTCATATTTCTTAGAGCTCATATAAACACTTGCAAAAACTAATAGAAAGCAAGCAGAGGCTATATAAACATGGCCAAGAACAAAAGTTATCAGTAAAAGAAATGAAACGAAACGAAACGAAACTTTAGTACACTGGCCAGAAAATTCTTGCCCGATAATAAATAAGAGAATATGTGTAGAGTATGCCAACAGTGAGAGTTGCACAAATGCATTATTTATTCATATAGATTTATGTAAGCTCGCTTTGCGAACCGGCCTCAAAAACTATATATCGTATATACAATATACCTTTGTGACTTTTGGCATTTATTAGTTCATTAAAGTGCAAAATTAAAGTGCAATTAATTTACTAATTTATTTCTTTAGTAACATCAAAAACTATATATCGTATATGCAATATACCTTTGTGACTTTGGGCAATTATTAGTTCATCAAAGCGAAAAATTAAAGTGCAATTAATTTACTAATTTTGTGTATCGTTTATTACTTTCGTATTTTTTTCACAAAAAAGTTGTATATACACTTTTTTATTTTGTATAAAATGTACCCGAAACGAAATGTGATTTTGATAGATTAGAGTAAAATAATAGAGAATTAAAATAGTTTTAATATAAATTACACTAAAGTATTACATAATTGAAGTAACAGAACTCTTATAAATCTTAGTCACAATTGTTTTCCCTCTCGCATCTCAGGTAGCTTATGAAAAATATGTAACAGGCTCAACCTAATTTCTCAGCATTAAAAAAAATAATTTTAAAAGACTACTATATATGGTCATTGTCTTATAATGCCATAATATCATAGTAGTCGAAGTTATGTAGTAAATAACTCACTCGTTTGTTACACTATAGCTATAATTATAATAATAATATTTATTTCTATTCAAAGCTACAAAGCTTGTTCAGTAATCTATAATTAACGTGGAACAATATACCCCAATGTTTATTTATAAGCACAAATATTTTATAAATTTTATAATAGAAGACTTCATGCTCATTCATTACACATATAGCCTATAAATATATAGATAGTAGAAAAAAGAAATAAATTTCACTCAAAACAATTGACGAATGCTGAATGTGATAAGCGGGCACCTATCTATACAAACATAAATATTAAACACTTGATTTATTTACAGAATGTAAAGATAATGCAAATATAAAACACAATTAAAATGAAAGCTTTATGTATCTATACTTTTGAGCACTATTAATAATTCTACAAGAAAGCCTCGAGCGACAACAAAGCTTGAAAAATATAGCATACTTTTGGGAGCAACATAATTTTTATCATACTGCAAAAATTTGAGCAATTTGTAGCTATATATATATAAACATAAATGGGAGTAGATAAAATAGTTGAAGAGCTAAAAATATATTTTAGTTTTCTCTCTCTATATACACAGCTAAAGCTTACTTTACACATTAAATCTTTTAAGAGATAAAGAGAGACTCGGAGAGGGAAAGTCAAATGTAAGCACTCGCATTTGCTAGCTCCATTTGTAATTTATGAAACGCAGCTATAAACAAATCGAAAGCGAGTGGCCGCAATGGCCGTATGAATTTCGATTTAAGCCTCCGACCGGAGACTCTGGCCCAAACGGACGGACGCCGGATTCACTAAGTAAGCCTGGGAAGGGGCAGACAAGCAATGACGATGGACCCGGCTGCTGCTATGCATTGGCAATGAAATTGTTGGCCAAAACACGCACAGCGCCGTGTGCAGTTGTGTGTGTGTATGTGTGATTTCATCTGCGTGTGTGTGTGTGAGAGCTGCACATACATAAATAGCATGCGACAGGCTGGCTTCCAATGGGCACTAGGCTAATTTACTTCCCATATGAACCAAGCAAAACCGAATGTCCACACACACACACACACACCTACATGCACTTGGACACACACTCATATACTCTCACACACCCCTACATACTCACATAACGAGCAGGAGTGATTTTCTGTGTCATTTGGTTGTAATCGTGTCTGTTGTTTGTTACATATTACTATGTGAGGCTGTGCCAAATGGGCCATGTGTGTGTGCGTGTGAGTGTGTGTGCGTATGAGCAGTTTGACTTGTCTTAATGGTCATGTTAAACAAATGTTTATCAAGCCATGCAGCTGCTGTTGCTTCGACTGCAACTGCAACTGCAACGACGACGACGCCCAGCACATTAGTCATTTTGCTCAAGTTGTTGTTGTTATTGTTGTAATACGGGATTAGCATTGGAGCATCCCACATGCTGCAATGGCCTTACCAACGAAATGAGTAATGCATTATGAAATATGCATAAGCAAACTACATACGAAAATAGCTAAGGTTAAGGTTAAGCGGCTTGTCAAATGTTAAAAGGCTAAACCAGACGAACATCCCCCAGCCACCACCATTCTGCACCGCCCCTCCGGCCAATCGTAGAGCAAGCACAAAACTCAAGCCAAGCAGCAAACAAAACTGAAAGCTGCAGCTGAAATATTACACAATTTTCTAATATGTATACACAACGATAACAGCATGAAACATATTGGCTGACCAACACACACACAGACAGACACATGCACATGTGTCGATATAGATACATATGTATGCTAAGTTGCGATGCATTTAATTTGCAAATTATCCAATTAAGTCAATTGCAGTTTCCTACATAATTATTCCTACTACATATATTGTCAGGCAAATGACAAGATTTATAATAAAAAACTATATATTTTTACTTTACTTTGTTCACATTTATTGGGTCGTTCACTAAATAATTTCGTTTCTGCTGATTTTATTGAATTCTTTCGCAGCTAATTTCGCGCTTAACTGATATATTAGGGCTTGTGTGCAAATACAGATATATATATATAGTTCTAGAAAAGGGATAAACGGAGCAATTTACATTCCTTTTTAATGAAAATGTGCCAGCAGTGGCATCGATCGTAGGATCGATCTGCTTTCAATGGCTAATTATTTTGGCCATTCGAATCTATTTATTCATCAGTTGACTGACCCTAGAAACAAGAATGTGTGCTATTCCCACAAATGATTTTGACTTTTTACTCCAAGGTGAACAAGTCAACAAGTCTTAACCGTTTTCTTTTTTAGATGTACGATAAGGGAAGTGTGGAATGGTTGGAATAGCAGATCTAAAGAACCAATAGCAATTTAATTTTTAGTTTTATAAAATTATACCTCCTACTATATCTTTTAATTTAAAGTCTCTTTTACAAAAGTGTATGTTTATACAAATTGAATTTAATTTAATTATTTATTATATTATATTATATTTAATTATTATTTAATATATTATATTATATTATTTAATTTAAAGTCTTTTTTACAAAGGTGTATGTTTATACAACTTAAATTTAATTATTATTATTTATTATATTATATTATATTTAATTATTATTTAATATATTATAATATACACATATGTAAATGTAAATTCTCCATTGCTCAGCTAGACCTTGCTATTACTGGCTTGAGGGCAACATCATGAATTTATAACACTTTGTAGCACCTGACATGCACCTGTAACGCTTTGATTTACATATTACATTGTGTTTACATTTTACAGCACTTGCACTTAATCGGGAGCACTAATAAATAACAGCTATTTAATTGTTTCTAGCAATCAGAGAGAACGAAACAAAACGCACGAAATAATAAACACAAACATGAATAAAAACCCACGCATGAGGGAACAGCGTTGCCAGACAGTTGACGGAAACTAAACAGATGAACTATTGAAGATCATTTAAGTTATCTATATGTAGCAGTATTTATTTGGTATTTATATTTGGGTAAACCGAAGCTAGAGTGTTTAAAACATTGGTCTCTTGAAGCTCTACTGCAACAACTCTTACCTCTTACCTGTCTCCTGGCTCAACAATTGAGCGCGACTTTGTGATTGAATGAAAGTCGCCCTATATAAAGAACAGCAGCTTCAGCATTTCTTCAGTCGCCCAGGCCTGATGGGGTCCGTCGTGCAGTGCAGTAAAGTAAAGTGAAGTGTGTTTAAATATTAAATGACTTTTTAAGACTAAGAGGAAATACTTAGAGGATATTCTTATAGGAAATATTTAGAGAAAAATTATGATTTATTTTTATTTTATTATTGTCTTGAAATGTTACGTCAAATAATTTGTTAAATATATATGTTAAATATATATGTTAAATATATTTGTTAAATATATATGTTAAATATATACGTTAAATATATATATAATACTTTTCGTATGTTTTCTTCCATTTTTCAAGGCCGCAATTCCAGTATTTTTTCCTGCATTTTTGCCCGTTTTTGCTCAATAGCTGGCAACACTGCAGTGAGCCATGCCAATGTGGTGACTAATTGCAGTGTGTGTTGACTTAACCGCGCAATTATGCCAAGTGTGGTGACTAATCAGAGCTAAGTATTGAGCTGCATATGTGCATAAATCAAATGTAAGTCATGCGATTATGTCTAGTGTGGTGACTATTTGATATCAACGTAAATCATGTGACTTTGTCTAGCTTAACGGAATTATAGTTCAGCTGCTTATGCATTTACTGCTCACATATGTATGCATGTTTGTGTATTTTTTTCAGCAAATCAAACTTGGGCAATTTGGCTCATAAATATTGCAGACAAACGGAAGCTAAATGATATAAAAGGATGTTGCACAGTGGCGCTGTGCGTTCCGTATTCAGTTGAAAGGCAAAATTAACAATATGCAAAATTCATGTTAAAATATCGGAAAAATATATTTCTTTTCTGCGCCAGCAATCCTTTCCCATCCATCGCTTTTACAGACCTTTTATTTGGTTGCCTGCACGAGCTTTCTTTTCGTTTTTAGTGTGGGTGGGCAGGAAGAGAAAAAAAAATACACATGCGGAAGGATTGGACGGCATTGCGAGAATATGGAGCAAAGGGTAGATGGCGCTTTCATATGCTCCATGCCAAAGCAATAAAAATGTAACTTGTTGTTTTTGTAGCTGCGGGTGTGGTGGGTATAGCGGCGCTGCTACGCCTGCTGCCGCTGTTGGTGAATGAATGAAAGCGTCGACCCGTCGACGACTCCACGATGATGCGAAATCGAATCTCGAATGCTTTTGCCCGGCAAAGTGAGCGGCTCTGTGGATTAGTATGCATGTGTGTGTGTGTGTGTGTGTGTGTTTGTCTGTGTGCATGTGTATGTCGGTGTGCATATAAAAATACAGTTATCTGTTCTATTTGCGCATTTATAAATATTTGTTTGCTTTAGTTCTGGGCATGCACATTACACAGGCTCCGCCATGTTCCGTGAATGCCACTGTATATTTATATATATGTGTGTGTGTGTGTGTGTGTGTGTGTGTGTGTATGTGCATGTGTGTGAGTGTTTCTGTGATTGTGATTCTGAGTAAGAGGTATTGAATATGGGCCTCACTGAGCCGGTTGCCGACCTTTGGCTTCTCCAGAGAATGCCTGACACCCAAAAAAAAAAAAAAAAAGAAATGAAAAAGAATTGCAAAAACAAGACTCATTTTTTTCTGGTTGCTGCTGCTGCTCTTTTGTTTAGCTCTGGTTCGACCACTCGCTCTGTAGAAAAAGGGACATGTATATTCTCTTTTGGCATAGTTTTGCTTTTATTATTATTATTTTCTGTTGAGTTGTTTGGCATAAGCACTTGGATGGATATGTGTCAAAATTTAAAAAATCAAGTTGGTTTCACTAGTTCATAAAGCAAAAAGTATCTCACAGATACTTTAAAAGTCAAATCAAAAGAAAATGTGAAAGGAAATCTTTGCAGTTGACAGAGCTTAAATATGAATATTTGTTGGCTAAATTATGGGAATTTTCACTATATCTTGAAAGTAAAAGCAAAATTACAAAAATTGCCTAGTTTCCTTTCTAAAAAGACATTTCTCTTCCCTTATTTATATTTTAATTTTAATTTTGTTTTCTTCAAAAATAATTACTAAAAAGTTAACTAAATAAAATCTGTGACTTACTTTGCTAAAAGACAAAGCCATGTCTTACCGTGCACATATATTTATTATTTGCTTTTCTAAAATATTTTCTGAAAACATAATTTAAATTAATCTGCATTAAATTTAACTTATGTGCAATTTTTAATAATAATAATAAAAAAAAATACTTTAATCAAAAATTGCTTGCTCACGTATTTTATAACAATTTTATAGCTACAAGATTGCTATATATTTAAAATAATGAGATTTTTAGCAAAGCAGAAACTGAGACGCAATATTTCTCAGAAATTGAATGGACGAATCAGGTCAACAAATTTTATGCCATGTTTAAAGCTCAGCTGAATAGAAAACAAATTCCAAGAAAAACACTCAAGCTTGCCGGACATATCAATATGTGCAAATTTTATTGGTTGTAATATATACTGGTATGATATGAGATGTGGATAAAGTCGTTACGTTTCAATACGATAAATGCTATATCAATTATCAGGAATATTGGAGAGCTAGGTAGCTTAAATTATAGTGGAACTATTTGATATAGAGAACAAAGTTTCTCCTTAGCTCTGTCTGAAGGTCTTATTATATAATTATATAAAATGGACATAAAAAAAATTATAGTATTGTTATTTTGTTAGTGCTCTTATTTGATTGATTTGATTGATTTGCTTTAGCCTACCAATGCAATATCTTTGAGGCTTTAAAATTGTCCTTTTTCATCAACCAGCATTACAACACCTATAGGTACCATATAACACATCCGTAGACATGTAGAACCAACCGTTTCTACAAAAACAAAATTGATCACTATATCCCAGTCAAGCCAATATTTACTGGTATAGGTATATCTGGAGATATCAGATATCAGTGGTGATTAAGAACAAGTTTCTCAAATTTCCAAGTTTAAACTGAGTAAATTTAAAAATTGTTAATAGCTTTTCCATTTATGTTCCGAAACCCAGCCCAAATGTGCCAAGGAAAGCAATATGTTTATTTGCACTTTAATATCTTGTGAGCATTTGATAGAGTTTTCAGCTTATGCACGTCTAGTGGTACGAAGGCATGCTGAAAAGTTTTTGCCAAGGTCGTCCACTCGAGCGTCACATGCCAAGCGATGAATGAACGAGGAGTAAAATAAAAGCAGAAGAAAAATGCTGAGAAAATTTCATTTTCAAATTGCACCCCAGTGACACATTTTGCAAACCCAATCCGTTTGCACACACACACACACAAATAGAGAGAGAGAGAATGCCCCAGTTGAGGCGTCACCTAGTATGCTCCCTAGACAATTGGAAAACTTTGAGGCGACTCTTTGCGTATTTCCATTGCGAGGAGTTTTCATTGTTTTTCTTACGACTCATTTCACGTTTTAATTCCTAGGCGCCTCGCCGACTTTCTGCATCATTTGAGACGACAAATTTGCGCTGCCAAACCAGCTGGGCGGGCTCTACATATATACATACATATCTACATCTATCTATCTGAATATTTATATACATATAAATGAGAATTGGGCGTGGTTCCTGTTCATTGATAATGTCAAAAGAGGTTGTGCGTCTGTTGCATTAGCCGGATTTTAAATATTTGCCTTTGCCATACTAAAGTTCCAAATTGCTTGGCCCACTAAGTGTTCAATTACCGAAAAGTACGTAGCGTGGCCAAGGCTAGACGGACGAACGGACGGACGGACGCCTTGCCAACCGTAGAATGCTTAAGATAATGACAAACAGTCCCAAGTGGTGGAGGTGGGGCGTATACGTAACCAATGATGGTCCACATTGATAGCAGCTGCGATTGATGGCTGCTATGGCAACCTGCTTCCGCAGAGCTACGACTACGGCTGCCACGGCTACTGTGCTAGCTACGGCTGATATTGCTGCTGGTGTCCAGCAATTGGTTTAAATTTTATTTATGAGCTGCCATCAAATCAGCATAAGTAGGTTAAACGCAAATGTCAATCGTAAATTCGCTGACTTGGCCCATAAAACGCCAAATAAATTAAATTGTCGCGTTTCACAGCTGAGCTGAAGTACGTGGCCATGAGTCCGTCAAACCCAGCAGATGCCTATAGAATAAAACTGTGCTGTATGCCGCAATATTTCATAAACTTGAGCTCTCCTGCTCCTAGAATTAGCTAATGCTAACATATATATATACATTGAATGACATAATCCCAAGACAGCGTTTGCTTAGCCAAAGTGCCGGATCAGATTGACTCAAGGAATTGCCTGAATTTGATGCAGGACCAGGAACAGGAGCAACAGCAGCTGAAGCGGGAGCAGCAGCAGGAGACCCCACTTGGCCTGCTGCAGCTGTTGGTTTAGGCGTCGAAACACTTCTCAACTTTGCCATCAATATTATTCCAACTAAGTTTAAACATAATCAAAGTCTCTGTCTCTTTAACCCTCTCTCTTTCTCTCTCTCTCTCTCTCCGTCTATATCTCTCAGATGTCACTGATTTATATTATCGATTCATTTACTTAGAGAATAACCAATTTATAGCCTGTGCTGCAAAATATATCAAGTTCTGGCTGTCGAAATCAATATGCTAAGAGCAATTCACATTTAATTAAATATGCACTTAAAACAGATCAATTCATCAAATCGAATGCAACGAACATAATAAATATTTAGTTGTACATAGATTTCGATTTAATGAGATTATATCTAGACGTTCTATGTAACTATATATATGGATATAGCTTGAAGTATTTTTAATTATTAATCATGAATATTTAAAATAATAATATATTTAAATAATTTGTTTATTATTATTTTACTTTATATATTTTATATATTTCCACAACTTTATAAAATGTGTATTAAGCCAGAATACAGGAAAAGTTCAAAGAAAAGAAAACAACAAGTTTTAAACAGCCTATACTCAATTTCTTTATTTCATGGAGCAGAGCATAAATCACTTAAGGATTGCTTAAGACCTATGAAGCACACACACAATCAGAAATCAAAGTGGGTATAGTCTAAGAAATTACCACGCTAACAGCTAGAGCTACGTACAAGAAGTTTTCCACTCAGTGAGCTTTAACTTTGGATGGCTCCCTACTCGAATGGAGACTCAAGAAGTGGCATGGGGCCATGGTAGCCAAGAGGCGAGGGTCGAGAGAGTCCAGTTCACTGCAAGCTCAGCTATGGCTACCCACTAATGATGGAGCCGGGAGGATGAAAAGCTGACTGGGGGAGGGAGTTGGCGAGTATGGCTGCTTAGCACTCATGTGCCCCGACATGGTCCTTGGCCGGGTTAAACCTGTTAACGTTAAGTTTTCAACCATTGCGAAGCTTGTTGGTCTATAAATTGACTGGTCGTAGCTCAGCTCAGCTCAGCCGTGCGCACTACTTGACCACACATTGGCGCATTGTCACGCGCGCTTTGCCAACCGGCCACACACCCACACAGGGAGACAGAGGCAGAGAGTGATAGAAGGATAGAGGGAGAGAGGGAGGGCAGCTACCAGCATATTCATCAATAGAGCAAATGCCACAGTGTTCATCCAATTTCAGCTGAAACTCGACTTGTCGCTGGGTTAACAAAAAAAATCTGTTAAAATAAATCACAACAATTTGTACATTTTCGCCTCGTTGGCCAGAAACGAAGACGCAATATATATATATATATATATATGGTGAGGATGATGACGTTGGCGACACACACACATTCACACACGCACGCACATACATACATACACGCATGGCTAAAAACCAGCAGCTGCTTTTTGGGCCTGACTGAAAAGGACAATGTCTGCTTGGCTTGATTTTTTGGGCTATTAAGTTGTCATTTGGCTGCGGGTATACTTATCTTTGCATCTGTATGTGTGTGTGTGAGTGTGCCTGTGTGTGTGTGGGTGTCTATTTGAGCACGTGACCACAGCTATCAGTCGGCTGCTTCCTCTGCTCAACTTATGACAACTTTGATTGCAGTCAATTTATTAACAGCTTTGTGAATGTTGCCAAAGCCAGCATTTGACCAGGTAACGGAGCGGCATATATGACATATGCCATGTGGCAGACTGGGTTGCGGCATGTGGCAGGTGGCAGCTGTTGGGTGTCGGGATTGAGCATTACAAATGCCTGACATAATTGTTTAACGCCATGTTTTTAATTAGCCGCCACACACGGACGTCAAATGCAAAGCTAAATACAAAAAGCATGTCAGCCTAACAAAAGGACATGATAAACGCTTGTGTCGGAGTACAAAAAAAAAAAGAAGCAAATGGAAAAAACAAAGCAGGAATGTTTGCCAGGACGTATGTATGTATATATGCTTAAAACCCTATTACCATGGTAATCCTTTTGACAAATGAATTTTAACATGCCCTCGCACACACACACACACAGACACACGCACACACCTTTGGATGGACAACTCAATGTCAGTTGGCACTGTGATAGACGCACCGCGAAAAAGTATGATATGAGATGTGAATGTAACGGCATATACGTGTGTATGTGTGTGTGCGTAAGTATCTGAGTGAGTGAGGGAAAGTGTGCGCTCATGCGCATATGTCTAGCTTACGTGCATGTAAATATGCCTACGCACATAGCACAGCATGCGAATGTGCATAACTAACGACATTCAACTGCAATCCGATTTGCCATAGACTTCGAGAAGAACATATCAACTAAGTAGAACAATATATTAAAGAGGTCCAAGCAACTGCATTTTATGGGTCCTTCTATCGAATGAAGAGTTAGTTTAGGTATTATCACCTTTATATGTACACGCAAAACTATGTATGTAGCATTCTCCTTTATACCAAGCTGAAAGCAAACTTGCTTGCTTGCTAATTCTGTCTAAGCGACTCTTAAGATTTCTTAGTAGACCTACAACCTCTTATTTTATTATGTTATTTATATAATCATTCACGACGAGAAACGAGTGCGGTTTACGAGAGAGTGCGTTTACGAGAGAGGTTTACCCTTTGAGAAAACAACTATTTCTCATAACTCTGATCGATCTCTCTTTCTCTATATATCCCTCTTTCTACTTTTTCCCCTTTTTACCTCTCATTATGTTTCCCTCTTTTATCATCCTCTTACTCTTTTTTTCCATCTCTCTGCCGTTCACGTTTTTTTTTCTCTTTCACTCTCCATATCTATATCGCTCTCTCTCTCTCTCTTGCTCATTTTCTCTCTGCCTCTTTCTTGATCTCAATCTCTTCTTTATATTTTTATTGCCTTTCCTTCAGCTTATCTCGCCTTGCATTGTTCATCTCTCTCTCTCTCTCTTTCTCTCTCTCTCCTTCGTGCCCTCTCACCACTTCTCCTTATAAAAATATAAAAACAATTAATGAGATCTTAATTTTTTCAGCTCTTATGAGTAATAAATCAACTGCTATATAAATGTCATTGTTATTATTTTAAAAATAATAAATAAATAGAAATAAACAGAATTAATGGCATTATCGTATTTAGCTTTCTCACAATCATTGCAAAATTAAACAAAATATTGAATCTGCGAATGGAGTTACGTTTGTGATCGCTTGGCAGGCAGCACATAGCAGCTGGAGAGCATTCGCAGTAGGTCCTTTGATAACACACACACACACACACATATATATATATATTTAAATATATATAGCACACGCGACCCCGCTATAAAAATTCAATAGTCCATGCGAGATTCAAAGCGGAAAGCTCTTTGAAATCATCTACATCATCAATTTTTGCTTAGTTTTTGCTCGAAATGGGGAGCGAGGATTCGGCACGCACTTGGGTGCTCCCACAGCGGCCATAGAATCAACCAGTGCACACAGTGGGAAGCCAATTTCGGTAGCTTTTGCTTTCGCTATCGCTTCTGCTTTTGCCCTGCCAACAGACTCGCAAATCGCATGCTTCGCTGCCAGATGCCTGGCAATAAAATATTCATTTACTTGACATTTGTTGTTGTTGCTGCTGTTGTTGTTGTTGTTGCTTCACAGGATGCATCATTCAAGTCAAGTCCGTAACACGCCCACCACAGCATCGGTTCAGCATTTGACACGCTTTTGGGACTCGCGCGTTCACCGTCAACTTTTTGCACCCTTCATAAAAAATGTAATTTTCAAAAACATTTGGAAATTTGAAATTGAATTTGCCGCACGCTTGAAGTTCGCTGCTTCGGATCCTCCTAGCCCCCTTTCTTCCATTCTGCTCCATAACAACTGTATGCAAAGCATCTTCAAGATTACATGGAGGCCCAGCCCAGCCAGTTCCAATACATAAAAGACGAGCCACACTTTTAGGCTGGGGCTTTTGGGGGCTTAGTAGCAGGTAGCAGCTTTGCTGGCCTCTTCCGACCACACCGAACCCCTGCCTCGACACTTTCTTTTTTTTTCCTGCAGATATGTGGAAAAGTGTAAGTGACATGAAAGGCGCACAAAGCGCAAAAACCTTTAATAACTTTACGCTACGCTCTTTGTTTTCAAGCACACTTTGACAAGTAAGTGACTTTCATCCCGCCAACACCCCTCACCTAACCCCCTCCCTTACGGCTCTCAAAGGCTGCACAACTTCCGCTTTGAAGTTTGTGTCCTATGCGTTTCCTTTGACGCTCCGTTTCAGGCCGAGAGCTGAAACTACATCCTTCCGAAAAGCAAACCAACCGGGCAGCGCCTTTAAAACGAGCTGCCCAAACGCATCCACCGGCTCCTTGCCTCACTCCACTGTATAATTTATGACCTATTTATTGTCAATAAATACAGCCTCTTAGCGACCATTTCGTGCGCTGCGGCCAAATAAAGACAAATGAACCTTCAGTGTAGTGGGTGGATCGGGACATGTGCTTACGTATGGATATCTCAATACTTTGAAATATATACTATATACACTTTGTATCCGCATAAAAAACAATGGCAACTGAGGTACTCATCATACACGCCAAATGGGCCATTGAAATGGGGAATTCCGGGTATTAAGGTTTTGTTAAAACGTATGTAACAGGCAGGAGGAGGGATGACAGACCCCTTCAAGTAGATATATTTTTGATTACGACAAGTACCTATACGAGTTAGGGACTTGAACAGTTAGAGCTGGTTTCAACTAATCGATTATTATTCAAGTTTTAATGTTATTGATATTGTTAAAGTAGATCTTGCACATCTCTGGACCTAGACCCTCCAAACTTTGCATTTAGAGTCATAGAAATTGTTATGTTATAATTTGAAATCCGTTCATTCAGTGAACTTATTTTATTTCCAAATTTTTTTAATTTTTTCAAAATTTTAGTTTTCTTGTTTCCATATTATGGCTGCGTTAGCCATTTTAATAAAGCATATAAGCTTCATATGCGTATTTTTATTGATGAATGGAGGTAAGCCTTAACCATACCAATAACAGTTCTATAAATGTCTCGGAATCCCGATTGGGAAGGAATGTGAGCTCCGCTGATCGGCCTTTCCAAACATGCTCTATAATTATATCTATGCGTATCAACATCAAGAAAATCTATTCATATTTCATATTATTTATTAATCTCAACTTCGATTACTTTCAAAGCCGAAGCTCAAAAAAAACCGGCACCTGGTAAAAAACCTGAAGAATCTCGAATAAAAAATATCGCCATTGAGGACGTTCCATATTTGGGCACATTACGCAATATACCTAGGGAGTCTATGAAAGCTAGCTCTGGATTTATATGCGTGGCAACTATTATTCATAGGCGTGTGCTTATCACACCAGCTATATGTATATATGGGTCGGTATACTTGACTGAATCTGTGTGCTGTTATTATGAGATTATTTTCTACAGACAAAATCGAGAAGATGTAGTGGCTGTAGTAGGGAATACGTTCATTAGAGGTGTAAGTCCAACAATGAAAATGTTGGAAATAGACGCTTGGAGATGGCATGCATTGTATAGATTTGGGGGAATGGCATATAATATTGGATTGGTCTTCACTGTTGCCGATATAACACCCAGTTATGGGGCTGTTGCATATATACCCATTAACAAGAGCAAATTAAGACCGCATACCAGATGTCTATATTGTGGATGGGGTAGGACTTCTATTGTAAGCAAATTATTAAGTATATCCACTATATTGATGCCTTATCGATTGTTTTTTACCTGTTAGAACTCGAAACAGATGGATAACCCTCCGCATGAATATTTTGTGTGGAATACCTACAATGAAGATTGCTATAAGATCACTAATACTGCTGGTGTGATGTGCTCCTACGTTCCAGGTTTCAACGACTTTAGAAATAAAACTGAAGATCTAGGAAACCCGGTAATATGCGACGGTAAACTTTCTGGTATATTCATCGAAAAACTTTCGGAGATCGCGACGTATACAGATATACGTATATATAGAAAATGGATAAACGGAGCCATTTACAGCTATTTCCATTCAGCCTCATCACCACTTCAATTGATTTGCTGCCAGTGGCTTGTTGCTTTAGCCGTTAGCATATTTTTTATCTACAGCTATTAGTTGGCTGGCCCTAAAAACGTGAAGGTGTATGATTCCCATGTATGATTTTAATATTATTTTACATAAATAATTATTTACTGTATCCTGAACAGTCCCTTGAAAGTCTTTGCAGCTGGATTGATTGGAATAGCAAATCTACGCTTCAGTAGGGTATCAGCTAGTCTAGCACTTGTTCGTACTTGTTCTTTTAATTTTGTATTGAATAATATTATATGGTCTCACGTTTGTAGATCCATAAGAAATATAACTGCGGTGTTGTACTGTTTTAATATTGATCTTGATTCTTCAGAGTCTGGATTTTTAAACCCAGACTCTTGATTGAATTCATACCTCATGTATATTATTTATAAGGCTCAGCATTGGTCTACTGCTTATTCTCAGCCGATCGTCTCCTACATAATACGAGTCATAGGTAATAATAGTGATAGAGAAAACAATGGACATTTAGGTAGGGACTTTGATCAAAAGACATCCAGCGATACGAACATTGGGGAAGATATCCCACGAGGATATTTCAAGGACCCTATCAAGCAGATAGGTCCTAGGAAAGAATCCAAGATCATCAGCTGTAACCAAGAAAGACATTGGTGTGGCAAATATTAGAAGTCTGTGAAGGAGTTTACGAATCCTGTGAAGAACTAAAGGAAACATTCACGAAGGCATGCGAACAGCGTGATACCATGTTCAAATATAGTTTTAGGTATATAATATTATATTATTGGTTAGGTCTCTGTATGTATCAATATCATATCAATAATTATATCCCGCACATCTTTGGAGCTAATCTTTAAACTTTTCATTTAGAGTCATACAAATTGAATTTTTATTATAATTTGAAATTCTTTTAGTAACTTTAGTCAATGGGATTATTTTATTTCTGAACTTTTTTAATCATTCAAAATTTTGGTTTCCTTGTTTTTTTTTCAATTAAACAAATATTATGGCTGCGTTATCCATTTTAATGAAGTATATCAGCCTCATATGCGTATTTTTATTGATAAAAGGAGGTAAGCCATACCAATACCAAGTGCACTTATATAAATGTGTTGGGATTGCCCGAGTAGATAAGACTCTGAATCCCACAGATCGGCGTATCCGACTGTGCTCTATAGATTGTATCACAAGAGAATTCTTTGTGTGTGCATAAAAAAACATAGAATGATTGGATATCAGCTTTTTGCAGGACTGTTGACACTGTCGAGTTTCCATATTTGGGCACCCTGCGATCACTCAAAGAGGAGGCTAAGTTAGTTGGCACTGGATATATATGTGCGGCGACTCTTATTCACAATCGTGTGCTTCTCACATCTGGTGAATGCATATATGGGTATGTGTATACCTAATACCAAGCTGAATCTTCTTGCTGTTATTCTGAATTGATTCTCTGCAGACAAAAACCAGAAGCCGTGGTGGTTATATTAGGGTCCTCGTGCATGAAGGGCATACCTAAAACAATACAAGTGCTGAATGTCGAATATTTTAGACTACACGCACTGTATAAGTATAAAAAGCATAATTACAATATTGGATTAGTCTTCACTTATAAGGATACACACCCCATTAAAGGCGTCATTGGATATGCCCCAATTAACAAAGAGAAAGTAAAACCGCATACCAAGTGTAGTATTATCGGCTGGGGTGTCGATGCTGACGTAAGCATATTAACAATAGTATCCACTATATTATAACATGAACATTGAATCACTTGTGTATTGACTTGTGTATTGACTTTTCCTACTTTAGCAATTGCGGGACCGTCCACTACTAATACATAACTGGAGTACCGGCGCACTTACATGCTATAAGGCCACTGCTAATATTGGTTTAGTGTGCACCTACAAAAGTTATATGAGGGAGGCTGATGCGGACCATTCTGATTCTGGTATCCCGCTGATATGCAACGATAAAATTGCGGGTGTATTCATCACTAGGGGCTCCTATAAATTTCATATATTTACAGATATATATAGTTTTAGAAAATGGATAAATGGAGCAATTTACATTCACTTCGATAGAAAAAAAAAACCATCGAACGTCTTCGATTTTGATATGGCATCGATCAAAGGATCGATTTGCTACCAGTGGCTAGTTGTTTTGGCCGTTAGCATTTATTTGGTCCCCTAGTAGTCATCTATAATAGTTACCGAATCCTAAAAACGTGAATGTGTGATTCCTAAATGTGATTTTAATTTTAGTTTTACATTAAACTCTTGTTTTTTTATACCCTTAAATTCATTGTAAATGTGAGAAATATGTAAAAGGCAGAAGTATATATAATCTGGATTTAGCCTAGTCGGACGGACATGTATAGATATAATAGAATATATTTCATTCTATTAATATATGTAGATCAAATGCTACAAGTTTCATTAATATTCGAATCAAAATTGCGATTAAATTGAGTTAAATTTCTCAGTGAAGCCGTTTCAATTTTACAATTTTACAATTTTTTGTTTAAGGCATAAAGTGGCGCTTAATATTGATCTTAATCTCCGTGGCATCTTCTTGTAAACGAAACTGTCTCAGAGGTAAGAACTATTATTGTTATTATTGTAAATTCACTCACGCTCCTTTAGGGCGCCCGCTGCAAATGTTTGACAAGGCTGAACCATAATATGCTATCCTTACATACGTTTAGTGTAGAAACCGGAAAACAGGAAAATAGAAGCCACCCACTGCGGTTTACAAAAAGTTAAAATATCCCTTTAAACGATCCGTCGTTCAATTCATAAGTGTGCATGGCTGTGTGTGTGTGTGTGCGTATGTACGCGTGTGTATATCTAGGTAAAATGGCATCAAATATAATAACGACCACAACAATGCGTGACATGCATGCAAAAATCGTGGGCCTTAAAGTGTGCATTAGCTAGCAGAAGGTATGGGTGTGCGTGTGTGTGTGTAATATGTTTCAAACACACGCCAAATCACTTTCTAAATGCAATGCCAATAAAAAACGAGACCAAAGTGTTGAAAAAATAAAAATAAATAAAATATATATAAAATATATATATATAAGGACTGGATATGTGTACAGACGCAGATATAATTTGATGCTGCTGACAGAAGCGTGTCGCAGCCTGCGGCAAGTAGAAAATGAGAAATGAGAAATAGATACAAGCTACGTGATAATAGCAAAGCGGAACTACTAAAAGCCTGCGAAGAGCCCTATATACATTTTTAAAAAAATGTAGGAATTAATATTGACACAGATTAAGAATAATATAAATACCCAACAAAATTGATATTTCCTTCGAAATATATATTATATTTATATACATATAAATTACTATAGTTTAAGTGAAATTTACTAGGGTATAAAATTGCTCATCAAATAAGCTTTTTCAATATTCACATATTCCTTTATTATCAGTTACTTATTTCACATGTAAGCCCAATTTTAGATATGGTTCAGTTATATTTATTTTATAAAACAAAAACGAAAGTTTTTGAAAAATAAAAAAAAATTTAATAAAATTTATTAGTTTCATTTATGAGTATTTAATAACATTTAAAGTGGAATAGTACAACTCGTTTTGCGCGTTCTAGTCTACATACAAATGGACAGACGGACGACTCATCTCGATTTCCTAATCTGTTGTGTATATGCCTTTTTAAGGCTGACACGCCTCCTTTTGCCTGTCACAAACTTTTGATTTTCTATTTTCAATGGGTTCAGGGTATAAAACGTAAAATATTTTATTTCATTTCTGTAAATTGACATTTATTCATCAAAAAGGGCGGCACACAACTGCCATCTGGCGGGCAAATTGTGCAGCTCAGCAAAGCTTTCACTTAACTCAGCAAAGCTTTCACCTGTGAAAACTTTAGGGAATAAGGCACTCGGTGAGCTTTTTTTGCGCTTAATGGTAATATTGTTGTTTAACGTTTTTCTTTTTTTTGGCATGACTTCAACTTAAACATTTGTTGCAATTTTACATAAGTTTACTTAGGAAAGACATTTGGGCACGACAAGAATCCAAATTACTTATTAATTACACTTCCTCGACGACTTCCGCTGGTTTTGTGGCATCGACAACCTCGTTCAGTTCCGCAGCGGCATTGACCGGTGTCTTCTTGATCTATAGAAATCATAATACGAGCTTTGAAACAATATTGCTTAGCTGATTTTCCATTAGCTGAATGCATTTAATACTTATCGGAGCATGCAATTAGAGGTCATAGCACCCATGCGGCTCGCAGCTGCCTTAACATGCTTTATCATGCACTTGAGTAACAGGTTATATATATATTAATCTTTATATATATCTTGATCTATAGATATTAGTATATTTATCTTTTATACTTAGACTGCTAGGTTAGTTTAAAATAAGATTTCTTGGGTGGACTTTACCATTACATTGATGCGGCGCATGAGAGAGATAGAGAGCTTATATACTGACAGTTTATGGATCACTTAAACTTAGACCAGAGCGAGGCGAAATTGAATTTTGTAACACCCAACATTTATATCACATACAAAATGGCCAACCATTTGCAACCATTCGGTTACATAATCTTTTTGTTGAAATTTGTTCTTTGTTGAAGTTAGTTATGTAATTAGTTTCAATGACTTTTCAGGAATTTGTTATTCTTCTGGAATGTAGGTTCAACGCAATTGCTGTGATATTTTCTTACTTTGAAGCAACGAATCTTAAAGTGGTCACACATTTCCGAGACCTATTGGGCAGAAGATTGATAGAAAATGCAGATATTAAACATAATTATTATGCAATATCTGTAATATTCACTTACCACACCATAGCCATAATGCCAATGGGCCAATGTAACAAATATTGTTAAGCCATGAACGAGCCAGCGCTCACCCTGAGGTGTCAGGTCCGTGCCCAGCACCTCCTCATACCAGGGAAAGCAGCAGACTCCCACGGTTGCGACCAATGGCCACATAAGTATATTGAAGCTATCGCAACGTGTATCCGACATTTGGGCCACGATCAGCCGGCACTATTTAAGATTAAGATTGAAACAACTCAGAGAGCACTTTCAGTAGACTATAAGCTTACTGCAATATTGGAAAAGATTGTCCCATAGAGTATCCACAGTATACGCGGTTCCAGGTTAATAACTTTATTGCGGGAGAAAAATGACCAAACGAGCGTTATCACAAACAACCAGAGGAAGGCGAAAAATGGACGCAACATCTCCATCATAGGTCGCATTTTGCCCGTCTTATTCTTATAAGAGCTGCAAGAGTTAAAACATTTACAATCAAGCAACGATTTCAAATCGAATACAAATATTTACAGATATATATTCCGTATAATAATGGGGTGACTGGACAGAATGCCGGAGCCAATTAGGCCAACCTCGAATACATTTGCCACCGTAATGCCGTAAAAACTTGAGCGATAGATTTCAGGACCCACGATCGTGGCCACAAACAGCATTAAGCTGACGCCCTAGAATTAAGAGAGATATTATTTTAACAGGTTTTAACAGTTAATGAACAGATTAAACAGGTTTTTAGGTTTTTTTCAGTTTGAAAATACTATAACTGCTAATAACAAATTGTAGTTAATATTAGATTATAAAAGTTTTATTAAACTGTATAATAGTTTTAGCAACTGTTGATGGTTTATAACAGTTTATAAGGGCTTATAGGAACAATATGCGCCTTAGAACAGATCATATTAATTTAAAGAGATTAAAACAGTTGATAATTTTATAGTTTATATTAATTTAATACAGTTTATAAGGGCTATATAAATTATATGTGCTTTACAACAGAGCATATTATTGTGGAAATGTTAAAATAGTTTATAATTATATAGTTTACATTCATTTATAACAGTTTTCTCATGTTTGTATTTATTAAAATGTATAAAGTTTGTAGCAAAAAACAAAACTGATCAGAAATTGTTTATATGAGTGTAGAACAGTTTGTATTATTTGCAATAGGTTTTACCAATATTTACTTCATTTGATTGCACTTACCCACATAGTAAAGTCGTAGCCCCAGGGCAAAAACATAACACCCGTATTGTATTTTTCCACATGTGTGAAATAGAAATTGAGAAATACGTTCCATATAACGAAGTACATGCGTATGGGCGGCAAATCTTCGGTGCCAAATAATGAAAATATATAGATTGGTATAAGTGCCGCCGAATAGGAGTCCAGGCCATGATCGAAGAGCTCTCCGAGCGGACCACTCGTACCAGTGCGACGAGCCTGTTTGCCATCCATGCCATCTATAACATGTTTACAGCTTAAATCAGCTCAGATCTCAGTTAATTCTGCTTGGCATACTCACCCAAATTATAGTAGATAAGTATATTTATGGCAGCCACGGTCCACACCCAGCCGGGCACTGTATTACCCACCGACTTATCATTGGCCGCCGTAAAGTCCCAGTCGTAGTAGGCTAACAGTAAGAAGTTCACCACGGTCATGAGAAAACCCACAAAGGTGAGTAAATTGGGTGCCAGCCATTTTGGTAAATACTACATATATAGAGAGGATCTGTAAAGAACTTCGTTGGGCTTCAGGTTAATGGATAGCATACCTTTACGCAAGCATTCCAGAAGGGATGCATAACATAGACGCTCAGAAGGCTGGTATCTATGCTATTGTACTAGATGAGAAAGATGACAGAAAAATGATGTTAAATAATAGATCGGACTTTAGTATAACTAATATATAAACAGTCGATGCCCAGCAATCTACTTTGAAATCAGAAATAATTCCATTTCAACTCACAGTTAGTTTCTGATCTCCTATAAAGCAGCCCTAAAATAATTTTTCTTAAACAGCTTTTCGTAGTCACCAAACACTTGCAGTTGGAAAATAAAATATGTGTTTATGTGTTTCTGTCTTTCTCGGAAGCAAACTTGGATATGGGTAATCTTAAATAATCTTAAATATGACACCTGTATACGTTCAACCTCAATTTAAGCAAATAAAAGGGTTAGAATCGGGAGTGCTAGACTAGGAAGTACCCTGAACACTGCGCTGGAACATGACATAGACATGGATAGACTTTTATAATAGATTGATTAGATGGATTCAGCTCGAAGACCTACTCAAGAATATATATACATCATCAGTTTTGTTAATATTGTCGGAACTAAACAAACCAATTGACCAAATAAAAAACACTTGTGTTCAAATGAGCTATAGAAGAACATGAACATGTTTTTCAATAATTAGACTACTTAAGTTACATAAAGTTATTTACTATATTGCTAATATTTGTATAGATTTCAGTATAGGCTAGGAGCCTAATATTTAAGATTAAATATATTATATAAATAATTTGTAATAAGATCCAACTTATGACTCTACAGCAATCAAAGTCTACTGATTTCCAGCATATCACCATTATAATATATAGAGTTATATATAATATTGATTTTGCAATCGGCAATAAACTTTTCTGTATTTATTTGTGCCACTCTCTCTCTCCCCTCCCCCTTGCTCTGCCTCAACCCCTCACAGTGGCTCTATCTATTTATAGGTTAATCTGCTGTGCAAATTCTACTCGATCTGTCAACCCGGGAACTATCTCTATAAAGACAGCACATGCTTTATTTGCAGTTCAATGCCTTTTCTGCGGAATTTACGAAACGAAACAACAAGAAAATCTGTTTAAGCACCATCCGGTCTATTAAATTGATGACCTAGGCCTAGTCATGCCTAGGGCCGATTTGATAAGCCTACGAGAATGCTCTAATATGTAGAGCACATGTTAGTGACAGTGACATTGACAGCAGCAGCAAATAAATCTTCCCATTGCCCAAATCTTAGATTAATCATGCGATCCTCTCTATATACACACATATATGTATGGGTGTATATAATCTAAATGTATTTATAGCCCACTAACCGGAACTCGTCGTAAACCTGATAATAACTGATTGGCTTTGTAATAAAATTGATTGAATACTTGAGGCGCCTTTCAAATATGCACGGCACATTGATTTTTTGTATAGCTTCTGCTTGGGGTTCGTGCTGCAGGTGAGCCTCAGTTGGTATTTATTTGTATGTTTGTAGTGTAAACCGTTTAATGCTCACCTTGTAACGCTCGAAGCCCTGCAAATGGGTTACCGTCAAATATCGCATATTGGGCATATTGGTTTTGTTTTGCTATATGCGTGTACTTATATGTATATAGGCTTTTATTGCAATGATAAGAGTCGAGCACAGTTATATGATTGATATAATTATGACCTTTGCCTGTGGGGTCAAATGCAAGCAACGGGCTTCGATTTAAACATTTTACGAAACGGTTTTAGTTGAGAAATTTCAACAGCTGTTTACCACCGGCACGCACTTCTTCTGCTAAATTAAACTTATGCTTCTGCTTCTTCTATTTTATTTTTTTTTAAGCCACCAACCATAAATTAAATAATCGTTTATATAGACACACGGGAAGCCGTTCGCCTGCGGTTCCCGTTGCTCCACTTGCTGTAGTTGTTGTTGCTGTTGTTGGCACGCAACACGCAAACAGCCGTTACTAATATATATAACAGTTCCTTATATATGTATGTATGTACTTATATATAGAAAAGACGAAGGCACTTGTCAGACAATGACAACACTCTGCGACTGACTCGGCACTGTGTATTATCAAGACTGAAGACGAACTGCTCACTGGCTGGACTGGCCGGCAGTTCGAGCGCAGCCCAAAAATATTTTTATTATTATTTTACTTTTTTTTAAATCAACTAGGAATATTACAGTCGCATGCCCACGACTGCGCTATACCCTATATCTATGCAGGTTAACTAAGGCTTATGCCTGTCTAGACTGCATTGCTTTTTGGGTCGTTGGTGATTAAACGACGCAGCGGCGTAAGTGGGCGGGGCTGTAAGAGAAGTTGAGCTAATAGCAGTCATCCACATACTCTTCTCGGCGTAGAGCGGCGTAAAGTGTATACGAAAATCCAAGCGCTTAATTTAGAACGCTTACTGCGGCTGAGCTTCGGTCGTTCGCTCTGCTTTTCACTAATCCCATTGCACACATTGTTATCGCACAGTTTGCGTCTCTCTTTAAAATTCAGACAGACAGACACACACACACACAGCATGAGCGGGTGTACGGGAGGCACACACACGCACTCACACATGTAGCTGGGAATTTGCATTGAATGAATTAAAATTTGTAAAAGTCAAACAAGTGTTTGTAGTAGAAGAAGGGGATTACTGGTTATCAAGCTGTACTCAGCGCTGATAGTCGCAATCTCTGGAGCAAAGTATTGAGCACATAGATTGCATAGCGTACGAAACCCTAAAAAGTAAAAGAGAATGAATACCTCATCATGTGAATGCGGGAACTCTGGTGCCACTTGGTTAGCATAACTAAATATAGAGCAATATACATATATACACGTCCATATATGTTTTATATATGTATGCATTTGCTTGAGCATATATATTTCTGATTTTTAAATAGTTCAAGTTCAACTGATAACCCAAAACAAAAAAATGAAGCCAACGGGTTGCCAAGTGATTAACATATTGACATGATACTAAACAAAAACAAACTAAATATATTTTAAAAAACTTAAAGGTTAAATGGAATAAGATTTATACAAAATTTTATGAAATACAATCAAAGATTTTAGAAAAAGTCAATTAAAAAAAAACCTTTTATTACAAGCTTAAACTGTTTTGTGAATGGGAAATGTATTTATTAAAAATAGAAATTTCAATAATATTTCAATCAGATTTTGAGGTTAGTTTGTTGTACGAAAATATGATATATAGTACAATGTTATGCGAAAATATGTTAGAATACATTAAAAAAAATACTATAAATACTATAAATCATTTTTATAAATGAGTTTTTAAAAACGTCTTAAAAACTTTTTTAGGAATAGAAAAAACTATTTATTTAAAAATGAAAATTTCCACAATATTTCACTGGGAATTTGTTAAGCTGGAATTTGTTAAGCTCCATGCAAATTTTATTTAAATAAGCATAGTTTAATATGCATTTTCTTAAAAATTCTACAAACTTTCTTTAAAAATCTCAAAATCTTAACATATTTTATGAGAGAACTCAAAAATTTAAATTTTCACAATACTATTCCGATCTTGAACTTCTAAAAAGAGGTCAACTGAATAAATTTGATTTTTGTTCAATATTTTCAATATCTATTGTATATAAAATACAATTCATAAATGAATATTTTAGAATATTTCGCACTACAAAATATGAAATCACACATTAGATACAGTTAAACACATCGCTCATAACAAATTTTTATAAACCAGAAAAAATTATAAAAATATTCCATTGTAAACAACAATAATAACTGAAAGAACTAAAGGCCTTGGAATTTTAATGTTTCGATTAATCATAAATGTCTACAAAATTTATTATAGTAACTGGAACGTTATTAATTTCCTGCTCCAAAACGAAACTCTAATCATAATACATATCTATACTAATAAGTATACTTTACTTACTTTATATATGTATATAGATAACTGGTGCAGTCTTATCTAAATTTGGCATGACTGAAAATGTAGTGAAAACAACTCTATGGCTATAAATAATATTAGGGAACTGATAAGAAATATAAAATTAAAGTGCAATAGATAATGTCATAGAGCTAAGGGAAAAAGTTTCGCTAATTCGGCTGCATTTGTATTTAGGGATTACTAGTTGAGCCATCTGGATGTCTCTGTGGCAGTCAGACCCTCGGAGCGTAGTCGCTGCAACATGGGGCGATAGATGTCTGGCGTGAAGGGCAGCAAAACACCGCGTTCCTGGATCTCACCTGGCATTACGAATAACACAAATACAAAATTTAGTGAAGAATATTCCTATATAATCTATGGAGCATTACTTACCATCCAATATCATTTTGGCTGCAATGGCTGCTGGCTTGCCCACTGTCATGGCCATGGCAGAGTGTCCTTGGGGCTGGCCATAGACCACAAAATTAATGCCGCGCTCTTCGCGGCGGCCGTCGGGCCAGCGGATGCCCACCTCATGACGCAGCACGACCAAATCACGCTCGTCACGCTCTGCAAAGGAGATTCGGTTAGGCTCAAGGACTGACAAGCCAAACCCATTGTCACTTACCGAACGCCAAACGCTTGGACAGATAATGGCTAAGCGTGTCCAGCGGCGAGTGCAGTTTAACTACTGGCGTCTCGTCCAGCAAGCCCAAACTCTCAATGCCATCCACATCGCCAATACGCTCGACTAGCTTCTGCTTGAGGTTCTCGTAGAAGATGCTCGTGTCGGACAGACCTAGCAGATGGATGACTAGCTGTCGCCAGGTGACATCCGGTCCGCTGGGATGGAGCAATGCATTTGGCTCTGGATCGATGAGGCCGAGCAGCTGCATTGGCTTAATCGACTCCGAGAAGCCCTTGTATCGTATGGTGCCACGCAGCAGCGTATGCACATCCCGGCCCAGTCCATAGAGTGCTCCATATTTGGTGGAGTCCCGATTAGGGAAACCCTCCAGAGCAAAGCCGGGCAAAAAGTCCAAGCTACGCGGATTGGACATTAGCTCGCCGCCACCAGAGATCTCCACAATCTGGCCCTGGCTCAAATACTTTGCAGCGGACAAAGTGTTAAGTAACACGCCCCTTGGCGACCAGGAGAACTTGTAGCGGAGCGCATTGTTCGAGTGCTCCGGTGCGGGCAGACCACCACAGTAGCTGACAAAGGACTCGACAACGCCGCCCTTCTCCTGCACTTCATGTATGCACTCCAGCGCCAGCAGATGATCAATACCCGGATCCAGGCCCACCTCGTTCATGATGGTCACCCCGTTGGCGCGCGCCTCCTCGTGCAGCTCCGAGATCTCGTCATTCAGATAGCTGGCGGTCACCATGTGCGTCTTCTCCGCCACGCAGTAGCGCGCTATCATACCGTGGAGGCAGTAGGGCAGCAGAGAGATCACCACATCCGCCTGGCCGCACAGCTCCTGCAGATGCCCGGTGCTCTCGTGCACATCCAAATAGACGCTGTCAACGCCAGCATATTGTTGGGCCAGACGGTCGGCCTCCTCCTTAACCTGCGAGCAAACCGTTAAGCTCACGTCCTTCTCCCGATGCAGCCACTCGACCAGCGGGGCCGAGACCATGCCAGCGCCTAGCACCAAAGCCTTCTTTTGGGACTCGGAACGGCCTTCCATCTTGTGGCGAGAACGATTGCTCTGCGACTCGCGCAGCTCTCGTATGTACTGGAAGCTCTCGGTCAGCTCTCCATTGCTGGCGATGATTGCCTAAGAGAATGCCAGACAGAGGTTAAGAGAAAGAGATTGCACTGTAAAGTGAGCAATGAAATGATGTGCACACTTGATAACGCTATGACTGATAAGACTTATAATGAGCGTATAAGCTGAGCAAACAGCGAGGGAGGTTTGAATAGTTCGTCAATATTTCACGGACTTACTCACCGACTGTATGGGATAGGTGAAGCGTTCCTCGTGCAGCGGCTTCTTGGCATCGCTCTTGATGATGTCGTGCACATGGGGCGTTAGTAGCTCACCAAACAAGTCCGTTGATTCGCGCGGCAGCTGGGTGGGCATATTATCAATGGAGCAGACCAACACGCCGGGACCCTTGAAGCTCTTGGTGTCCTTATTGCGATCCGCATCGTATAAGCAGAAGGGTGTGTCGATGGTGGTGCACTCGTTCATGAACTCAATGGAGCCGCCGGGATCGGCAGAGATGTCACAAATGGCGAGCATGCGATGCGGCAGAGCTGGGCTGCCTTTGCTCGTAGGCAGCCAAGGTGTATTGGCGGGGCGTAACAGATTCTTGGCATCCGGAATGCTGATCAGCTTCGGGCTGCCTACGGCCCAGTAGATGCCATTGACAATGACCGATGCGTATGCGGCGATCTTTTGGCTAAATGTGGAAATATAACGTTCGGGAAATTCATCGTACTCCTTGGCATCAAAGCCGCCGCCTTCGCGACGCTCCAAATGATCCGAGCGGCTCACCTCACAGCCGTATAGCTTATTTGTGTCTAGAGAAGGGAAGAAAACTCTCTAGGAATTCCGATTCTCTCTCTTTCCCCACTTAAATACTTACTGCCATGCTCGGCTACCTTGCGGAGCATCTCTGGCGGCACATACTCAATGGGCAGGTCGGAGAACACCTCTTGTGCCCCCTGAGACACATTGCCGGAGCCGGAGAACACAAAGGTCAAAGGTCCAATTGACTTGGGCATCATGCCCAATGAAATCTCGTAGCCACAGTCACGTACTGCCTGGCGAGCCATCGAGGAGTTGCGATAGTTGTGGGCGGGTCCGATGTGCATGAACGGTGTATGATGGCCCAGTGCCAGCAGGCGCAACCCAATGCCATGTAGGATATTGACCATGCCTGCCACACCGGCATACTTACCAAACGCCACCTGGCGGGCGCCGCGCTCATCTATAATGCGCTCATAGTCAATGAGACGGATTTTCTACGAAACACAAGATGCAAGAGAGTTGAGAAATTGAAGATGGAATGGCTAATGATTTCCCACCTTTTCGAGTATGGCATCGAGCAAGGGCATATTGGACTCTTGCGCCTTGATCGTGTGCGAGAAGAAGCAATAGGTCTTCCCTGGTATAAGCGCATCAATGGGCACCTGCTTAACGCCAAAAATAACAGAGGCATCACTAATATCCTCCTGGATCTGAGCTCCAGCTTGATTATAGGCCTATATGAAAAGAAAAATTAAATAGTATAATGAAGATTTGATATTTGTAAACTTGAGAATTCCAAGAACTCGACTTATCTAATCGCAAAACTGCCCAAATATTATTCGAACTCTATGCTCATAATTTTTCCAATTATTATTTCCGCTTATCCGTAATCTAGCTAACTACTATATCAAATCTCAATAATTTGATAGTCAACATAACACGCGACATTAAAAGATTAATAACCTAATTGATATATTTTGAGATTACAAATGAAAGCTAGGAACGACACCGATATACCCTGTAAACACTGAAATATTTACTACAAGCTTAAATTGTATTTTTGCAAAAAAAAAAAAAAAAAGAATTATATGCAATTATTTATATATCTCTCTATGTGCTTAAAAATGTGCTCTAAAATTTATATTCAAAATATTTTTTTTTTTTATATTTTACTTTAGTTATCTTAACCGTAAGTTATATTTTATTATAAATATTTTATATTTTATTATATATATATCTATATATATTTCTCCGTAAAATTTAGTTTTGTTTTAATATTTATTTATATTTTATTTTTATTATTTTTACGTTATGTAATATATTAAAAATAATAAAAAATAATACATATTAAAAAAAATAAACATATAATATATTTTTCCTATATATATTGTATATTTATATTGCTTCAGAAATTACTATTTTAATATCTTTCTTTACAAAAAGATTTTCTTTTTTTTTCAAAAATAACATCAAATAAATATGCTATTTGTTGTCAGAATTATGAATTCTTTACTTCAATATTTATTTAATATGAACTATACTATTATTTTTATTTTATTTTTCAATAAATCTATAAATATATGGTTTCCCACCAAAGAAATTGTCAATAAAAAAAACGTATAAAATTTGCAAAAGTAGCTCAGCTATAAATAACTGTAGTGTATATAAGCTAATGTCCTTGGCAACTAATCTGATTTCGATCTCACATCACAGCTCTCATTGTATTATCAAGCTATTATTGTTATTGTTTTGAAAATGCCTATCAACTAAATATTGTTTTTCGTAAAGTTCAGCAATGTATATTATCTGAAAAAAAAGGTTGACTCAAAACATATTCCCAGCGAGATAACATGAAATTACGCTACACTTTCGGCTCTTGACTACTGCCAAGGCCAACGAAAATATGTCAAATTTAGAGCTTATCTGCCAACAACTTTTATGATGCACTCCATATGGTCTGCATACATACATCATGCGATTCTGTAACTAAGCTCACATCATGCTGATTAAGCCTAATTATAATTATATGTGCACATATATTTGTATATATGAAAAATGGGCTCACCTGCATGGGATAGGCGCGTCGATTGGAGGGCTGGACAATGACCTTGACGCCCTGTTTGACCAACTTCTGGACATGGGTGGGTCCGAATGGAGCACGCCGCTCCCACACCGATTGATCCTCGCGTCGTATGGCAATCACATGACCATGCTATAAGCAATATATAGATTTATCATCATCTCATCAACGGATGCTGGGCGGGATCTGACGCCCACTTACATGACGCTGTCTGGTGAGCGCAGGGGGGATCGTTGCACGCAATTGTAGAAAACGTGACATATTCCGTCCGTCACTTGTCAGTCAAAGCAGAGAGTTGGCACTCTATATATATTTATATATGTATGGATGTATTTTAATGATGATCCGAAATACTGATGCCGCTGCAAGATCCGTCAGCATTGAGCACTCGATGCGTTCTAAAAACCGTATAAGCGAGAAGTCGACGCGCCTCTATCAGCGGCACAAACGGACCGACTGACAAACGGACGGACATCTGCTGGGCTTATCAGCCGGACACACACAAGGCATAATGGAGCGCCTCCGGGCAGCGTGTAAACCTAATAAAATAACAAGAGGCGTGTTAAGAGCTCGCTCTCTTTGCCATGTATACTACATGATTAGTGAAAGTGTTTCGAGACTAAAAATTTTCCATTCACAAATTTTTCCACTCATGAAAAACGAAGTTTTCCGATTTGATATAAGCGATCGACAGAGTTGGTGTTTAAAGCATATCCATATATATATATACATATATAGGTTTTTTATTATTATGAAATAGTATTATAATTGTGATTTATCGATTTCATAGTTTCAGTTGCCATTTAGCTAGTTTCGTAGCATTCACATCAAAAACAAATTTTATTTCTTAACGCTATAAAAACACTAAGGCTACATCATGGGGGCATAAAGTGGGGGGCTGGCTGCTGTACGGAATACGCTGGGACACGCCCATTTTGCGATTCGCATGCACACACAGACATATTATAAATATACATATATATAGTTCATTACGTAGCTAGAAAAACAGATATTGCAAAGTTCAGGTATGCATAAATTATAACATTTATAAATGTGTCGGGAAGAAAGTGTGGGGATTGGGGTGCAAAAAGGAAATATTGGAAAGAAATATCCAAGAGGCCACATATAATAGAGATACGTTCAACTTTACAGCGCCGGTGCCTCGGGCAACAGCGACGTGAAGAACGTTATGACAAAGGTGCGCACAATAGAAATCACAGAGGTATTGGCATTCGCAGGCTCAACGACAACGGCTTCAGCGGCAGCGGCAGCTGCAGCGGCATCCGTGGCTTGATCCCCACCAGCAGCACTGGCTGCTGCTGCTGGCTGCGGCTGCGCAGCATCATTTTGTCCAGCAGCAGCTGCAGCTGGCGCAGGTACTGCATTCGGTTGATCAGCAACGGCAACCGCAGCATCAGCTGCCTGTGGATTATTGTCTTGCTCAACGGCAGCGTCCATCATTCGTTGGATTTGTTGCACAGCCGCAAAGGCGGCAACATTATTGCCAGCATTGTTGTTTCGATTGATGTTGTTGTTATTCCGTTCACGGCGACGCCGCAGCACGCCAATGTGATAGCTATAAGGATCACAAGACAATTAGTAAATGACCTTAGATTACTCAAACCACAGTCGTACTCACAGATAAATCACGCTTGCAATGAGCACCACCATCAAGCAGCGCATGGGCGACGAATTGAAATACAAAACTGTTACAAAAATGGCCAAACGAGTAAAGCTAAAGAAACTATCCAGCCAATCGCGCACCTCCGGCTCCTCCTGTATATTGGGGAAATTGGGACCATCGACTGGCTGTGGTGCCGCCCGTCGTACAGCGGCCTCCTCATTGGGCTGTCCAGCCGCAGCGCCAGCTGCCACCGGCACCGGTTGATGTGCCACAAGCGGCACACCCATATTATTATGAAACCCTGGCATAGTTTGCATAAACGGTGGCAGCATTCCTGGTGAACTGACGCCGCCTGTGCTGCTGGTGCTGCAATAAGACAAATCGATAAATTCTTACTTTATAATTAGGACAAACGACACACAAATGTCGTAATATTCTGATATTTACAATTCTTGCAAAGGCATTATAGATGTCAAATATTAATGTTCAGAACTTGTTTGGGATTGGAATTCTAATTAGATAATAGTGAACTGTATATATATATATATATATATATATATATATATATTATACCATGTACAGTCATGTCGTGTCCATTAATCTATAGACAAGTTACAAATACAATAACAAAATCAATAATTTTCAATCGTGGCAATTATCTGAACTCTGATTTGTGATGTATTATACCCTCTCTCTATTACAATTATTATAATCGATTGTAATTGGAATGGAACCTAATGAGAATAATCCTAATAAAAGTTATATTCCAGCATTACATGTTCTCAAATGCTTTAAGCAGTCAACGAATATTATAATGTGCTTACGACATGAATATATATAAGTATACAAGTTTATATACCTCATCCACAGAATTGCCTATGAGTGCATAAGTGTACCTATGTACTCTAGTATATGCATAGAGTATAGGACTTGATGATTATTACAATTCTATCATAAATATTTAGATTGCAACTGTATACTCGATCTTTCACATTACATTACAAATAAGCCTAACTTTCTTGTTTAATACTATCAATATTACATATATTAATCTAACCCCATTATATAGATACTTAGACGTCAATAGATGAATACATTGTCTTTCAAATTTGTGTTCCAAACTCACCGTTGCATCGTTTGTTGCAAGTACATCGCATACCACTGCTGCATCCAGGCATTATAAAGCAGCGCCTGCTGCTGCTGCAAAGCCAAATGTGGATTTGGAACTGTCGATGTCGATGTCGATGGCGTGGATGCTGCTCCCGCTCCCGCTGGCGCTGCTGCTGCAGCTGCCGATGTCGATGCATTCTGACCCATAGCCATTTGATAAGCCTGATTGTGTAGTTGGAACCAGAGATGCGGATTATTTGCCTGCAGCAGATTTGGCTGCTGATACGGATGCTGGGCGGCAGCAGCGGCAGCGGCAGCGGCTGCCACATGACGCTGCCTTAGCTCATTGTCGTTATTTGGATTGTTGGTCGTGTCCACGCGTGCCGTGCTCGTGGCAGCCTTTGGAGGCGTGCTCGCCTTATATGGCGCCTTGACAGCTGCATTTTTGTTAGCGCACACCAAATGAAAGATGTGATGCTGCTGGTATACATCCTTGTAGCTGCGAATGACCTCGGACAGCTTTTGGGCATCGTCCAGCAGTTTACCCGAATAGATGAGCTTTTGGTCATTAATTTCCTGCAAGAAAAGTAAGTACATTAGAATCAATATCAATTGGCACTTAAGAATAATATAGACTTTCTATATATTTATACAATATATACATATGTATATATATATATGAGTTTTTATTATTATTTATTTTCTTTAGTAGATTAGTTTATGTTATCTTTCTAAGGAATATATATGTACATATATATACATATTTACATATGAAATTGTGCCCTGCAATAATTATTTTATTATTTGCTTAGGTTTATATTTGCTTAGGTTTAACTTAAAGCATTATAATCTGCGCAAGTGCAAGCTTCATTCGTCTATCTGTATTTGCCAAACAAACTTCTTCAACTTAATAATCACATTTGATAACGAATCGTTTTCTGAATCAATTTTTTTCTGCTATCAATTTAATTACTTTCAAAAAAGAAAGAAGTTTTCTGAAATATCTAGAAATTTCAGAATTTCATATAATTTCTTTAAGCTATTCAAATCGTTGATCACTGACTCAACTCAGAGCTGTTTATCTAACGCCAAAAGGTTAACTTTTAAGAGCACCGAACAGTATAATATATGTAGATATATACAAGAGAGCGTCCCAGTTTTGCTTGACATTGACCTCGTTTTCGCTGATAAATAGAAGATATACTGCGCGATATGAATTTATAAGATTAATTTCTTTTAAAAAATTAATTATATATAACTATATATCTATAATATCCGATATTCATTTATACTTGAACTTCTATTTACAAGACCTTTCTACGTAAAGTAACTGAAAACCTAGAGCCGAATATAGCTGATCAAGTGTTATAATCTAGTATATGGAAATATAATAAAGATCATTTCAACAATATTCATTTGCAAGAAATTTACACTAATTTGCATAAACCTTAAAGACTCGCCTTACACAGTATAGTTATAAATAAAATATATTCATAAACCTATATATATGTGCATCTATATGTATATCTATATATATGAGAACAGTTGCTTAAGCCGAAACAAACAATATATATACATATATAAGCCAATTTACACGACATTATTAAGTTGGCATGCGCCGACTTATCTTCGCTGTATAAATAAAACTATCTTATACATATTTGCGAAGCGAAATAAATGCAACACAAAAAAAAATAATAATAATGTTTGTGTATAGCAGACGCTATATACTGCTATTAGTTAATCTTGTGTATAATACTTATATATAGTACAATATATACTATATATGGTATAGTATATATAGTTTATCAAGTCGTGGTTGGCAATAAAAGAAAATATGAGTGACGTGTACTTTCGTGAAGGCAAAACACCAATTGAAACGCAACTGACACCAAAAGATCAAACAGAAATTTGTCGCTCGAGCACAAGATAAACAATAACAAATAACAATAGATTTGCCAGCGCGACGCAGCCAGCTGATAAGATAGACCCATATAAAGCTGACGTCAATGTTTATAATAAATGTATATAGGTATGCACATATATATATTTACATATATTAATATATATACATATATACGCACACATATACATATATATTTATAAATATGTGCACCTACCGGCTTGCCGGGATACACCAGGGATAGCTGCTTCTTCACTCTCTGCACCGTCCAGCACAAATCACTCTCGATATTCACATCGTCGTATTGCTGATTCGACGATTTAATCAAGAGCCTAATACCGCTGGCTGTGACAGCGGCGGCAGCGGCAGCAGCAACTGGTTCATTTGTTTTGTCTCGGGCAGCATCGTAGCCAGCGGCCGTGGTGGCCGCTGGTGACGGCGACGGCGTGGCTGTGCCTGTGGTGTCATCCATAGTTGCTTAGCCCTCCTCACCCTTCCGGGTCACTTTCTGCGTCGTTACTAATTGCTAGGCACGACCCACTCGATACGAAATGGAGGTACAAGCGACAAGTGTTACTTTTTCTCCGTTATTTTATTGTGAGCTCGTGATTCGTCAGCGTTGGGCAGCAGATGGGCGGCCGTTGGGGCGATTGGGGTATGCAGTTAGTGCAGGGGCGGACGCACCGTATTTTCCTCTATTCGTTTGTATGTGTTTGTGTATTGTGTAGACTTCCACGGTCACTTCGTTTGACTCTCTCCCCGATGATACGATTTTCTTTCAACAACAAATTTAGCTAATAACAAATATTGATTGATGTTCTACGAAAAACGTAATTGTTGCTGTGTTTCGTCGTGCGGCGCCTTGCATTGAATTGTGAACTGTTGATTATGAAACGAATTTCCGAGCAGAGCCGAGCTGAGCAAAATAAATAATCAAAGTTCCTTCGTTTACAGCAACACTTGTTTTAATGCGTACCCAGGGTTGCTTTGACAGCGTTGGCGTTGCCACTCTTGACTAAATGACGTGTATCTAATACAAACGAAGATAATATTGTCTCAACATAAATTTAATATAAAAATTTATTTTTAGTTGATAAAAAACATATGTTTCAAATTCTAGCTTGGAGCACATACATACAAAATCAGTGTGCTACGCAAACTATGGCAAATTTAGTACATCAAAACAAATGAATGATATGGCAGCACTGCAAACAAACTTCATACTCGATATTCTTGTCTACTTTTTTAAACATTTTATTGAACGTAATATTAAGCAATTTAGCCCTAAAAGGCGAATAGTTCAAACATTTCACGCATTTGGATTTCGTTATCGGTATAACCCCATGGAAAACAAGTCAGCAGTTTCAGCGCTTCAAGAGTATTGCGCGCAGGCAAAGACCGGGAGTCCCGTTTATGATTATATTGATGGGGATGATAGCGGATACCTTTGTAAAGTCGTACTAATGGATATTGAAGCCTTTGGCAATGGTAAGGGCTTAGCTAAATTCTGAAATGCCCCATCTTTATATTCTAATATTGTCCCATGCAGGCCGGTCAAAGCGCGATGCCAAGCACTTGGCCGCCACCAATATAATGCGTAAAATAAATCAAATTTCGGGCTTAAGTCGCTTTGGAACCGATGGCACAGATAATTTCAATATTCCTAGTGTGGCCGATGAGCTGACAAATATGAATCGCGATATGCTAAAGGAGCTTCGAGATTATTGTGTCCGTCACGATATGCCGTTGCCTGTTATAGAAATCGTCCAGCAAAGCGGATCACCAAATGCTCCAGAATTTGTGGCGTGCTGCTCGGTGGCATCCATAAAACGTTACGGCAAGTCCGATAAGAAGAAGGATGCACGCCAACGTGCGGCCATTGAAATGCTGTGCATTATATCGAACGACTTGGATCAAGTGAATTCAAATAATCAGGTGGTCTCAACCAAGAAAACTGACATTAGTGATCTGGATAGCAGCTTAGAAGATGCAGAGAACGAGCGTCGGCGCAAATTTAAAACATATCGCGAACTAACCGATGCCGGAGGCGAAGAGAATCATTCCATCAAGCTCTGCGATCGTCACAATTACTTTAAGTCCTTCTATCCATCCTTAAAAGAGGCCGCCTTTAATGCGATCAACTCTGATAGCTATACTTCCAGCAAAGATCAACTGATGACCGTGCTCGAAGCGCTGAAACTTAAACCACGCATCACCACCCTCGAGAGCGTGTCGTTGGAACCTCTGTTACAGATCGAATTGAATTGCGAATACGATTGCGTGTTTGTGGGGCTGGAGAGCACGATCTATAAGGAATTTATAGAATATTTTCGTAATATGCTGGTTTAGACTGAAAAGAGGGGTCGAGTTTCAAAAATGCTGTCGTTTCTATTATATATATTTAACATATATTTCAACTAATACTTAAAAACTAGTTAAACGTGTTATTTACAGTAAACACTTGAAATAATGCACATGATTATATATGTATGTATATAAATATATATATGTATGTATGCATAGTTGTAAATTAATATCTATGCTTATATACTTTGTACATTTTGTAATAAAAATACAATACATACATATTCATATATATGTTCCTCGATTATAAAAGCGATAGTTCCGTTAAGGTCGTCGTGTACAATTTTGTTTTTTTGTTAACGTTGCACAACAATTTGGCTCAAGGAATGAAGCCGTAGTTTTTTATTTTTCAAAAACAATAATATATAACTAATTAGTTGAACTTTGTTCAGCAAATACGAAATTACTGATTCTCAAATTCTGGGTACTTTCCCAATATGTAAATGAAAAATTATTGTTTATTAAATATTCTGAGAATGCTAAACTATAAGTTACCCTGTACTCAAAGTGTAGATATATTTATAAAAAGAAATTCAACAAATGCTGAAAAAAATTAAATTTAACAAACTATTCTTTTGCGAATAAAGTGTGTTTAGCTTTAAGTATTTGAAATAACATGCACTTTGAATGCATTTTTCTCGAATTACATTGATGAATTCTGGAGTTCAAGCTAAACTTTAATGTATGTATATTGAAATTTAATTCTGATTAAATTATAAGGCAGAAATGCTTAAATACACACGTCAATGACCTAATGTATTTGTATTAGAAAATATCTAATATATATATAAACTTACTGAACTCATTTCAGCCAGCAAATGGGCGCAGAGCTTAAACAAACTAACTAAACAATAAATTACATATTATGAGATATAATTTTAAGCTTTCAAATGAATGTAGCGCTTAAAACCCAAGCAATGACTAAATTTATATATTATATGGATCTTCATAGAAATAACTGTTCATCTTTAGAGATTAAAGAGACTTTCTAATCGGTTTCACCAATTCCTGCGGATTCGTTCCTCTTGCAACCAAATGTTGTATAGAAAAAAAGATTAGAAAAAACAACAACCAAGCCCAAGCCAAGCTATTGAGTTTTGTGGGTCTCGAATGTGTAAATTTTACTATTAATACTAAAAAATTTGCTTTACAAAATAGGTATTAACAATAACAATTGCAGCAGCTGCTGCAGTTAGTTGCGGCTGTGCCATTTAGTAGCTAATCTTCTTGCGCAACTTCAGATGCTGCTGTTGCTCACGCTCCGTGGTCAGGCGACTGGATACACGTGGATGATGAGGATGATGCTGCTGTTGTTGCTGCTGCCAGGGCAACGTTGGCGGCTGCGTCGGTGTCGGTATGCCCGAGTTGGAGGCTGAGGTTGAGGCTGATGAACCTGATTCAGCAAAGATTCGACGCGATAGCCTGAAACTGCCGCCTCCAAGGATGGCCGTCGGTGTTCCGCTGTTGCTGTTGTATTTGCTGCTGCTGCCGCTACTGTTATTATTATTATTACTATTCAGATTATGATTACTATTAATATTATTGTTGTTGCTGTTGGGGTTATTGGAGTTGCTTTTACTTATTGTCGAAGCGGCAGCGGTAGCTGCAGCTGCTGCAGCAACAGCAGCAGCAGCAGCAGCTGCAACACTCGTCTTACGTAGCAATTTCGTATTATACTCATCGCATTTGTCCTTCTCGATGCGTGTGGAGCTAAGCGAGCGCTTGTTCCGTTTGCTGCCACCCAATTGCTGCTGCTGTTGCTGCTGCTGATCTTTGCTGTTGGCTGGCTGCTCGTCGCTGGTACGTCCATTGCCACTGTTCATGCTGGCCAACATGCTAAGACGGCTTGTGTCTAGGGGAGGTGTAGAAGAATGCGAATTACTCAAATTGCTGTTGCTGTTGTTGTTGCTATTATTGTTGTTGTTGTTGAAGTTGGGTATCTTTGACTTGGCTGTTGTTGTAGTTGTTGCTGTTGTTGTTGTAGCTGTTGCTGCTGCATTTGCAGTCGTTGTGTTGTTGCAGGCAGCAGCTGGCAGCGGATTAGAGTTAAGGTCAAGCGTAGCGGATGAGGATCGCATCGCTACAGTGGAGCAACCACTGGTGATGCTGCTGCCATATGCAGCAGTGACCAATGTCGTCGCTGGTATCGCGGACACATCACGATAATAGCGAGCGGTTGCCATCGTGCACGCTTGTGCCGTCTGCTCTTCGGTTGCGCCACAAGCTACTTGCCCGGGCCGTTGATAGCGTATGCGTGAGCGACCCCTAAGCGTCATATGATGAAGCGAGCTGCGGGTCAAGCTACTGCGCACGGGCGGTATGGTTGCCGAGCTGCCAGCACCACCGACACCACCAGCACCACCCATACCACCGACACCGATGGGTATCTTACTTTCATTGATCGTTGCATAGGATTTCAACTGCTTATCGAGCACAGCAGCGGCCTGTTGTTCCTGTTCCGCATTGCGCAGGTGCTTCAATTCCATTCTGTCAATTGTGGACGGAGCAGGCGGGGGAAAAGGGCGGGGAATAAAAGGGAGCGAAAGATTGTGAGCCCACAGCCAAGTACGAGAGACAATAGATAAAGATTTATTTGTGGAAGATACGCAGCATAAGCTTAATCACTACGCAGGAGCCAAAAAACAATATACAAAATATGCCAAGAAGCAACAAAAACATAATCGCCAAACGTTAAACAAAAACAACAAAAAAAAAATTTTCTTTTTTTTATATCCAAAAATTATCGCAAGCTAAATCAATTTTGATTTCGATTTGTTTTTTTATTTTGTAAATTTTTGCATGCACAAACAAATTGTAAGACTAATTAATTGAAGGAAAGAATAATAAACAACAAAAGTAAGTACATACTCAAAAATTCAATAAATCACACAAAAAATAGAATTATTGGTAAAATTAGTGTTTGTTAACGAATTTATTAACTAGCCGGCAGAGCGAAAGCTATCGATAACCATTTATCGAAAACAAATTCACACTCAAACCAGCTTCGTGTTGTGTGCAATAATAACGGTTAGCGAAAGGGGCATACGATTAAAACTATGCTAAAACTTATATACAATCTTGGCAAAAGGTGCAAAACGAACGATACCAAAAAACGAGACGGGATTAAAAAATGCTAAAAAAAAAAAAATACTAGACGAGAATACAAAAAGCCGCTGCACAGTTTGAACTTCAAAATCAAAAGTATGTATGTGTACGTGTGTACGAGTACGTGTGTGTGTGTGTGTGTGTGTGTGTATTGTGTAGCGCTGTTTAGTGTGTATGTGTACGTGTGGAGGGACGCTTTTCTATTGGGGACATCGCTGAGCACTTACCTCTTGCTGTAGATGGCCAAACTGCGTGTGCGGCTGGCCGTATTGGTTTGCATATTGTTGTTGTTGACGTTGTTGTTGTTAGTGCTATTATTGTTACAGTTATGCAAAGAGTTGTTTATATTAAAGTTGCTGTTGTTGTTGTTAAGATTATGTGATGATGCTGTTGTTGTTGTTGTTGTAGATGCTGTTGCTGTTGTTACTGTTGCAGTGGCCGTTGTTGTCGGAGGCAAACAACTAACGGCTTTAAGAGCCAAAGACGGTGCCGTTGACACATTCACCACATTGTTGTTGTTGCGAAATGGCTGAGAGCGTGCGCGTGTCTGACGTTGGATTGGGTCCGAGTCACTGCAGTTAAATTACAGGGTAAATTGTGTATTGAGTATGATATGTCTTCAAGTTTTACATGTATTTGTGTGTATATATGTATACATATTAGAGGTCTGTATGGCCCAGTCATTCAATTCGAATTCATTCGAATATGGTTTTTAATTGGCTTGGTGTCACACATACAGACCTCTCTGTGTATATGTGTGCAGCGACTACCCACCTGTTGTTGGTGTTCACAGTCCGCGAATGATGCCGTCGCAGCGCCTTGATCTGATTCAGTTTGTCGCCCTGCGTTTGCATCTGCTTCTTCTCGAGCGCCGTCTGGGACATGCGCACGGAGGATGCAATTGTATGGCGCGCTGCCTCAAAGACATTGCTGCTTGGCTTGCGCAGCTTCTTCTCCGTGCAGCTGCCAGCAGGCTCCAGGCTGCTGGCAATGGCGATGTTACTGCCACTGCTTGTGTTGCGCATGCTCCCAGGATTGACCAGGCGACGCAGCGAATTGGCAATTACCGTGGGCTTGTTGGCATTCGACGGCGACTTGCGCCGGCGTGTCGACATCGTATAGCTAGAGCCGAGTGTTTGTTCAGCAGGCGCACTAGCCGTATCCGTATCATTGTCGCTGACATTGCAATTGGTCTCGTCCGTGGAATGATAGTGCAGGTCTTGCAGTTCCAGCTGCTGTTCGGATAGCTCCTCATCCGTTTGATCGCATCCCCCATCCAAGGTGTCCTGATCATGCAAATGCATTGTGTCCACACGCTGTGAAATGCGTTTCACCCGTGTCAACAACAAGTCGACATGCTCGAAGGGATCCGATGCGGCCAGCGGCAGAGCCTTCTGCTCATCCATTTCGTTCTTGGCCAACTTCTCCTTCAGCTCAATGCTATAGATGCCATACTTGTGCTGTAAAATCGGCAAAGCCATGCGCCGACGCATTCGTTCGCCCTCTGACCACAGCCAACTCTGCTTGCTGCAAGAAAAGAAAAATTATTAACAAATTTATTCAATATGAGTGCTCTTTGATCTTTACTCCTCCATCCACTGCTGCTGATGACCGATAACGGAGCCGGGGCGACAGAGGCGTAGCCAGGCAATCGCCTCCAGCGCCGTGAAGCCGTAATGCTTCATAATGTAGGCACCGATCAGGCTACCAGTGCGTCCCAGGCCCGCCTTGCAGTGAACCGCAATGGCGCCCTTTGTCGTCTCGCAGATGGACAAGAATTTCTTGAGTATCGTATCGCTGGGCGTGCTGCCATCGATAAAGAACAAATCCCTATGCTCGAAGCCAGCATTCTCGAACGATGAGGCATGATAGACTTTGGCATTTAGCCGAATCACCGTTGTCACATTGTTGTCCCTGAAGTAGGTGAAGTAACGCTCCGGCGCATGGCACGGATAGCCATTGGGCAGAGTTTTCGATTTCTGATGCGGTCCACAGAAGGCGATAAACTTTTGCGGCACTATCCAATTGAAATCTCCGTTCTCCACCCGCTCAAAATACTCATACTCTTCCGCATCAAAGTCATTGAAGTTAAGGAAGCCCGCCTGCAGGCTCTTGTGTATAGCATTGAGGCAATCGAGCAGCGAGATCTTAAAGCTGCTCGGTCCGTAACTCGCATCACAAAAGCGCGTATATGCTGGCACCTCTGGCCCCGCTAACAATTTGTACGCCACATCGGGCGATTTATTCAGGTAAATTATCTGAAAAGAATAGATATCATTTCGAAATATTAATTTGTGTGCAATATTACTCTTGTTATAGATACATTTCTTATAAGAAAATAGTTCCCCTATATCGTCTATCGTATAATGCTCGAATGTACCATATATATTAGTATATATTATATTACTATACTATATATTAGTATATATGGTATATCATGATATATAAGACATAAAATACTAACGATCATAGTATATAATATATGGTAACTAGACATACGTTCCTTTCTTCATTATATTAACTTATTCAAACAATTTTTCACAAGTCGTTTAGTTTGGTAAAGTTATTATTATAATGAAACGTTAAAGACCAGCGCATGTTCTCTAAGTTAGTTTTCAATTTGCGTCTGGCGAGGCGTTAGACCAAAATGAAATACTGAAGTATAAATATCATCAACCCAAATTGGAAAGGTTAAACTTACTGCATACGAACCAATCAGGTACGCCGCGTTGAGACGCTTAGCCGGATTCATGGAGGTGTAGTGCACGATTTTCTTGTTCGCGTGACTCTTGGCACTCAGTTTGCTGTTGAGCTTCATGCAATACCGATACAGTATGCATATATTGAGTGGCCCGAAATCATTGTAAAAATTCTCATAGACAAACTCATCGTCTATGCTAAAGTAATGCGTGCTGGCCGTATTCTTTGGCTTGATATTCTTCTTAAATACCACAAAGAACAGGCGATCTAAAATGTACAAAGGAAGAGAATTAAACATAGATCAATTAAATACCTTCACATTCAATTTCCATTTGAAATACCTTCTTTAAACTCTGTGGCACAAACCAACAGATCGGAATTGTCGTCTTCCAGCATTTTGGATGTGAATTTTGAATGAACTGTAAAGGCAAAGAATAACCAATCGGTTAAATTCTATACATCCTCAGCAATCCCATTCAGCAAACTAGATTCAATTATAGAGCGCCGTTTTTAGACCCAAGCGCACGCCTTGTATTCTCCCCACAATACTTCCGTGCTTGTTCCCAACAACTTTTATTATTTTTATTTATTCTATTTTTTTTTTCTTTTTTTTTTTTTTTTGCTATTTATCTCAAGCAAATAACATCGCCCACCCAGCAACTTTGCCTTAATTGAACAAAGTAAATGCTGTCTTCCGCTAAAACTATATCTATATCTATATCTACATCTATATATAAAGCTGGTCGTAACCCATATTGAAATACTGGAGAAAAGAGAATGTATGTGTTCTATTCGTTTTATGCGAATTGGCCTGCTTAGCAGCCAAGAGGACAATGTCTGCGGCGATGCCGCATTTTCCTTATTTGCCCCAGTTTTCCATTGAGACATATAGATAGACATGTGTGTGTGTGTGTGCAGTGCTGTGTGTTGGATATGAGTTTATTGATATGCATAAAAGGCACGTAAGACACACCAATTTGTCGACATCCGCATCCTAATAAAAACTATAAATATACAACAGAGCAACGACTATGAAACACGCTTGCCAAGAAAACAAAATTTACGATATATGCATACGATATTCAATTGTTATAAAGTGAACAAGAAAACAAATTTTACAATATGCATATAAAGCATATGCGAAAATTAAATTTTAAATGAATGGTTTGCCAAGCAAACACAATTTATAATATATATATATATATATATATATATATAGCACATACGATATTGAATTATTATTTATTGAATAGTGTACCTTATAACAGCAGTTAAGAGCTGCTTATTTGGTCAAGACAACTTTTGCTAGCCAATTATATTCTAATTTGGATTTCCTGAATCACTTTCAATTGCGCCCACAATCATAGGCGAATCACGAAAGAACAGCTATGCATATTTCTATTGTATATGATAATTAATCAATATTAGGGTTATCTTTAAACAAAAAATTATTTCCAAAAAGGCTTTTTAATTCACAATAGTAGTCAAAAGCTGTTTAGGTTGGATCTAGAAATTCTATACATTTCCTTAATTATCAAAAGAAACTAACGGCGAGCAAATTTGATCTATTCAATCTAGAGTAATATCGAAGATTTCTGCATATACCCACAGTAATTCTTAGAAATATATTAGTGTCATATATTAATTATAATACTCTCTTCACTCCCTACAAAAGAACAGGGTATACAAAATATAAATTTGATTTAACATTGCAGCATATCGAAGATGTACGACAAGCCCATATAAATATCGATTGGAAAGCAATAAAGACGGAATGAAAAAACTTTTACTGACAGAAAAACAAAACAATTTTCAATAAACATATGAAACATGAGTTCGGGGCATAAAGTCTTGACACAATAGTTGGGTACTAAAACGTTCTCCTTTTTAGTCCTTAAGCAAGACTGATGGTCGGGTATTGTGGGGCAGCAAAGTTTATGATGTTGGGCTGCCATGTCGAGGAATGTGTTTCGTCATGCACACACACACACACACACACACACACACACATACTCACACATGCACACTGACACAACAAGACCAACACTTTAATAACATTCGATTTTATGCAAATTTGTAACCTTTTGCTTAGTTGCTCCAAAGAGCAGTTGGCGTGCCGTTAGGGAATTTTTTTTGTTTTTGTTCATAGTGAAGGGACCTACATTTCCTTTTCCGGATTTAAAGTTTAAATGTCAAGAAAACAGAAAACAGAAAGCAAACCTCAATGCCTGCCAGGTCAGGCAAACAGGACAGGAGTTGGGGCAAATGCTCGAGCTAAAGATAGATTGCAATTAAAGTGAGAAACTACGAACACAGGTGGGCCAGCGCATAGACAGCCACATGTATAGTTGCCTCTATATAAGATAGAAGCAGACAATTTATGTAGTTCGGATATGAAAATAAAAATAGTAGCGTATCGCTTCAAAGGTGTGTCATGGCCTGAAGAGAAATACAGCGTCTTGAACTATGTGTGTAATACATGCGTACAGTATAGCCTACGTAAGTCAGACCCATTTGCTTAAGCATTGCCAGAATTGTTGATAATATTCTTACAAGGTATTATTTAATGTATTAATTTTTAAAGAACTTAAGCCAATTGAAATACAAATAAAACATAAAAATTAAAATTAAAAGTATCCGAAAACGAATATATAATGATAAGTATTTAGATTTTAATAATAGTGATATCATATGTTCATTATAAATGTTTATAACTATATGATATCACTATAAGTATTTTTAAATGTCAGCTATTTTATGTAACAAATGTACTTTTTTTATTAATTAATTTATTGAAATCCCTATTAAAGCTTTTATAAGACTTCTTTATATGCCAATATAATAAATCATCTAATGATTTGATGATATCACCATCAATATTACTAGATATCTGCTATTTTCGATATTTTTAAAATAATTTTTTTCTTTTGCTAATTTTTGTATCTTCCAATTAAGAGTTTTTTTTATGTCAAATCCCTATACAATTTAAATACATTTTTAAAATGTGTCATATATGTGTATGCCTACAAATGCATACATATACATATGTATATACTCCCATAAATCCGTACAAACATGGATCTCATCACAGAACAGACGCAGTGTTGGTAAGCGAAAACTTCTAACGGAAATTAGTGGCTTTCAATACAAAGTTTACAAAAGAGTGTACGCCTCGCTCAGAAATTCCAACGCGCCAAAACAAACACATGAAAAAGTATAAATACATACATATGTACATATATACATGTCTATATACTTGCATGCATACACATGTAGCTGTATATGCACTCCACGTGACGACAACAAATCATATCAGTAAAAAGAAGAAATAACAGTCACACACATACACACATGTACATACATATGTACTCACACACAGATGTATCGCTTATCGGCGGTCGCGGCATGTAAACAATGAAAAGAGGCGAGCAAAACTCAGGCATCCACTTGCATTCATTGGCTTTGTAGGTAGAACTAAGCTGCACGAACAATAAGCATTTAAAACAATGTTTTTTTTTAAATATAGAACTGTCAAATGACGTCACCTACTAGCGACAATGGCAAACTACAACAACATCAAAATAAAAGCCACTCTCTGTTGTCAGCGCAAAATGAATGGCGATGTTCGGCAGCGGCGGTTCACAGTTAGTTGTCAGTTTTTATTAAAAAAAAAAAATAAATAAACGCCGAGGCCGAGGCAGAGATTTTTGCCGCGCACATAGCACACATACACAAACACCAACACTAACGCGCTCAGAGAACCAAACAGAAAGCAATTCACAACCACAACAGCAATAGCAACAGCTTCTCCAATGGCTCCACTGCTCCTACAACGCTTACCACTGCCAACCATTGCGCATGCCAAATTCTCTCTTGCGCTCTCGCGTGCGCTCGCACTCTCAATTGCTCAAAAGCTGATACGACTTATTCTCCCGCTCTCCTTCATTTACACTTGTTCATTTAGCTGCCTGTGTATGTGTATGCATGTGTGTTGGTGTTGTATTAATAAAAGCAACCAACGCATTTTTCTTCGTCCAACACAAAATGAAACTAAACGCGAAATATCGAAGAAGAAGAAGTAGCAAACGTCGCTCTGTATGCTATGTGTACTGCGTAATCAATTTTTGGGGGTATATTCGTAGTCGTACTGGACTATATTTTTGATATTTGCTGGGCGACGGGGGAACTTATAACAGTTGCACAGTTGGCAGCCAGGTTCAAATATATCTACATATATACATATGTACGTGTGTAGCGCAGCGGACTCACCTAAATATTTTTGGGTGCTTATGTAGAGATATGCACAACGGGATGGGGCAGCAGCAACAGCGGCCGTAAGCACACCATAAAACTAGAAATTTTGGCTATAACAAAAAAATGGACTCCGCATAACACAACACCGCACGATATCTATTTTTTTTTCGGTTAACTACTTCAACGCGTGGGGGAGCTATAACGAATTTTGATGACAAATGTAACACATATAATTTTGTAGATTTCCTACCCAGTTTAAAACATATTTAATTTTTGATTTGACGACTGTTTCTTTTCCTCACTTTTTTATGTTTTCAAAAATCGTAACGATCTCTTGGAGAGAGTGCGACTAACACTTGAGTTCGTTTACGATCGACTGCTCAGTATGAGCTCCAAAAGTGAACTGACAACTCGTTGCGGCGTTGGCGCTTTTTCCGTTGCATTTTGCTCTCTCTTTCGTTTAGTGTTTGTGTGTGAGTTCCGCATACACCATGCATGGCGCTTATAAATTCACCAATACTATGCTCCCTTACAAGTTTACTGTCGCTCTCTCTCGTTGGCAGGGCTGCTAAAATTTGCATTGCCAACGCTTTTAAACGTTAGCGTTGCCAATCATTTTCAATACGTTTCACTCCTTTTAGTTTTAATGACAGTTAAATTTAAATTAGGAAAAATATTTTATAGCTGTATAATAAAACAAAGTACAATAACAAGTATTACAAACACAACAAAAATTACTAAATTTGTTGTACATAAATATATGAACCGCCAGATAAACATGCTGATTGTGTATCGCAACAAAACTCTTTCGCTCTCCAACACATGCAGTCGAGAGAGAGAGAGAGAGAGAGAGAGATAGTTGTCTTATGCTCACTTTGAGTGTTTATGTTCTTAGCGGTTCATCTGGGTTACTTGAGTGAATATTAGTGTACTTGTTGCATTGAGCATATTGAGTTCGGTTGAGTGGAAATTGAAATGTACCTAAATTTATTATCCTTTCTTCACTCACATACATAGTAATTTCTATAGTTGTCAAAAGATACAAAATGAATTAAATTCTATTATATTAGCTTATTAAATGCTCAGTATACTTCAATTTTACATTAAACTCCATACCAGTCTTAGCGCATATAACTACCTGCAATCACGTACATACTTCAGCTCGGCAGGTACAGACAGATTGTAAAGTGTATGGGCCACTTTATGACTTCATCTCTGTGCCGTCTTATACTCTTATACATGCGATCGCTCTTGAGCTCTCGCTCAAAAGTATCTACTATACGCTTGGCAGGCCGCCGCATAACAAACCGCTCGCTCAGTAACGAGTGTGGATCTTTGGTGAACGGACGGGTTGTTCGGTAGTCCCGGTTTTTCTTTCGCCGTCCTCTGATTGTCTTGGAAAATATCTTCTTCTTGTGCATGTGTGAGTGTGTTTGTGTGCTCCCTTTAAGTTTATAAAAAGAAGTTGAAAAGTGTTTGCTGTGGCAGCACCACCAGCAACAAAAACAACAACAACAGAAATTGTGTAGTGTTTGTTGTTTTCTTGTGTATAACAGAAAATGTTGTATTAAAAGTGCAAGGAATTGAAGTGGGAGCTGTGCCATAGCCTGGTAAGTGAGCTAAACATGTTAAATTGTTCTACACTATTTAATTGCAAATCATATACATATACAAAGTTGTACGCACTTTGAAGTACGCAGCTGTTATTGTTGTTGTTGTTGTTGCTGCTGCCTGCGTTTATCTGTTATGTTCCGTTTGTTGTTACTTCTTTTTTCTGCTTTCCTCTTCTACTTCTCTGCATCCGCTGTTACTCTCGCTGGTCTCGTGTGAGTGTGTGTGTGAGTGTGTTTTTTACTGCAAGAGTTATCGTTAGGCAGAGATTTGTACTCAAAAAAAAAAAAACAAATTATTTATTTATTTGTCACAGCAAAAGTTTACAATGTAAAGCACATAAATTCTTTCGGATTATATGCGACTTGTAACATGATGCCTCATACCCAAATCCATTTGAGAATGTCTTGCCTTGCATATAGTATGCACATAGTTGGCGAGGGTAGCTCAAGTTGTTATTGTATCTGGATGTTTGTATGTGTATGTGCTTTTTTAAAGAAATAGAATAATACGTAATATATATCTAAAACACTTACATATACTAAAATTCTAAAAAAAATATATATTTTATGTTTATATATACATATGTATATACCTATAAAAAAAACCACAAAATCCTATGCAGAAAAACAAAACGTATTTTTTATAAATATGTATATATCTGTATTAACAAAAATGCATAAAGTCTTATGCAGCAAAATCAAAAGTTCTCTTATAAATACAATGTTTAACAAAAAAAAAAAAAAAAAAAAAAAAAATCGTATGCAGCAAAATCAGACCGAAAATTCCTCATATAAATGAGAAATATAAGATAAAATGCTTTATGAAACGTAATACTCTGAGTGTAAGCTAGATGTCTTTCGTTGACATACTCATTGAGCCATCCTCAGATATTTTTCAATGTTCATATATATGTATGTATGTATGCCTGGGTGTACGTGTATTTGTGCACATATATGCAATGCATTTTGCACTAGGCAAGGAATAGCGCATTAAAAGCTAAGCAAATTGTCTTGCAACGAGGCTATTAATTAAACTTAGCTTAAGTCAGGCTGATCTGTGCAGGAAAGATATAGTTAAATAACTGTGCATTTTGATATGTATATATTTATCTATCTGTATGTGGGCAGGACTTAGTTCAGGCCTAATAATAGTTTTTCCGTCGCATGCATGATCTCATTTTACATTTGGGTTGGCAGATGGAGAGAGAAAGATCGTGGGAATGAGAGGGAGAGAGGGTGAGGGAAGTTCCACACATGTTCTCCATAAGTAAAAACATTTCCAGCCATCTGAGGATGTGTGGTCAATAAGCAGCGCGCTCTGATGGAATTGAAAATATAAACATGGCAAAGCTAAGCAAACATTCAGATAAGCAAAATTTTATGAACTTGTCGATACATATATACATATATATATACACATATATATGTATATTGTATAATAAGACAGCTATAGACAAAGCAAACAGCAATTTGAAGTCGAATTTGGAACGTTGCCTGCTTCACGTTGAGACTCACTGAATATTTTGTGCAATTGGTGTTTTATATTCGATTTTATATGATTCCAGGAATATGTTTAAGATGACAAATCTTTAAGTAATATGTTTTACCAACAGCAAAAACTATTCTCTTTGATGTTCACCTTTAGTTCTTCAGATCTCATAGCTAAAGATCTCTTAGGAATGCAACTAAATACTTGATAAATAGCTTTGATATCAAAGCTAATCAGAATATTGCATTCAGCAAACTCGTTCATATTCCAAAAATGTTTGGTAGATCTCAAGAGGAAAAAAATATTGGGGCGTTAGCTCTAAAACTGTGCAAAAATTAAGCCTTAGCCGATTTGACAAGATTTTAATGGACATATATATGTATCCACCATATATGTATCCAATGTCGAGCCTCTATCAATTCTGTTAGATCAGATATAATAGCATATCCCAAAATGCCACGCCTCTATCAGAACAAAACTACAGGGTAATTCTAGCTCTATCATTTAATTCTGCTTTATGCCGGACTTATGTTTATTCAATACCAATTCATAAACAAACACAAGCACATCATCACACAGAATTTATCTTCTGCATCATTGTGTCTGTGTGTACCTCTGTGTTTGTGTGCATGTGTATTTGTGTACATGTGTGTGTGTGTATTTGGTAAATTAACGTTTTGTTTAGTTCCTTGATTATTTGTTTATTTTCCAGTCTGCTTTTTTGTGCTTTTTGTGTTGCGCCCCAAACGAAACTGAAATTAACAGAAAGGCAAACGAGCAAAAAATAAAAGATTCTTTCAGCAATTAAAGGCGGGCAACAGGAGAGTTGAATTTACTGTTTATCAGATACACTGAAATCAACTGTGTTATGAATATGTTTATTATTATAGAAATATTTACTTTGCAGCAAATTGAAAGATTTGAAGATACGATAAATGCATATGCCCAGGGCAGTTATCTACTTTGAGATATAAACTTCAGTTGAAATACTGAATGATTATCTATAATTGTAAAGTTAGTTAATTCGAAGAAACTCAAAATATTAAAATGTGCTCTACTTTTTTTATATATTCATAAGTAAACATACATAAATATTAGAAATATAAATTTTTCAACATTAAAATCAAATAATTTTTAAAGAGATATATAAAAATAATATAACTAACTTAAGTCTATATATGATATGCATTTATGTTACACACTCAAAGCCATATTTACGCTATCCACCTCTTAGTGTATAGAATCCGCTAATGGTCTAGGCGTAACACTCACACGCACGCTTACACACACACGCAAACGCACACACACACATACTCCAGACAATCGCAGAGCTATAAACATATAGTATAAACATATAGTTCAGGCATCTGTGAATGAACTCTTATCGGTTCCATGTTGCATTCGAAATTACAAAATAGTTGTGCAGGCTCTTTTTTTTAATACTAGAGTGAGGGAGAAGGAGACAGAGAGAGAGAGAGAGAGTGGGTGTTTGTGTGGGAGAGCGATCGAGAGAGAGGACAACAGAGCGAGTGCTTGTCTTGGCTCGACTTGATTCCATCCCAATCCATATCAATGACCACATCAAAGGCACAAGTTTTTGACTTATGCCAGCTTATCTCTAGCTGTTGCCGCTGCTGCCGCTGCTGCTTCTGCTGCTGCTGCTGCCGAGTCTTTAGCACAGTTCCCATTTAATTTAGTTGCGTGTCCCATGAAACATGAAACTTGGCTGATAAGAATATAGACCCAGATTCAGTAGGACTGAAATTAAACACAATTTCAGACAATAAAAAAAAAAACCATGTAAAATAAACATTGAGAGCAATAGTTTTTAAAAAAATTATATAAAATTAAATAAAAGTGAGTCAGACATATAAAATTATAATTATATAATTTTTAATTTTTCGGAGTAATATATCTTTATATTTTAATATTATTTATTTATATTTTTATGAATATATACAGAAATATATGAATATGTATAGCTTGAAGTAATATTTTTAACCATCAGCAAAAAATTTAATTTAATTAAAATCGATTTACTTGTTCTTTATAGTCATATACAATATTCTTATATATAATATTCTTATTTGAATATTTTATAGGCTAAACATATTATTTGAACTTCCTCGCTTGGCACTTATTTGGAGAATGGATAATTAATATGAGAGCATTCGTTTTCAATTTGAATTCTTGAAGAGAAATAAATCCTTTTAATTGAAATATGCAATATATATAATATGGAATTATGTCAAATGCACTACAAGTCAGATCTAAATAATAATTGTTCTACAAAAGAGAAGCATGCAGAGCTAATGAGCTCATAAACATTATTATATTAATATGTGTATGCACAGACATATGTATGTTTTTATGTATGTATAGTATAATATCAGTATGCTTGTATACAGTACACTCTCTAACAAGTACAACTCTTTTTAATGTTTTCACTGTGTGACACTTGAGGCAGCTGTGTCTAAAAATAATCATCATCTTTGGCTGAGTATTTAGTACATGTCTTAAATGCTGATAAACACCAGTCACCAGGCAACAACGGATTGTGTATATTCTATATAAATATATGTATGTATATATGTAGATGTATGTGTGTTGTTTATCGCCCTAAAGTCGAACTTATGTATGCTCAGATTCATTCACATTTAGCTTGGAGAAGGCTTTGGCTGGCGCTCAGTTGGTGCGTAAAAGTCGTTGGGTACGGTCGCCTCTTCATTTCGGGGGTCGAATCTACTTATGTAGGAGTTCAAGCAACAAAAATTATATATATAATATAAAAGCTATTTGGAAACTGTTGATAAGAGTTGCAGTTAGGAAGAAATAATTCAAATTCTATTTTGCTTTATGTTTTATTTTTTTTTTTTTTTCAGTGCACAGATAAGCTGCAGCTAGGGAATCGAGGCAAAATGAGTGCCCAGCACTCATAGGAAGGAAGTTAAGGACGAGTAAGTATGAAAAGCATAGATAAATAAATATATCTAGAGATAAAATAATAAACTGAATTAGAAACTCTTCCCTTAGCTTATCCACGTGGTCTACATTCTGTAAAGGAAATCGAACGAAAGCTGATTAAGAAACGGAGCCGGAAGCGCTCTAGTGGAACACGACCCCAAGCCCCGAAGGCAGACGAGCCAACGAGCGAGACAAGCGCTCAACGAGAGAGCGAGAGCGAGAGCGAGTGAGAGGGAGAGGGAGAGTGGGCGAGCGTGTGTGAGAGAGATCGAGCAAGATCTAGCGAGCATAAGCGATGTCGCTGCGCAGCGGCCTTATCGCGCTTTTCTTTGTGCTCGCCGTACTCCAGCAGCTGGAGGCGCAGCGTTTGCCACAGTCGCAGACGCCGCACGGACGTCGCGATCGCCCGCGCAATCCGCCACGACAATATGTGAAGACGCATCCGTGTGAGCGTTCCTCTTGCTATCCGGCAACGGGAAATCTGTTAATTGGACGCGAGAATCGTTTGACGGCCAGTTCCACGTGCGGTTTGATACAGCCGGAACGTTTCTGTATCCTATCCCATTTGGAGGACAAGAAGTGCTTCCTGTGCGACTCGCGGGATGAGACACGCAACGATCCGTACAAGAATCATCGCATCGGACAGATCATCTATAAGACCAAACCGGGCACGAATATACCCACCTGGTGGCAGTCCGAGAATGGCAAAGAGAATGTCACATTGCAATTGGATTTGGAAGCGGAATTTCATTTCACCCATTTGATTATCACCTTCACCACGTTCCGGCCGGCGGCTATGTACATTGAGCGCAGCTTTGACTTTGGCCAGACGTGGCATGTGTATCGTTATTTTGCCTACGATTGCGCTGAATCCTTTCCGGGCGTGACGACCATACTCCATAACATAACCGATGTAATGTGCACGTCGCGCTACTCCTATGTGGAGCCGTCGCGCAACGGCGAAGTCATCTTCCGTGTGCTGCCGCCCAACATCAATGTGTCCGATCCGTATGCGGAGCATGTGCAGAACCAGCTGAAGATGACGAATCTGCGCATCCAGATGACCAAGCTGCACAAACTGGGCGACAATCTGCTCGACAATCGCCTGGAGAATGAGGAGAAATACTACTACGGCATCTCGAACATGGTGGTGCGTGGCTCGTGCTCCTGCTACGGCCATGCCTCGCAGTGTTTGCCATTGGACGATGTGGTCACCAATGACTATGAGATGGTGCACGGACGCTGCGAGTGCACGCACAACACAAAGGGTCTGAACTGTGAGACCTGCGAGGACTTCTACAACGATCTGCCCTGGAAACCGGCCTTTGGCAAGCAGACGAATGCGTGCAAGAAATGCGAATGCAATGGACACGCGGTCAGCTGTCACTTCGATGAGGCGATGTTCGTGGCCTCGGGTCATGTGTCGGGTGGCGTCTGTGACAATTGTCTGCACAATACGCAGGGTCAGCACTGTGAGGAATGTATGGCGTTCTTCTATCGTGATCCAGCCGAGCCGCTGAGCAGCCCCAATGTGTGCAAACCTTGCGATTGTGATCCCGACGGTGCTCTGGACGAGGGTATTTGCGATTCGGTCAATGATCCAGAGAACGGTGTCGAGGCTGGGGCCTGTCATTGCAAGAAGAATGTGAAGGGACGTCGCTGCGATAGATGCAAGGATGGCTTCTGGAATCTGGATCCCAATAATCCCGAGGGCTGTGAGGAATGCACCTGCAATACACTGGGCACAGTCAACAATTCCGGCTGTAATATGCATACCGGTGAGTGTCAATGCAAGCGCCTGGTCACCGGCAAGGATTGTAATCAATGTCAACCGGAAACGTTTGGCCTCTCCGAATCTGAGGATGGGTGCACGCTGTGCAATTGCGATACGGGCGGCTCCTATGACAACTACTGCGATGTGCTGACGGGGCAGTGCCGCTGCCGTTCCCACATGACCGGACGCACTTGCTCGCAGCCCAAGCAGAACTACTATATACCTGATCTGCATGTTGTGCACGATGCCGAGGTGGCCGACATGTGCATCACCTATAGCAACAATGGCAGCTGCACCAATGTGCTTCAGGCGCCACCCTCGGGCCACGCCCCCGACTTTACGGGCATTGGCTTTACGCGTGTGCCAGAGAACTCCGAGATGATCTTCACGGTGGACGATATTCCACGCTCCATGCCCTACGATGTGCTCATTCGCTATCAGTCCACGTCCCGCAACGACTGGGATGATGCCTTCATCACTCTGGTGCGTCCCGACGAGATCGATCCACAGGGCGAATGCGCTCATGCCATACAATCGCCCATAATGGAGGCCCGTGTGCCATTCACATTGCCCGAACGCGATCGCCAGGTGATTGCGCTGCCCGATGTCTGCCTGGAGGCGGGCAAGGTCTACAAGTTCCGTATTATGTTCGAGCACCGGCGCCACAACGAGGACAATCCCACGGCCACCATATTGGTGGACTCGCTGACGCTGATACCACGCATCGAGGTGACGCCCATCTTCCATGGCTCGCCCGTGGCGGATCTGCGTCTACGCGAATACATCAACTTGAACTGTAATCAATCGCTGTACGATATGCGCTACAAGGATCACACCTCGGCCATATGCCGCGACCTGGAGCAGGACGTGAGCACGTACATCTATGATGGCGCCAGCATGTGCAACTGCAATCCCACTGGCTCGCTGAGCAAGGTATGCGACGCCAACGGCGGCTTCTGCCAGTGCAAGCCGAACGTGGTGGGCAGGCAGTGTGATCAGTGCGCCCCGGGCACCTACGGCTTCGGGCCGGAGGGCTGTCAGTCGTGCGACTGCAACAGCATTGGCAGCAAGGACAACAACTGCGACCTGCTGACGGGCCAGTGCGCCTGCCATCCGAACACCTATGGACGCGAGTGCAATCAGTGCCAGCCGGGCTACTGGAATTTCCCCGCTTGCCGCGTCTGCGAATGCAACGGGCATGCGTCTGTCTGCGATCCGCTGACTGGACAGTGCATCAATTGCCAAGATTCGACAGATGGCTTCAATTGCGACACCTGCTTGGATGGCTACTACGGTGATCCCTTGCTGGGCAGCGAGATCGGCTGCCGTGCCTGCCGCTGTCCGGACACCATGGCCAGTGGCATGTCGCATGCCGATGGCTGCTCTCTGGACACGCGCAACAACAACATGCTGTGCAACTGCCAGGATGGCTATGCGGGCGCACGCTGTGAGATTTGCGCGGACAATTACTTTGGCAATCCGGAGTCGGGGGGCAGCTGCTCCAAGTGCGACTGCAGCAACAACATCGATCCCTACGAGACGGGCAACTGCGATCGCCAGACAGGCTCCTGCCTCAAGTGCTTGTACGATACGACGGGCGAGCATTGTGAGTTCTGCCGCGATGGCTACCACGGCGATGCACTGCAGCAGAATTGCCGCCCCTGCGAATGTGATTTCTTGGGCACCAACAAGACTCTGGCGCACTGCGACCGCTTCACCGGTCAGTGTCCCTGCCTGCCCAATGTCCAGGGGCTGTTGTGCAATGAGTGCGCTGTCAATCACTGGAAGATCGGCTCTGGCGAGGGCTGCGAGCCGTGCAATTGTGATGCCATTGGCGCCGTGCAGGAGCAGTGTCATAGCTTCACCGGCCAGTGCGAGTGCAAGCCTGGCTTTGGCGGACGAGCGTGCAATCAGTGCCAGGCGCACTTCTGGGGCAATCCCAACGAGAAGTGCCAGCCCTGTGAATGCGATCAGTTCGGCGCCGCCGACTATCAGTGCGATCGGGAGACGGGTCAATGTGTGTGTCACGAGGGTATCGGCGGCTACAAGTGCAACGAGTGCGCCCGCGGATATCTGGGTCAATTCCCGCATTGCGCACCATGCGGCGAATGCTTCAATAACTGGGACATCATACTGAAGGCTTTGGACGAGGCCACGCAGGCAACCATTCAGCGTGCCAAGGAGATCAAACAGGTGGGCGCAACGGGCGCCTACACCACCGAGTTCAGTGAGCTGGACAAGAAGCTCCAGCACATACGGGATCTGTTGCAGAACACCTCGGTCAGTCTGCAGGATATTGATCAATTGGATGCGGCTGCCAATGTCTTGAAGCAACAGCTGATCAACTCGCATCAGCAGCTCAGCGAGACGGAAGTTAAGCTCGATGAGATCTACAACTCGCTCAGTGTGTCCGCCGTGGAGCTGGAGGGTCTGCAGAATCATTCGCGTCTCGTGCAGCAGCTGTCGCGTGAGCTCAAGGAGAACGGTATTCAGTTGCAGGAGTCCAACATTGAGGGCGCCCTGAATCTAACTCGACATGCTTACCAGCGCGTCAGCAGCCTGGCAGCTCTCAAGGATGAGGCTAAGGAACTGGCATCCAACACGGAGCGCAACTGCAAGCGTGTCGAGACGCTGACCAACAAAATTAAGGACGAGACCGATGCCATAGCGAATAATGATAAGACCATAGCCGATTATCGTGCAGAGCTGAGTGCCTTGACTTCCCAAATTCCGGATCTCAATAATCAGGTGTGCGGCAAGCCGGGCGATCCCTGCGACAATCTCTGCGGCGGTGCTGGATGCGGCAAATGCGGCGGTTTCCTCTCCTGCGAGAATGGCGCACGTGCTCATTCCGAGGAAGCTCTCAAGTTGGCCAAGAATACGGAGGCGGCGATAACTAGCAAAAAGGATGCAGCGGATCAGACCATTCGTGCTCTGACCCAGGCCAAGCTGAATGCCTCGGAGGCATATCAGAAGGCCCAGCTTGGATTTATGAAATCGGAAAAATATCTAAACCAAACCGACGAGAGCATCAAGTTGGCCGTCAAGCTATTCGAAGAGGTCAATGACTTTTTGCAAAATAAGACGGCATTGCCGGCCGAGAGCAAGCAATTGGCACAGGACACGCTGCAGCTGGACCTGACGCTCGATCCCAAAGAAATCGAATCGCTGGGCGTGAAGATCAACGATGCTGTCTCCTCGCTGAAGAACGTCGAGGCGATCATATACAAAACAAGACCCGATCTAAATAACGTCAACGATCTACAGACCACAGCCAACAACACCAAAGCGACAGCCAATGAAATCTTGAAGGAGGCCAATTTGGTGGTCGAGAATCTGGCAGCGGCCAGTGAGTCGCAAGGCAAGGCACAGAACGCCATACAGCAGGCAAATAGCAACATTGAGCTCGCCGACGAGGATCTGCAGCAGATTGATCTGGAGACCAAGGAGGCCGAATCGCCAGCAAATAAAACCGCACAGCAGGTCGAGAAATTGGCCCGCAAGGTGCAGCATCTGCAAAAGAATATACTGAAAAACGAAATGGATGCCCAGCAGATAACCGAGCAGGCGAATCGTGTCAAGCAGGAGGCGATCCGGGCACGTGGCGAGGCCAGCAACCTGCAGTTCTCGACTAGTGCCACCAATCAAACGCTCACGGATCGCGCCAGCCGATCGGAGCATGCGCGTGAGCGCGCCAAGCTTTTGCTGCAGCGCGCCTCCAAGCTGACGGTGGATACCAACGAAAAGCTTGCCGAGCTCAACTTGCTGCAGAGCACCTACCTGGACAAGGACAAACAGCTGAAGAAACTGGAAATGTCCATACAGCCGCTGAACGATCAGCTGAATATCTATTTGCGCAACATTCAGGAAAATGCCGATCGCTTCCGACAGTGCACAGTTTAAAGAGGTATGTTGGTGTGTGTGCGTGTGTATAAGTACTAAAAATAACCGACTACACTATACTCGGACCTCAAGAAAGTCATTATCTAAAGGCAGTATAGGAAGAACCTCCTAGATAATCTTCAAATATATAAAAATCATATTGAATTTCCCAATTTGTATATAAGCATAGTGAGAACTTTTTATAATTGTATAAGTTCAAAATATACTATAATATAATCTGATATATTTAGATCATATATCTGGATTAGATCATATAAAGTTAATACACCCGATTCCACCTACAGTAACATAGAGAGTATTAGCCATAAATGTCACTAAGATTATATATGATCGATTAGCAAAACTGAAGCAAAAGAAAATGTTGACGACAAACTTATATATTCATATACTCTACAATTGGTAAATAAATATTAATTATACTACTTAACTAATTTTCATTGCAGTTGCAAGCCCAGCGGCCAGCTCAACCATTGCCATATTTTATGAACAAATGCGTAATGCAGCATCAGCAGCATCAGCAGCAACAGCAGCAGCAGAAGCATCAACAGCAACAGGAACAGCAAATGCAACAAGTTATTTTTATTTTAAAGCTATTAAGTGTAACCGTTACGTTTTGTACTATAAGCAATCAATGTTAAATGCAATATTCATTTCAAATTTATGCCATTTTTATTGAGCTAAGTTTTTTCTTAATCCCACATACATACAACAAAACAAGAATTAAATGAATACAAAATTTTTGTAATGCGACAAGCTAAATAAAAAATACAATAAATATAGCTAAAATACATACTACTTTATAACAAATATAACAAAAAATATCCCCGTTTTATTTCGGAAGGCAGGGAATTTATTAGATCCCTTTCATTTTCGTTATAATAGAATCGGATTTGTTTGTACTTGCTGCACACATATATCTATATATATATATCTATATATATATATATGTACATACATATATTTATATATACATACAGATATCAATTTGTTTATTTGCACGCCATGGCAAAGCATAATAAATAATACTATATATTAAAAGGCTACCAGTTGGCGGTTTGTCATTTCGTTTTGTTGCAGTTCTTCTCCGCATCGCTTGCAGCTCTTGTTTTGATTGTTCATTTCATAAGTTATAAGTTTTAACATTCTTTCATTGTGAAAATTCTTGTAAAAAATGCTAAAATTATCAAGCTTGTAACTGACTGTCATGGACAGGCGACATGTGTACTCGGGGAGGAACTCTGCAGGTATTGAAGCAATTTATTATTTAAATAATTTCCAGACAAAAGTACACTGTATTCAAATAATTACAAAATAAAATGGATATATATTTATTATAAAGTTAATTCAAAGGCACATTTAAAAAAAGTCTTGTTAATCTAAGGAGAGAGTATAAGCAGAAGAGTGATAATAAATTTAACTTAAACTAGTAGTTGAGATTCAACTTAACTTGGTCACACTTTTCTGCAGTTGGTTTCGATAGTTTCAAGAAATAAAAATAATAATATTATTATTATATTATATTATATCGGCTATTTTGTTAAAAGTTAAGTGCTTCACACATTTTAATTTCCGAATTCAAAACGTTTTAAATTATCTTATTGGCACGAAACGCATTTTATTGGTGCTGCAAAATATCCAAATACTATCGATAGCAGCGATAACAACTCTGCCCTTTGGCACAGTTGTCGACTCCTATAACGTCTTATATGCAAAACTATTAGCAATGTTCTAATTGTCATCAACAATCAAAATACAGAAAACAGAGAACATCACAACTAACACCAGCAAATATACAGAATTAGTTATAAATTTAAGTAGTATCTTTTTGAACGAAATTCAGTATTTAGAATGCTCAGTATTACCATTTCGAACATTAGCGGGTGTTATATTGAGGCTGTACTGTGGGTGTATGTAAGTACATATATATTTACGCACAGGCACGCACACACATACATATATCGAGCATAGAGACAGATGTTGTTGTTCTTGTTTTTATTTATGCAAGCAACAGAGGCTATAATAAGAATATTCTGAAATAATATAATGGTACAAAAAGTCGGGCGAATCTGCTGTGCAATAATACGTCAAAAAATGAGAGCGACACAAAGCAAAATTCGTCAATAAGGGAAAGAAAACGTGAAGAAACGGAACGGAAAGGAAAAGTGCAGACGCAAATACAAAATAAATCGAAATTTCGATTTTGAATCCAAGTGCTGCTGTTGCTGGCTGCTGGCCCCAGATTATTGTGCGTTAGTGATTTCAATTCCATCAAATAAAACCCGCACACACACAATCCCCAACGTTTAACATTTACACAGAGTGTTACATATATGTATATACATACATACGTAGCATAAATATCAGATAACGCGGCCAGAAAGAGTAAAGGATAGGTAAAGATCCCTTGACAACCAATAAAATAAGGCTCCCTCGATGGATGACGAATTGGAGGACAAGATCTTCTATCAGACATTCGTTTCACATATGAAGATTCTATCCAAGTTCGCAGTGGGCTTCTCGTCCATCAATTCGCCCTTGGCATATTTATGGAAACTATGCCGCATCTATGTGCTCCGTCCCGAGGTCATTTTCTGTGGCATCATTCTGTTTGTCTTGTTAATCTATTTGCAAGCGGTCGATGTATGGAGTCGCAGCATATTAGGCCGCATTCAAGCCACACTTGGTAGACAGAAGGCGCCACGCGTCCAAGAGATGACGAGCGGTGCGGGCGATCATCAGAGCTGGGAGGAGGTGCGTCAACAAAGTGCCGCCTTTGCTGTGCTGGGCAGAAGACCTCACATGGAGGACAGGTAAGAGAGGGAAGCCAAGCCCATAAGGAAAGTTGTATTTTATATGCATATGCACCTGCTTACAGATTCATCATTGAGGAGAACATCAACAACAACACGGGAATTTCGTTCTTTGCCGTTTTCGATGGCCATGGCGGCGAGTTCGCTGCCAACTTTGCCCGCGATGTGCTGGTCAAGAATATTTACAACAAAATCATTGATATTAACAAGATCCTAAAGTCCGAGAGCTCGTCAGAGTACAGTGGATACGACAAGAGTCCGTATCTGGCACGCAAACAGAGCCGCAAAGATGCCACCAACAAGGAGAACGCCGATCCCGTGGCCAGACGCGACAGTTTGCGTAAGACGCACAGCACCACAGCGGATTGCAGCGCAATTAAGCAAAAGACAACTGAAGCAACTGTCGCCGACATTTATACGGCGCAGCTGAACAGCGCGATGCGCGCCAGCGGTAACAGTGCGGCAAAAGATTCATTTCTGAATAACAACAATGCTCAAAATTCTGGCAACGCGCCGCCGCCAAGTTACGACGCCAAATGCTACATCGAACATGGACGAATTAATTTTGGCAAACTGATCACGGACGAGATACTGGCCGCGGATCACAAGCTGGTCGAGCAGGCCAAGCTCGCAGTGAGTGGAACTGCCCCAATTAACTACCTTAATTACCTGTCTCAAGTCATTCACATTTCTTTTCCTTTTTCGGCCAGACCAACATTGCGGGCACAACCGCTTTGATTGCCATCGTTAAGGACAGCAAATTGATTGTGGCAAATGTGGGTGATTCGCGTGGCGTGATGTTTGATGCACGCGGCATTGCTATACCATTGTCCTTCGACCATAAGCCGCAGCAGGTGCGCGAGCGTAAACGCATTCACGATGCCGGCGGCTTCATAGCCTTTCGTGGCGTTTGGCGCGTGGCTGGGGTCTTGGCCACGTCACGAGCGATGGGTGATTATCCCCTCAAAGATAAGGTATGTCGATGCTACATGCTCTATATAGATGGCGTGATGGGAATTTCTCACGTCACTTTTTATAGCTTATATGTATATGTATATATGCATATATAATTCTCAATTGCTAATCAGCGTACACTTTATATTATTCTATCCCATGCAGAATCTAGTCATAGCCACACCAGACATCTTGACCTTCGAGTTAAACGATCACAAGTGAGTGCAGCTGCTTGCCAAGTTAATGAACTCTTTTTTCTATTAACTGCGTCATTTGTTTTCATTATTTTCATTTCGATGGATTGCCAGGCCCCGTTTTTTAATACTCGCATCGGACGGCCTTTGGGATACATTCAGCAACGAGGAAGCCTGCAGCTTTGTGCAGGATCATCTCAAGGAGCCAGACTTTGGCGCCAAATCGTTGGCCATGGAGTCATATAAGCGCGGCTCTGTGGACAACATCACCGTCTTGGTCATTGTGTTTAAGAACGACGTCTACAAAATTGTCACCACTTCGGCTGGCGGCAGAGAAGGCGATGCAGGCTTAGCCAAAGCTCCAGCTGCTGCTGCAGCGGCTGTCGAACGCTCCAATTCAATCAAAACCAAGTAACAGATGAGATACTCTTCTGTACCATTTGAATAGCAACCTTATAAAGTGCCCAAAAAGATTTACATACTATAATATAAGCATTCGCGATGCTTTTTTGCCTCGTCGCCAGCGCGATTCATGTTTTTCTCCCAACAAGGCGGCATTTTCTTTGGTTTCATTTTAGGATTTAAAGAATATTTTGAAAAAAAAAAAAAAATTGTTTTTATACGAAATGTTGAGACAAATATCACTATCAATGCACTTTGTTATCCCCCACCTCCTCCAGCCAGTCCTCGCATACATCACCATGAATTTCACAAATATTTATTTAAATTATTTTGTTATACGTAAAACTTGTGTTTGTCAAACGAAAAGAAAAAAAAAGCGTTAAAATATAAAATACTCAAAAAAGTAATGAAAATTTTCAACGAAATTGATTTCTTAGGCCTTTGAAAAATTCTTTTATGTTGAATAAAGTATTTTTTGTATCTATGAATAAATATATTCGGAGCCTATATTGGCATTTATACGTATTTATATATCATAAATGATAATCAAATATAGGCAAAGGGCTATTTTGATAAAAAAAAAAAAATTTTCCTCTCGATAATATCCATATTAATTCATAATTCATTTTTCAGGCCTTTGAAAAATGCTTTAATGTCGATGTTCTTTTGATATCTTTGAATAAATATATTCTGAGCCTATATTTGCATATATGTGTAATATATAACTCATAAAAAAATAATACATAAATAGGAACTTTTTCTAAAAGAAAACAGCTTTACCCTAGCGAATATACAAAATATCCATATTAACCTACAATTTCAATCAATTGATAATTATGTATCATATAAAGAAAAAAAGTATTTTTGCCTTAGCTAATCTATATCCATATTAATTTACAGTTCTAATTTTTAAACAAATTTAATGTTTGTCGGTTTATATTTATTGTTGTTTTGGCATAAACAAATCAGTTTGCCATCGATTTATACGAGCTATGTCCAAACATATAAGATTAGTTTAGTGCGCTGATACAGACACTTGCCAGACGCGGATAGTGTTGTCCGAGTAACCAGCGAACAAGGTCTGGCCGTCGGTGGACCATGCCAGGGAGAGGCACTGTGGCTGCTCGGCCTTGGATGTGGGCGATACGACCTCAGGGCGCAGCTCCTCAACGGTCTTCTTGCATGCCAAATCCCAGATCTTGATGGATGGGCCATAGGCGACGCACAGCCAGTAACGGTTGGGCGAGAAGCACAGGGCATTGATGATGTCGTTGTGCTCCAGAGTGTACAGATTCTTGCCATCATTCAGATCCCACAGCAGGGCCTTGGAGTCCTTGCCACCGGAGGTGCACAGAGAGCCATCGGGCGAAACGGTCACGGTGTTCAGGTAACCATTGTGACCGTGATGGTTGTTCTTCAACTTGCAATTGGCCAAATTCCAGACCTTGACGGTACGATCCCAGCCGCAGGACACGATGATGGGATTGGAGTGGTTGGGTGAGAAACGCACGCACGACACCCAATCGGTGTGGCCATCTTCCTGGATGGTAAACTTGCACTCAGCCAGAGTGTTCCACAGCTTGATGGTCTTGTCCCGAGAGCCAGACACGATCTGACGGTTGTCAGCCGAAAAGGCAACCGAGAGCACATCCTATAATCGTAGAGAAAACGGTTTATTAGCCGACGAATCATTAGGTTAATGTAGATAATTAAAAGAGTAGCGGATTTAGAGATCTTGTTGCCTACTTACGAAAGAGCTTCACGCAAAAGTGTGTCGACTCAGGTGTAGAAATTTACAGATGTCAACCAGATTAATTCTGCCTCGCATAGGCGCAATATTTTTCTTTTTATATACATTTAAATGTATATTGGTATTGGTGTGCTAGCTAAGCCTAACCTTACGATATGGGGACATGGATACACCAATACTATTTGGGAGTTGAGAATTTACAAAAGCAGCGTAGGCTGCAGCAATTCTAGGCCCTGCTCAAAAACCATTTGGTAAACCACTTGGAAACTTATCCCACCTTGGTGTGTCCCTCGAAGCGGCGAGTGGTCTTGCCGGCAGCCAAATCCCACAAGCGCAGAGTCTGATCCCATGAGCCGGACAGAGCATAGTTGCCGTCGGACGAGAGCACAACATCGCTGATGAAGTGCGAGTGACCGTAGAGACGCTTCTGCGGATAGCCGTAGTTGGTATCCTCATCGCGGGTCAATTTCCAGACAATCAAGGTCTTGTCTGTATAAACATAAACATATTATTTATCGTACCATTTAAAATCTAAAAATTATGCCGGGATGTTGCAGTTATTGGAGGATTCCATCGACGCCAACCTAACCTCAACAACTGTTAATTATACTTGCCACGAGAAGCCGAAATGATGGTATCGGGATCCTTGGGATTGGTAGCAATCTGGGTGACCCAGCCATTGTGGCCGATCAGCGTACCACGCAATTGCAATGTCTCAGACATATTGAAATATTACTTATTAAATTGCAACGGGAGCGCTTTTGACACACGTCCAAAGGCGCTGCAGGCTGGCAGAAAAAGAGGCGGAAGTGGCTAGTGCTGTAAAACAAAAACAATCGAGGGTTGTGCTGCCAACTCGTGCAATTGAATGCGATGAATCGTTACATCTAAAACTGCATGTTTTTGGTATTATCATAATTTTTAGAATACAGCCACACTATTTGACATCTCAGGTCAAAGTAGCCCTTAGACCGAAATATAAATACACCAACACGTAAAATGAGTTTAGCACAACAGGAACCCGCCGGCATTAATCCACGTAATCCTCATGGACTAGGTAAGAGAAGCAATATTAAATTATTTACAACAGTTTAATTCGAAAGCCGCTTACAGGTGATCCGAATGACACAACGTTGCGCAAGGTAGAAGTAGAGGTGTTAATACCAAAAATAATGAGAGATCGCGCGCGAAGCGAACTGTGTCCCAAAGAAGTCGCGGACTTTGAGGAATGCTGTAAGGCCAGCAGCATATTCATGGTGGCCACCTGTCGGAAGCAAAACTCTGCCCTCATGGACTGTCTCTCTCATTGGTATAAAAACGAAGCCTTCAAAGAGGAGTGCAAGGCCATCTACCTAAAGGAGCGGGCGGAATATCGGAGCACGGGCATACCCAAGAAGAATCGCGTGGAGAAAATCTAGTTTACTCTTGTTATAATTTCTGTTTACTTTGGACAAAAGATGTGTAGTTAAAGCGCCGTATCACAGTCTCGTCAATGGTCAGGGATTCCAGTGCCGCCGGTGTGGCCAACACAGGATCGAGGTCTTTCAGCTTGTTCACCCTCAGAATGAGCACATCTTTATCCGATGTTTCAGCTACGCGTTGAGCTCCCTTCAAATTCTTGCCCACGTAATACGGGTGATTAATATAGTCCGAAGGGTGCACCAGCACCAAGAAACTGGCATGAAATTGTCGCGGACCTTCTTTGTAGATGACTGTGAGAAGGTGATTAAAAGTTATAAGCTGATTTCATGTCTATAAATGATAGGAAAAGGCACTTACGAAAATCACCACCGAATTTAATGCCGCTCTTAATTATCCAATTCTTTGATTTTAGATACAAATATGCAGTCAGCTTATAGATAAATTCTTTGTCATATTCCAGCGCTTCTTGCACATACGTTTGCCAGCTAAGCTCTTTGTTCGACGTGTCTTTTATCTCCAGTAGGTTTAAATAATAGGCCAGTACACAAGCCTCCTCCAGTCCAAGTAGAAGCGTTTCGTCGGGCTCTCCAGAAATTGGGCCGCCGCGTGAATTGCTTCCTTTGCCATAGCAGCCATTATCATGTAGAGTCTTTATTATATTCTGTTCTGTATTAAATACTTCTACACAGAGTCCATTGAAGACACCTTGGTAGCGTGATCCGTCGAATTTTGGGGGAAAGGGCGATAGTTTAATTAAGTCTTTGCAATTGCCTCGCTTGCGTTTGAAATGCGGCGTGAATTCCATAGTTCAGCGTATTCACTGTTTATAGTCGAATGACAAAAGTTTGATGTGCATCAAAACTATTTTCTGTTGTGATTTTAATAAAGTATTTTACGAGTAAATAGAAGTTAATTTTAAGGGAAAGACATTAAATGCGCCCATAAAAGTTTAATATAACATATTTTGATTATTTATGTTATTCGCCGCAAAACTGTTAATGTGTGACCGTAGCTTAAGATTTGCCATTCACATTGGAAATCGCCAACACAGTCCAATGCCTGCGGTGTGGCAACGCTGAAGTACGGCGAGCACGGCGAATAAGTCACAAGACCAGTCAGCTGAATTTCGGTGCTGTCGCATTAGTGTGAAAAGACACTCGTAATTTAAATATATTTTTTCCTAGATTTTTCGATTGAAATTGTGTGCAAACGCGCGCAACACAACAAATATATCGCATTACCTACGATACGCCAAAAAACAGCCAACAAAATGACAACCGCACTGTATCTGCCCGAGGAAAACATTGGTAAGTGCCAGCAACAGCAGCAGCTGACCTCTGTGAAAAATCGAAGTGCTGCTGCCCCGTGCAGCAATCAGCCGCCCCCTGCCCGAATGTGTGGCAGAAAAATGGTTAACTGTGAATGCGCATTTGCATTTTGCAGATATGATTGCTGCCACTTCGGTGCTGCAGCAACAGGCTGCCGATATACGCACCAAGAGCATCAACTGGGCCTCGTACATGCAGTCGCAGATGATTAGCCAGGAGGACTATCAGACAATTAGCGCATTGGATAAATCACGCGCCACCTTTCTGGCCCAAAACTCGACGCAGGTGGTGAAGACGATGCTGAATCTAGTTTCGCACCTGTCCAAGGACTCGACCATTCAGTATATACTCGTGCTGCTCGACGATCTGCTTCAGGAGGATCGCTCGCGTGTCGATCAATTCCACGAGACATCCGCCAAGATGAAGCAGTGCGTCTGGGGTCCATTCCTGAACTTGCTGAATCGCCAGGATGGCTTTATTGTGAACATGTCGTCGCGCATTTTGGCCAAGTTCGCCTGCTGGGGCCATGAGACAATGCCTAAGTCGGACCTCAACTTCTACTTGCAGTTCCTCAAGGATCAGTTGGCAAGCAATGTAAGTAGATCAAAGCACAAGCGTCAAGCCCATGCATGACCCATGCCAGCTACCCCTTCCACCCCAACCCCCGTTTGCATGTTTATGTTGTACATAGAACTTTAATTCAGGTACACTAGGTACATATATATATCTATGTAAATATATTTGTAGTATGCAGCATGTGGCATGATGTTATCCTTATCGATTTGAATTAATATATATATACATGCATATATTTATTTAGCAGGATTCTAATTGCTTAAATTTAAATTTCTGGCGATTCTATTTACTTTAAAGAGAATTTTCACTAAGTAAATATTTGATTGCATTTAGAAGTTTTACGCACTGACTATAATGTTAATTGGTAAACGATTGGAGTCTAATAAGCAGTATGCATTCGTGGAATCAAGTCCAATAAGAAATATTCACTACCTCAAATGATCTCTTTAAGACAGTTACAGTTAGACGTTAATTAAATTTGCTGTCATTTTGTTTTTGGTAGCAAATTTAATTTCAAGAACTTTCTATATACAAAATAATACAAAAGAACTAAATATAAATGCTGGGCATTACGAAACTCTTATAAGTATATAAAAATATAGAGGTCAACTACTTAAGTTGTTTGTATTAGTGCATGCTCGAATTAAGGAGGTCTTACTGTAGTTTTGCATTCTTATTAGCCCTTGATATTATTTGGCTGAAGTCCAGTTCAATATCGAGACGAAATACTTCAAAATTCCACACTTCTCTGTTTGTGCCTACGTTTCATTTTTAATTCTTAATGTGACCCAAATTTTCCTACCACACAATTGATATACATATATTCTTTGAATTCTAAATATCTACAAAATGTTTTCAAATATGCTATGATATTTAGCATTTTCTTTGATTGCAACTAACCATAAAATATAAACCTGCACGCTTTTAGTTAGTTTTGCTTGCTCGACAATTTTTACTAAAATGATCAATACAAAAGTGAGAAAACTCTAAAAATGAGACATGAATATCGCATTAGCCAGGATTTTGGCCAACTTTTAGGCTTGCGTATATCATTGTTGTCTTTTATTTGTAATGAAACTTTGGCTGTCTGTGAGCGTGATTAGGGTATGAGATTCGTGTTTTGTGTACACGATTTTTGTTTATCTTGGCATCTGAATTCATTGAATCACGCATCTGAAAAAAAAAAAATACAAATACAAATAAAAAACAAAATTCGAATTATATGATAAAGATGTTCGTATAACCGTTGCGGCAAGTCTAAAAAATAATTTATGCTCAATCGATCATCGCACCGCATCGCATTTAAGTGGGAGGGCCGTGGAGAACTGAAAGAACATCAGCACCACCCGCACCACCACCTGCACCATCTGCACCAAACAAACCCAACCAAATAAATAATAATAATAATATGTAATAATTACGTTTTCTCGTTACGATTTATGTGTATTCTGATGTCCCCAAAGCAAAGATCAAACTAAAACAAAAAGTTAAAGTCTTGCTCTATCCTGTTTTCTGTTTAACTATTTTTTTTCTTCAAATATTTTTTATATTTATTATTTAATACCAATTTACAATTGAAACCGTCAACATCAACTACGAATTTGTTTTGTTAAACACCAATAACTGAATTACTGAATCGATCAATCCAACAAACACAAACAATGCTGTGGATGCTGTGCGCTGCTGAACCCAAACCAAAAACCAAAACAAAAAAAAAAAAAAAAACCTACGACCCACGCACCATCTGACCCCCAACACAAATCAATTAGAGCACTGCCTATCTGCAAGAGATGGCCCAGCTGGCCAAGCGGGCGCAAACGATCATTGTGCACTCGCATGGACAGCATGGCAAAGATCATCATGGCAACCAGTACAGTCCCAATCTGGTCCAGCTGCAGCAGCGCCACGATCTGGCCAATGAGAGTTACCGCGAAGTGCGCTCCTCCGCCTTCGATCAGCAGCAGGATGGCAAATGTGTTATACCGGTATTCCAAATGCAGCCCAAATGCTATCCAATCACCATCACCACAACACACTCACCCAATCAAATTACACACAATTACACGGAACCAATTACCAAAAATTATCAAACAATTATAAAACACACACACACACACACACACACACACACACACTTGCAAATTATACTCGTTTGTGCTTAAGAGAATATATCATGGTGGACATATGCATTGCCTGCCAAAAGCTTATTAAATATTCTGGCATATTCCAATTAGCCTTGTGTAATTTCTGATAAGCATACACACATATGTACAGTAGAATTCAGTCATAACGACTCCGCTTAAAGCGTCCGCTCTGTTCCCCAGACAAACTTATATGGCTAAAGCGTCTTCCGGGTCTAAGGACGGTCTCTTGAGCGTCGGATTCTACTGTAGAATTTCTTTAGACACTCTAGTTTGAGGGTGATCTAAAACTAAATAAATTTCGTTTTAGACATTGTCTTAAACTTTTAATTTAAATTTGATTTTTTATTAATTTTTTTTTTCTCTTAACTTAAATTCCTTTTTTTATAATTTCTATATTACAAGAAATACTTCATTATGCTTAAAATCGAATTCGAAAAATTATTTTAATTAAATTTTTTATTATTTATTTAAATTCAAACATAATGAATGGATTTAAACATTGAATTAAATTTTAGTTTCAATTTCAATTATCCAATTACTATACTAATTTATACATATAAATTTGCTATTAGAAATTGAAGTTGATTTTATGTTTAATTAACTATTTTTTTTTTTATTATCGAAATTAAAATATAGCCAGCCAACAATGACTTCCCATATCTTCCAATGCATAAACGTTGTTGTGTGAGTGCGTGAGTGAGTCTGTGTGTGCGTGTCTTGTATATATTATATATATATAAATCAAACGATAACTGTTTACTAACTCCACTAAATATCATCGACTTAAATTAAAGATGAGCAGCAGAGCAACAAATGTACAAAACTTTGATTATAGCTTGAAGGTAACGGTAAAGGTGTAAAGGTAATAAAAAAAGAAAAAGAAAAGAATTTCGTAAAAAAAAAAAACAAAATCGGTGTCGGTGTGAACGCAATACACAAACAAAACAAACAATTGCCATGCCCATTCTACGGACTTTTAAGCAGGACAGCGACGTCGTTTGCTGTCCTTTATAATACATCAACTTTTTTTTTTTTTTTTTTTTTTTATTGGTATGTTTTAGAGCACAATTCTCTCTGTCTGTCTCTTCCACTTCCACTTTTTCTCTCTCTCTATTAAGTAGATGTAGTAACTGTTGTGTTGCTGTTGTCATAGCCAACTGTCAATTAGAACAACTATTAAAAAAAAAAAGAAAAAATTAAGATAAACTGTCATAACTAACTCGTTACTAAAATGAAAAGCTCTGCAGTGATGCAAGATCCATATTAATATCGTTCGTTGCCTTCACAGAACAACGAGTATATCCAGTCCGTGGCACGCTGCCTGCAGATGATGCTGCGCGTGGATGAATATCGCTTTGCGTTCGTCAGCGTCGATGGCATCAGCACCTTGATACGCATCCTGTCGACGCGTGTCAACTTCCAGGTGAGTTTGAAATTGAAATGTCTAAATTGTTTGGTACAATTTAAATTCGATTTCTTATTCATAGGTGCAATACCAGTTGATCTTCTGCCTGTGGGTGCTGACCTTCAATCCCCTGTTGGCTGCCAAGATGAACAAGTTCAGCGTCATACCCATATTGGCTGATATCTTGAGCGATTGTGCCAAGGAAAAGGTCACTCGCATCATTTTGGCCGTCTTCCGCAATCTGATCGAGAAGCCCGAGGATGCGTCCGTGGCCAAGGATCATTGTATTGCCATGGTGCAGTGCAAGGTGTTGAAGCAGCTGTCTATTTTGGAACAGCGTCGCTTCGATGACGAGGACATTACAGCCGATGTGGAATATCTGAGCGAGAAACTCCAGAATTCCGTACAGGACTTGAGCTCCTTTGACGAGTATGCCACCGAGGTGCGCAGCGGCCGCCTCGAATGGTCGCCCGTCCACAAATCGGCCAAGTTCTGGCGTGAGAACGCTCAACGCCTCAACGAAAAGAACTACGAACTGCTGCGCATACTGGTTCATCTGCTGGAGACCTCGAAGGATGCCATTATTCTGTCCGTTGCTTGTTTCGATATTGGAGAGTATGTGCGTCATTATCCACGTGGAAAGCAGTAAGTGATTGAGATCTGGGATCTATCTGCCTCTCTCTTGTCTAATATGTCTTTGCTTCATAGTGTGCTGGAGCAGTTGGGTGGCAAACAGATTGTTATGCAGCATCTGGGCCATGAGGATCCCAATGTGCGCTACGAGGCTCTGCTAGCTGTCCAAAAACTGATGGTACACAACTGGTTAGTATGATATAAGTGGATAGTCTTATCTAATCATATGCACACCTATCGCACTCAGGTGCCGCTCGATAATCATACTCGCATTTATACGCAGGATACTCATTCCATTATTCAATAATTTCAAGAGCTCTCCCTATTCAAAATTAGCATAGTTAAATTCGAAATTGTTGATGTGTCTTTTTTATTCGTGTTTCTACTAGGGAATACTTGGGCAAGCAGCTGGAGAAGGAGAACGAGAACCAAAAGCAAGGCGCAGCTCCCATTGCTGGCAAGGCCTAAAGGACCGACACCACGCTCATCAGCTACACCATTTACAACTGATAGCCAAGTGGGTCGCCAGCTTGTTTCCGACAACTTAACTAACAATAAGAGTTGGGGGCGTGTGTCTTCCACCGCCAACTCCCACGCCCATTAACAATATATCGTTTTATTTCTTGCTACCATTTAAGCGCATATTTCTTTGTCCTAATCAGTAAACTAAGTTCCATAGCGAATCTATTGACGATTCCAGATGGTGCCAGCGTTCGTTGAAACTAATTAATTGTTGCTCTTTTGTTGGCATTCCGAACCACTAGAGAGATACGTAGAGGAGAGTGAAAGTTAATTAGACAAACTGAAAATATATTCACACACACACACACTCAAAGCGAGTAAACCTTATAATTTGTTTTTGCCTGTTTTGTTTATGTTCGTTACTCTCGTTTTAAATATTCTACTTTGCGCTGTGCTGTACAGAGTTTTTCTCACGATTTCTTCAGCCAAGTCTAAATAGTAAATTGTATTATATTATAACGCATCGGCGCACATGTACAACCTATCAAGTATTTCTTTTCTTTAAAACAAAAATATATATATATATGGAAAAAAATTAAATAAATAAATGCAATATTATGAAATGTTATTAAGCGTGTGAATAATAAAATTGTTTACAAAATTCACATAAAAATAATGCATTAAATTGTTATTAAAGTGTATGATAAATTTTTGAATGTAAAAAAAGAAAACAATAATATATATAAATAAATGTAATTGAAAATCATAATTATTTTGTAATCTCTAGAGCACTAGAAGCTTTAAAAGCTCTATCACTTCCTCTCTCTCATTGAGCTTTTGTTGTGATAAGCTTTTATAGTCAGTTTTTCCTAAAATTTACCCACTTTTACAACACTATAAAGAAAATACAAATTTTTCTTCGGTTTTATTGTTTTTGTTATTTATTATCGCGTGGGCGTCACAATTTAATATATCCACTTTATAAATTAAATAATGTAATTGTCCTATTTAAACTTTATAGTTAACATAATTGTATTTTTGTTTTAAGTTCAGTATTCTGCTTTGTTATTATTGTGACCCAAAATACAAGCCGTCGTCAAGATGAGCCTCGGAGGCGCTTCTGCCACGCTTCCATGATGATAGTATAGCTCGTAATACATAATACGTAATACGTGGAGCTATGAGGTGGTGCTGGATTCGGATGTGGATAGATGCTAGTAATTCCTCCTTACTTGGTAGCCGCCTTCAGGTAGGCAATCAGATCACCGCGCTCATTGGGCTTCTTCAGGCCGGCGAAGATCATCTTGGTGCCGGGGATGTATTTCTTGGGGTTCTCCAGGTATTCGAAGAGCGTGTCCTCGTTCCAGGTGATGCCCTTAGCCTTGTTGGCATCTGTGTAGGCGAAGCCGGCAGCCTGGCCGGTCTTGCGGCCGATCAGACCGTGCAGATTGGGGCCAACCTTGTGCTTGCCGCCGGCCTCGACGGTGTGGCACTGTGCGCAACGCTGCACGAACAGCTTCTTGCCCTTCTCAACATCACCAGCAGGTACACCCATTATAGTTAATAAATATTTGATGTGTTAACACCGACTCGACTGTGGGGGAAAGAGAAAGATAGAGGAAAACGAACAATTATAAATGTTATATAAACAAAAAATAAATTTACCGTTGGCAAATTCATTTTTATCAACATCCGACGCATTAATCAGCCTACTGATAACAACACATGCCAGCTATAAGTAATGCAATGTTCTAAACCGTTAGATTATCTAATAGTCTGCACCTCAAACCCCCCGCCCAAAGTTCATTCAACGTTCTTAACATGCTAGACGACGAACAACGTCACCCGACACACATACACTCACACGCACTCATACACCTACACACGATCTGGTCACATGTTGCCCGCGCAGTGTTGCTCGCTTTTAGCTAACAAAGTCAGCTTCAAGGCGAAAAAGCTACATTTTCGCCTCAAGCTCAATATTATATGTCAAGAAAATTAACAGCAGGTTTTTAATAAAGATTACTTAATAATAAAGGTTAGCTAAAAATAAGCTTAAATTAATTTGCTATTTTTTATCTATTAAACTCTGCATTAAAATCGTTTTCGGACTTTAAAAAAAGGCTAAACTTGGCTAGTAAATAAAAGAAGCAGTGCTGCCATCGCTGTGCATCACAACAAAAATTTTAATTGCGTCAGATTTCGCTGCCGCACAGCAACAGGCCAAACTCCAATAATGCCCCACATTCCCAGCAATACAGTTTCAGGGTCTGTGTCGCGGTCAGCATATTGCCATCTAACGGCTTTTCTGGTGACTAATTGCATTGCATGCAGTTATGCGAACTTGAACGAATTGTTGCATGCGAGACATAAGAAGCATTGCAATTAGTAAGTCACCTACACAAGCAGGCTGACACACACACACGCATACACCTTTTTAGAGAGCAAATGATTACATGAAAGACTACAATGTCGCCTAGCTGTGGCCTTGCTCAGATAAAACCACTTTTTCTATAGGAACTGCATTGGAAGCAGGCCAAATGCTGATGCTTCGCTCGATGTGTGTGTATGTGGGGATGCGTGAGAGCAGGTAAAAGCGAAATTGGGTTAGTATTCTTGCAAGAGTAGAGTCGCTTACATAAGCAACTTGCGATTTTTTAGCAGAGAAAAAGAGCTAATGGGCAATGAAATCGCACTTGCTTAGCAACCACGTGGCGCGCGGGTTAAAATTCTGTGAAATGGAAGCAAATTTTTCTCAAAGCAAAAGTCGTATGAATGAGATAGCAAATGATCGTGTGGGCTTTTCAGCTGTACATTTTTGCTCATGTAATCGATTCGCGATATTTTTAATGTCAATGTGACTCTTTATTAGCACATATATATCTTTATGTGTAAAAACTTCCATCATATGTTACATGATTAATAGTTGTTACTTTTGGACTTTTGCATACATACATATTTTAGCACACATGTGTATATACGCACACACATACACAATCACCCTTGAAGGCAATCACACGTTTATGTAACGCAAACAACCCCCAAAAAAATGAAATTTGCATGGGATTTACAGCCACACTCTGAGCATCTATGCGATCATACGTTGTCAGAATTTTTAATGCAATTATTTATCACTGAATTGTCTGTACACTTTGAACGTAATCAATAACTAGTCAGGGTTTTATACATTAATATATTTACGTCATTCGTAAATTCCCGCTACTTACATTGAACACAAACCGTCTTTCGCTGCGGACAGTTAGCTTACGAATGAGACAAAAGATCCCAATTGGCTCAAATGAGTGTTTTAGATGAGTATCGATATCGTTAATATATCGAACCATCGATAAATTTATTTAACAAAGTACGATATTAAAACAAAATTTAACATGCGTTTAAAAAGCTAGATTTTGAATCGTTGAATAACTGTTTATTTATTACTTATTAGAAGAGGAATGAGTAAATTTAAATAGTTAATTCGGCTATAAAAGACATCGATGTTTCTATTATAATTGTGTTTATACTGTTAAGCTGGCAAATGCTGAATAATATGGCATTTTCAAAGCAGTTCACCGCGCGGTCATAGGTTGTTAAAATATGTTGAACTTTAAACTTTTATTTTTAGCTAAAGTAGGTAAAAGCAGTTTGCTGGCAAAAACAAGATTCACTAAATGAATTTTAGTTAAATTGGTAAAGAGGCAAAGACATTGCGACTCATTCATATTACTACACAACAGTGATTGGCGCGCTCTAGCACATGCAACCAAATTTTGAAATGATTGCTGGCCTGACAAAAGCTGATTGAAATAGAATGTGGCGGTACATTTAAACCCAAATATGTGTCTTAATGAAATATTGAACTAAATCATCTACGTAATTAACTCAGAGAACAAATTCTATGTTGTGATCTCAATTTTTATTATAGTCTATTCTAAAAGTGTGCCTAGTAAATATTTAATAAGGCTATTTTTCCCAATCTTATAATTTTTTCAAATTTTTTTGAGAGGTGCTCAAACTATTTGTTTGTTTTGAGAAATGCAATCAAATCAGCGCGATCCTCGGCCTTTTTGAGTCCAGGGAAAACCATCTTGGTGCCGGGAATAAATTTCTTTGGATCCTTCAGATACTCATCCAGATTGCCTTCTGTCCAAGCGATACCTTTTTTGATGTTAGCTTCAGTATATTTGTAGCCAGCGGCAGTGCCGCATTTGCGCCCAACAATTCCGCCAAGATTAGGACCCTGCTTGTGCTTGCCTCCCACTTCGTAGGAGTGGCATTGTGCGCATTTTTGGACAAAAATCTTTTTGCCATTCTCGGCATCGGCACCCATGTTGGAATATGGTTTTTCTAAAAAACGAAAAAAAAAAAAAAAAATAGTTTACTTTTTGAAGCTTATTTCTAATGGCTGAACGAAAACAAAGCCTCACGCGGCCTTCAGCTCACGCCTCAAGGACATTCGTGACATGCGAATGGGAAGGAATGGGTAGGCAAAGGATGGTTGGATTGATGTTTTTTTTCGGTTTTTTTTTTTTTTTTTTTTTTTTATTCATGCTTAAGTTATGTCACGACGTCAGCGTGAGCCACGCAGTCTGCCAAGTTAATTGGCTCACCCAGAGTGGGTGTGAGTGTGGGTCGTTACGTGCGTGCATAGTAAATGTGAAAAACGTGGCTAACTGCAGTCGCAGCCGCTAACCCGCAAGCAAAAAATAGAATTCGTCGTCATAACTACTTATAAATATATACACAGACGTTTATATTTATGTATCTACATACGTACATATGCATCATTTTTGCCCATTTTTTTTGCGAGTTTCTATTCTATTTATAACCGACAATTTAAGTGCTGCCCAATAAACAGCTGTGCGCATATATGTATATTTATTTGTGCGTCCACTTAAATTAATTTGAATATGCTTCGATGATGACAACTGCTCACTCTTTTTTTTTCGCTGCTCTTATATTTTTGACACTGTCAGCTGCAAGTGAGTGCAAGTGACAGAGATAGCAATAGCATAGGAACTGGGTCATAAGAATGAAAAACGGCTAAAATGAAATGCACACAAAAGCAAAGCGCACGACTATTGCTTCAGCGTCTAATAGTATTGGTAAATGGCGGGCTATAAACAAAGGAGCACACAAATTTATAAGTATGTATAGATATGTATATGCATGTACATAATTCAATTAGACTCGGCTATTCGCCCTCCTCGGGCAACGAACATGTGTTTTGAGAATTTCCCTTCAATTAAAACGCATTTTACGCATGTTTCTTGTGGCTTAGGCAAAACCAGATGCCGCCAAACACAAAAGCACAAAAACAAAAACAAAACGGGAAGCACGCTGGAAAGGGAAGAAGACACCGCAGCAGTAAAAGCCTGAAAATAACTGTAAGTGCTCTGGTCAAGTTGTTCAGCTGTTAGGGCTGTGCATTAGCCTGGGGATAACGGTAACTCAAAGAACGTTGAGCTTGTGTGTTATGCTTTTTAGAAGAGGGCTTTGCATCAGGTGTTTTATTCACTCTCTGCTGCTGACCTAACCCAATTTGTGGGTTAGCCATAAATCTTCCACAGACAGCGACTACTGCTGTTGCTGTTGCTGCCGCTGCTACTGCTGCTGCTGCTGCTGTTACCTGCAGTTGGCTTCTGACCGACGGCTACTATAAATAAATGACGCCTGGAATTGAATTACACTTCAGCTAACAATTTATGTGGAAAAAAAAGTTTAGCGTAGAGCGATGGCTGAGAGAGAAGCATTGTTTACTGCGATGCAATGCAGCAGTAGTTTATAAAAAATCATGTGGGTCGCTGGGTCAAGAGGACAAAAGAAGGAAGAAGGAAAAGCAAAAGCAAAAGGAAATTAGAGAAAATAAAAAAGCAACAAACTGGCATTGCTCACGTGGCTATTGCGAAGTTTTGTTGCTGTTGCGCAATTTCGTTTTGGCTTTGATGTCGCCCGAAAAGGGCAGAAAAAATAAATGCGCCCAAACCACCTACCCACTGTAACACTCGCTGTTATGTGCTATGTATGGCTGCATAGAATAAAACCCTATATTTTCATTGTGTATGTTGCTGAATGTTTATTTCGTGTTGTTCCTGTGCGCTGCTGCTGTGGGCTGCCTTTTTCTAGAACGAGGTCGCTGACTGCCCTTCAACGCCTGAGACTGCGAGACTGAGACAACGTCAAGTTACATAAGCAGCGCAGCAGCTGCTGCGTCAACGTCGTCAGTTGGCGTTAGCTTTTATGCTCCTTTCCAAATTTCCCTCATTTCACATTTACATGCAGCGCACACGGAGCGTAAGCGAGAGAGAGATTACCAAAGAGAGAGCGCGTGTGTGTGCCTTGCAGCTGCAGTAGCAGCGTGGGAAAAGTGAATGAAATATTGCTATAAATTTATATCAAGTGATATGCATCAATTTATAAATTTTTTCTAGTGCACTCAGCTGCGTACATGGCAAAGCATATATGTATGTATGTAAGTACATGTATGCACGCAGCAACCGAGCGCAGCGCGTGGGCAGCAGTAGCAGCAACAACAAATAGTGACAACACAACTTTACGCTCACCTGCTTGACGACTCTCTTGAGTAACGGTCTGTGCTTGTTGCTCTGCCTCCCACTATTTCTATGCTGAGCGCAAAGCTGCGCTGCTTTTGCTTTTGCTTTTGCTATTGCTGTTGATGTTGTTTTTGCTGTTTCTGTCGCTGTCGCCGTCGCTCTTGATGTTGATGTTGGTGTATTTGCTCTCACTCTCTTCGCTGCTTTTGCTGCTTTTCACGTTAAGGCTGCTGTCGACTGTTCGAGCGCTGCGTCCGTTTTCATTCAGTCAGCTGAGTTCGCGGCGCAAGGTTCTCGACTTATTTGGCCTCTGCTATTCAATAAAGTTCGTTACGTTCACGAGTTTTACGCGTCGTGTGAATTGGGAAATACAACATAAAAGTAACGACGATTTTGCTTAATAGAACGGAAAATTTGTTAGCAGCATTTACGTCAAAAGTTGGCTGCGCTCTGATCTATTCTTTTTGATTTCTGAATACGCACACAATTTTAACGATAATTGTCAGAGGCCTGCTAGATTGTCAGCCAAGAAAAAATAACATATCTGCAAACGTACGGTCTCCCAAAAGGTGCTGTCAACTAACAATTTGAACGGTAAGTCTTGCCAATCTCAACTCAAAGCGAAACCAGTGTTGTGTAATACCAGCATTTGAAGACGTCACTTCTTTGAGTGCCCTTGGTTGGCTGTTGTCCTTGAATGCGTAAAAACCAACTGACTATCATCTCGTTGTGTGTGTGTGCGTGTGTGTGAGTGTGTTACGCTTTTTACGTAATCAGTAGAACATTACGCCTTGTGTTTCATTCAAACGTAAAGCTAAGCTCACTTTTTATTTGTTTTTAAGCCCTCAGATATACATATTTGATGAAGTAGTCTGGGAGGTGAGGATTATGATTGGATTATGTATATATACATAAAATCTGAATATTTTTAAAAGTATTTTTGCATATTTTCTCGATGTTTATAAATGAAATGAACATTTTGGGCATACGGCAACTGTTGCGTGTCGATAGATAAATAAATAAATATGAAAATATGAAATTAATCAGAATTACTCTGGGAAATTTTTAAGGTAAAATTAATAAATCTTTTGAATGTGCCATGAAATACGATTAGTTATAGCCTCTGTTATTTTAATGAAGTTTTCTTCTAGCTTTTCCGTAAGAATGTTAATTTCATCTCATATATCTGCGTTTTTATGTCCTTTTACTTGTCGAGCCCTGCTTTGCCTTGCCTCCTGCCAAGCACTCGGAGAACATTAACATTGTGCTTTTGTTTATTAATTACTTGACTTGGCTCTTAATGTTGGCTAGTTAGCCAGTATATAGGCCAATTGTATTTGTAACAGCAGGCAGGCATCGCACTCAGATCATATCATATTATTAATTTAGTTTTATGTGCCAGCACATGGAGTACATAATTAATTTTAATTAAGAATGAACACAATTGATAGAATGTTTGCCAATTAATTGAATGTTGTCAGCATAATTCTAGATATATACATACATATATACGCATACAAACTAGATATCCATTATATATCGTGAATGCTATGGCAGCTGTGCTCGCATTTTATTTGGGTCAACTTCATAGCCACATTGCCCCATCTTTCATGTGCTCCGCACTTTTATCATATCGTTAAATGCACTTGGCTCCAAAAAACCAAAACCCATTTGGATGATAAATACATATGAATACACATATATACATATACATATACATATACATATATGTAACATATGTGCACATTGAGTGCCCGATTTTAGTTTAGGGTTTGCATGAATAGTTTCAACTTATCGTCGTGTTATCGCTTAAGTTACATTTACCAAGAGCCACGGCAAATCAATATTTGTGGCCCAAATAAATAGAAAAAAACTCCCAAAAAAAAAAAAAAAGGAAAAAAAACAAAACAAAATGAAACCCAAAGCGAAGCATTAAGGCAGATTATATCACCACGCAGCTAGCACTATGGGGGCGTGCGACCACTTGCTCGATAAGACGTAGTTTTCCCTCTATTACTTTAACACCTCCCCATTCCCTCGTCTTGCTCTAGTCTTGTGCATTTTTTATTGAAAAACAAATGCAATAAAGTGTAATGAAGGACCCTAAGTTATGAGACTCGAGCCACAAAGCCAGCTCAGATTTGTGCTTATAGCCTTTGCCTTGGATTTCAGTTTATTTAAAGATTTAAAAAATTGTTTCTACTGCTGGTGTTATAGTGGTAGAGTTTTATATAAATTATATAAATATAAAGACTTGAAAAAATTTAATTCATACGAAAAAAGCTTTAAATATATTTTTTTATTTACAGTTTGAAAATACAAATATTTAATAAGAATTAACTATATTTATAATAATGTAAATTTATATATTATAATAATGTAAATTATACATATTATAAATTGGCGCTTAAGTGAATAGGTTTGATTTGAACAACAATTTAGAAAACGATATTTCTTACATAATTTGGTATGAAAATCATTCAGTTAAAAAATAGGATACTTTCTGGTCTATAACTTGATATTAAAATGCTATGCATATGCTGCTAACAATGGAATATCTGGGCTTTGATTTATTGTCTTTAAGACAACTTTTGTTTTCAAATATGTACTTGACTTTATTCAACTTGGCAAATTTATGAAAACAAAAAATATCAATCAAATTTAATTTCGTTTCGCACTTCATCTTCCATCGACCGTATCAAGTGATGTTCAGTCATGCCTGTTAAGACTCATGCAATTAGGGCTGACTTATGATGATGGCATAGATAAATCTTATGCAAATTGCTGTTAGCTTAAGCAGAACATTTGCAAACGATTCACTGCCAGATTAATGATCCGCCAGCAGCTGATGCCCAGTTGCAAATGTGACCCAACTCTAGAAGTGGAATGAATAAGGAAAAGATGTACGCAGATAAAGCTGATGAAATAAACAGACGAAGTGCTGCAAATTGATGGAAATGCAAAAGGAATTTATTAAATTCCAATGGAGCTGGGCAAAGTCTGACTGACTGCCAATTAGACTTAATCGAAAATCGATGAACATTCCATGCAGACAGCAAAAAGTTCAAATTGGAATAAGCGCAAAAGAGTTGATCAAGTATGCAAATGGTGTTTCGGGTCAAATTTGATTCGAGGTGTGGCTCAGGTGTTTAGCTTTGCGTGTGGTCTCCACCGAAGCAAAAAGAAACAAAACTAAAAGTCATCTTTGTTTACACTCTGCCTCTTTCTCTGCATCTCTTTCTCTTTCTCGCTCTCTTTCTCTGGCAGACAGTAGGAAAACACTTGAAAACTGGAAAATTTCAGTTAGTAGTTGGATAAATTGTATTTATTTGACTCTTTGTTTTTGTTATTTTCTTTTTCTATTTTGTAAATTAATTTGAAACACGTTTGTTTTCGTCGCCGTTTAACGAGCTATAAAAACCGATGCTGAACATTTTTGTTGTTGTTTACCGAAATGATTTCGTTTCGCTTGAAGGCCATTAGTTGCGCTTCCTCTTCGACCTTTTCTTATCAAGCGCCTTCAAACAAAACTTTTTCCCATCATTATCTGAGCCTCGGTGCCGCCTCTTGACGACTGACCACGATCCACGAGTACTTTGGAGTGGGGGTCAGCCCCATCTCCCCATCTCCCCCTCTCCAATCCTCCTGCTCGTAGCTAATGAGCAGCATTTGCGACAGCATCGCAATTACTTGTGGCCAACTTTGAGCTTCAGTTGTTGTTTCTCCTCTTCTTCTGCTCATTTGTTTATTGATTTCCCATTTGTTTATTGCCCTAACTGTTTCGCATTTTAAATATTTGCATCTGTAGTATTACACGGCGTATGCGCAATAATTAGCCAAACAGGAAATTCAGAATGCCGCAATGTTCAATGGGCATTCGGTGTCTATAATTGTGACCGTTGCTGTGTCTGGATTATTTTATTGTTTCACATATACAATTGATGCGCGCCGATTGATATACTTATCATCTGCCGTAGTTGGATTTTTCTTCACGGCCTAAACAAATCATTAAAAATGGCTATAAAGCATGAGCTCTGCCGTATGAGGTGGATCTCCATATCTTAATTTAAATCAATTTCCAATATTGTATTCTCTGATTTTTATTGCAGTTTATGAAACAATTGAGTTTTAGTAGTCAATGTACAGTAATTCAGATTAGATTTGTATGTGGGATTATAAATTGTTTTCAATTTATATTGGTTTGGAATATTCTAATTATCACTGCCTCTGCGTCTGTTCCAGAAAGAGTGGAAGAGCGAGAGCGAGAGTGAGAAATGTAAAGAGAAAGATAAAAAGAACTAGACAGAAATAGAGAGATAAATAGAGAGGGAAAGAGAGACAGAGGTAGAGGCGAAGAGTGAGAGACAGAGAGATAGAGAGGAAGATTGATAAATATATATATATAAATATATATATATATATGTAGAGAGCTAGACAGATAGAGAGAAAAGAGATGGAGAGAGATTCAGAGATAGGGAGAGAGAGTTAGTTATTTAGTTTACTTTATAAACTCTTGTGCATCATCATCCGATAAACTGTTTTGGCTCTTTGAATTTGAACACTAACGTACCACGTACCACATTTCTTAAAGCTAAAGAAGAGGAATGCAATGGTATATATTCTTATTATTCAAATATCATTTTTTAACTCTGAATGTCAACAGCTTTCTAAAATATAACTTAAGCTTAATAGAAAATTTAGTTATAATATATATATATATATAATATAATATATATGTACTGTTTGAACGGTTCATAACAGTTTGAAAGTCACTAAGCCTATCAGAAAGATAACAAAATGGCTTAGCTATTCCAATAAAGGGCATTTTCCTGACAATTGTTCAGCACCATAAAACTCTTTAAATCTCTTCAAAATGTGTTTGAATGCCTTTGGGTTTCTTTATCTATACTGTACAGTGACTGTTATGTTTATCAGCAGAAAGTGCCTGAACTGAAGTTGGACTAAACTCGAATTCTCTTCAGCCTTAAAGTCAATTAAAGCTTCTAGCGATTTTCCGCTGAGTAGTTGCTCATACTAGTCGCTAGCCCGAGTTAGTAGTTAGTTAGTGGATTGTAGCCGTGATCAGCAGACAACTGTATTAGTGTTTGTGTATGTAGAGCAACGCAAATGCTATCTATCCGTTTTAAGGGGGACTCTGTGGACATCTCATCACAGTGTTTGCATTTCTCAGACTCTGGCGGCGCTCGCTGTTTGTTCTAGCTATGAAAGATGGAGGCATGTAGCGAATGCGACGGCTATGTAAAGTACATGGCTTCGTTTTTCTCTCCGTTGTTGTTGTTTTTCTTTTTGGTTAATTTACATGACAGCACGTTTCGAAAGTCAGTCAGTCAACAGCAGCAGCAAGAGCAACAATGAAATACGACAACAAGATACAGCTACATGGGGGCATTGTAAGTAACTTGCAGATACATTTGTTCATTTGTAACTGCAAGTTAACTAGACTGTTACAACTGTAGTTAAGGTGGGGTGGGAGTTGGGGCCTAAGGTAAGGACAGGTTGTTACACGTAGGGCCACTTTGGGCCACTTGGCTGCCTAGCGGTCTGAAGCCCTCAACTGTGATGCGCTGCTTCGATGCGGCTCTGGGCCAAAAACAATGCGGCGAATCTGTTAGATACTTTTTTCTCTCTCTCTCTCTCGCAATTTGCAGCTGTTGCTGCTGTGTGCGACTTTTCGCAGACGTCGCCTACGTTTACAGTTACAGCACACAACAATCTGTGTGTCTGTGTGAGTGTGTGTGTGTGCATTTACATCAAAATTAGCATTTGCTTTGTGTTTAAATGCGGTTTTTCCCTGCACTTAGCGATTGTTTGTCGCTGGCTGGCGCATCTTGCAATTGCCTCAAAAGTATCTTGAAGTTTGTATGTGCCGTGATTAGCGCTGTAAATATTTATGAGCTGCCAATCCAAGTTGAACTGGTAACAGCTGATGTCATTTTCTATGAATTTTCTGAGCTCATATCGTGCCCAAAAAGCAATAGCAGCAGCTGTCGCCACAGTTGTACAGATCGCTCATGTATCTGCGAGTGAACGGGTTAGAAAAAAAACACAAATATATAGCTTTTGTCAAGGCATTCAAGTTCAGCGGGTTTTGGTGTCTCTCGAGAACGACCCAATTAGACGTAGACAAAAGTTGCGTAGCTTATGTCAGACAATTGTTGTTCATTTTCGATTCAAGCATTGATATTGAAGTCGCCCCTTTAGATGGATGTCAAGAAAATGAAGAAGAAAAAAACCCAGTTAGATTGTGCGTATGTGAGCGACTATGTCAGTCAGTCAGTGAAGCGCACAATTGGCACGCTTCTGATAAGAGCAATGAGAGCGCATTTGAAATGCAATTGGAAATATACAAGCGCTGACAGCAAGCATATTTATTGCTGTGCACCCAGTAGGAAATTTATGGCATATATATAAGCGGCGTAGATGACGACCTCAGCAGCATGTCTTCGCATGTGTCAAGTCATTGCTGGTGTTGACAAGCGTCTTGTTTTCGTATCGATAGAAAAAGTACATAAAGCAAACGAAAGAAACAATAAAAAATAAAAAATTGATGACGAGTTTAGTTTTAAGTACGCATTATATAAAATATATACACACATATATACATATGTAGACAAATTTTTTGTAACAAATGAAAGAGCATCTTGCTTGAAGGGAGAGGGAGATAGCAGCCTGCTTAGTGCGATGTCAACAAGCTGCCAACGTAGTGAAGGCCTTGTCACCGTCGAGTTTCCAACTGGGACTATGCAACTAATTCACACATACACACACACACACACTTATAAATATGCTAACATGTAAACCCGTTACCTTTCTCACTGTACTCTCTTCGTTCGCTCTCTCCCTCTCACCCCACACTTCGGCAACGGCTGCTGCTGTCAATTGAACGAATGCATCGCACGTCAACTCTGGCAATCGCAACTGAACGAAATAGAGACACGGCCAGGGGCTTCGTGAATAAAAAGCGCAAATTGATAATTGAGTTTGGCACAGGCTCAAACTGCAGTTAGCATTTGCAGCGTTGCCAGACAGCCAGCCAACTGGGTCAGTCATTGCGACCATGTGACAGCACACACGAGCCAATTAGGCAGAAGCACGGATAGACGGAGCCAGAGAGAGAGAGAGAGAGAGAGAGAGAGAGGGAGAGGGAGAGGGAGAGAGACGGTGGCTGCCAGGCTTGCATGCATTTATTTATAGTAGGTAACACAAATTAGTGATGTGCTCATGCCTAATCATCGCTTCTTATTGGAATTTGACACGAGGGCGCTCATAAATTGGGATCGCTGGCGCCGCGCATAAGTTATGTGGCCAAGTGTGAACTTCTTGCGCGCAGCATCGATTGATTGGTGTCGTTGGTTGGTTGGTTCAACTCCATTTCCATTTGCTCATGTCCGGCACGCCTCTTCTTTTTAATTTAACGGTAATAAAAACATCACGTATACGCCCCGCTGCTAAAGGCAATGCAATAAAACAAATGTGCGTCCCCACCTAGCCACGGCGAAAGCTTCATCATTTGTTTGCCCCACAGTCAGCAACAAGAAAATACAACAACAACAGCAACTAATATAAATGACAGCAGCCACAAACTGTCAACTAATGGTGGGGGGATGGCGGTGTGCGTGGGCAGCAGCAGCAACTGCGGCAACTGCGTCAACTGCTTCAACTGCGGCAACAGCGGCAGCTGCTGCATAACTCGCAACGTAAGATTAAAGCGCAACACGAAACCAAAAATTCCCATTCCAATTCCCATTGCCATTCTCAGTTTCCCTGCCCCCTACACCATTCCCAAATGCCTATGTCAAACCCAAATGGAATGGATACCGTTGCAGCTAAGAAATTTTTCAAGCGAATTCGAATAAGAGAAAAAGCATATGAGAATTTACTGCACACTTAAGGGAGATCCAAGCAAAGTCTTGAATATCTTTTTTAATGACCTACGCTGTCTATCTCTATCTCTATGTGTAATCTTATCAGAATGCTAATGGCGAAAATTGAATATATAAATATAATAAATATGTACATATTTGATATATTTCATAGGGAATAAGCTTGCCTTTAGCTTTCTTGAATGTTGTGGATGGATAATTTCCTTAAACTTTTGGTTTGAACACGCAATAAATTCTGTTTTAGTTCTTAGTTTAGTAATTAGCAAATATTTAAAATAGAAGAAATGACACATTAAATTAAACAAGTAAGGAAGCTCTAGTTGAGACTGCTCGACTAGGAGATACCCTGATCCCTACAAAGAGCTATTCACGCACGCATAAGCACGCGCTCTGCTAACTGCGCAGTAAGCAGCGACTGCGCTTGGGCTGCGCTGCAGTGTGGGCAATACTATGAGAACTTTGTTGCTGAATAATTTCTCCTGTAGTAGGACTATCTTCATGAAACTTTCAGAACGTGATCACAATGTGCAAGTGTGTGTACATTCCAAAGCACAAGTCTCTAATACTTAAAATACGTTTTTTGCAAATTGGGGGCGAAGGGGGCGTGGTATCCAAAATCTGTAAATGGCAAAATCTGCGTATTGATCAGATGTATATACACACCAAATCTGAAGTCTCCAGGTCTAAAAGTATTTAAATTACGGTGAATAAACAAAATCAATTTATCGATTATTCGCGATAAAAAAGTAATCGGACGAGTTATCGAAAAAAAAAGATAAACTTGTACTGCGTATGGTATACATGAGTATGCATACAAAATTTGAAGTCTCTAGCTCTTATATCTTCTGAGATCTAGGCGTTCATACGGACGGACGGACGGACGGACGGACGGACGGACGGACGGACGGACAGACGGACAGGGCTATATCGACTCAGCTCGTCGCCCTGATCAAGAATATATATACTTTATGGGGTCTGCCACGCCTCCTTCTGCCTGTTACATACTTTTCACAAAACCATTATACCCTGATTTCCCATTTTTAATGGGATCAGGGTATAAAAAATAAATAAATAAATAAATATTTAACAAATTCATGTTATTTCTTAAAATTTTCACGCATTCGGATAAAAAGTTTTTGAAATAGTCTTAGAAATACTCTTTCAACAAAAAATGTCTTTAAATTTAGAAATAATTTGTTTATAAATAACGCAAAATATAAAATGTTTGTTTAATTATAGATAAATATAAAAAAAATTCTTTAAAATATTTTTACTTCTTCAAATTTTAAGGTATTTGAAATTTAGAAGAACTCTTATTTAGCAAAATAAAATATATCCTTTCATATATATTTAAAGAATATACAAACTTATCTTTTACTTTGTTAGCCCTTTTTTCTATAGGGTATTCAGAACGTGCAGCTACAGCATGTTTTTTTAATACATAACAAAAAGTAAACACAGAAAATAATCTCATTTTGCTGCTCACAAAAAATGGAAAACAACAAAAAAATAAAAACATAAATAAATAAAGTGTTGTCGCGTGGTCTACTCATTCAGCTGTTGCATTTGCTCTTGTTGCTGTTGTTGTTTGCATGACATATATTTCACAACTGCTGCTGCTGTTGTTGTTGTTGCTGTTGTTTTGGTTTTCAGTTGACGTCGTCGTCAGTTTCCAAAACACACACACACACGCACGCACACAAAGACACAAAAGCGCTGAGATTGTAAAACTTAAATGAGAATTGAAATTAATTTGCTGCGCCGCCGACACTCGGCGTGGGCGGCTCGAGAGCTCGAAGTGTTTTTCACGGAAAACTGGGGAAGTGACGAGTGGTAAGGGGCGGATGGGGGAGTAGTGAACGGGGTCGTTGTTGGCGTGGTTGTGTCGATTGCATTGCATAATTGCAAATGACGTCGAAATGTGTGCTTGCCAGAATTTTTAGGCAATTAGTGGAAACATAAATGAATATTGAGTTGGGGCAGACATATAGGCACATATGTACATATACACAGATAAACGACAGATAGAAATATACTTATCAGAATGCACTTTTCACTCATATATCTTTCCATATTTCCCACATATACTCATATACATTAATATCTAATAAATATCTGAATTTTTGGTTATTATATTCGTTTAATATGAAACTTTTCTTTTTAGACATATAAATAACAGTTCAATATCAGATTTTTAATAAAAGTTGTTTAACAATAAACATACCGCTATAAAAAGGAGTCCAGTAAAGAAAAGGAGGCCAGTAAAGAAAAGCAGGCCAGTAAGAAAAACTTCTATTATATGGGTTTTCTTTTTTCGTCACATTCTCATCGATTTTAGACTTTTGACGTGTTGAAAATTTGTCAGACTTTTCACTTTTACTGCTATTATTACTTTTACTTTTAGTTCTACTACTACTTCCTTTATTACTTCTACTACTACCTCCACTACTCTTAGGCATTTTTATTTTCCAATACTTAAAGCCTGAACAAAATTTTGTTTTGATTTGTAAACTTTTTTGACATTTGTTTGTAAGTAAAGGAAATATTTTATAGTTCCCCATCGCCCAAAAACTTATTTAGAGTCTTTATAGTGAGGTACCTTAAGGGAGCTTTATAAGATATGCATATATCATTACTTAAAATATGAATTTCATGTTACGATATTTATATCTCTTTACAATTAACTATATTAAGTATAGATATACAACACTCTAGATAATCATCTATGTCCCGAGGTACTTAATAATACGATTGAATCGTGTCACGATAATTATATAGAATTTCATGTGAAGTCTTGTTGCTCACGATATACCTTATATATCATGTATATCGAACCGTGTAAACTTCGTGCTACGATATATTGAAATGTCTCTATATATCAACTTACACAGCTCAGCCTCGTTTCCTGTCGTTATATACACATATGTCTGCATAATCTTCTATGCTAAGTCTCATTAATATCGTGTCACGAGGTACTTACATATCTACATAAACCTCCATTAACTTATCTAATTAACGAAGCGTTGAATGTGTCATCGAAGCGCTTATTTCTGTTGAACTTTGGTTGAGTTCGGTTGGGCTCAGTTGGGTTGGGCTTCGTTTCTGGCTCGACGCTGCAAACCGGAGCATGCCACGCCGATTCCGGCAGAGCTGCGCGAGTGGGCAAGGTCATCCAGCGTGATGGCAATTGAATAGGGGTAAGGCGGGAGCGAAAGTGATTTTGGGTAGGGGTTATATGAGTAAAGCCAATAGAGCCGAAACAAAGTTTAGCATATTTGTGTGTGCTCGTATGTGTATGTGTATGTGTGTGTGCCTCCCTGTGTGTGTGTGCGTGCCAGCACTGTCAGCAGTTGCCCACTTGTGTGCTGAGGGCCAACAGCCGCTCAAATGTCACGCTCCATATACAGTTTTTTTTGTCTCCTCCTCAATGCTGCTCAAGGCCCACTTGACAGGCCACTCGGAGCACAGCAACAACAACACTTGAATTGGGCTCAAACTAATCCCGTATTCTCTATATCTTTCTCTCTCTCTCTCTCTCTTTCTTGCAGCTCTTTGCGTTTGTGGTTTAGCCCGTTCGTTCCGTTTGCCCGTTGCCACGCCCCATTGCGGCGTGCGCCCCCAAAGCAGTCAAGACGACTTACTCGATTATGAAGCTCAGCTCGCCGCGCATCATGCAGCAGAAGCGTACCAGCAAATCATCCAACATGTCCCGGGTCTCGATGACCACCTCGACGGCGGAGGAGAATCTGATTGAGTCGAAGCTCTTTAGTTGGCTGCGACTCTTTCGCTTCGCCTCGCTGCTCTGTCGCGCCGAATAGAGAATGCATCTATAAATACATACATACATATATAAATATATATATAAATATATAAGATAATGAAAATCTATAAAACAGATACTCGTGCTAGTTTGCCGCTTTCAATTCAAGTTTTCCTATTATGCTAAAAACTAAAAACTAAAAAAAAAAAAAACAATGCAAAACAAATGCGAAATAAAAATATTAAATACAAAAACATAAAACACTTTTTAGATTCTGCAATGTAGGCATTAAGAATTGGAATTTCTTCAATTTAACAATTTAAATCGATTATTTTGTGTGTTTCTTTATTGCTTTTAACATTCAAGAATTAAGTCAATTTTTAGTGTAAATTTCGCTTTGCGGAATTTGTCGCGCCTTTCGTACCTTTTGTATTGTAATAAGCAAAACAAACAAACAATTTTATGAATATGAGAAAGAAAAAAAATCATAAGAATAAACAAAAAGAGTTATAAGAAAACCATAAATAATATTGTGTTTGTTGATTTTGATTCGAAAACAACAACAACAAAAAGCAGAAAACAGTAACAACGGTAACAACAGCAGCAACAGCAACAAAACGAGATATATTTTTGTAATTTACAACACTGTTTTTGCGTGTCACAAAACATATACAAAGTTTATGCAAGGCAAATAAATAAAAACTTTAACTAAATGCTAAAAATGCAATATACTAACAATAATAATAGTAAAGGAAGTAATATATGTATATGAAACAAATAAATAAATACATATATATATATATATATAGAGAATCATATATTTACAGTTTTCAACTCGATGCGAGCAAAATGCGCTTAACCAACACTTAAAAAAATTAAGAAGTAAACTATTCTAAAAGTTTCCCCAATTTAAAGTAATTGTAAATTGCATTTAATCCAAAGATGTTGCCAACCAAAAGTAGATCAATTTGTCAAAAAAAAAAAAAAAACAATAATAATTCAAAATGCAATATTATTTAAATAGTATTTCAATTAAAGCCAAACTCAAAGAACAGCAGCAGCAACAACAACAACCAACAAAATATCATACAACCTATTTTTAATTATTAATTAGTTAGTAAGCATATGCAACAACACAAACAAACGTCAATAACAACAAACACTATACTAAATAACACAAGGCGCAAATAATGCAAAATAAGCCGAACAAAACAATTAAGAAATGTTGACAAGATATACAATGCAATAAATCGATAACGATAAATAAATAAAGTCTTTAAGCATGTTGTGTGTTCAATGAAAATAAAAAGAAAAACAAAAACAAATTGAGTTTTCTTCAAATATAATCTAGAAATTTACATTAAAATTCAAATGCTCACCAAGTTAACATTTGCCTCAAATCAGATTTTAGCACTGAAATCTAGATGGCGCTTTCTGTGTTGCTGGCTGACAAATGCTGCCTGGTATAATAGTTTATATTTAACAGCATTTACTTCACTTTGGAGTTAACAGAACTTGTATGCTGAGGCATTGCTGCGTGTATGTCGGCTTACCAGATTTTATATCATTTACAGAGTGCATGGCACTAAATACAAGTGGATTCAAAGCTGCCTGCTAAGTTAACAGTGTCATATTTAGATATTTAATTTTTGTATAGAAATGCAGCAATTAAGGTCCTGTGTTTTCTTTATATGTGTTCGACTGTTTAACAGACCAGCATGCAAGTTAGATAGCTTATTAACATTTTCAGCTTACTTAACAGCTGCAAATTTCTTAATGAATGTGTCGATATAATGGTAAGTATGTACTTGTAAATTATAAATAATTAAAAAATATAAATAAAAATATTTTTAAAAATGTTTATAGAAGCTTTTGCTCTAACGCATATTGTCTTAGCTCTTATTAAAGTCAAATTTATCAGTACAAAGTGAGTCATGCCGCAGGCCTTAGAGTTCTTATTGGAACTAAAGTTTCCAATAAGATATATTCAACCCTGTTAAGATTAGTCAAATGAGAGATTAATAAACTTTTACGACTACTGAGTACATTTATTTAATTAATATAGAAATATGCAAACATATTAACACATTATAAAATTCTTTTTAAAGCATCCAAAAGAACATTGTAAAATATATATACATACATACATATATGCTGTTTAATTCCCTCACAGCACATGTGATTTCGCGCCAATTTCTATCGTCGATTCTCTTTTGTTGTTTCGCTTTTGTTTAGAACGTGATGTGTCAACAAAATGAAAAATGAGTAAAATAGCTTTTCCCTTGGAGCATGCGCAGTTGCCTCAGCCGGCGTCGGGCGAGCAGCAGCCTGCGAATCGTGAAAAGTTCGGCGAGTGCCGAAGACTGCGACTCGGCTGAAGCAGTTTTCCTCGATTTCCCCTTCAAGATCAAAGATCGGCAACAAATTGTTGCTTGGATGTTTCAGTTAGTGTTTCGTGCTCGTCGAGTGTTGTTCTCGGTTTTTCCTCAACATAAAACGAAAGTTTTTGTCACAGCACACACACAATATATACACACGTACACATATATACGCCTATATATGCTAAGTGCATATATATAGATAGTCATATATACATATTCAATTCTAATCGAAGCCGATATCTGTGCGCTGTGTGCTTTAACTAAATCGAATAACGTGTTTTAGTTTTCTAAATGGTTCGTTTAATTACTCAATTTCCCACCCACAAACACAAACGCACTCACACGAAGGCACTTGAAAATGGATTACATAATCACAGGAAGGAAAAACGTGGAAAAACACGTTTTCCACTTGAAAACTGAAAACGAAAAACGTTTGATTAATCATGCGTTAGTTAATGCGTGTGCACTTAAAGCAATTATATAGAAAAATATCATTAAATCTATGGCACTTAAGATCAGTTCGCATTCGTCTAGAAAAAAGGGGGGCGGTTACAAGTGGGGGGTGTGTTTTGTGATAAAGATGAAGAAGAAGACCGAGTCGAAGTAGTGGTAGATATAATCGAAGCATGCTGCACTCTTAGCATGACTTTTCCGACCAAAAGTTTAACGAACTGAGTTCATTTCTATTTTTGAAATTTATACGAAAATGAAAAGAAGAAGCAAAATGAAAGAAGAAAAGCAGCCAACACAACGGCATACGAAAAGTGAAAAGTCTGCATGGTTTTTCCGCTGCGGCATAATGTGTGCTTTGGGAACTGATCTATAAGACGCCTACACTGTGCGAATTTTCATGTGCCGCTGGACATAATGCGAGCAGCGCTGAAATTATTGAGAGCAGATGAATGTACAAAGCTTTATGGAAATTTCGCGTATTGGGAAATGGCTACAGTAAATATTCGCTAAGATGCACAAAACAGATAACCAAATTTAATATTTTGAATATTTATGAAAGTTTAGTATTTTTTTGTGCAAATTCTTATTTTTATGTAAATATTATTATTTTTTTTTTTTTTTTTTTACAAAGTTTACTCAGTAAAATATATAAATTTTTTATTTTTAACTTGCATTTTTAACGTATTTCAACAAAATTTTTATATTTGCTTTTTTTTTTTTTTTTTTGTTTTTAGTAAAATCAAAATTATTTTACGTGGATAATTTATAAATATTTGTGTAGTAAATATCTAACTTTAAAAATATCTACATATTTAGTATTTTTATTGTGTTCATTTTTTTTTTTGTTTGTTTTTTTTTACAAAGTTTCCTCTGTAAAATATATACATTTTTTATTTTTAAAATTAAAATTATTTGACGTAGATAATTTATAAATATTTGTGTAGTAAATATCTAACTTTAACAGAAAAATATCTAAATATTTATAAAAAGTTATTCTTATCTGAAAAATATATATATATATATATATTTCTACCGAATATTTATGTACACATAAATCTAAATATATTTTAGAGACTTATTTATAATCAATTCAATTTAATATTGGAATACGCATTATATATGTCTAAATATTTATATATAGAATAGCTTCACACATGATTTTAGCGAATGTTTACTGTAAATATACAAAAAATATTTTTTTTGAATTTGCAAAAATTTGTTGAAAACTCGTCCATTTCACTTTCATAAACATTCGAAATGCCATTTTTCTATTCACTCGAAATGCAATTAAGTTGGAAACTGAAAATATTCGTGAAAGTCATTTTACCTCAGAGAAAAGTTCTTTCAAAAACACAAGCAAACATACTCGTATATATATATATATATATCTATTTAATATTTAAATTAATGGCCTTTCCTGAGCTTCTTCTTCATCTGCTGGCTATTTGCTCAGACTATGTTTATGAATGATATCAGTGGACGGTTGCCTGGCTAGGCGTGTGTAGTATTTATGTCCTTGCCACATGCCATCGAGCACTCAGCAGCATAAACATCTCATGAGATGCTCCGAGTTGGAGGAGACCTTCATAAATGCTGACAGTTGGCTAATTCTCCACAGAGACAAACTAGTTATTGGTTCGATATATTAATATTCAGACAACTAAAGTATATACTATATATTCTATAGCTGTGACAGAAATGCTATTTCTTTTCTTCTTTTTTTTTTCAAATTGGCAAAGACAAAGCTAGCGAATGGCGTCAGCGCCCATTTTTAAAAAAGTCGAAATCAAATGGATCTATATATATAGCTATAGAATTGGGAATTGAGTGCGAAAAGTCGTATAAACATTTAGCCCACTTCCGTTAGAAAATAGCACAGAACTGACTCTACATACGATTTCATCAGAGACTTTAGAATAGGTCATGATTTATTTGCGTACGACTTTTTTTTGTATGTCTGACATAATTAGGTTGGTTGTTCAGGTGTGCTTAAGTGCGAATAGTGATTGATTAGCCCAAGTGCTACACTGGCCAATTAATGCGTGTGTGTGTGTGTGAGGGACCTAAGCTCAGCGAACCTGCTGAACTCTACTCCAAATCTCTTATCGTCGACTCACCCAGCTCAATCTCTTCTATACTCACAGTGTAATATGTTATATTGAAGTGTGCCCCCGATCCAAATCAAATCAAAATTGAAATATCCCATTGAAGTGTCTTTGTTAAGATCTGAAATAATATTCATCATATCAAAACCGCTAAATCAAAAGCCGCCAAGTAGCTGAACGTAGGCTGTGAAAATTGTAATATGTCCGGGCCACCGCCATTTGGCAATGGACCACGTGGCTGGAATCTACGGGCACCCAATCCCGCCTCGCCGTCGCCCTCGTCCTTTCTGTATCGTCCGCCCTCGCCGTGGACAACAGCGCCCAGTCCGCCGCCCATAATATCCGGACCGCGTCCCTATGGTCAGGCCATGTCGCCGGCGCCACAGCTGCGTGGCCAGCGTCCCATTGGCATCAGCAGCGGGAGCAGCGGCAACATCGACATCAACAACACCATGCCGCATCCACGTCCACAGTGGCCTGGCGGCAATCAGTCGCCCGCACCGTATCAGCCGCCGGGCATGTTCGAGCCGCCGCCGCCGAGCTATGCGTATGGCTCCGGTCCACGTCCCTTTCGACCGGCTCCGCTGCCGCACCAGAATTCGTATGGCGGCCAGCCGACCAGCTCGTTTCAGCTGTCGCCCACACCGTCGCCCATTGTCTGCCAAACGCCCAGCTCGGACTTTACATACAGCAGCAGCAGGCAGACGCCGCTGTCGCATCAGCAGCACCAGCAGCCGCATTATCCGCAGCCGGCGCCACCGCCGCAATATCTGCGCCAGTCCGGCGCACCACCACTGCCACCACAACCGAGACAACACGGACAGGATCAGATCGACTTTGTGGGCGTGCCCTTGGAGCCGCCACAGCCCAGATCCTATGTCGTCTACGACGATGAGGAGGACTTCGGGCCATCAACTGCCGAAATTATTGCGAATCAATCTCAGGACTACATCGATGAGAAGCTAGCCGAGTATCAAATGACAATAATGCAGCTGCAGGGTAAGTGAATCCTTAACTCTATTTTATAATAAATATTGGAATATGATTAACTGTAAAATGTGAGATAATGGATTTACAATTTGACTAACCTTAAGCTGTTTCCTACTAAATTTGTTCGATATTTGAGAAGTGGGGAAGGAGTTCAGTTTGTTGGTGTAAGTACAGCCGTTTGAAAAGCCAGATCTGGTGGGAAAAGGCTAAAATGGCAGATGGCAAATGAGAAGCATTGATGAGTTTGTTATTCAAAGACAAATAATTGTCTGCATATGTACATATCAATGAATAGAAGTATTGACAATCCATTAGATATGTACATATGCCAACAATATTTGTATTTGAATAAAAGACTATTCATTTGTTACTTAACTACAATTATTCTATACACATGTCTGGCAAGACTTTTCGTTCTGATAAATTGTATCATTAGCAACGATCGCCATACGTCTTTAAAATGATTAATTAGGTGCTAAAATTCGAGATTTGCTAAGATGAATGATATCATAGTCTATATAAACGATTTCAGAACATCCAATTAATTTCTTTGATCATTTCCAGTACAATGAACAGCATTTGGAATGTGTGTTTCTATATATTTAAATAATTGATCAGATTGATATACGGTTTATTTGATGTGGAGTTTAAGAAATGTCATCATTTGGATGTTACTACTTCGACCATTGAATGGGACAGTGTAATGCTGTCCACAATATCCAGTAATTTTTGCACATCCTGCAGAGTTGTCACCGCCTCCGGGGCGCCGGTTAGATTGACTAGCTTGCCATCGAAATTGACCGAAAATTGGTTGTGCTTGAAGATGATGACACGATCGTAGGGCATATGGCATTTGGTGCGCTCCTCGGGCGGCACCTCCCGGCGAAAGATCACGCAGGACGGCTGATACTTGTGGCGTTCCCGCTCGGGAATCTTGTGCACCTTCAGGTCGCCGGTGAATATGGTCAGGGTGTGACGTTGTAGCACAGCTGGTGCTACCTTATACAGGGTGACCTTGCTGCTCCAGCTCGCCGTAGGCAATTTCATGCGGTTGGACGCATTGGCCAGCTTGACCAGCGGTAGCTGCAGATAATGTCGCTGCTGACGCGTGTCAGCCGGAACGATTGTATGCCGTATAACATACCAGGTGTCAAGGTAGGTCACCTGCTCAACAATTTCCCCATTTATCTGGCACTGCGACATGGGCTCCAAGTCCTTAATCTTGCGCTGTTGTCCCGAGAAGCTTCTGGACTTAGCGCGAGGCTTCTCGGTTGTATTGCTTTGCGGTTCTTCCACTACAGTTTCTTCTTCTTCTTTTTCTTCGTCTTCACCTTCGTCATTGCCATCCTCACCTCCAGATCCATGTTCTGACAACGTTGGCGATAGCTCACCGTCCGTACTCATTAATTGCGGCAGATTTTGAGCCGGCTCAGGCAAAGTTTTCTCTTCGCAATGATTTTCCTCGGGCGACTCCTTCAAGAGCTTCAACTGCTTGAGTGCAATGTCTGGTTCGGCTTCGTTGGTTTCGTCTGTTGCTTGTAAATTGGACTCTATAGCTTCTGCAGCTGTTGAATCAAATTTTCGCTTGGTCATCGTGGACGGCAGACAGAAAGAGAATGTGAGGGAGACAGCAGGAGTAGTCATCAGCTTCTTCTTCTTGTTGTAAGGACTTACAATCGGATTTATAGCTTACAGAATTCACATTGAGCGTAGTATCATCGAGAAACATCGTATGTAATATTTTCTTCTTCTTGTTGTAACGACTTACAATCGGACTGACAGCTTACACAATTCACATAGAGCGGAGAAGCATCGAGAAACATCACTTAGAATACTTATCGATAGCTCGATAGATTGTGATTTAAGCTACATATCGTTGCTTTGCGATCTATAGCTTTTTGCTAAAGTGAAAAAGAGGATTTGTGCTAAAAAGTGAAAAATTAAAATTAATTAAAAAAAAATAAAATGTTAGCTGCGAAAATTGTGTGTGACACAGGTATCGTAAATATATATTACATTTAGCTACGTATTAACATTTATATATGTATTTAATTTTCCAATATTTTTAATTTGCATACAAAAGTTCTTTGTGTTGAAATTGTTAGAAATACAGATTGATTTTTACACATGTAAATCTATATATGTATATACATATACAAATGTATATACATTCACATTCCTTTGGGCATCGCTGTGTGCCCACAGATGATTCAGCTGCGGCCCCCTCGAATGTCTCATCTGAACTTGACCCAGTCGCCCACGTCGATCAACGTCGCCCAAGTCTTTAAAATTGACCATGCACACACAAATTTCTGTGCTTTCTTTCACCTTTACCAATGTGTGTGTGTCGTGTAAGAATATGCCTTTGTATACACCCTGTAATAAAATGGTGTACATATTTTATTTGGCATTTAAGAAATTGCCAATTGCCAAATGCCGAGTGCCAGGGCTGCCAACTTGCAAAAAATTTTGCTCACAATTGAAACCAGTTTTGCCAGTCTACGCAACTCGAAATAATTTATAATATAAAAAGATTTAAAAAAATATATATATTTCTTATATCAATTAAATAGATATAATATTCACTTCATTCACTTATATAATATATCTAGTTAAATAGCACGCTCTAGTCGTATATATCCTTAGAATAAATATATATATATTTTTATAGAGCAGCTCTATTTATAGCTGTATTAGTAGTCACCAATCGAGCAAGGCATTCTAAAATCTCTATATACATTATAAAAGCCATTTTTGGTACTTTTGACACAATAAATGTGAATGCGAGTGCAAAGATAGATGAAATACATATGTAACCATGACACATTCTATTTAATTACACTAGCCAACAAGCTAAACGAATTTTTCGTTGAAATTCATCAGAATTTCTTGTGTTTTACTACTAAATCGTAAAGTTCAAAGTCAAATCTGATTTTTATTTTTAATTTCTTATATAATCTTCTTATTTTTTAATATTAAAGAATACTAATTTAAGTTCAGTTGCGGCATGTTGGTGATTGTACAATATTGTACATCCCACTGAGATCTGTTCGAAAAGTATGGCGAATTTACATATAAATATGTATGTTTCTGACAAAAATCCTCATTACTCAAGAATAAGGAGATTTTTCCAATAATTCAATTTTAATATGTTAGAAAAAAATACATAAATATATAAAAAATACTAAGAAATTTGTGTTATATATTTTTAAAAATATTTTATTTAATTAATACAAATGAAAGCCTTCATTATACAACTATTTCGGGGACTTTTTCTTCGTCTTCACCTTCGTCATTGCCATCCTCACCTCCAGATCCATGTTCTGACAACGTTGGCGATAGCTCACCGTCCGTACTCATTAATTGCGGCAGATTTTGAGCCGGCTCAGGCAAAGTTTTCTCTTCGCAATGATTTTCCTCGGGCGACTCCTTCAAGAGCTTCAACTGCTTGAGTGCAATGTCTGGTTCGGCTTCGTTGGTTTCGTCTGTTGCTTGTAAATTGGACTCTATAGCTTCTGCAGCTGTTGAATCAAATTTTCGCTTGGTCATCGTGGACGGCAGACAGAAAGAGAATGTGAGGGAGACGGCAGGAGTAGTCATCAGCTTCTTCTTCTTGTTGTAAGGACTTACAATCGGATTTATAGCTTACAGAATTCACATTGAGCGGAGAAGCATCGAGAAACATCGTATGTAATATCTTCTTCTTCTTGTTGTAACGACTTACAATCGGACTGACAGCTTACACAATTCACATAGAGCGGAGAAGCATCGAGAAACATCACTTAGAATACTTATCGATAGCTCGATAGATTGTGATTTAAGCTACATATCGTTGCTTTGCGATCTATAGCTTTTTGCTAAAGTGAAAAGAGGATTTGTGCTAAAAAGTGAAAAATTAAAATTAATTAAAAAAAATAAAATGTTAGCTGCGAAAATTGTGTGTGACACAGGTATTGTAAATATATAATACATATATAATATATATGTGTATTTAATTTTCCATTTTTTTTAATTTGCATACAAAAGTTCTTTGTGTTGAAATTGTTAGAAATACAGATTGATTTTTACACATGTAAATCTATATATGTATATACATATACAAATGTATATACATTCACATTCCTTTGGGCATCTTATTTTTTAATATTAAAGAATACTAATTTAAGTTCAGTTGCGGCATGTTTGTGATTGTACAATATTGTACATCCCACTGAGATCTGTTCGAAAAGTATGGCGAATTTATTCTTTTGTCAACCTATTTATATATAAATATGTATGTTTCTGACAAAAATCCTCATTACTCAAGAATAAGGAGATTTTTCCAATAATTCAATTTTAATATGTTAGAAAAAAATACATAAATATATAAAAAATACTAAGAAATTTGTGTTATATATTTTTAAAAATATTTTATTTAATTAATACAAATGAAAGCCTTCATTATACAACTATTTCGGGGACTATTCTAGTTATATATATTCAGGTATACACACATATCTTCATAGCCAACTTGTTAGCCTAGCTCTTGGCCAAAGAGAGGGTGCTGGTGACGCTTATGCAATCGGTGCGTTGACTTTGATCCAGCGAATCCAAAGAAGGGGACATGGCCTCATCTGGTCTCAGTTCCTGGCTGAGTGCATACGTGTTATAGCAGAGCAGCAGTCGGGTATTCAGTCCCTCGAATATGCTGGCCACACTGGGCTTCAGATTGAAGAATATAATCTTCTGCTGTCTGGAGCGGAAGTCAGCGACCATTGAGGAGATGACTTTGGCGGCAGTAAAGTCCGCTGCATAGATATATGTGCAGTCGATGACGATGGGCAGTGAGCTGCGACTGCCCGACTTGATGATCATATTGCGCACGAATTCCACGGAGGGAAAGATCAGGCAACGATCGGGCGTGATTTTGAGAAACTGAACGCCATGCTCCGTTTCCAGTTGCTCCACCAGGACCTTGGGCCGTGCCGAGTGATAGAGTATGAAGAGCTGATTGGCTGCAATGGCCACCAGAATGCCAATCTCTAAGGGTAGCACCAGGCAGCTGATAAAGGCGAAAATGCCTGGCAACAGATCAGAGCCTGAAAAGAGGAAAGTAATAAAATAAGGAGAGAGGGGCAAATTAAGGATTACTCTCAATTACGTTTACTGCGCCACATGGGTATTACGATCTGGTATTGCACTTGGAATATGACTGCCGATATGAGTATGGCCGCCAGCACAGCGCGCGGTATAAAGCTAAAGTATTCGGTGAGAAAGCTGAGAGCGAGCACCACGACGAGACCAATGTAGAAATTGGACATGCTGGTGCGACAGCCGCTGGCATTGTTGATGGCGGAGCGGGCCAGGCCGCTGTTGCTGCGGTAGCCGGAGAAGAGCGAGTTGGCTATGTTGGCCATGCCCGTGGCGAATATCTCCTGGGTCATGTCGATGGGTTTGCCCTTGGCAAAGGCCTTGCACACCGATGCATTCTCGAGCAGTGCTATCAGTGGGACTATAACCAAGCCATAGCCCAAGCCCTGCACCATCTCGAAGAAGGCTTCGCCAGGTACGGGTGGAATGCCGGCTGTGGCGTTGCCAGGCTGTGGCTCAATTGAGAAGGGTGGCAATGCCAGCGTTGGCATGCCAGGTGGTATATAGCCCGTCAACTGAAAGGGATTCCTGCCAGTCGTTTCCAGCCGCATAGCTATCACTGTGGTGGCCAGAACCACAGTGGCATTCCTCGAGATGCCCACAAAGCGAATGAGATGATTTACAAGGCGCTGCCAGCAATTTCGCTGCTTTGGGTCTTTCGGTCCAATGGTCATCCTGCCCAGACTGCGCATGATCAGGAGTATGACGACGCAGCCAACACCTAAACAGCTATCGGCTAAGCGTATATTGCCAATGTTCTGAATCATACTAATCCAGCGCTGCAGAAACGAAGCTCCATCGCTATTCACGCCCAGAATGTACTTCATTTGCGAGGTGCACACGATTAGCGCTACGGCGCTGGTGAAGCCCGCACTCACCGGGCCCGACACGAACTCCACCAGGGAGCCGAGCTTAAAGAGCGCCATCAGCAGTTCAATGCAGCCCGTCAGAAAGGTCAGCAGCACCGATCGCTGCCACGAGCCCTTGGCGAACTGGTACGTCATCAGCGAGGCGACAGCTGTGCTCCCAATGGTGCAGTCCTTGCAGGTGCCCAGCAGCACGTACATAAAGCAGCCCATGAACGAGCCATACAAGCCGTACTGCAAAGGGAATTTGTAAGGGAATAGATTAAAGAGATGCAAAGGAAATTTGTTAGGGAATAGATTAAAGAGATGCAGCGAAATGTTGAATACTGAGAATTCTCAGTTGAAGACACTCAATATGAACGGGAGATGATTGCATTGAAAGCGAGAGCTATCAGTAGGATTCTTCAATGCTTATCATACTTATCATACTTTGTTTATATTTTAATTACTTCCTATTTATAAATTTTTTTTTTTTTTATTATTTGTTTATTTTATTATTTTTGTTATATTTATTGATTATTTATAGATATTTTTTCATAAATTATTTTAAATCATTTTTATACCCTGATCCCATTAAAAATGCGAAATCAGGGTATAATGGTTTTGTGAAAAGTATGTAACAGGCAGAAGGAGGCGTGGCAGACCCCATAAAGTATATATATTCTTGATCAGGGCGACGAGCTGAGTCGATATAGCCCTGTCCGTCTGTCCGTCCGTCCGTCCGTCCGTCCGTATGAACGCCTAGATCTCAGAAGATATAAGAGCTAGAGACTTCAAATTTTGTATGCATACTCATGTATACCATACGCAGTACAAGTTTATCTTTTTTTTTCGATAACTCGTCCGATTACTTTTTTATCGCGAATAATCGATGAATTGATTTTGTTTATTCACCGTAATTTTAATACTTTTAGACCTGGAGACTTCAGATTTGGTGTGTATATACATCTGATAAATACGCAGATTTTGTCATTTACAGATTTTGGATACCACGCCCTCTTCGGGAATGGAATGTATACACATTTGCACATTGTGATCACGTTCTGAAAATTTCATGAAGATAGTCCTATTACAGGAGAAATTATTCAGCAACAAAATTCTCATAGTATTGCCCACACTGCAGCGCAGCCCAAGCCCAGTCGCTGCTTACTGCGCAGTTAGCAGAGCGCGTGCTTATGCGTGCGTGAATATCAGCTCTTTGTAGGGATCAGGGTATCTCCTAGCGAGCAGTCTCGACTAGAGCTTCCTTACTTGTTAGCATTGTTTTACTTGTTTTGGTTGATGATGAATTTAATTTAGAAATTGAAATATGTGATTTTCTTTTTCTAAAACACTTTTAGAAATACGTTTTGTAAATTATATTATTTATTATATATTGTCTCCCACTATCCATGTTTTTCTATTTACTTCATGGTACAATATAAGGTAGAAAATATATAAGCATATAAATTCGTGCATACGTCAGCATCTTTTATGCGTACTTAAAAGTATATCACTGCTATTATTATATTTGTTTAGTTTATGATTTTCACTTAGAGGCCCTAGAGCTGCCCATAAAGATAAGGCTGTGAAAACATATTTACACAGACACTTGAACAATATCCGTTGGTGGAGCTTACCTGAGGTGGCAAATTAACGACGCCCGAGTAGGCCAGACCTTGGGGAATGACCGTAAGGCCCACTGTCAGACCAGCAATCAGATCGCCGAAGGCATCGCTGCGACTGTACTTGGGCAACCAGCTGAGAATGGGCAGACGTTTCTTCAGGGTCTTCATACGACAGATGTTGTCGCAGCGCCGAGTGCAACAGGAGTCATTCGAGTCCTGCTTTGCAGCTTCCAGCTGCTCGAGACTTTTGAACTTTGAGGTGCGATGATCTGTGAGCAGAATGAAATCTGTGGAGCTGCTGCTGAATTGTGACTCCAGATTATGGTTAAGTTGGGTGCGCTGGCGGAATGTCACCTCGTTTTCAAGCGTGGACATTCTAGCCGTTGTTTTCTTATTTCTTGCTACTTTGCTTAACTGCGATCTTGGCTGTCTATCAACTGACTGAGTGGAATTTAGATTGGACTGATTATATTTGGAGCAATGCTGCGCTGCCGCAGCCGCTGCCGCTGCTGCTGGCAGCGGCTACTGGCGGCACGCGGCTCTTATCGCGGACCCCAACTTCTGTTTGTACAGCCAATGGCGTAGATGTGGGAGCGGGATATAGGTTGTATGTTTCATTTAGCTGCGCGTAAAGCGTACTATAATCTCACACCATATATTACGATGACCAGCCCCCTAAAGTTGTTTATCCAAGTGTCAACTGCTGCTCCAAATTTTTCCATTTATCAATTGGCCTCTGATTATTGAGCGAGCAAATATTGATGCAGACCGACATTTCGCTAAGTGCCATATGATATCTACCTCACTTGGATATAGCCCAACTAAAATCATGTCATTTTCCTTATTTCACAGTTTTCTAAAATATATGTAAATTATTTAATATGCAATATATTTGCTTGCCAAGCCATAAAGGCTTTATAGCAAAAAAAAAAAAATATATATATATATAAAATATTATTTATACCTATACTTATTCTTATACTATATGAATATATTATATACGTAGATACTGCATACTTATAATAATATATAGTAAATTTAATGATATATCTGTTAAGAATGCATACACCCATTATTATTTTCGATTTAAGTATTTGTGCGCAAACTTTCATAAGAAATTTTGGAAATTTTCATAAGGAATTTTGACGAACTACTATAATAAACTACCCGCATATATAATATGCTCCACACAAATACATATTTCTATTGATAATACAGACTCCCAAAATTAACATTTGAAAAAATTCAACAGAAAATATCCCTGCTTTATTCATCATTGGAAACTTGTAAAGCTGAACGCTAATTTCAAATTTGAAAAATAGCTAAACTAATTTATCTTGCTGAGAGATTGTATTATTTTTAACGCACTTGACTCAAAGCCACGATGTAAATGTGATCTGTAAACCAAAGTCAAACGCAAAATGGTGATCACACTTAGCTGTCGACAAGGTTTACGAGTATTAAAGCCTTTTGTTGATTATACGACTTGAATAGATGTATTAAGTAAAAATATATATATGTGTGTATGTATGCATTATATATCTCTAGCTAAGTACAAAGGCAATGAGATCACTTTTTCTATATTGAAACGCAGCTCGTCTATGGCACGTCTGCTATTGATGTATATAGGCATGTACGTATGTACGTATGTACGTATGTATGTACAATTAAAGCTGTTTAGAGAGACAAAGGCAGCGAGTGAAAATGAGTTTTCATGTTCGAATGATGCTGGCGCTGATGTCACGGGGGAAATGCTGCCTACATTTTGTTATTTATAAATTGCATTTGCCTCGCTCTTTGTAGTTGTCGTTGTTGTTGTAGCAATTGTCTTGTTAGCCAACAAAGCCGGCCAGAAAGAAAGAACACGAGCTAATCATCGGTACATATATATACATATATGCATCAAGTTTGGTATAAAATATCATCTAGGGAATCGGGTATGAATGCTATATTTAGTCGACTCATTCGCCCTGCTTTTCCGGCTATTTTCATTCTGAGCCGTTTCTCGTTTTGTTTTCAATTTAGTCGAACTTGTCTTGTCACGCCGCTAAAGTGATTAAAAATAGAGTTTTTTCACATTTTTCATTTTCCCTTCAGTTCTTCAGCATTTATTTCGTTTCTCTGGGTTTTCTCATTGCACTCGTCTATGCACAGATATATATATATATATATATATATATATATATATATATATATATATATATATATGTATATACCATATAGTTTTAATCTATTTTTAAGAGGGATTTTGTGCTGAAGTTAAGAATAATGGAATTTAAAATAAAAGTAAAAGGCGACAGGTTTTCTTTTAGTATAAGAAAATGTTCATTAGTATATATAAATTAATAATATATATATAAATAATATATATATATATATATATATATATATATATATATATAAAATATAATGATAAACCACTTAGAACTTAATACAAAGAGGGCTATATTTAAGTATGTATAAGCAGCTCACTTTCCAAAGGTTTTTTTTTAGATCAAGCGAATTTTTGTGATAAAGAAGAGTTAAATTTCATATAATATATAGTGTGAGCAATTCAATTTTAGATCAGAGCTAAACTTGAGATAATATGTCGGTAATTAAGTCTTAAATAACTTTGAAATGAAGCTCCAGATGGTAGTCTACGCACAGCTTTCTGATATTTTTAATTGGTTGATAGTATGGTAATTTACACGGTTATTGTCTATTTGCTTAAGTGTCTAGTGCTGTTCTTATTTTATTAGATAGTTAGTTATTAGTTAGTTAGTTAGTTAGTTAGTTTAACAATCAAAAACATAATGCTTTTATTTAAAAAAATCACTTTCGGGAATTAGTATAGAAAACAAATAAATTTTCGTATAATTAGTGTCTGTCGTGTTTCAAACAACATAAATGTAAGCTACATAAGCCAACTGGATTCGCTTGTATAAAATTGTATTATAATCGAAATAGACATTTCTTTCTTTCTGTCTATTATGACGTGGGTCCATTCGGGATGTTAAATGTATCTATATATATACGCCCCCAAAAGCAAATGGCAAACATATGAAATGCATAGCTATAAATAGATCTTTCGAAACTAATTTTAATAAATTCTGCACGTAAAAATCGGTCACGAATCATATTCTATAGATGTAGATATATAGCTATAGTCGAGACATATGCGAATGCCGCAATTCAAACAAATCAAAATTGTTGACAGTGCGATCTTTAATTGCCTTTTTATGATTCTGGTAATTGTGTGTGTGTGTGTGTGTGTGCGTGTATGTGTATGCGTATGCTCAAAAATATTTTGATGACTAATAGTTTTAATGATTTACATAGCTTAATTTCTGTGCAAATATTTTGTTGGTCAATTGTATAAAGGAACTCAATTCTCTTTCTTGGTTTCATTTTTAATTGACTTTTCGACTCATTTATTTGATGCTTGAGCGGATATCTATATATACATATATGTTATAGGTATAGTTTAGACTCTAGAAGAACGTCTGTTTACAAAAGCGCTTTTAGTGTTCAAGTCAATATTGAAAAAAATAAAGAAAAAATGTTTGCTTTTGCCTTTCCATTAAAATGCCCAACTTTATGGTTAGGTGCGAAATAAATGGCCAACCAAATTTATTTTTAGCCAACCCGAAAATATTGAACAGTGCTGAAAACCCAAATGTGAAAAGTAGGAAACAAATGTTTATGCGAAAAGTTTTTGTTTGCTCAAACTTAAACAGAAAGAAATGCAGATTGATGGATGATAAATATATCCGTCTAAAATGAAATAGATTTCAATGTTTATAATATCATAAATATATATAGTGTTTTGTTATAAAACTTACGAATTGATACATTTCGGGAAACATATTAATCAACTCAATTGTGAACTATAAATAGAATACTTAGAATATATTGATTGAATGATGGAAATGAAATTCCAGCAAATTTAGGTTTCTATCTCAATTCTAAAATTAAATTTTAATTGCTGATATTTTTTAAATTCAATAGTTTCAGTTTTTACTAAACAATATTTATAGATATAAATAAATAGTATATATCTACTTTATGAAATTCACAGGGTATTTTTAAACAAATGAAAAAACTCCCGCAGATAGCAGTTGTAGTTACACAGAGCATCTCTTCACATCGAGTGCCATAAAGCCAATTTAACAGCCTCTGTTATACGCGTAACAGCAGTTGTTGTTCTTATGAAAATAACATAACATTGGCTATTTATAGGCACACTGCGGTTACCCTATCAAGTGCGCTGCCACTTAACATTTTTACAGCCACACTCTGCTTTACGTTGTCTAATATAATTTACATTATTGTTGTTGTTATTCTCTTGTTGTTGTTGGTGAGCAGCCCAGATGTTGTAGCTATGATTGTTTATCCAATTAATGCATGTGCATGTTGTTGTTAAAAAGATTTAAGTGTTTGTTTTTATAGGGATCTTTAAACCTAGAGAGCAGCGCTACAGTAGATAACATTTCTCCATCCACTTGGATCTTCTTAACAGCAAAGTGATTGGCGTTGGCTGTTAACAGCTGATAGTGGAGTGATGAATTTTGTTTTACGAAAGTTGACTGCAAAAATTAGTTGACCTTATGTACATATGAATGCATTCTCTTAGATGTGTATTTAATTTCTATAAATATACATTTGTCTGGCATAACAAATTTGCTCTGGCTTTAAGGTCAACATCTAGTTTGACAACAACAATCAACTGGAATGCAATCACCAAAGCGTGACGTCATTAGCCTAGCTCAATATGTGGCTCCATAAACTTGTTTGTTTGAATGTGATAAACACAAACGGCGATTATGTAAGCTCAAAAAATAAACATTTGTTTTGGTTTCTGTGACTGGCGGCCGATCGCGCTTTCATGAATGACTTTCATTAAATGCTGTTAGTTGAGCTTTATTATGTGATGACCCACATTTGCTATGCAGGCGCCACTTCGAAAAAATAAATGGTACATGGTTTGCCAAATACTTTATAATCGCTATTCGAGCGAGTGTCTAATTACATACCAATAGACATATACATGTACATATTTATAAATGTCGCTCAGCGTGTGTTTACATGCGTCTGAGTGCATTTCTGTGTTTGTATGTTTGTTGTAAACAACCACCCAGCACTGTGTAATTGGTATTTTCTCACGCTCATGATGTCACAGACAGAAGACGTAAGGAAACAATAACAAAGCAAAGCGCAATAAGAAGTTAAAATTGTACTTGAGCTTCACACACATACATATGCATGAGGGAGTGTAGACAGACAGAGAGAGAGAGAGAGACAGTGAGCTAGAGAGCGGAGCGTGTGTGCGAGAGCGTTTAAATGATATGTGCCATTGAGAGCGCAAGTAAATGAGAGCGCACGTTACAGTGCTCATTCAAACCTTTACTGCCCAGTAAAAAAATAGAAGAGCTTTCTGCGTATCGGCATTTTTCATAGTCGTAGGGCAGTTTCAGTGTCGTCGTTGTTTATCAATGTATGAAGAGTGAAGGGGTTTAGAAAATACATAAATAAATAAAACAGTGATGAACTGGAATTTTAATTTAAGTGTCAATAATTTTTAAATAATTATATAATTCTATAGCGGCATTCAGAATGAATCTAACGTGACTATAGTAAAAGAAATTAGTTCATACAATTTAAATAATATTACAATATATAAGAATAATAATATAACCCTTTTAAAAAAATCATTAACTTCGCCCATGTTCTCTAATAGTACAAGCCGTCAGTTCAAAGGTAGGACGTGCTGCCGTAGCAGTAAGCACTGTGTGGGTAAACATACATCGCAATGCGTAAATAACATAAATGTGCTCTCGCATTCGTATACATGTTGCTCTCTTCTCAGCAACAAAAAACGAAAAACATTTTGCGCAGCGTCTCTCGTTACGCTCACGCTCTCTCATTGAAATTTGAGCTTTACTACGATTACTATAGTCCAGCCAGTACTCTGGGCTGCTGCTGCTGCTGGTGGCTCTGCCGCTGTTGTTGGTCTCTGGACAAGGCGCAGCACATTGACGATGGCGACTCAGTATCGAACCGGCTTTCTACAACAACGGATTGGAAACGGAACAAATGAAACCTGAAGCTCGACTATATTATGTTTTGTCTGCTAGCCGAAGGCATGCCATTTTAGTCAGAGTTTAATTGTGTGGAGAAGTGGACTATAGAATTTATGCCGAAAACTAAATTAAATCAAATTTGTGTCTCAGGCATATACGAATGAAATACGTGTTTTTTATCTAGCGACACCGTCGTTGTATGTGATATTGTGTCATAAAACCAAAAGAAGAAAGAAGAAAAAACCGAAAATCTAAAATCCCAAAAGCTTCGGTGATTAAAAATTGTGTGTGGTGTGCTTTTAATAAATTACAGTTGAATTACGACCGGACCATAAGTAACAAAAAAAAAAAAAAAAAAAAGTGAAGGGCACACGGGGGTTGTTCCTGAGCAAGGAAAACTCAGTGGAAAAGCTAATGGTATTATTATTGTTGTTGTTGTTGTAGTTGGCGTTGCGTGAGAAAAATCAATTTTGCATTCGGGCTGCCAAGCGAAGCGGCATTAGCAAAGCAGGACAAAAGGACAAGGCTGTGGCTAGCGAACCCAAATGACATTTTGGCCTAACGACAAGCGTGTTAGAAAACCGATGCTATCATGGCCGATAGCACAGATCCAGGCAGGCATAAGGATCCAACCATAGGTGCCGGCGCTAGCATGGATGTGGGTAAGGACGTGCCCCCAATACCAGCTGTTCGACGGCGCCATGCGCATGAGCAGAAAACCACAAAGAATGTCGAACAGCAGGAAGAGACATCGGCAACCAAACAGCTGGAGACGTCCACAGTGACGCGTACGTATATGAAGACCATTACCACGTCACTGACCACCTCCAGCAGTACCAGCGATCTGCAATTGGAGACACCGCCGCAACGCTTGCGCCAGAAGGTGGCCCAATACGAGAAGGTGTGGTCCGATTGCACTGGCAAGCGTCCGGCCGACCTGGCCACAGATGAACTGCGTCAGCAGCAAATGGACGATTACGACGAGGAGAATCCGTTCGATATTGATGTACACGAAATAGAGCGACGTTTGCGTGAGGAGCGACAACGTGGCCTGGCCGAAGCGGAGGCAGCCAAGCTGGCCTTCCAGCAGGTGCATCTGCGTCACACGACTCCGCGACGTGTCGAAGTGACGAGCGAGCACACGGCTAGTCCGTTCAATGTCACCTTGAAGACCACCAGCCGCATAAGTCCGGGCGCTGATCTGGGCAATGTGGAGGATCAGCTGTCGCCTTTCAATGTCACCTTGCGCACAACGCGACGCACTGTGAAAAAGGATTTGTCCCGTCAAATGGAGCTGGAGCGTTTCCTGGACGGCGAGCGCACGGTGCGCGAAGTGCAGGCGGCGGATGGCGTTCGCACCATCATTACCTCTTCGAGAACCAGTGATGGTGGCTATGCCGAGGAGAAAATTTATCGCCATGGCGAGGGCTATGTCTCTCCACGAGATTCACCCTCCTGGTCACGTTCCAGTGTGTCCAGCGAGCGTTCGAGTGTCACTTCGCCGCACAGCGTCGATATGACCGCGGGTGGCCGACGCATATTAATCAAGTTGGAGGATGAGCTGGAGTCGCCGTTAGCCGGTGGTGAACAGGGCGAGCAACACGATGAAACTGATGGTTCGGTCCGTGCACGCATTCGTCAATTTGGTGGGCACGACGAGGACGCTATGGCAACGGGTAACATTGACATTACCGTGGGTAGCAACCCACGCAGGAGTCAGCGTTTGTACCAACAAACAACGTATCAAGTGGGTGGCAACGAAACGCCACAACAACACCAGGAGCAACAGCAACAACAGCAACGACCAAGCCGTCCCAGCGAACTGTCATGGCAAACGGGAAAATCAACAACAAAAACATTGCTAACATCCACGCCGATTGGCACGAAGGAGCAACCGCAAACAGTAACGCCGGACGAGGTGTTTAGTCCAGCTGCAACGTGCCAATTGCGCGGTTCTTCGACGGAAGAATCCCGAAAAATTGTTAGCCACAAAACGATAACCAGCACAACGACAACGACCACACAATCCGAGCGGTCCGAGCGGTCCTCCACGTCCTCAACGTCGCGTAAATCAATCGGTTTTATTGACTCCAATGTGAGTCCGAGTAACGCTGGCAATATCTCGTTTACCGCCTCGCAGATACGCATCAGCGACGACGCGAACGCCGACGTCATCGATAACGATTCCGATACTGAGGGCGTGCCGGCCAGCAGTCTTGTGATTGTGTCCACGCCCACGCGCTCAACAACGCCCTCGTCGGCGCATGCATTGAGCGGCATCGGTACTTTTAGCAAGAGTCTGCGTCAGGATTATCAGACTCAAGCACAACAAAGTAACCGTAGCACCCACACTAACGAACCCGAACACGAATACCAGGAGTTCCAATCCACCATGGCGTCGATCAATTTCGCACGCAGTAATTCCCAGTACGACAGCCACATCAAGGAGAAACGAGGTAAAATTACCCAAACAACTTAATTCCTAGCAATAAATGTGGTTGAAGCCAAGATATAGGGTGGTCCTGTCTATAGATCCAAATACACAAATTTTGGATATAATGTTTATAAAAAAGCTAAATACATGCATAGATAATTTTCAACCGGTTCATTTATAACTAAACTAAAACATATTTTTGTCAAGCGAAAAGTTATGTGTTGGGACTTGATTCATCAACATAAAACCAGTTTTTGTCCAAGTTTCCAAAAATTATTTCTGAAATTCAACTCGTGTGGAATTTATGTATTCAATCATATTCATATGGAAATGCATTTAGACCGATTAATTCTGTATTCTTTACTACCGCATTGCAGTATCATTTGACATTATCTTCTCACTCCAATACTATCAAGTAATCGATCTTTATTTGGCATATCAGCTGTACTCTCTATTAGCCTGGCTCGATTAAATTTTTGTAGCTCTCAATCTTTCAGGTAGACAAATAATTTGACTTCTGTTTGTTATCGCATCAGCAATTTTTGTTATATAATAATTAATTTGCGAATTGTACTTTTTCGCAATATATAATATAGAACATTAATATATATATATATACTGATAAGCTAACATAGGCTGCAGCGCAAAGTACAAAGATATTTGTTCACACTGTTTAGCTTCCGATTTGGTATTTGTATGTTTGCTCAAAGCTTACATAGGCAGGTGTTAATATATTTGGTTAGTAAATAGAAATATTATCAATTATTTGTTAGTCAACTGAGGCTGAAGTGCTTATATTTATAGATTCATGCTTTTTTCACCAACAGAAGTGGATTTTAATGACAAAAATAAAATCTCGTTAATTTAAAAATCTAGAAACTTACGGAAGGGTTATTATCTTTTTTTTACCTAGCTATTTCCTCCTGTTGTCTAAAATTTCTTCATACTTCACACTTTCAGCAATTTAGTTTTATATAGATAACTCGCCGAACCCATCTAAATATAAGAAACCAACAATATGTTCAATTTTATAGATTTCATCGAGCGTAATTAACTGACAACTGTATAGAATGATAATAAAATATCAAATGGAATGTCGGTTTTGGCTATACATACGAACGTCCCAAATGAAATGAGGAATTAGCTATTCGAACGTCTCATTTGTAGGCAATAGAAAACAAATTATTTTGTTGCCTCATCTCTCTGAATTAATAAATATTTAGCGAGAAAAGTTTTGACATAAATTTATTTGAGTTTTTATTTTGATTATTAATTGCATCTATGCAAAAATCTCTTCTTTTTTTTATTAAATTAGTTTTATATATATAGAATTTCTAGAATATAAAAACTAAATATTTTAAATATTTGTTAAAAAAGATTCGTGCTAAATTCGGTAAAAAAATTTGAACAATATTAGAAATTATTAAAGCTATACAATTTTAGCTAATGCTTAATTTCGATATGTCGCCCCTAGCGAGTTATGCCTGTAATATCATTCAATATTGACACATTTTAATATTATCTTTAGCACACTTTCGTTGTATTGATTGTAATCATGAGCTGTCATTATTCGTTATTGCTCCGATCAGATGGGATCTCAAACTTCGGCTGGTCAGCTGGTCATTGAATGTCAAGGTCAATTTATGGAATTACTTCTGTGGTTTAGGGGCATGTCCGGCTGTGTGTGTGTATGTGTTTACTAAATAAATTATTGCCAAGACAATCGATAAATTTTTTGTTGCCCAAAATGACATCATCATCAGCTGTTGTTGCTGTCGGCGCTTTAGCCTATCGGCTCGTTATATAGTATATGCTAAAACTTTTGACTTGTCAGTTTATACATTATTTATATGTAGGTACATATATAAAAATGCGCATACAGTGCGTTTGTTATGTATATTTACCCTCAACTGTGTTGGCAAGCAGCAACTGGCTGTTACCTCTTTTTTCCCTAGTCCCCACACACAATTCATTGGCAGCCAAAAACCACTCGAAGCAACCACCAGAAGGGTGGTTGGGGCATGCGGGTAGTTGGTTGTCTGGTTGTTGGGCTTACCAAGCTTTAGCCCTCTGGCTTTTCGGCTATTATGTGACCTCCTATTGCTCTGTTATTATATTAAACATAACAAGCAATAAGTGTCTAATTGTCTCACCAACTAGCTCTAGTTATGCGTATCTATACATATATATATGTATGTCCTTTTATATATGTACATATGTGTGGAGTAGGTGTGGCATTTGATTTGTCACTTTCAATGTCTGCAGCTGAATGGGGTCATTTTGCTATTTATTTAATTGATTTTGTTTAGCTACAAATTGATTGTAAACATAAATATAAATATTGCTGTATAAATCTATGGGAATTTTATATTAAATGAGTCTAATCACATAATTTTCTATAGATTTCATTTTAATAATGTGGCTGAAAATGTGCCTGGGATTATATTTATTTATAAGAATTAATTATATATTTGATCACCTATTATATAAGTAGTATTTTAATATTATATTAAAATATATTTAAAGTTAAATACTTTAATAAATTAACAAAGTATTCCATTTAAAATATCTAGTGTTCAACAATTGTTTGATTAATTTAGATTATTTTCAAATTTCAAAAATCGAAAAAGTGATAGTATTCTATAAAACGAATTAAAATTATAAATTTCGATAGATACATTTTGAAATTTTAAGATACAATCAATTTTCTGCTAAATACGAAAATAGTACAAAAAATAAAGTAAGAATTTATTGCATGGAACAGGTGAATGAATTTACAGGTATGCTCATCACATATATCAAGTTCTTTTTGAGATAAATATATTGTTTATATTTATGCCGCATATAAAACGAGCCAAGAGTTACATATCTGAAATTTAAATATATTTATTTATATATATTTATGTCATACGCAGTTCCAAGTTTATTATTGTTTGTTTTAGATATCTTATATCATGTATTCTTATCGTAAAACCCTTGATTTATTTTCACTTGGCTTGTTGAGCTAACTCAAAGTTCAAAAATGTTAATAACTGATACCAAAATTCGAAAAAACATCATCAAAAGGGTTGCGCCCACAGGTCGTGTCTTAACTTTAGCTAAACCGTTTATTTCGTTAGTCAATTTAATGTGACAATTAGCTGGCATAAATAAAGTTTGCGTGCCTTTCTTGCTTTTTAGTATATATGTATATATAAGAAAAAAATGTATACAGTAGGGGAATTTGGTTGTTAACATCAACGGCACTCTGCCAATATGTTTAGATTGCGTGTTTTGGCCATTTTGTTTAGTTTCTGGTTCTTCTTTGCTTTAGTTTATCGGCTTAAAAACTTGGAACTCTGAATGCACAACATGGGAGTTTTGTGATTGAGTGCTATGGGTTAGATATCGGCACACGATACTTTGGGGCTCTCTTAATAAATTTATAAACTGTTTGTCATAGCATGTCAACTGTATGCTAATTGACATGCCATATACTAGTAGGTGCATAGACATACATAAATATATATATATATATATACATATATAGTATCTATAAAACTATTGATTGGCTCGTTGCCTGGTTGCCTTTTTGCGTTACAATTTTATGGGGCTTTTCATTAAGGCACAAACAGCGTCCAATTTTGAGGTCAACCAAGAGTCAAGAGTTGCCTTTTAATGCATATTTAATAGTCATGCGAATGCTATTGGCGAAAATCCCGTTGAATATCAGTTACTGTGTCAACACAAGGCTCATCCCCCTCGCCCATCACCATTGAAGCCACAATTCAGTGCCAAAAGTTGGCTTTCATCATTTGAATATGAATGTGATTATGTGATTATGCTTTTTATTGACAGACATACAATTCCTATACTCAATGCTACATGAAAACGAAAATGAAAAGAAACAAACATGCAAACACTGTTAGAAATTACAATATAAATTAGTAATCAAGGCGGCAGTCAACGACTGGCTAATGCCCTATGCATATAGTCAAGCATATTGTAGTGGTAATAAATGATGTCTAAGATTTTTTCAGTTTTTGTTTATGAGTGTGTATGTGTTCTGTAAAGATAAGACAATGATTTATATATAATATTTATGCCTGATATTTCTGAAATCAAAACTTTAGCAAAACTCAAGATTCACATTATAGATTAGGGAATATATGTACTATGTATAAAATACTTTTCATAATGCCTCTGCAGTATGTAACCCCATTCACTCAGTTTGAATAGGGTACAAGCCCAATACTTAAATGGCGTTATCTATCTTTCAAATCTGCCTGTCAAATTCCCAGAACGATCAGCAGCCGTACAACTGTCCAGCCGTTCATCTGTCAGTCCGCCCCACTGTCACTGTGTCGGTTTGTCTCTGTGAGATCATCGCAATGAATTATTTATTTATTGATGCCGCTTGGTTTTGTTGTTGTTGTTGCTGTCAGTATCAATATTTGTTGTGTACTGGTGTATAGATTTAGCTATAGATTTTTAATTGATGCCTAAAATGTGGTTGCGACAACTCGCGAGCGAGCGAGAAGTTGGCGCCCCACCGAGTGTGTTTGTTATTGAAATTTGAACAGCGATTTGTAATTTAAGAAGCGAAACAAGTTTATCGAAGTGCAGTTTTCTCAAGTGCACATCCATCCATCCAGTGACTGTCGTCGCACTTAACTCAAACTAAAACTTAACCTGAAAAGTTTTTGCTCGAAAAATCTTCTTCAAAGCGAAAAGACACCCACATAAAATGTGGGCTAAGTCGGACAGCTGCTGAGCATGTGGTAGGCTGCTGTTCTCTAAAGAACCCCATCAAGATAAGTATGCAAAAACTGTGTCTTTTTTACCCATTCCAGCCTGATCGTGGGCTGTCTTTTGAAATCTCTTTATGGTGTGGTTCTCATCATCTCTTTGTGAGGTTCACCAAATGGGAAAGCAGCCCAAAGAGTTTCTGTGGTTACCGAGTGCCTAATCATCCTATTTGCGTTCGCGTTTGCGTTTGCGTTTGCCTTTGCTATCTGCTGGCTTTAGTAGTATTAATAGCATAACTAAATAAATTTAGTAGATATATTATATGCATATATCTATACCTTAAAGACATGACGCAATTCATAACGCGTGTGTATATCTAATAGATATAATTTATGACATGCCACTGCAAATGTGGCGACTGTGTGAATGAAGCGAATGAGGCCCAGCAACCTGTGAAAGAACGTATTCAAGCGTAAAATATTTCATCCGAGTTGTTTAGCAAATTGCAACAATGAACGTATCTTTAATCGCATAAATTCTAAATTCGTCGATCGCTTGTCGCCCACAGGTGTAAGGCCCCATCAGCGGGAACACACCTCAGCGAACTCATCGAGCGTAAATAAAGTAAAATAACGAATTTAAACAGTTGATAAAATAATATATGAAATAAGTAGAGAGATGTACTTGAGCAGCTATACTATATACTATATAGATTATATTTAAAATAAATATTTTGCATAACTGAAGATGCTTTTGGTCAAAGATTCAAGCTCAGGCTGACTTAAAAATGTGAGATGCTATATTAAAAAAATATATATTTATTATATTATATTATACTGATAATACTATGTTTTATATAAATTAGAAAAAAAAAAAAAAACAATTATTAATGAAAATATTTTATTTTTCAAAATATAATATCTTAAAGATTACTTTAATCTTTAATCTAAAAACTTTGAATTATTCGAATAAGCTTTATCAAGACTATTATGTATACATTATATACATAATAAACCATTCAAAGTCTACAATATTCCATAAGTCTTGCAGCTCGCAAAGCTTTAAAGCAAATACAAAATTATTTATAGCCACGGAAATGCTAAAACACCACACTCGCCTCTATAACATTTCCGTTAGCATATGGTTAATCTCTAGCTATGTGCGCTATATCACATAGCATTGGAATGCCCCTAAGTACCCCTGGGGTTGCCTCGCATTTACAACATCTTCGGCGTTATTTTGTTTATGCAAATGCGATCGATTTTTTTCTCTTTTTGAGTTTTTGGTTAGGGGAAAGCCAAACAATTTGGGGTTTGCATAAACGTAAATAAACTATTTTTACACTTTATTTGCACAATTGTTTTGTATCTTTTTGTATTTGTAATTTCTTTTATACACACAGCATTGGTTATGCGTGTGTGTGTGAGTGCAACGAGGCCAGCTTAAAACTTTTACTAACTGTTCGGACTTTTGTTCTGCCTTTTTAGAGATGTTTTTTCACGCTTAATAAAATTGATAGAAAACTTGAAAATTGTTTACAGTTTGCAACTTTTATGACTATATATCTACATACATACATATATATTTCTTTCCATTTGAACTCCATTTAACTGAACAGCGTTTTGCTTATTAGACAACCAACACAAGCTTAAATAATAATCATTATAATTATGATCATTAACTTACTGACTGAGTGAACCATTGAACAAAAAATTATATCTACAAAATACTGTTGTTCTCTTTCTCAGCTTTGTTTTGTTTGTATTGCCTTTGAATAATTTATGTTTGTTGGGTCTTTGGCTCTGCCCGAGGGTTTTCTTTCTTTTCTTTCTATTGAGCTTCGGCAGCTTTTTGTTTCTATTTGGGTTTTACATGGTTAGAAATTGAAATTTACAAGATATCCCAGAGTCATTCAACCTAAACGTTTTTATTCTATTTAGGGCTTTAACCTAGTTGACGCTGTTCATTGTTTTAGAACTTTTGATTGATTTATCTATTGGAAAAGTAAAAATTTCTTTTGCTTTTACTTTTCTTTTTATATTTGAATAATTATACTCATTTCTATTCTCTTGCTTTTAGCTTCTATATAATTTTTGTTTAGTTTAACAATTGTATTTGTGTTTATACTTAATTATAGTTTTTATTGGCTGCTGTGTATAAATAGATTTTGAAGGGCAGATTTCTTATATATACTGGACACATATATATAAGCACAATTCTTATATAGGTTTCCAGCTTAGAATTTTGTTCTTAAATAAGTTGTTTTCAAAATTTATTTGTTGAAGTCACGTTTGAGGCCAATTACTCGAGTTAAAAAATGAAAAAAAAAAAAAAAAAAAAAACATTTATGTATGTATGAGTACAGTTTAAAATTGAGAGCAAAAAATCGTTAAACCTTCTCAATTATTCCTCATACTATATACTTCGATGTATAGCAGTCACAAGTGTATATATTAGTAACGTTCAATTATATGTGATTAGATAACTTGTCATATAAAATGTAAAGTTCATTGGGTACATAGAAACTAATCTAAATTTAGATTGATGGAGTTGAGTAAGCTTAAGCGTAAGTTTCTGCAACTCTCTTTCTCTCGTTCTATGTCTCTCTCTCCCTCTTTCTGTTTCTCTCACTATCTATATATTTACCTCTAACTTTTTCTCATCTTTGCTAAGATAGGAACTTCTTAAATATGAAAAAATATGACTAAGTGTATGTAGTATGTGCATATCTATAAATATATCAGCTAGGGTATTTAATCTTCGTTGCTTTGTTGATAAGTATTTATATTTGTTTCTTTTTTTAATGTAGGTTTAATTTGGTGTTATCTACTATTTGCTTTTCAAGTGCATTTTGTTTCCATATCTTGGCAACAATTAGCGAAAGTATTTGCTGATTACAAATATTTATAATGCAAACACAAATTGTGAGTTAGCAGAAAAGGCGAGTCAAATTTATCAACATTGAAGTCTATTTTTGGAATGAAATACAAACATATATACATTCAATTGCTAACTAGTTTTCAAACTGAAAAGAAGAAGAACAAATCAAGTAAATGCCGATAAAAGCAATAACCAGATTTGATTTTGTCCGCCTATAATTTATTCCCATTGCGTCGTTTTTTTTGTTGCTTGAAACCTCAAATTTCAGGTTTAATTAATTTGCAAGACGAGTAGGTAGCAAAGCAAACATTTTGGCCAAAACAACTCAAATTTGGACACAACAATTTAGTGACCATCAACAACAAATATTCATACATATGTATATATTTGTATGTATGCTTGTTAATAGGCCAAAACGTGCCGAAAGCTGAAAGAGATATTTGGCTTGAATACTATTAAAGGGGATTAGAGTTTTGTGTTTCCCATATTTAAAACTCGATTTTTACGGAAATAATTAGCATTTGACATTAATATGAGTTATGTTTGGGTTATGGAATAATTTTGATAAACATAAGAGGTAAATTTAAGTAGTACCGCAAATTTAATATTTGCATAAACTGAACCAATTGAATGTGGGAAATCAGAGTAAAATTGTTTATAATACCATTCAACAGTCAAACTACAAACTAAACAGGAGTAACAACATTATGCTAAAAGAGATCTAAAAATTTTAAGTTAAAAAAAAATAAATTTATCAATGAACAAAAATGGTTCTTGAACACAGCTCGTGTTTGTCTCTGGGCTCATTAAAAATATAAAATATTAGTCTAGTCTCATAGGAATATAAAAATACTTAGCAGCCATTAGAAATAGTTAAACATCAATTTTCGAGACAACATTGCAAATATTTTACCTTGCCTTAAGTTCATTTTAATTTATATATTAGGTGCAGCAGTCTATTTGAAAATGTTGCAATTTCATTGCTCAATTCTTATACAATATGGCATAGATCGTATGTGATATATATATATATTAATGACTTGCTTAGCTGTTGTTGCTTGCAAATCGTTCAACCTTGAACTAATTTCTATTTAAATATTATTTTCTCGGATTTTCTGCAAATGTGCCAGAAAATTGCGTCACACGCGCTGCAAATGAAAAATAAGAAAACAAATATTTAAAAATTAGAAAAAAAAACAAAAAAAAATCTGATTTCCATTGTAATAATTTAACATGCATTGTAAATTGCGGCAGCAATTAGCTAAAATCTGACATTAGAGTGCTAGGAGTCTGTCAAATGCTGCAATATTTATTTATTTATTCTGTGTAATGTTTTATATGAACCACATTCTATTTGTCTATGAATTGTTCGAAAATTTTCCATTTTGAAAAATTGCCTAAAATCTATTTTCGGCACAAATTATAGACATGCGTTTTGGCCACTCGCCAGTGGCGAGAAGCAGCAGAAGAACCGAAGAAGCACCACGCACGATATGTCATATTTTTTTATGGTGTGTAGAAATGTGGACTGCATGGAATGATGATTATGGTAATGCTTTGACAGCTGCCGCCTCATGATAGCCATGAGAAGTCATTGTAGCTGCACTCTCCAAACAGAAATGAATCACAAAGCATTTAGCTTTTAGCATTGTCTAGTTTGATTTCTGTTTAATTATTTACACATGGCTGTTCTTTAATGAATTGTTTATTATTTATATGAAATGTTGTGCGTTGAAATGAAGGTAATCAAAAGGATGCTGTTTATGTTAGCGAAATTGCGAACGCACAAAGAAAAAGGTTAATAACATTTGAAGTAATTATTTTCGAGATAAATTGAAAAATCTGTTTTGAAAAATCTTTTGCGTATATTAAATGTATTGTATACAGGTATTAGGGATAAAAGTGTGAATACAGACTTATGAACTATTTGCAAATGACAATTACAATTTGATGATTACATTTTAAGAGTTTATACCAAAGAACTATAAAAAGGAACCTTTTGACGACAATAATGTCTTCATGCATCTTTTTTTCTAAAATCCTTAATTATAGACAAAAAAAGATTATGAAATGTCTTAGCTCAAAAGATCTAGAACAGTAGATCAGGGTTGAAATGGTTCTGCCAGGTAAATATTTGTCTCCTATTAGAAAAGGCAATATCTGAAGCATCGCTGGCAAGCGACTTTCTCTTCAATGAATTTTTATGGTATTGATCTAGTTTTAATAAAGTCATAAACTCAAATTTTTTATTTAAGGAAGATTTTTTCTGCTTTTCCTCTAAAAAAAATGTTAAAAACAACTTCATACTTTAAAGCAATAGCATCTTATCACAAAATCTTACCTTATATCTCTACCTAGGTCACCCTCGAGTTAGATATCACTTTATAATATATCTATGTATTATTTGGTCTAACATGATATCATCAGGCTTTGAATTTCATTCTAAAAGTTCATTGATAATTCAATTAAAGCAAACATTGGCTACAAGCGTCGGCAACACTTAAAGCCGACAAAGAGGGACAAAAAGAGAGCAAAGTATCTGTTTACTGGGAAATGTATCTTATCTCTTGTTTTGTTGTTTATCAGGTAACTTGTAGTTGTCGCCTTCCGCGAGGCTCGACAATTCGTTGCTTGTCTTACATTTAATTACAAATTGCATTGGCACTGTTTGTACACAATTTTCTTATGTTTTCTTTACGACATTTCTCATTACAGAGGAGCAGGAACGTGTGCAGAAGAAAACATTCACTAATTGGATTAATTCATACCTATTGAAGGTGAGTTTCTGTGTCTCTCTCAATGTCTTCGTATCAGTTCAATCGATGCGAAACACAGTTTTTATCTACATTCTCTGGCCGTCAGATTTGCATATCGATTGCGCATTAGTCAAGAGCAACAAAAAAAAAAAAAAAAAACCTGCGAAATCGTGACACGACAATACAGCTCGAGTTTTTTTTTTTCGCAAAAATTGAATTTCGTGCTAAAATTTTAATTAATAAATGGAAATGAAATGAAACGATTTTATTCAGTTTAGAACGTAGCCAAGACACATTTTACCCAATTGTCAATTGGCCAATGCCAAGCACAGCTAGAACTACAACCGTCTTCTAGCCCACTTTCACCTCACTTACGTACGTATATGTATATCCTTTCTAATTTAAACACCTAGCAGCGCCAATTTGGCCATCCAATCCATTCACTTTGTTAATTGCCGAGACAGCTCAGACGATTTACAGCTGACAACTGAGAGGCGTTTACAGCAAGTGGTCTGACAACCTGGGATAGCTGATGCAGCTTTTGAGATGTGCACAGATATTAGCACTAATTAGGATTTCTAGAGATTTCACATAACATGCTAAAGATATAGACTGACTTCTTGATGGATATTGCCAGTAGTTTATATTATGTATGTAATTTATTCAAATGAATTTATATAAAGAACACAAAGATTGCGTTTATCATTGAAGTTCAACAGCTGATCGGATTAGATATGTATGTGATATATATTAAAGTTTTGTGGTTACGCCCTTTTTATCACACCCTTCATGAAAAAAAATGTAAAATCATTTTTATAGCCTGCTTGTATCTTTTATTAGACATGACACAGCGCATTGATGCACTCATGATATGAGGAATGCAATATTATGAGCAAGCCTGCAAAGTGCAAAGCAAATAAAAATGTTTAGTTGAACTTGGCCGACTGCTTAATACTCGCTCAAAGCTCAAAAAGAGCTAAATTATGATATTAAGTGCAACAATTTAATATAAATAATATTAATGCGTGGAGCCATAGATTGGATTGCTTTATATGGCTCTGGTAAACTCTGGAATATATATATTTTTTGTAAAATATATATACTATATATATTTGGTCCGGGTTGTCAATAAGACTTATATTCGAATATCTTGGTGTGTAAATGTATATATTAAAGAGTTATACGAGGATTTTCCGCACCCTTAGTGGGCGCCAATGACTATATATTTGAAATTCTATCTCGATTCAATCGCTGCGATATGTTTTCATTTCATAAAAGTAGATGATCGAGGAGTAAGACAGACATTTCAGTAAACCAATATGAGTATTTTCGCTTGTCAAACGAGTAACACAAAATATAAGCGGTTCGTTCCGTACATAAAACCAGTTTTATTCATCTTAAAATCGCTTATATCTTACTGTATTGTTCAAAATGTAAATTTGAAATTGAAATTTAGAAAAATAATATTTCTATAAAAGAAATTCATGTAAATTGGAGACTTTAGCCAAACTTGGAATTTGCCAAAAATGTTTTAGTCAAACACCCAAGTTAAGCCCATTTAAATTTATGCTTTATTGGTAAACAAAATTTTTGTACATCGATAAATATGAATTGATTATATGGCAGCTCATTTAATATAGCTTCAGTCCATTCAGATTATAAAGCCAAATTGTCATTACAGGTACTAATCTGTCAGTCGAAAACAGACTTTGCCGCGTCAGCTCAATACCTGTTCCCAGCCGTTAATCTAACAAACCTTAATGACAGTGCAAACGCAGATTTGTTTAAGTTTTAGTAGACCCTCAATAAATTAAGAGTGAATTATACTGCACTGCACATACCCATAACAACAACAACAAATTGAGTTATAGCGAACCATGCTCGTGCTTGGCTATACAGCTGTCAGCCGGTGGCTGAAAAAAAAAAACGGCCAGATTCAAGCCGAAATATGTCGGCAACTGGGAATGTGACAGGCGTGTGATGCTTGCTATTGTTATTGTCATTGTTGTGGTTGCTTTTGAGCAGCGCATGAATTAGTTAATAAATTTTAATCAAATTCCGTGAACAATGACCACAGTGCGTATTCGGCTCGTCAACTGAATAAATGACTGACTGAGTGGCTTACTAACTGACTGACTGAGTGAGTGAGGGAGAATGACATAACTGGTTCACCTTGAACTGAAATAGTTACACAAAAAAAAAAAGAGAAAAACTTGAATTTGGCTGTGGGATACGCCCATTTGTAGGCAGTTTCTACAAGTTGTTTAGTTGACAGAAGAAGTACTAACTAATATCTGGCAGCTAATACGGATACACTCACGCTGCTGGGCGCAAATTGAGAGCTGCTCAATATGTTAAACAAATACAAATTCGATAAATTACTTTTAGTTAGCGCATCGACAATAGACAGCATTCTGCCTAGGCATCGACAATTTCAAAACTTACTCTCGATGAAATGTGCTAATCAAGTGTTGTGCAATTGCAAAAAAAAAAAAAAAAAAAAAAAAAAACACAACAACAAAGTAGTCATATATACAAAGAAATAAGTAAACATTGAACAAATTGTTGCCGTTGTTGTTGTTTCGCATATTAAATGATTCATTTGCATATTGCATAACGGACCCAGCTCAACAACTCTGCAGTTGGCTGAAATATGACTTCAATCAATGATCTCATGAACTGCCCACGCCTATTTTATTTAAAGGTTCCCCCATTTCCTTGACACGTCTGCAACAAATTTGAGCGTTGCCAACTTTTTAACTGGCGAAAATGTGGCTAAGCGAGCAGGAATAACAATTTTTGGCTTTTTAAAAGCTAAATTGGAGATCAAATAAAAAAAACTCCGTTTGATAAATGTGCAGACATATGTTGTAGATTTTTGGATTACCACTTAAATTATATTTTTTAAGTGTTTAATTATGAAAATAGCTTGCTTTACATTAAAAGAGCTAAAAACAACTTGACCCATTCCATTTGGCTGTCAGAAAAGAGGCTAAAAATTTGTTTGAAGTTAAATTCAAAAGTATCGTAGTGGGATATTACGTCATAGCATACTAAAAACAATAATATAGTGTCTTTTATATGAATAAACAGTAATCCAATCAAGACTTCTATAAAGATGTTATATAGGTTCATGTCACAGTACCGTATCATGTCAGCAGCATGTCATAAAATGAATCAAAAAGAAATGAAAACATTGTTATAGATCAACATTCAAAAATTTATATTGACTTGAGTGAATGAATGAATGTTATTTATATATATATATATATATATATATATATATATATATATATATATATATATATATATATATATACATATATACATATATAAGTTAAGATAAACAGCTCAGCATTAGCTGTATGTTATATAATATCATACGTTTACATGAATTCTTCAGAGTATATACAGTGTTATCTTTTTTCTGGGGTTTATCAGTAATCTGCTGCACACTGATTGACATTTATAAGTCTAGAAGTCTACTTAACTTTTCGAGAAATCACAATAGATATTTCACAGGCAGAAATTCGTAGTTTTTTGTTAGCTTTTTAATTCCAATTGCCAGTTAATCAATCGGCTGAAAAGGAAAGGTGCCTGGCTCAACACTGGCTGTATGTATCTGCGACTCCTTTTATTGCCAGTCACTTTGTCGATTCGAGCGCTTTACGACTATGGCCGGCTTTCCGGCTGGGCCTTATCGAGTGCTCGCAATGCCCGCACTGGCATGCAGAGCCCGAAGAACTGGTTTTTATGGCCGGCCGGCAAAATGTTGTAGTACATGTGCTCAAGCGCAAGCGATACACGAAAAAAATTAAAATAAAAAGATATAAAGAAATGAATAGAGACCACAGACAACGTATCTCTCGCTCTCCGTGGAGTGCTCTGCGGAAAAGTGCATTAAATCAACGTTCGCTAGGCCGAAAGTAAGTCAGTGGGCGTTGTATATTGTTGCGTGGGCAGCAGCGCATGGATTGGGAATTGTGGGACTAATGGCAGCAGCTGCCACTGCTGCCACTGCTGCCACTGCCACTAACAAGTCGAGCTAAGCTAGGCCAAGACTTCTGGCCGGGCCACACATGCAACGGAATTGTTGCTGTCATTAATGCAGCATTGTTGCTCGACTCAGCTCCCAGCAACATTTTTTTTTCTCTTGTTTGTTGTCTTTCGTTATGCGTTATTGCTTATAGGCCAACGCATGGCTGGCTATGAACTTGGCTAGCACGTAGCCATTTCTTGAACATTTTGCATGCCTTGAACCACACTCATACTCCATGTTGTCATTGGGCTTTGCGGAATTTCTCGCATTGGCAAATTCCATGAACGTCTTAGGTGCGTGCCTCCCGGTCGACTTTAAGTTATTCCTAGAAAAAAACGCACAGTAGACAATAGCAAAGAGCCAAAGCAAGAATGGTTTGTCTACCATTATTCCAGCTGCCTCACTCTCTTAGATGCTACCTATTTATATTCTACCAAGGTTCAGACTCGTAAGGCGTGCGACATCTATTTTTATGCATAGCAAATATTGTGCTCCCAATATATATTGTTGTATATAGCTTAAGAGATATAACCAGTATATGCCAAAGAGAATACTTTTCAAGTAAACATTTTAATACATGCATATATTATTTCTAGATTCTTACTTAGCCTAAAATTTTTCGTTAGAAAAACAGCTAAGCTCCATCTAAGTAGCTGTCTAGACTGAAACTGTCCTCTATATAATTGATTGAAATTTCATGTTGTAAATTTAAAAAGAGCGGAATTGCTCGACTAGGAGATACCCTGAACCCATGCACTAGAGCTGCTCATCCCATTGTTCAACACTTCTTTCAAAAAATAAAAAAAAATCATGAAATGAATTTAACAAAGAACTGAGAATATATATTTTATCCAGCTGGTTTCAAACTCTTTTCATTTAGAAACATGCGTTTTTTGTAAATCCTTTTACAAATTTTACCTGCATCCTAAATGCGAATTTAGTTAATGCTTCTTCATAAATTTGTCTGATGAATTCAATTTTCTGCAATCATCCATCCAGATATTCCCACTTTTAAAACCAACTTTATATACACAATAAACATAAAGAATCAACAAAAATTGTTAATAGTTAAGAGTAAGCAAAAGTTAGCAAGAAACATGACAAGTCAAAAAGCTGTTATAAAAGTTTGACATGATTGCCAGACAACACTATAAATTCTTTTGAGAAGTGCAAAGAGAGGCGTTATTGCTGCGAAACGAGCGGAAATACAGAAATTGAATTCGTATTGTATGTAGCATAGTTTCTTGAATAGTTGCACCAACTTTCCGGCCAAACAACTCGAAATAGACAAAACTTTAGCCGTCATTTGCATGTCCGCAACAGTTGAGGCCAAGTTTTCACAAACTATTTGCCTTGATATAGTTGAAGTCGAATATGCTATGCAGCAGAGGCTCAATTAAATTGTAAACTCAAATGATAATAGCTGTTCGCTCATGATTTCTTTAGTTTTTCGTTTTCGATTGTGGCCGTTGCCATTTCCGTCGTAATGCCATTAACTTAAATTGCAATCTTTGCTGTGAATCTGGCTTAAATGCTCGCGCGTGCCACTCGACAATTTGTCTGGCAAGGCAAGAGTTAAATAAATTAGCGCCGTACTCAGATATATCAACAATTTAAATTCATTTAATGTGATTTACGTTAATTATTTAGCTAGACTTTTGGCCATATCTTGGCGACAAATTTTGTCTGCTGCAATTGATTAATTAGACGCAAAGGCAAAAGTATTTTCAGCATTTGGCGCTTCATAAATTATAGTGATTGGGTCATGCATATGCAACTCATATATCTATATATATATATATATGTATGTATGTAGCTGTATATTCATAATGCACACAGTTAATGTGCTCATAAAAATCCCATTAAATGTTGCAGCCAAAGGCACTTCATAGTCGGTGTTGACGTCTGTCCATTTCGCTTTAGTACTCATTAAATAATGCAGTTATGTGTTAACTCTTATAAATGTACATATATACGAACTCATATATTCATTTTACGATAGTAACCGATTTCTAATATTTTTCAACGTAGCTGCTTGAGTTGTGAAGCTCTTTTTAATCAACTATTTAAATTTAATATTGTTAAATTTATTTGTGAATTGATTTTGTTATGCAATATGTTAAATTCATACGGTATTTCTTATAAGAAAGGCGCTTAAAAATGTTCCATGATATTGAGCACATTTTTAAATGGGAAAATAGGGTTTTATATTTATTGTTTTTGTTGTAGGGGTAATGTACATTATATGACATTATATAAATAATGCAAAATTGTTATTAGCAAAATATTAATTTTTAAATTGAGACTGATGGATTTTAAGACCTTTATCTAGGTGGCAGAACGGGTTGCTTTAAAGACAACTCTTCGTTTAGGTTGGAGCTGGAGAGTGTCTATCTTTACTGATTCCAGGGTATTAGCAATAAGTTTCGCCTCTTTATTTTATTTCCTTTATTTGTTTTCGTATTTTAAATTTACTTCGAAGTAAAATATTTCAAATTTTATATTTAAATTAATTGAAATCTGTGTTATTAAAATATATTGATAAGTATAAGGCTCTACTTAGCTTTTTTTATTGATGTTATAACCCACTGTATGCCTAGAAAATTTTAAAATATCTCTAATATTTATGGAAACAACTCCTATACGCCATTCCTTCAATTAGCTATCAGTTAGGCACGGTAAAATTAAGGGATTTGAAAAAGTTTATTAAAATAAATATATATAAAATAAATAGATCAAGTAAAATTTTATGCATGTTATTTTAATAACAAAATATATATTTTCCTTTTGCAGCGTGTTCCACCGCTTCGTATTGATGATTTAATCAATGATTTACGCGATGGCACGAAGCTCATCGCACTGCTCGAAGTGCTGTCCGGCGAACGTCTGCCCGTGGAGAAGGGCCGCGTTCTCAGACGTCCACATTTCCTTAGCAATGCGAATACGGCTCTGCAATTTTTAGCCAGCAAACGCATCAAATTGGTCAATATTAATCCCGCAGATCTGGTGGATGGGAGACCACCAGTTGTGTTGGGTCTGATATGGACGATTATATTGTACTTCCAGGTGAGCATTTCAGTGCTAGTGTAAACAGCTAAACATTTCACCCTCAACACAAGGTGCACGTTTTTTTTTTCACCAAAAAATTGAAGCACTTGAACAAAAACAAAAACAACAACTACTAATTGGTTGCTAGCGGTCCATTTTGTCACCCCTAATTTCGACCACCACCAAATAGCTATTCACAATGCTAATTATATAAATGTAATTAACCCTCTATATCTTCTTTTTTGTATTTTATTTAAAAAATTATGAAAAAAAAAAAAAATTAATAAAATCTAACAAAAAAAAAAAAAAAAAAACAAGCTTCGTAAAAAGAGGCGGAAAAACTTAGTTGTAGTTATAAATTATGCGCCACAGGTAGGTTGAACTCGTAAACAGTTGTTGGTGTGTTGTCTTTGCGTAATCCTCTCTCATTTTCGATCATTAAACTCTTAAGTTGGTAGTCTCAATTGTTAAAGCACCTCAAACTTATGATTTAATCATTAAGTGTCTGTCGCTGATGCTTCTACCATGTATATCTCTCTCTAATATCGATTACTTTCGCAGATCGAGGAGAATAGCCGCAACCTAGAATATTTGGGTCATGGTATTGGCGGTTCGGTTAGCTCGCTCGACAGTGTTGGCAATCATAAGGCTGGCGGTGATCTAAGAGCTGAGAAATGGAAGCAAGGTGCCAAGAAAACGCTACTCAACTGGGTAACGAATGCCTTGCCAAAGTGAGTATATCAAATTCTAGATTTCAGTTCAGATTATGATACATATTGAACTTTTACAGAGACAGTGGTGTGGAGGTTAAGGATTTCGGCGCTAGCTGGAGAGATGGCGTCGCTTTCCTCGCACTCATCGATGCAATTAAAGCGAATCTGGTTAATTTAGCTGAGCTGAAGAAGACCAGCAATCGTCAGCGTTTGGAAACAGCTTTCGATGTGGCCGAAAGCAAATTGGGCATTGCCAAAATTTTGGACGCTGAGGATGTGGACGTACCCAAACCGGATGAGAAGAGTATAATGACATATGTGGCGCAATTCTTGCACAAGTATCCCGAACCAAAGGTGTGTATAAAATTGAATGAATTAACTGAGAGAGTGAAGATCAGGGTATGGGCTAAGTCATAGAAAGTAATCTCAAAGTTCAATGGGTGGAATTGTTAAGGAAATAGACTTTAATACATAATCGACTATATAGACTAGGCAAAGCAACACCTGCAGTATAGAGTAGCTCATTCATATAACAAACTTAAACTAATCATTTTATATATTCTCCAGGGTGCATCCCGTGACGAGTCGCATGTGCAGCAAGAAGTGGACGAATTGCGTCGTTTCCTGTTGGAGAAGACCACCGAATACGAGCCGATGGTCATGATGAGTTCGTTCCCACGTGATTTTAGTGAATATCTGTTGGCACGTTCTGAAGTCGATGCACACTTGCCTGCTTATAACCGACTCAAGCAACTGATTGAGAGCCAGAGCGGTTTTCTGCAGGTCTCACGTCAATCGTGGGATGAGATTAACGAGCTGTGGCAGCGTCTGCAATACCAGATGATGTACTGGCTCTGGCTATTGGACGCCGAGCTGCCCGGCGATTTTGGTGCTGTGGGCAAATGGCTGGCCGAAGCCGAGAAATTGCTCATGGACAACGATATACCCAATGCGATGAATGAGGAAACAGCCGCTGTGATCAGTAGAAAGCTGGAGGAGCACAAGCTGTTCTTTGCCGATCTGCCACGCATTGTGGCCATGTTCGAAAATGCCAAGCGCTCTCCGCTGGCCCAACAGGTGCCACTGGAGCAGCTGCGCAACATGGAGCGTCGCCTGCAGGAGGTGGGCCCTAGGGCCGCGGAGCGCAGAATTCGCATGAAATTCCTCGAGCACAAATGTTGCCTAATTGCCTTCCTCAATTTGGTGGAGAATAAGATGCGTGGCTGGACCGGCAAGTACGGGCCCGAGGAGAAGGTCGCCCACCAGCTGGAGCAGTATAAGAACTTCGTCTCACGCAACAAGATCTTCCAGGAGTTCCAGAAGGCATTCGTCGATATGCAACAAGTGGTCGAGGAGTACAAACGTGAGGGCAATGTGGCCCGCAAGGACATCAACGAGATCGATCGCTTTATGTATGAGACCGAGGAGCGCTGGAAGCGTGTCTCCATGGAGCTGAAATGCTGTCAAAATTCCCTCGAGGAGGTAGTCAATTGTTGGCGCAACTGGAATCAGTTGGCGCCCAGCTGCGAGGAGTGGCTGCTGCTGGCCGAACAGAAACTGAATCAGAGCGAAGACGATCGCTTGGAGTTCTTCCAGGATATAACTGTGTGGAAGGATAAATTCGATGCTTTGGCCAATGCTGCAAACTATTTGATTGCCTCCTGCGAGGAGCCAATTGCTCAGCAGCTGCGTCAACGTCACGGCGCCTTAGCTGAGCGCTTCGAGCGTCTCTTCGCCAATACCAAGCAATATATGCATGCTGGCGATATCATACGCTCACGCCAGGAATACAAATCTGGCATTGAGAAGCTCTCCAAGTGGCTGCGTGGCGCCGAGAGCGTGTTGGATCAGCGTCAAGTGCTGGGCAATAGCGAGCAAATCCGCCGCTACGGCGAACAGCTGCAGCAGCTCGCCAGTGAAATCGACGACAATGAGGAACTGTTTAAGAATATCAGTCGCACCTTCCAGTCGCTCATTCAGGATCTGTCGCGTGATGAGGTCGACAAAATGATGAAGCTGCTCAAGCAGGAGAAGGAATCGTTGGTGCGCATACGCGCCCAATTGCCCGCCAAGTTGCATCTGTTCCACCAGCTGCAGATACAGCAGGAGTCGCTAGAAGCAGGCCAAAAAGAAATCCACCAATGGCTAAACGATGCCGAACAGCTGCTGGGCACTCACAATCTGGCCGGAGGACGTGAATCTATCAATGAGCAGTTGCACAAGCATAAGACCTACTTCTCGCGCACCGTCTACTATCGCTCCATGCTGGAGAGCAAGAACAAAGTGTTCCAGAACTTGGTTAAGGCTGTCTCGGCCGATGATAAAATCGATACGGCCCCCGCCGCACAGCAAATGCAACAGCTGAACGAACGCTTCAACTATGTCATACAGAATGCCGGCAAATGGGAGCAACGCTTGGACGATGCTGCCAGTGGCTGGAGCAAGTTCAAGGATAACGAGCGTGTTGTCAATGAATGGCTGACTCAGGCCGAGTCGATGCTCGTGGAGAAGCATATTGAGTCGAAGACAACAATCGAAACTCAAAAGTATTTCTTCGAACAAGTCAACGATCGCTGGATGAACGATCTGGTGCAATCGGCTCAGCAGCTACTGAGCACTCTGCCCAGCCAGGAGCAGCCGGGTGTGGTCCAAAGTGTGGAGCAGCTGCAGTTGCGCTGGAAGAATGTGCTTGCCCAGGCGCCGTTGCATCTGCTCAAGCTGGAATTCCGTCTTGATGAGAATGCGTTCTATCAGTCCCTGAAGGATGTTGAGAAGGAGCTGCAGCTGGAGCAACAGGCTCTAAATCGTAACGAGGACGTCGATTCGATCCTGCAGCGTAATCAGCAATTCTTGGTGCAACAGGACACTGTGCCACGCTTGGAGAAGTGCCTGCAAAATATGCAGCGCTTGGCCCAGGCACACAGGCAACAGCAGCCCGGCGACTTTAGTCTGGATCAGGCCTACGATACTGCCAAGGCCCAGTGGCAAATTATGTCCAATAAATTGTCCGACCTGCGCCAGACCCTACAGCAAATACCAGCTCAATGGCAGGGCTATCATCTGAAGTTCGACGAGATGATCAACTGGATGAACAGCGTGGATCAGAGCCTTAAGAACATTGTTAACGAGGTCAACACCATGGAGGAGTTTGAAAAGGAGAAGGTCGTTTTCCAGGTGAGTTCACATTTAATCGATAACAAATACCTGAAATATATATTTGACTTGTCAACATTTATTCTGCATGCATGCAGCTGAGGGAACTAGTGGTAACTAAATTGCTTTTTGTTAAAATAAATATATAATATATTTCTTTCATGAATTATGGCATTAATCGAATATTTCTCATTGTAGAAAATCTGCCAGGATGCAGATAACAAACGTGAGGACATGAAGTGGCTGGTCAAAACGTTAGACTCTCTGCTCAGCTATGCCACCGAAGACGAGGCAAATGTGGAGCAAAAGAAGCTGGAAGATCTAATTGCACGCTACAAGAACCTTATACCCACCATTGAGATAACAATGGTCAAGACAGAGGTGTTCTCCAAATGCTATACATATCGTCGCGAAGTGCACGAAGTTGTTTGCCTGCTGACCAAGGTCAAGGATCAAACGGCCAATATTCCAGCGCCCGAAAGTCTGGACCGTGTCAATCGCCTTATTGAGGAGCAACAATATGCCATCAATCAGCTCGACCATCAGCGGCCACACATCATGTCCATGCTGCAACGTGGACGTGATCTCAGCAAGGATGTGCACGCCCCAGCATTTGTCAATGCCGAGGTGAAGAATCTGGAGACCGGCTGGAATCAAGCTTATACAGAAACCGCAGATAAGCTGCAAGCACTCAAGGGCACTCAGGCAGTGTGGAGCGAGTTTGTCGATCAGAAGAACGATATCTTCTCGATGCTGCAAACCGCTGAGACAGAGCTGCGCGCTCTGACCCCACTCCAGACGGATCCCAAGAATGTCAGCCAAGATCTGAAGTCGAAACGTGATCTGAATGTGCAGCTGCAGCAGGCATCGCATCAATTGTTGCCCAAGCTGCATGCCCTGAAATCGGAGCTGGCACCGCTAGCCGCTGCCGATAAGCGTCCGATACTCGAGAAGGAGGTGACTGAGGTAGAGAAGATGTTCTTCAATACCATGGAGCATGTCAAAGATCGTGTGGGCTACTTGGAGGACTACAGTGCCAAGTGGAACAACTACAAGACGCGTCTAGCCGAACTGCAGGAATGGGCCAACAAGGTGGCGCCCAAGAACATTGAAGCCTTACAATCGGAGGACTTGACGCCGGAGGAGCGCGTTGTCAAGGTGCAGTCCTTCAAGCGTGTGCTCGGCGAGCGCATGAAACAGCTGGATCTATTGGCCGCTGATGCATCGGAGCTGGCACCCAAAGAGGGCAACATTGCCGAAGCGAAACGACTCAAGGGTGAAATCTCCAAGCTGCAGGAGGTGCTCAGTGCAATCAATCGCAATGTGGACCATCAGGCACAGGCCGTGCAGGAGGATCTGATCAACTGGCAGCAATTCCAGGCCGGATTGCAACAGATCAAGCCCGCTGTGGAGCAAAGCGAAGTCAAGGTAAATAATATAGTTCCTAAACCTATCACACTTGATGAAGCCGTTGCCCTGCAACAAAATGCCAAACAATTTGAAACACAATGCCTGGAGCAATTGGACAAACTCCATGGCATATCAAACATCAGTCATAAAATGTTATGCAAAACCAATGCCCCCGATGAGTTAGATGCCATGCACTCCCGCTGGACAGCGGTCCATGAAAACGCGAAACAGGCGAGTGCCAAGCTCGAAAAGCTGGTCGCCAATTGGAAGTCCTTTGATGGCGATGCAGCCAAATTGGAGGATTGGATTGATCAGGGTGCACAACAGATGGGTAAGCGTCCGGCTGTGCTCAATACTCCGCACATTGACAAGCTCGAAAAGGAGCTGGTCAAGCTAAAGTCCTTCAACAATGAGATATCTCAGCAGCAGGCCAAGTTGGTCGCTCTTGGCCAAAATGCCGATCAAATCAGTTTGCACTTGGCGCCAGAGGGCGCTGTCGCTATCAAGGATCGCGTTAACAATATGAAGGGTAAATTGCAAAAATTATCTGAGGCCACACGCGGCAACATCAATGAGGTCTCCGATGCGATTATTTCGCGTCAAGACTTCAATGCCAAATTGGTCAACTTCTCGAACTGGATGGAACAGTTGCGCAATCAGGTTACACAGGTCGAGGAAATCAATCCGGAGCGTGTCGAGACCAGTTTGCATGTCATCCATGCATTGCTGCAGGAGCATGCCGACAAGAAGCCCAGTTTCAATGCCATCTACGATGAGGTCAAGCAACTGGCACTGGGCGCCACTCCAGAGGAATCTAATGCACTGAATGATGCGTATACCGCTCTTGTGGTGAACTACCAGAACTTAGAGTCGAACATGCTGCAAAAGAAGGCCGCATTGGAGAAGTGGACCGAGCTTTTGGGCTGGAAACATGATACCGAATCGCACTTGAACTACTTGAAGCATCAGTTGGAAAAGCCCGAGGGACCCTCTGTCGATGAGTTAAAGAAGGCCATCGATGAAATCGATCATCTGGGTCAGGGTCTGAGCTACTGGAAGGGTCAAGCCGAGGAAATCGATGAAAATCCAGCCATACAACTGCGCGATGCTCTCTCACGTCGACCGCTTATCGCCACACAGATCGTTAACGATCTGGAAAACAAGTTGGAAAACCTGAAACTTCGTTCGCAGAATCAACAGCAGCAACTGCAGCAGATGACGGTGCGCAAAGACAAGTTCCATGCACTGGAGCACAACTTTGGTCAGGCACTGCAGGAGAATCGTGAAAAGCTCGACCAAATCCTCAAGCAGCATCCCAATTTGAATAACATAGATCAAATCATTGCTGATCTTGTGGCGCTGAATGATGCGCTTAAATATCAAGCAGACCTTAAGGATCGCATTCACGATGAGGGCTCTCTGTTGATGCGTGAGGATATTGCCAGCATGCCGGCTATTCAGGAGAGTCTCTTGGTGCTGGATAAGAACTACGATTCGCTGCAAAATGAAATAGCTGATCGCATACAAAAATATAATCTCATCAGTCAGGCCCTGCGCGAGTACGCCGAGTCCAAGGACAAGTTCTCCAAGGAACTTAAGAAAGCCGAAGAGTTGTTCAATGCCATACCTCAACAGCCGGGCGATGAAACCGCCCTGCATCAGGCGTCTGAGAAGACGCGTAAGACTATGGAGCAGCTGCGCAAATCCAAGATGAATCTCGATGAACTCGAACGCCGCGGCAACAATGTGGCTAAATTGTTTACAGCCATTGGTGAACCGGTGCCCCAAGAGGTGCAGCAAGAGGTTGCCGCTGCCAAGCAGCAATGGCAGGACCTACACGACAAAACGGCCAAGAATGCGCATGTCTACGAGACTGAAGCAGTCATTTGGTCTCAAATTGAGGATGCCAAAAAGGATCTGCTACCTTGGCTATCGGAAACCAATCAGGGTCTTTGCGATGCTGCCGATAATTCAATTGAAATCGAATTCGGACCTATGCGTCTAAGCAAATATCGCAACGAGCTGCCTTCTTATCAAGCCCTTAAGGATACAATCCTTGAGAAAACCAACGATTTGATTAAGATCAACAATGGACAAGAGATACCCGCACTGACGGCACTCAATCAGCTGCTGGGCGAGCAATTCGCCGAGGTTAGCAACAATGCAGAGCGTCTGAGCGCCGTCACCACCTCGTTTGCCGATCAGGAACAGGAGCTACGCCGACGCAGCAAGGTGGCCGGCGAGCAGGTGAGCAAACTGCGCGAACAGCTGATCAAATGCGACGATATGTCTGGCGATAACAACAAAATCATGGAACGATTGCTGCAGTGCCGTGCACTGCGCGCTCAACTGGATCAAAGTGGCAACGAAATCGAAAATATCAAACAAAATGTGGATGAACTGCGTAATTTATATCCCACATTCAATGAGTCCATCATACCCAAGGAGCTGAATAATGTGCAGAAACGCTACGAAGGTGTCGATCTCTATGCCAAGAAGATTGAGAGCTCGTTGCTGCAGTTCCTGAAGAAGTTCCATGCCGACAAGGTGGGCATGCTGAAGCGCCTGATTGCCACACAACGCGAGAAGGTCGCATGGTGTCAGCCAGAATCGACAAGCGACAAATACAATCTGGATGTAAAGAAGTCCTCGCTGCAGGAGGTCAGCAAGAGCATTGACGACTGCAAGGCACGTCATGCTGAAACATTGAGATCACTCGAAATGCTTAAGGCCGTGGAAACTCCACAAAATCTGGCCGAGTTGAACGCCGATGCTGAGCTCATGGGCAAGGAAATGCAAGCGTTGCAGGATAGCTTTGATCGCATCAAGGACATCCTGGATGAGAATGTTGATCTCTGGACACAGTATGAGCAATCAAACGAACAAATCTCCAACTGGCTGCGTGATGTGGAAGGCCGCATTAAGGCGGAGACCAGCAGCCAGGTGAATCTGCCTGAGGTGCCACAGAAGTTACAGGAGCTGGCCATACTGCAGCAGGATGTGCTCGCCCATGAGCCAATCATCAACAATTTGGAGCGTACGTCGCAGCAGCTGATCGAAAAGAATCCAGAGGCGCGTATTGGACAGTTCGTTACGCATTTGGTACAGCGCTACCAAACTGTTGCCAAGAGCCTTGCCGGACATATTGACAAAATACGCAATGCCCAGCTGTCGAATGCCAACTTTGCCAAGGCATCGAAAGATTTTAACGAATGGTTTGGCGATGCCAAGATTGAGTTCCAGGAATTGGCGCGCATGGGATCTCCGGGCTCTTCGTCAGCTACGGCCCAACAATTGCAGACCATCAAGAACTATCTGAAGACCTTCGACAATGGTCAGCTATTGCTTAACAATGCTGTCGATATTGGTGAGGGACTTTATCCAGTCGTCTCGCCCGAGAATCGCGAACGCATTCGAGCGGATCTACGTCAAATGCGTGAGAAATACGATTATTTGCGCGACGAGGCCAATGCGTTGATGCAACAGGTTGAGGGCGTACTCATACAAAAGACATCCATTGAAGAGAGCTATACTCAGGTGTCACACTACCTGAACGAGTCTAAGGCTAAGGTGACAGCAGCCGATGAACTCTATACCACACTGGCAGCCAAGAAAGCAGCTCTTCAAAATTATAAAACGCAGCTGCAGGAAATCACATTGCATAAGAATGCGCTAAAGCAGCTGCACGATAAGGCAGTAACACTTTGCGACGATGAATCAGAGCGTAAGACGGATGAATCCATTCAGGAATACAATACACTGTCAAAGCAGATTTCGGATCGCATCAATACCGTAGGCAATCAAGTGTCCCAGCATGAAGCTTATGATCAGGTGCTGGAGAAGGCACAGGATTGGCTCAACACCATCAAATCGGAGGCAATCGATATTTTGAATGAAACCACTTTCGAGAAGGAGGGCGCCGAGGAGAAATTAATTGTCGTTGAGAATTTGCTGCAGCATAAGCCCGAGGGTGATTCCATTTTCGAGACGTGCCACAATTTGTTGCAGACGGTGCTAAAACAAACCCATGCCAATGGTCATCCGGCGCTGCTAAAGGGCTTTGAGGAGCCGAAAAATGCATGGGAGGAGTTCATGTCGCTCTGCCAGGACTCGCAAGTGAAGCTCAAGCAGCTCTGCTCCAAGTGGGATGAGTTTGACTCTATTATCGAAGAGCTCGACAATTGGATGAAGAATGTCGAAGCTGTGGTTAAGAATCAAAGTCTGAAGAGCACTGCCGAAGCTAAGAATGCTCATTTGAAGCAACTGCAAGAGAGTGCCAAGGATATTGAACGTCGCAGCGTAGCCATAAATCAGCTAATGGATCAGGGACGAGAAATAGAAGGGGAAACCGATTTGAATTTGAAACTTTCTCGCCTAAACACACGCTATCAGACACTGAAGAATCTGTGCAAGGAGTCGATTGCCAAGTACGTGAACTACGTCAAGGATCACGACAGCTTTGACGCGGACTATGATAAATTTAAGCACGATTTGCAAAACTGCGCCAATGAGCTGGCGAAGACAAATGAAATCGTTGGTGATCAGAGCGTATTGCAGGATCAGCAAAACAAATTACGTGAGATGTCCGACAAGCGCATTGTAGACTCCACTGTCTTCGAGAGTCTGATTGATCGCGGTGAGAAGCTCTATGGCCACACAAGTCCTGAGGGTCGTGAGATCATACGTCAGCAGCTGCGCTCCCTGCGCACCTTGTGGGACAACTACACGGATGATCTGAACTCGGCTACGCATAAGATTGATCAATGTCTGCTGCAATTTAATGAGTTCACCATAGCACAAGATCAGCTAACCAAGTGGCTCAAGGATGTAGACAAGGCCATGCAGAGCCATACGGAACCGAAAACAACTCTCCAGGAGAAACGCGCTCAGCTGCAGAATCACAAGCTGTTGCATCAAGAGATCACCACGCACAATGTGCTGGTTGATAATGTATGCGACAAGGCGCAAATCTTAGTGGATCAAATAAAGGATAACTCGCTGAACGTTTATCTACAGTCGATCAAGCAGCTATTCCAGAATATAGTCCAAAAGTCCGATGAAATACTGCAGAATCTGGAGAACTGCGTGCAGAAGCACAGCGAGTTGAATAACGCCTTGGGCTCTGCCAAAACTTGGATATCGAATGAGAAAGCTAAACTGCTGGAATGCGATGATTCTTACGGCGAAAAGGCAGATATAAAGCGTAAAATTGAAACCCTTGGCCAATTGGCACAAAATAAACCCCAGGCGATGAAACTAATAAGCGAAATTCGTGCGCAATTCGAGACTGTGAAACCCGCCACCTTCGAGAAGGGCATTGAGGTGCTTGAGAAGGAAATCGATGAACTGGAAACAACAATGAAAAGTCACTTTGACGATATCGAAGGCATCGAGGGCAAGCAAAAGGATGTACTCTCACAGTGGGATACATTTGAGCAGAGCCTGGAAGAGCTCACCAAATGGTGTCGCAATGCTGAGGCCGTGTTCCGTGAGCAGCAGCTGAAGTCAACGTTGCATGAGAAGGTCGAGCAAATGGATAAATACAAAATACAGCGAGAGCTCATACTGCAGAAGGAGAAGGAAATCGATGCCTTTGGCGATACGGCACATGCTTTGCTCAACAACTGCGGTGCAGATCGCTTGAAGACGTTGACAACGCAAATCACAAATCGTTATCAACTGCTGCAGGTGTTGAGCAAAGAGGTGGTCAATCGCTGGTCCAATTTGGTGGACGATCATCAGTTCTATCAAGACAAATATACCGAGGTGGACTTGTGGCTGCAGCCGATTGAGACGCAGCTGGAAAAAGCGCTCAAGGATGAGCCCACACAGAGTTCCAATATACTGCAGGTTTTACTTTCGGAACGGGAGCAGGCCGAGAGCTTGTTCGGTGCATTGAATGCTGCCGGCGAAAAGGCGTTGCCCGAGACATCTACCCAGGGCAGAGAGAAGATTCGCAAGGACTTGCGTGACATACGCGATCGTTGGGATAAACTGGACGAAGGCATTCGTAATTTGGAGAAACGTCAAGAGGCACAATCCGTACAGCTATCCAGCTACCAAGATATACTGACTCAAACAGTCAACTGGCTGGATCAGGTTGAGAAGTTACTGCACAATGAGAACCCGGCCAGCTGGACCAGTGCACAGGAAATCCGCTCCAAGCTGTATAAATACAAGGCGACCAACCAGGACATCAACTCGCACAAGCGCATTGTCGAGGCTGTCAATGAGAAGGCAGCAGCTCTTCTGAATAGCGCCGCCCCAGCCAATGCTGATGAGATCGCCAAATCTGTGGCTGATATTAATAAGCGCTATGAACAAGTTGGCCAGGATTGTGCTAAACTGGTTGCAGATCTCGATGGCGCATTCGAGGTATATCAGCAGTTCAGTGAGCTGCAGAAAGCACAGCAGGATTATCAGAAGAACCTGTGGGATCGTCTTACCGGCTACTCTGACTATTCTGGCAACAAGGCTGCTCTGCAAGCGCGTCTCCAAAAGATCAATGAAATCCAGGATGCTCTACCCGAGGGAGTTGCTAAGCTGAAAGCACTTGAGGAACACATCGAGCAGCATGCGGGCAGCATACCAGCTCGTTCTAAGGAAGCCATGACACGTGATTTGGCTAACTTGCATGCTGATTTCGAAAAGTTCGGTGGATCACTGAGCGATGTGAAGAGCGGTCTAGAGAATCGTTTGCAGCAATGGAACGACTATGAGATTGATTTGGATCGCTTGATCAACTGGTTGGGCGAAGCTGAGAATACGCTCAAGAACTACAATCTCAAGAACTCGTTTGAAGAAAAGGAAGAGCAGTTGAATCGCTTCCAGTCCATGACTCAGACTCTGCGCCAAAACGAAGCGGACTTTGAGAAAATGAAGGATGACACCTCAGAGTTGGTGCAAAGTTCGGGTGAAACTAGAATTGCTGTCAATGTGCAACAAGTGTCATCACGTTTCCAGTCCATACAAGCAACTGCAAAGGAAATACTCAAGAAATGCGAGCAAGCTGTTCAGGATCATTCTCATTTCAACGAGAAGTACAAACAATGCGCGGACCTGTTGGCCAATGCACAGGCACGTTACGATGACTGCAGTGATTTGTCGACGGTGGCATCACGCGATGATCTGCTCAAGAAACAGCTGATCATCCAAGAGCTGTTGGTACAGCAGCCTACGGCAACGCAACTGCTGAATGGCACCGTGGAGCTGGGTGAGAAGTGCTACAGCTCAACAGCCACCGAAGGACGTGAGGCCATACGCAGTCAACTGAATGATCTTGCCTTTGATCAGCTGTTCGATAATATCGCCAGTACTGCTCGCAAGATACAGGATAAGATTGCCAAGTGGTCGGGCTTTGATGAGACCGCTGACAGTCTGAAGAGCTGGCTAGACAATGTGGAGCATGAACTGCCAGCTGAAATTGAGCTGAAAACCACGCTGGATGAGAAACGCAATAAGCTGCAGGCCTATCGGGATGTGCTGAATGATATCTCAAATCATCAAGTGGAAGTTGGCAATCTGCAAGAGATTGCAGCTAATTTGCCTGAAAAAACTGAACATGTGGATCAGATTCTAAGGGAAATCACAGATCGTTTTGGCAAACTGCAAAAGCGCGCCCAAGGCTATGTGGAACGGTATGAAGGCATTGTGAGTGCCCATCAGCAATACTCCAAGGCTGTCATGGATGCACAAGAGTTCATTGATGCCACTTTGAATACTGTGCATTACTGGGGTGATCTTGATTTGGAGCAAACCTCTTTGCATACGAATCTAGATCGACTGAAGAACCTGAAGGCCAGTCTGGCGGACGAGTTTCCACGCGTGGATCAAGTCCGTGCGCTGGGCGAGAAGGTGATTCCCGGCACCGTTGATGTGGGTCAAGTGAATATCAAATCCCAGATCGATACAACACAACAGGAGTGGGAAGGTCTGCTAGCAGCCATCGGCTCAACTATCGAAGCTATTGAGGCACGCCTGCAGCAGTGGTCGGAGTATGAGCAGCTGCGCGATCAGTGCTTGGCCTGGATTCGGGACACAGACAACGAGTTGCATGCCATCGATCTGAAAGAGGATCTGCCCAAGAAGCGCGCCCAGTTGGATACGTTGAAGGCACTGCAAGGTGATGTGCGCGCCAAGGAATTGGAAGTGGACAATGTTACGGAGAAAGCGCAAACCTTGCTGAAAGGACCCAGCACAACTCGTTCGTCTGGCCCCGAATTGGTTACCAAATATCAGCAAATCTTCCACAAAGTCAAGGACTTGAATAATCGCTGGCAGCAATATGTCAGCTCTCACGAGGACTTCGATAACTCCATCAGCGAGTGCACATCGTGGATAAATGGCATTAAGGAGAAATTGGACTACTGCTCAGACATGTCGTCGATGAGTCAAAAGGAACTCGATAAGAAACTGGCCACCATCCAAGATGTGATTCTGCTTAAGGACGAAGGATCTGCACGAGTGCTGAAAATCTTAGAGCAGGCTCAGCACGTGCTCGCAAATACCGCACCCAATGGCCACGAGACCATTAACAAGGAGCTCTCTGAGTTGCAGGACCTTTGGTCCGGCATTGCTCTGCGTATTATGGATGTCAAGGCTAATCTTGATGATTCCATCACGCAATGGTCTGGTTTCCTGGATCAAGTACAAAACGTGCGCAAGTTCAACGATTGGCTGGATGCATTGCTCAAAGAATTGGGTGAGCATCAGACAACCATGACTGAGAAACGCGCCCAGCTGGATCGCGTCAAGTCCACGGAGGAGAAGGTGCGCGTGGAGAAAATCGATGTGGATTCTCTGAAGATTCAGGCTAAGGAAATGATTGCCAGCGGCCAACAGAGCCAGGCTGCATTCCAGGCACAAAAAGTGCTGGACACGTTCGATGAGCTGTTTGGCAAGACACAGAAATTGTTGTCGGATCGCCAGGATCAGTACAGAGATCATCGTCTATTCAAGGAAGCATACGATGACCTTGTTAGCTGGATAAGTCGAGCTCGTGAGAAATTCCCCGCACTCAAACAGAGCAGCCTCAGCGATAAGCTGGCCATCGAAAATGCCGTGCAGGCCACCGAAGCTCTGCTCAATAAACAGGCCCAGGGCGAACTTCTGGTTGAGCATTTGGTGCACACTGGTGAGGTGGTTCTGGCAAGTACATCGACGCAGGGCCAAGAGATCATACGCAATGATATACGCGCACTACGTGATAGCTTCGAAAGTTTGTTCCGCGAGATTAATCAGCAGAAAGAGAACTTGGAAGTTACCATGGTGCAATGGCGCGCATATAAAGAGGAGTATGAACGTCTCATGGAGTGGCTACAACAGATCGATATACTTGTCAAGAACCATAAGCTGAACCTCTGTCCCAATCTGCCCGACAAGGAGAAACAGGTGGCCGATATGCGTGAGGTGATGTCTCGCCTGGAAAAGGGTAAGGATGACATTGATAAGTTCAATGCCTCCGCTGCGGGTCTGCTCAAATCGCATCTGGATAGCTATGTGAACAATCAGCTGAGACATTTGGGCTCCATGTATCAAGTACAGGTTAATTTGGCCAAGGATGTGCTGAAGAAGGTCGAAACGAATCGCGATCAGCACCGCGAATACGATGCGAATATGAAGTCAGCTAGGGATTGGATAACGAATGCCAAGCAAACTATTCAATCTGCTGGCGATGGAGCTGGCTCGAAGGAGGCGCTTCAACGTCGCCTCGAGCAAATCCAGGACTTGATACGCAATCGTGAATATGGTCAAAATCTTGTGCACACAGCCATAAATAATGGTGAAAAGATTATTCGTAATACGCGATCCGATGGACGCGATGCCATTAACAGCGAAATGAAGGAGCTCCAAACCGATTGGGATCGCCTGGTCAAGAAAATGTCCACAGCCAAGGTGCAGCTAGAGACGAACCTGTTGCAATGGGCCGACTACAGCTCCAGCTATACGCAGTTGCAGCAATGGATCACCGACCGGGAGGCCAAGTTGCAACAGGCCTGCGAGCAAAAGATTATCAAGTCGCAGCGTGGACAGCCAGGTCTCAGCAGTGGCCTGAGCGAACGAAAGGCCAATCTGCGGCAGACCAACAACATTGTCCAGGATATTGTCTCGTTTGAGCCGATGATACAGTCGGTGACCTCGAAGGCCTCTGATTTGCAACAGGGCGCACCGGCTACAGAAATCTCCGATAAGTACGAGAATCTGACCAAACAGGCCAAGGATCTGTATGCCAAGCAAAAGAACACTATCGATAGCTACCAGGCGTTGATCGATGCAGGCAATGAGTTTGCCACTTGGTTACGGAATGCCAAGGAACGACTGAGCAAGTGCTCCGAGCCAACGGGCGATAAGCAAGCGTTGGCCGAAAAGACGCATCAGCTCAAGATTCTGCAGGGTGAAGTGCCGGAGGGCTCCATAAAGCTACAAAATGCTTTGGCGCAGGGTGAGATTGCTTGCCGGACAGCAGAGCCCGAGGATTGCGCAATCATTGAACAAGAAGTCGCACTCCTACAGGAGGAGTTTGATGCCTATGTGGAAGCACTGAACAAGGCCAAGGACTACCTGGAAGTGGGCATTGTCAAGTGGTCAGACTATCAAGATCAGTATGCCGAGGCGCTCGAATGGCTGACCAAGACTGAAGCCCTAGTGCAGTCATACAACAAGCTGCAGGACAGCCTGACCCAAAAGAAGGTGGTGCTCGAGCAATTCCAGGGACATCTGCAAACTCTGTTCGATTGGCAGAAGACGCTCGATCATTTGAACATGAAGGCTCAGGTTCTACTCGAAACCTGCTCCGACACTCGCATCAGCAATGCCATAATGCAGCTGACCACCAAATACAACGCTCTGCTGACGCTGGCCAAGGAGGTAATGCGACGCTTGGAGCTGCACTACCAGGAACATCAACAACATCATTCGCTCTACGAGGAATGCCAGTCGTGGATTGAGAATACTCGCGAGAAGCTCGCCGAATGCGAGCAAATACCCGGCACATTGAACGAGGTGCAAATCAAGTTGAATACGGTCAAGAATTTGCGGCAAGGCTTTGAAACGGGACAGAACAAGCTGCGCTATCTACTGGAACTTAAGGAGAAGGTCATAATGAATACCGAGCAGAATGGCGCAGCTAAGATTCAAGAGGATACCGAATCCCTCAAGCAGGACTTTGATAAGCTGCTTGTGGACCTCAACGATGTGCGCCAGAAGCTGGCCAATCGTCTGTCCCAGCTGGAGGAGATCTTCAAATTGTACAAGATTCTGCTCGAGTGGCTGGAGGACATTGAGCCCAGCGTCAAGGCCAGCGAGGAGTATTTGAATGACTTGAGCGAAAAGCGTGCAGCGCTGGAGAAATTCCGCGTCACACAGCGCGACATCAACGGACACAACGACATTGTGGAGAAGATCAATGTACGGCTGCGCGAGGACAATAGCTTGGACAAGAATGACTTTGCGCCTGGTCTGAATAAATTTGATGAGCTGCAAGCGCAAGTTAACAAGATCATCGAGTCCCTCGAGAACCAAGTGAACAACCATGAGAAATACAAGCAGGCATACAATGAGCTGCAAGATTGGCTCCGTCGCACACGCATCGAGGTGGAGCAATGCGCCGACTGTCATGGCGAAAAGGATCAGGTGGAGGAGCGTCTGAATCGTCTGGGCGACATACAGGCAGCCTCCATGGAGGGCAAATCGCTGCTAGATGCCTGCGAAGAGCTCAGCCAGGCGGTCATCGCCACCAGTGGCAGCGAGGGTCAGGATAATGTGGCCCAAGAGATCAAGCATCTGAATGGAGAATGGGAAACGCTCCAGGCTCTATCGCGAGATGCGCGCAGCGGCCTGGAGACTTGTCTGACTGCCTGGGAGACATTCCTGCAAAAGTTCAACAAAATCAATTTGTGGATTGTTACAATGAGCAAGCGCGTTGCCAAATCACAGGAAGCGGATAATAAAACCACCGAAGATTTGGTCAATGCCAAGGTAAGCAACAAGTCTCTCGTCAAATCTCACGCAACTGTCGCACGCAACGCTAACCAAAAGAAAAATGTACTAAAATTACTCGCAAGAGTGCACCCCGTAGCAAAATTTCAATGTATATCTACACTATATACCTAGATATATATAAACATCTATATATACTGATTCACATACTAAAAAGTAACTAATCAGAATTGCTAACTTTTCAGCTAATCACTGGCACACTCACACTATTGCAGCTAATCATTTCTACACAGACTTTGTCTAATGCCCAATTATGCTTTATGTGCCTATAGAAAGAAAACCTTTTTTGAGTTAAGCACTTTAAGTAATATTGAATTCTTTCTTAGAAACTGCTTGATGAGGTGCTGTCTGAACGTGAAAATGTCGAGGATCTGAACGACAACTGTGAACTGCTGATGGAGCAAAGCGCCTGCACTCGCATTCGTGATCAAACCATTGAGACCCAGGCCAATTATACCAAATTGTTGACGAGCGCTCAGGGTCTGGTGGCCAAGATCGAAAAGAATCTGTCCGATCATACAGAGTTCCTCAACTACAAAAAGGAAATGGACGCCTGGATCGAGAAGGCACAGGAAGTGCTCAACGATTGCAGCATCGATGGCGATGCCTCGATCATTGCACAAAAATTGGAGACAGTCAATGTAAGTGTTTCGATTGATCCATCTAATTCACTTTTATCAAAAAACTATTTCATTCAATTGCAGTCGCTGGCCTCCCATTTGCCAGAGGGTCAGCATTTGCTGGTCATGGTGCAGGATGCCTACTCGAAGGCCTCGAATATAACGCCCGAGGACAAGCAGGAGAAGTTGCGTGAGCTGATGACTAAGGTGCGAGAGGACTGGGATGCATTGGGCTTGGCTGTCAAACAGAAGCTAAGCGACTTGAAGCAAGCCCAAAATCGTTGGAATGATTTTGCAGCCAATAAGGAGAAGCTCGATAAATGGCTAATCGGAACCGAGAATACCCTGAAGATAGCTCCTGAGACAAAGGGCGAGCTGAGCGAGATGAAAACGTTGCTCGAGCGCTACAAGGCGCTCGGCAATGAGCTCAAGCAGAAGAGCAACGATCTGGAGCAGCTGATGTCGGAGGCACGCGACCTGGGCACCGAGGTGGATGCCGTCAATCGTTTGCAGTCGCGTTGCGATAAGCTGAAGAACGATTGTGCTGGCTACATTCGCGATCTGGAGCAGGAGATGCTCGACTATAATGGCTATCACCAAAGCCTGCAGGACGTGGAGAAATGGCTGCTGCAAATCTCCTTCCAGCTGATGGCGCACAATTCGCTCTTCATTTCGAATCGCGAACAAACTCAGGAGCAAATCAAACAGCACGAGGCGCTGCTGGGCGAGATTCAAAAGTATCAGACCAACTTGGATGATCTGAATGCCAAGGGTCAGGCGCAGATTAAACGCTATGAGCCAACGACGCCTGCCATACGTCCGACTGTCGAGTCCCAGCTGAAGAACATACAGGAGAGCTACAACTCACTGCTGCAGACGTCGGTGCAGATCAAGAATCGTCTGCTCGAATCGCTGGCCAAGTTCCAGGAGTACGAGGATACACTGGACAATATCATGCGCAATCTGGAGGCCTATGAGCCCATTATACAAACCGAACTGGATGCACCAGCCACTAGCCTGGAGTTGGCACAGAATCAACTCAAGTGTGCCCAGGATATGCAAAATAAACTGAACAACGAGAAATCCAGGCTGGCAGCGGCCGTGCAGGCCTGTGAAGCAGCCACAGCATCCATCAGCCGACCCAGCTCGCCCCTGGAGACGGCCATGCATGCCATACCCGAACGCGAACTGATGGTGCGCGCCAAGCTAGAAGATCTGCTGGATCAGGTGGGTCATATATAAAATTTAATTGCCTTTTTTATTGGTATTTCTTACTGCATTTGTAGTTGTTGTGTTTTATTTAGTAAAAATGTTAACTAATGTCAAAGATGGCGATGTAGATGGAGGGAAGAGGGCTATATAGTATGTAGAGCATTTGATGTGTAGGAAATTTAGCAGAAATAATTAAGGGACGTTTCAATATATCTGATTTGATTGGCTTATCAATCGATAATTTCATTGACTAACCTCAACAATGTTAAAGTATAAAATTATATCTTCAGTAGCTTAGTGTAAAAAAATAAAAAAACATAGTCTTATTTTCTGTTAGTGGTTCCATGTTAATCCATTGCGATATCCATATATGATTCATATGTGTATATACTATACATTTATTTTTGGGGGTATATTCTATTTTCCATATTCTAAATTTTCTAAATCCTAACACCTCTAGCTTCAGTAGCGACTAAAGAGTTATAATAATCCTTACGATAGTCAATATTTTTGCAAATATAAATAAAAATTTGAGTCTGGCTTGATGAAGAAACATGCCTATCGATTTTGTTTTAGACTAAGAATTATTTACCTTAGATTCTTTCCATCTATTCGCCAAATTGTACATTAAAAAAACTTTTTTTTTTGTAATACCCTAACTGCAACATCTTTTGTTAATTTCTATTTTATATTTTTTCAAATTTACTTTTATACCTAATAACACCAACTACACCACCTTGATCAACTACAACCAACTGTACCAACTACTCCCAACCAAACACCGCTCTAACTTTTGTTGATTTGCCGCACCGTAACTCCTGTTGTTGTTGCATAATAAAATAAAACCCACTACCACGCCCACCTTGCTCGCCGCCTGCCTGTTCGCTTTGCATTTGCCTCTAAAAAATATAAAGAAACCGCCGCCAAAGACTCAGAGCTCAACCGACGATGACAACGATCTCGACGTTGAGCTCAGCGATGTGAATGAGGCGCTGTCGGATCCGATTGCTTACGAGCGTATTCAAAACTATCGTCGCATAGTACAGCTGAATAGCGCACACGTGAGCAAGCTGAATGCACTCGCCGCTAAGGTAAGGGGCACTCGAATCTGCAATGGGGCCGGCTTTGCTCTTTTAAGTTATAACTAAAACACTTGTACACTCTACGGGACAACATGAACTCGAATCTTTGTTTAATTCTGATTTGCTTTTACTTATGCTTAGGTGCAATCCCACTTGGGTGGTCTGACTGCATCCGTTAGCGAACTGGAGCAACAGCAGAAGCAGCGCGCCGAGCTGCAGGATTGGGTTAAAAAGCAACAGAGCTCCGTCTCCGATTGGCTCATGCGTCCGTGCAAGCTGCGTCCGGAGGCCGCGCAACAGGAGCTTGTTTCGATGAATGATCTATTGAACTCTATTGGTGACAAGCGCTCCCAGCTGATGCTCGAAATGACAGGATCACGTAAGTTGCTAGAACAGCTAGAAGTTGACTTAGGGTATACGAAAATATATACCCTAACATGAGGGAACAACAGTTAATGTTAAACTAATGTTAAATTCAATATTATTCGATCTAAGGTCTTAAAATTCTGTTTTGTTATTCTAAATATCACATTTTATGCAGATCTTTGCATAGTATTTCGCACTAACTTCCTTTCTTTATCTCAACAGTAGGCGATGAGGACACCGATCTGGATGATAACATTGACAAGCTGGAGTCGGAGCTCATGGATGCCATTGCCAAGAAGCAGGCTGGTCAAAATGTCATCGATGGCTATCGCCAGGGCATGCAGGATGTGCAGAACTGGTTCGATACTTTGATCAAGCGCATGGATGTGCTGGATCGGGGCTCTGGTCTGAATTGTGCCCAGAAAATGGCTGCCATCAATGAGATTAAGAACGAATACGAGCTGCAGGGACATCCTAAGATACAAGAGCTGAAGGGCAAGGCCGCCCAGGTGGCTGAGGTCATTAGCAATCTGGATGGTCAACAGGTGGAGGAGCAAATGAAGTCGTTGGACCGTCGTTTTGCCGATCTGGGCAAGCGCATCGATCGCAAGGCCCAGCTGCTGGATGTCACCAACAAGGGCGTTGATGGAGCCAAGGGTGAAATTGATCAGCTGCAACAATGGGTGAAGCAGCAAATCGACGAGCTGCAAGCGCCGGCTGCTCTGGGCTTCTCACCCAAGGATGCGGAGGCACGTCAGCAGAAGATCAAGAGCCTGATGAAGGATGCCGAGGCAAAGCAATCGCTGGCCGATGTGCTCGATAAGCGCATTGCCAACATGCAGCCCGAGCTGGAGTCTGCGGAATATGCCCAACTGGAGTCCGCGTTGCGTAATCTGAATAGCGAAAATCGCAATTTGGCTGGCGTTTTGAAGGCCGAGCTGGATCGTGCGCTGGAGGCGAGCAAGGCGCGTAAAGCGCTCGAGAATGATCTGGACAAGGCGCGTCAATGGCTGAAGGCCAAAATCTCTGAGGTGCGCAAGCTGCCCGTCTATCATCCGCTGACCTCCGCGGAGATCGAGAAGAAGATACAGGAGAACAAGAAATACGATGATGATGCCAAGCAATTCAATGACAGCGTCCTCACTGATGTCCAGCGCCAAGCTGCTAACATTATGAAGGACTGCGGGGATGCGGACAAGGCAGCGCTACAGCAAATTCTGGATGAACTTGCCGCTGACTATCAGACGCTGAAGGATGAGAGCGGCAAGCGCGGCAAGTCCTTGGACGATCTGTTGCAAGGACGCAAAGCCTTTGAGGACTCGATGAAGAAGATGGGCGACTGGTTGAATGAAATGGAGACCGCAACCGAGGGTGAATTGCGCACCACCAGTCTGCCAGTGCTTGAGGAGCAGTTGGCCCACTACAAGAAACTCATGCAGAATGCCGACAACATGGGCGGCGTGATCAACGATGTGTCCGAGCAGGGCAAGAGCATATTGCCCACGCTGAGCAATGCGGACAAGCTGAAGCTGAACGATGACATCAAGAACATGAAGGATCGCTATGGCCGCATTAAGCAGACAATCGATGATCGTGCCAGCACGCTGGGCGATCACATCAAGAAGTATAAGGATGCCAAGAATCGGTTGGCCGATTGCAGTGAATTCCTGAGCAGCATACAGCAGCGCATGAGGGAGCTCAATCGGCCCATTGGCTCCAGAATTGAGGACGTGCAGGATCTGCTGGGTGCCTACGAGGGCATACTGAAGGAGCTGAAGGATAGCAAGCACAAAATGGGCGACATGCAAATGGACGATCTGCCCGAACTGCAGAGCATCCTGGCGCAACAGGACGATATGATTAAATTGATTGAGGATCAGTTGGCGCATCTACGTCAGCTGCTGATGCTGCGAGAGCAATTCATTGCCCTAATTAACGAGATCATTGCCTTCATTATGAAGTATACGGATGTCATCATTGACATCGAGAACTCACCGGACAGCCTCGAGGATAAGATCAACAAATACGACAATGTTATTGTCAAGATACAGGAGTGCGAGGGGCTGTTGGCCTCGGCGAATGATAAGGGTCAGAAGATCGCCTCCGAGGGCAATGCTGCTGACAAGAACAGCATCACGGAGCAGCTGCAATCCTTGAAAAATCAATTGCAAAATCTGCGCAAGGCTGTCGAATCGCAGCGCCAGAAGCACCAGCTCCAGCTCGAATCACACAAGAAGATGGCTGCCGATCTGAGCGAAATACTCGACTGGCTGCACAACAACGAAGGCGTAGCTAAGTCGCGACCCCTGCTCGATCGTGATCCCGAGTCGGTGGAACGTGAACTGCAGAAACATCATACACTCAGCAAGGACATTGAATCCCAATTGGAGAAGTTCAACAAAATCAACGACAGCGTCAAGACAGACGTGGGCATGCCCAGCTCTCTCCTGGAAATGCTCTCCGAGGGTCGTTCTCTGGTCGTCTCGCTGCCGCATGAGTTGGAGGAGCGCGAGAAGTATTTGAAGAACAACCGTGACTCGCGTCTGGAGTACATGCAGCTGGTGGCCAAGTTCAATGATTGGGTGCACGAAGCCGAGCTGCGTTTGCAGAACAGCCAGCATGGCATCGACTACGAGCACCTTGTGAACGATCTGGAGGAGCACAAGATCTTCTTTGGCAACGAAGCGCCTATACGCAATCTGGTGCACAAGCAAATTCAGGAAGCATCCGACAAGATTTGGTCCTCACTCAACAATTACGAGCAATCCGAGCTGTCGGCCGAACTCTCACAGTTCCAAACCAAACTGGCCAATATCTTGGCCAATGCCAAGACCCAGCAGAGCGAACTGGAGAGAGAGGCGGAACGCTGGCGTGAATATCAACAGTCCATCGATCGCGTCAAGGCCACCATTGAGCGCACTAAATTTATCGATGAGCCTGTCCAGAATTTGGCCGGATTGCACTTTAATATTCAGAAGCTGTCGCATGCCATTGGAAATGTACAGGTGAGCTAATCACATACACGTATAAAACTTCGCACAAATAATAAATATTTGAAGAACATATTAAAGCTTTAGGTGATTTACATTACAATTTTGAGTAGATGTAGATAGTAACTTCGCAATTCTACGGGATACCAGAGAATATTATAATTCATGATGAAATTTTGTAGGATATGAAAGCTTTTGGGGAAAAAGATATTCTGCCATATTATTATTTTAATTTTTCCTATAGAGGAAAATTATAAGCCATTTGAAAAACTCTATTTAAGGAAGAAATCATAAATATATTATTTTTATTTTTCATTTTTCTTGCACAAGAAAATTCTTGATTGTTCGAAACTTTTGATCAATGCGACTGTGGATCTCTTATTTGTACGACTTAACATCCATATGTAATCCTATATCAAATGAATCAGAAGGCCTTGACAGACAATCGGATTATGTTAAGTCTTTTAAAAACCTTTTATTGTATTTATGCACTCAGTTATATATATGCATGTGTACATGGCCAGCTCAGACCTGTTTTAAGTGTGACACAACGAAACATCGTTCATAAAACTGCAAAAAACAAGAACTTGTATCTGAGAGAAAGAAAGAAAGAGAAAGAGAATGTATCTGCAGATGACTTTCCGGCTGCAAGCTACAAGCTGCCGTGGCTCCGCATATGATTTGCCGGCCGGCAAAACCAACAAACTTCAACTGAATACACTTTCCGCTCTCTTAGAGCGAAAGCTCTCATCGGGCTCCGTTCTCTTATACGAGCTCACATTTCAAATAGTTGTTTACTTTCATTGCCTCCTTGAGAACTTATTAATGAGTTAATCTTTTAACCTGCACTTGTTAAGCTTATCAACGACTGGCAAACATCTAGTCTGCTGTTCAGGCACAAAATTTCAACATAAATACATATATGTGTATACACTATGTATGTTTAAGGCCAGCTGTTTGAGTGTAGCTCATGACATCATCAGCAAATTCAAAGAGGGAATAAACCAGTTTTGTCGTGAGGGCTGCGCAAATGGCATAATAAATTTGAGTGGAAAGAAATTTAAAATTTTAATTGTTATATGTATGTAGTATAGCAGTTAGTAGATTAACTTTTGGAAAAAAATCTTTTTTTTTTTGTAAACATTTAAAGCTTAAATAATTTTTATTTCAATATGTTCTACGCTCTCTACGCCCAGCCCTTTTGACAACCACGTTATTTGGCATCAACAAACACATGTTTAACATCAGCTTTTTTGTTTTTGTGCTGAGCGAGCTTTAAGAGCGAGCACACTTCATCTCTCAGCGCTCTCACTGGACAGCTGTTTTGTTGTTGTTGGCATGCCGGCTTATAGTAAAGCCAATAGCGATAGTGTATGGATGGCGCGTATTGTGTATTGGTGAGCAAGTGTGACGCAGTCAAGAGTAAATTATTGCTTGAAACTGCCCACACGTCTCTCTCACACTGTTCCGCTGCCCTCTGCCCGCTGGCCATGTCCGCACAGCTCAACGGCATGTGCACATGTAAACGTGTTCATTCCACGTTATTTTTATTTTTATTTTTTTGCGATAAACCGCACAGTCGCAATTCGCTCTCTTTGTATCTCACTAAGCGGCGCTCTTGGCGCAAGTTACACCCGAGTTCTCTTAAATTATTTCTAACTCGTGGTTGGGCATATGCCGTATATTTTTTATACGAAATTCACTTCTAGTTGAGACGTTTAACTGTGCGGTTGTCTACTTTTTTATGCGGCTTATAAAGTGAAGAAACGACTACAAAGCAAAAGCAATAGAAATCAAAAGCAAAATACAAAAACAAAAAAGAAATAGTGCTATGTTATTTTTGTGTTTTTGTGCGCAGCTTTGTTATATTTAAACGTTCTAATAAAATATGCCATGTGCTTGAGCAGCGCAAATTGAAAGAGAGACAGAGTGACAGAGAGAGAAAAGACCCAGACAAATTTAAAGCTAACGTCATCAACAAAAAGAAATACATTAAATATATATGTATATACATTAATGTGTATAAAAAGATACAATTACAGTGCTGCTGCGGATACAAACGCGTGTGTCTAGGTGAGAAATTAAGAGAGTACTTAACTTTCCATATTGTGAAAGAACGAAGTAAGAAAGACCGTGCCACATTGCATGCACATATAGATACACATGCATACACATACACATGTCAAAGTTGAGGCGATGAAATGTCAAAGGAGAAACAAATGAAATCAAATCGGAACCGTAGGTGGCGTTACAGTTATAACTCAAAATATCTGAATAGGAAAAACTTGTAGGTTAAGCACAGGGTCCGAAGTATACACACACATACAGTACTTAGGTAGCTTTATACTTGCATATGTAGATATACATATTTATATGTATATAATATATATATATATATAATACATATATACATATATATTTTACTTATATACCCAAATAATTTCTAATAATAAATCGCTTACCATTGTGCAATTCCAATCAATCGAGCCGTGTCGATAATCAAAATTGTGATCAAAAATTTCGAAACGTATCTTTCTATTGTTGAAACCAAAACTATTCTTAATAATAATAATAGTTGATTATAGCTGTTATTTATTATTGTAATACTACTGTTACATGGTTGTTATGATTATTGTTGTTGTCGCTGTCGCTGTCGTTGTCGTTGTCGCCAACATCGTTACAGAGCCAAAACAGTGACCTCTCGCTGGTGAATCAGCAAGCGCAATCTCTTATACGCCAAGCGGACGCCCGTAATCGCCAGTTGATTGAGCAGGCGAACTCGGCGCTGAATCGGGATTGGCAGGACCTGGTGCATAGCCTGGAACAGAGAAGGGATAAGCTGCAACAGTTGGCCGAGCACTGGGATAGCTTCGAGAACGGTCTGCACGGCTGGGAGAAGGCATTAGGTCGCTTGGAAGATAAGTTCCGCAATGTCGACCCAACTGTAAGGTCGCGACGTCATTTGGAAGATACAAAGAATGCCATTCAGGTGAGATTAACATTTACCTTTACAGAAGTCGCTCTTAAGTGCACGCACATCACACACATGCATACACACGGTTAATGTATGAGCTCGCAAGCTTAATTGATTTATTATAGCTACTACGTGCGCATACATACGTGCACACATGTACATATACATACATCTGTATGCTTGCGTGTGTGTGTGTGTGTATATATATTCATTCATTCATTTAGTTGGGCCCCTCCTCTAACGGCTTTGGGCATGCCGCAAATGTTTTGCTAATGTCAGACACTATGTACACACGCACACTATGTAGCCCGTATATAAACGTTTACATACACACGCATACATATATTGCTGCCCAAGTTCATGGTCACATGCAACCTATATACGCAGAGAGCTTGCGCTCTCTTACTAAAAGCACGGCTTTGGTTCTCACTTGCCCTACCCGCTTCTCTTCGACAGCAGTCCAAACTGTTACTGATTGACTATGTAAAAACAAAAGTCTAATTTGTAACTTTCAGTTTCTTTAGACGTGTTTTGTCTGTTTTTTCTTTTTTTTCTAATCACAGCTTCTAGCTAAACATTTTTTCTATTGGCCCATTATACAACTGAGACAATAGCAGAATTTTTTCGCTTTTGCTTTTGTTTTTATTATCAACAAACTGAATTTTTTTTTGCTTTTATTTGCATGACTTCATGGCTACGGATTATTATTTTTGCTTTTTTACATTTTGCTGTTTGTGATTAGAGTGAACAAAAATCTGTCTTTAACTTATCATTTTTTAAAGGCTAAAAATAGCTATGGTTTATTTAAAGCTATAAATTTGGCATACTTATAGAGTAACATTTTAGATAAAAAGAAAAAAATGCTACTTTAATTTAATTCTTGAAATTTAATCTAAAAATTCATATAAAATTAAAATATAGCTTAATTTAATTTTCAAGACTTAAAAATTCAAAGACAAAAATGTATTATTTATTTCATTGTTAACTTTTTATTCTAAAAAATTATAAAATGTTGCGTGTAAAAAAAATTAAAATTCTGTGAGAAAACAAATCAATTAGCAACTTTTTAGCTTAAAATAAAAATACGTAGAAATTTATAGAATTGCCAAGTCGTGAAACCCTCAAGCTGCCATTCATTAACGATGTTGTCATATATAGATCTCGTTATATACTATAAATAGCAAAAAAACCAAAAAAAAAAAAAGGTAGTTGTGTTACCCAGTTAAACAATTCAAAAAAAAAACTTTGTTTTTCTTCTTATGGACTTTTATTTTATTTTATTTATTTTTTTTTTTTTCTATTTATTTTTTTTATCTTCTGAGCTTACCGCAAATATTTTATGTTTTTTCTTCGTCACATACGAAATGTTTGCTTTAAAGTCAAGACAACGTTTCTTTTATTTTTTATGGCATTAACCTTCGCTTTATTTTTTGAGCTTATAAACTGGAAATGAATTAAAACGTAGTGTAAGTTTTATTGATTTTGTTTGCGTTTGCTCGAACGAATCATTAACGAAAACAGAAACAAAAACATAAATTAAATACAAAATTTTGAGTTTACTGTTGTGTTTGTTCTACTAATTGAAATTTATATTACTTTTGTTTGGCTGTCTAGGAACTGCGTGAAGAATCAAATGAACTTAAATCATCACATAAAGAAATCGAAACGCTCTCAAAATCCATCCTCACATTCCTTGGGGAAGTACACAAACCCTCGGCGGCGGCCATACAGGCCAAAGTGGATAAGTTAGTTGAACAGCAAGCAAAGTGAGTAAACGGAACTTTTTATTTAAGTATATTTATAAGAGAGTATTATTAGATGCATATGATTTCAAACCGTTGCAAGGTTTATTCGTTTATCTGTCTACAAAGATATCTAAAAAACTGTAAATTTAAGCTATATAGTTATGCACCTATGCAGACCATGATTTGGTTTAAGTTCGACTTTAGAAGATCTATATAAGTGTGCAAAATCGTCTAATCTAATGAAGAACTCAATTTGAACTATTGCTGTATATATTATACATTACATCATTTATAGGTAGACCATTTTATAATCTAAAGCAAGTGACACACTTTTATTTATTTTTTATTTATTAGCGTGACGTTTATACAATTTCAATCGAATTTGAAACGCCGGAAATCGAATTCGCTGCATAAAACATTTCGTTCTATAATTGATTTGTATTTAATGTTAATTTGTTGCGACTAAATTAACTAGTTATTTTTATACTATTTCACAGTATTTAAACGGGTTCCAGAGGCAAGTTGGTAGAGAGGTAGTTATATAGGTGTATGTATTTAAGAAGAGCAATATGAACAACTTTTGGCTTGTGGCAGTCTGTGACATCAGATTTTAGTTGTTTTAGTTTTTGTTTTCGGCTCGCTGAGCCGCAAAGCCCTCGTAATTTCATGCCAAACAATCGCTCTCTCTCTCTCTCTATCTATCTATACACCTCTAGCTCTCTGCCTGACGTCATGGCATTGCTTACGCTCGGTGTCTAGCTCGAGACGAGGTACTTACATAAGTCAGGTTTTCTATGGCAGCATAAGAGTCAAGTTCTTGAGAATTCTAGATCATTAAGTTTTCATAAAAGTAAAGAAAAGAAAAGAAAAGAAAATACATTCGCCTTGCACATTGCACAGTACCTGGTCAAAAGTCTGTTTACCCATCCATTAATGGGCCATATCAACTGACGGGGCATGCCCGCTGATGGCTGATAACGGTTAACTGTGCCAAAGTTTTAACGCCTTATCTAATACAGTTACGATAATAGACAAAGCGCTGACGCTATAAATTTTATATTCACAATTATAAAAGATTCGTTCAAGTAGTTCACAATATACGCTATATGATTCAGAGATTTTAACGTCCACTTAAAAGGGAGCTTGTTAGCGCTGTTAACTGAACCATAGCAAATGCTCTATATTCTATTTAGTATACGCCTTTTGTTGATAAGATTCTGAACAAAAACAAAAAACTTGTTCGTTTATTTTTGCGGAAATTCTTTTTAATGGCGCTTGACACAAAGCAAAATCAACAAAATTATAAAAAACGTTGCCAATTTATCAATCAGTTATGCCACACACACCAACAACAAACACACGCATATTGGCAACATGCTGCTGACGGCAACATTTGGCGCTTTAACAGCTTATTAACAGTAGTGAAATTCACCACGATTCGACGTTAACAGCGCTATTTGTATGTGAGTCTGGTCGTTGATCACGTAAACATTTTGTGTATGGCAAGAAAAGCAAAAATAAAACGGAAAAATGTATTCAAAGAAAATAGTGATAAAAATAAGAAAATCAGAAAAGAAAGGAGAAAAAAAAATAAGACAAAAAACATGCCGCGGCCTTTCTTAATGCAGCACTGACACAAATTTTCACCCAAGACATGTGTATGTTTATCTACAAGAAGTATATATTTTCAGCGTATTTTTTCCGACTTTTTTGTTATTTTATTTTTATACACATTTTTCTTTCATCCGGCTGCTGCTGGCTTTCATGAAAAACGAGAGCAGCAGCTGCTAATTTCCTTTCTTAATTTCCCCATGCGCTTAACCAAATGTCTTACGGAATAACAATAATAGTTTATTTTTGTGACGTATGCCATATGGAAATCGATGGCAGATAATATATACTGTGTGTGGCCTGCTAATTGCGAGGTAGCGAGCTGTTAAATGTTCCCGATAAAACATTTTCTTGATTGTGATAGGCTTTTAGATGACTCCAAAAATAAGTGGGAAATCAATTGGAGAGGTCTTTTGTCAGTACTTGTCCTTTAAGTTACATTTGCTTGACAGCTGTAAGGCGCTCCAATTAACATTAAGCTTAATGTGTCTGTTAGTCAACAGCTGTAACTCATTGACTTTGCCAGCTGTAATTCTAGCATTAACTTTAATTACTGTTAGTAAACAGCTGTTAATCATATGTGTAATGTAATTATTTCAATACACTAATAGAGATCACTTTCATGTGATTTAATCTCTAAACTTACATACATAAGAATAATTTATATAACATAAGAACAAATTGATATGTAAAGCGAGTTATTTTGTAGTTGATTTATCATAGAAATTCCCATGCTTACATTTTTAAGCAACTTTAGTCATTTTGGCTTGACCTTTTATAGTCACTTGGCTTAAATATTCACCCAGCTCCGTACATTTAAATAATTACATCTAAAATTAGCTATAAAACAAACAATTAAACAGGTCTGGCATATCATATTTTAAGCGAACCTGCATTACTTATGACGAGGCAAGTGCTGAAGTCAGTTGTAAGGTTTACCTTTTGCTCAAATTTGTGCATATACTCAATATTCAATCTCTCGCTCTCACTTTGTATATCTCTATGAATAATTCTTCTGTCGCTGGCAATATGATTTAAATAATTTCTCACTTCATGTATATTTTGTGCCTCAAATAAATTGACAATGCCATCATCATCATCATCGATGCCCAACAAAAAATGATCTAATACCCGAAAGTTTGCTCATCGACAATTATATCCAACTATGTATATGTATCTATATCATATCTATATTCCTTAACTGCGACGCAAATTCCGTTGCATTTGTACTGGAGATTTACTTTTCGACTGCCGAACATGCAAAACTCTAATCAATTTTGGCAAAACAAAACAATTTTGTTTAATTCTTAAAATGTTGCGTAATCCCTGAGCACTTAAAAAGTATTTTTGTGTATTTCCAGGCAAGCTTATTAAATGTTTGCTTATAATTATATCTGGATTTCTGAAGAGATTTTGTTTGAGTTGTTTATCTTTTGGATACACACATATATAATATAATAAATACACAATAATTAAAAAATATAATGCTTTTTGTTGGAGCTATCAAATATATTTCTGAAAACTTCAGAAACTTGTATTTCATCTACAATTATTATGAAAGCTATCTGTTTTGTTCCTCAATTGGAAATTCTAATAATCAGAATCTGTTGTGCATCTTTCGACTAAATATCAAAGAAACATTCTTCAATATATAAAAACATTTTCATTCTGATTCGGAATCCAATTTTCTCCTACGTAAGATTTACTTTGACCCTGAATAGTGATTCACTTCAAATAAAAGCATTATTTCTTAATGTTATTGACAACTCAACATTTAAAAAAAAAAATATTTTGGTCTAGAGCATGAAAAAATAAAAAACAGCTGTCAAAATTAAAAGAAAAAAATGAAACTATGGCGAAAAAAAAATATTTAAACAATTAAATGTAAACAAGACGGAAACCGCATAGCTGACTTCATCGTTGCTAAAAAATAATAAACAACAAAAACGTATACATAAAAAAAAATAGTTATGGAAAATTCAAATAAAATATACGAAAATAGATTATTTTACGTTGCATTAAAATATAATAAATAAAATCTAAATACAATAACAAAATGCGACAGACATTTGCATTGCCAATTTGTCACTTGGCACAAAACAATGTGCCAGAGAGAGAGAGAGAGAGAGAGAGAGAGAGAGAGAGAGAGAGAGAGAGAGAGAGAGAGAGGAGGGTGAGCAAGAGAGAATACAATAAAGCGAAAACGTTGCCCAAATGAGGTAATCGCGTAATTATAAATTTATATTTGTTTTTGTTGTCGACTTTTTAAGATTTTAACAGTGCGCTGTTAACTCACGCGCTGCTGCGAGCTGTGCGCTGTTCCAATGCCATTTCGTTTCGCTGCCGCTGTCTCTCGGTTCTTCGAGAAGCCGGCATTTTTTTGCTGCTTATCGAAACCGGCAAAACTGATTTGTTATTGCCTTATCATTTCGAGCGCTAAACATGCAATATATATCATATGCATACATACATACATATGTATATAAGTGAATAAGTATAGCATGTCAATTACATTTATGTTTTGATTTTTATTTTTGGGAGATTTTTGCATTAACGCTACGTGCGGCATATTTTGCAACTGAAATCAGCGGCGAATTTTTCGTTTGCTAATGAGTGAGGCAAACTTTTGCCGTACGCCGCAGTTTCAATGCCAAGCGCATATTCAATATACAAATTGTTAAGTGTTGTTGCTGTCGCTGTTGCTGCCGCTGTTGCTGCTCTCTTTCCCCTTCACTCTTTTACTCAATGCGTGCGCCTGTTTGCATGTGTGCGTGTGTGTGTGTGAGTGTGAGACTGTGGTGAGTTCGCACCAGTAGCAACAGTTTTGTTCTTTTATTTCCGTCTCGCATTGCCGCTGTTAACGCTGATCGCTCGCACGAATGCCTGAGACGACTGAGACGTCGACGTCGACGTCGCTGAAACTTTTTGGCAATTTTCGTGCGCTGAGAATTATTTTAGTTTTTATTTAGAGTTAGTTGCAAGCGGACGTGTTTTCGCTATAACTGGATGGCTGGAAATTAAATACGAAGAAGCGACCGCACGAGCATAATAAAGAAATATATATGTATATCAGAGATATATGTATATATATAGACGCATATTTTTAAATCAAATACAATACAATTTAATTAGGAAGCCGTAGATATAGAAGCAGCAAACACACAAACACACGAAGAAGCGACAGCCCAAAGAGAAAACAGTAAAGTATTTAATTCGCATAACTGTGCAGCGGTCTAGAGAGCACCGTTAAGGCGCACAGTTAAACCATTTGAAATACTATACGTAATAATTTTTTCGTTTCATGCACTGGCACTTGCTAAAACGCCGCTTTGTGGATTACCAGGCGTATACGCAATTTGAAGAGAGTCGAGTTTTAAGCTGCTGAATTTCGCAAGAAATTCAAGTTTCAAGCAAAAGAAACAAACGAATTAAGAATAAAAAAGTTGAGGAATAAGAAGCAGTTAACAATTGTTAGGCACACGTCTGCCTCCCCAGTCAGGAGGTGCGATTGTTGTCGCTAAACAACTGGCAAAAAATAAAATAGAAAAGTCAAATAAAAGACAGCAGCAAGGGAAAGAGCAGGGGACAAGAGAAAGAGAAAGAGCCGAATGCTAATTGCTAACACGCACTCTCCAAAACGACGTCGTCAAAAGCAAAAGGTGAATGTTTATTAAACACAAGTTAACTTGACTTAGCTCCACACTGCCTGCCGCGCCGTGTGGCATGATTAAGTCATCGGGGCCGGTTAAAAAGTCTGAGTCGCTCGGTTCGGTTTATGCAAAAAGCAGCCTCAATTTTCTAGCCGGCTGTTGGCTGTTTGCTGTTGGGTTCGGCGCACGGACGGGTCCGGTCTTTTGGCGAGGTCGTCAGGTGTTGTTGTTCTTATTGTTGTTTCTCGTTGCTGTTTGTATTGAGAGAAGTGTTTTGCTTAGCGACGCGTGTCTCTGATTTGAATCGATGACGTCGTCGCCGTCGTTGCTGTCGTCGCATCTAAAATAGCTAACGCTCACTCACAGTGCTTATCGACAGACATTTAATTACAATAATTGATCAAACTAAGCGCCGCGATTTCAATGTTTTATTTTCGTCTGTTGAAAAACATATATTTTATATACACACGCCTCTCTCAGGGGTTTTCGCTTTTCACTCAGTTTCGCTCGCATTGCGATCATTCTTTGCCATTTCAATTTAAAATATCCACTAAATTTAATACATTAATTTGTAGAGTAGTCAAATGGCAAATCGCTGCTCAAAATAGCTGCAGAAAAAAAGACACAAAAAAAGTGAGAAGCTAAAAACCAAACAAAAACAAAAATTATTCTGCAAGAATTTTTATTGTGTTTAAGGCTGAATTTATTTGCATGTTTCAACAGGGTATGTTGTTATCAAAGAAACTATGCTAAAATCTGAGGAAAAAAAAGAAACATTATTTTTGTTTATGGCAGAATAATTTTTCAACTTCTATTAGGTTTGTGGTCGAATAGAAAATATTTTTAAGCAATTAGTTTAACTTCAATGAATAAGGAAATTTGTATTTCTCAGTCTTTATCAGCAGCTGTTATTCTTTACTGTTTCTAATTCTAAATGAGAATTTGAATTTGAACACAAATTTATGAGTGGGTAGGAATCAAATTGTTAAAAATCTGCGCTCTAAATATGTTTAAAATATGTTTAAAATGTATTTTAGACATTAGTTCATATCTAAAATGTCTAAAAAGCTTCCCACTGGTTGCTGAAGTTTGCTTTTTTTCATAATTCATATTTTTCCTTTTATCTCTGAAAATTTTGTAAATAGTTAATAACGTTCAGCTGTCCCACAAATTCGCCTCATGATATGAATAATTAGCTTACTTGTCATATTTCGAACCAATCTTGCTTTTATATTAATCATTCTTTCCCCCATTGGGTATCTACTAGTTGGGCTCATCATAATATCCTCCTGTTTTGTTTTTCTTTTACAATTAATGCGCTAAAAACTGTTTTCGAAAATGAATGTGCTCGTTCAGCCTCAATTGGCTGCAAGCCAAAATATATTGACTTGGCCTCCTCAAGGCGCATTGCTCTTCCGTTTCAGTTGTGGCTGTTGTTGCTGTAAAGGGCAGCAGGCGACACAGCGTCCTTCAATGCTTAGCCATAAATATTTTCGTGCACTCACGACTTTACTACAATATATATATTTTTGTAATTGCTGCCTTCAAGTGCTGCTACACTTGTCTGAGGCAGCGGCACAAAACACTTGTTGGCTTCATTTAGCGCCCACATGGCGTATGAGTAACATGAACATTAAGTTTATGGAATAAAAGTAAATAAAACAAAATGAAATTCGTAAAGTAAAAAGCGAATAGAGAGGTTTGCTCTCGAGCATCTCTCCCTGAGTCATTTCGCGTGCAGCATTCCCAGATGACGTCAGCTGCATTCTGATTTGCGTTGACCAAGTTTCGTTTTGACTGCGAATAAATAAATATAACATAAATGCGTGTTTAAAAATACAAATGTCTGCATAAAAATAAACGCAGCCGTTAAGCAGGCCGCGCCGCGTATAACATAAATAATAATAATAATAACAGACTTAAAAGACGCACACGAAATGTTTAAGCAAAATAAAAACTTTTCGAAAATCGTGAGAGGCAGCGCGTAGACACGCTCTCGTTCTCGCTGAAAAGAAAAGCAGTTCAAGGCATTTGCCGAATATACAAAATATACGAATTCGAATTCGAATTCGAATTCAGTTGTTGAATTCGTAATACTCGTATGCCGTGTCTAGTCAAAATTTTCGACATCGCCATTCATTTAGGAAACTCTCTTGTAGTCAAACGGCAGCATTCATTTCCACGGAAATCTTCGCAAACGCCTCGAGGCCAACAGCTCCCAGACCCCATAGTGGATACACATAACGCGAACAACTTCAGCCATCAGCAAAGAAGAACTTTTCTATAATATATATCAAATATATATATAGAGATATAGAAAATAAAAATTCAATATATATTCGTATATATATATATATATATATATATATATATATATGTCTATTGTGTGTGCAGCACGCGTAGTTCTATTGAGTTCTATTCTAGAGGAAAAGACGAACCGCGTGGTTTTTCACACGCACACAGACACACTTGCACACTGTTTACATATTATATCTATATTATAGGCAGCTATATTTCAGATACGTCATTGACTAATACGCCCCGGGCAAACGTTTTCTGCTCTGCTCTCTTTCAACTCATTACAGATTGAACGATACACTACGCGAGAAGGACCAACAGGTTAGCAGGGATCTCGAGGAGATCGAGCAAGTGTTCCGCCGCATCTCACAGCTGCAGGACAAATTGAACGCACTACACGAACAGCTTCAATCCGTACACGTCTACGACGAGCACATCGCCCAAACGGAACAGGTCCTCATCAAACTCAATAGCCAGGTGCAGCAGGCCGGCGAGGAAAGTCGCGCGCTTGTCGCGCAAACCCAAGCGCTCTATCAGAACAAACAGAATCAATTGCCCAGTGATATTGCCCAGGAGTTTACCGCACTTGAGCTGCTAGCAGAACGCGTGCAGGTAACGATGGAGACCAAAGAGAAGGATTTCAAGCGCGCCAAGACCGTGCGCACGGACTATTTGGCCGGCGTCGATGAGATTCAGCGCTGGCTGATGCAGGCCGAGGTGCAGGTGCAGGAGCGCACACTGGAGCCGACACAAATGAAGGAGCTGCTGCAGCGCATTAATCACGAAATCGGTGCCATCTACGAGCGCTTCACGCTGGTCAAAACCAACGGCCAGCTGATCATTGAGAACTGTCGCAACAGCGAGGAGAAGACGCTGGTGCAATCAACCATTGATCAGTTGGCCGCACAGCTGGCCCAAGTGCGCGGCTGGCTGGACGAGAAGAAGCAGGCTGTGGGTGATAGTTTGGATGCTTGGACTCGTTTCATGAATCTGTACCAGATTGTCATGTCCTGGGTAGCGGATAAGCGTACGTTCATCGATCAAACCATTGAGCTGCGCACGCTGCCCGAGGCGCGATCCAAGCTGAATGACTATGTGACGGCTGTGAAGAGTATTAAACCGATTGTAAAGCATTTGAGCGAAATGGATAAGGAACTGGAGCACATTGGTCAAGTGACGACCGTGGGCGATCTCAAGGACAAACTGCAGCAGGCCGAGGATGCGAAGATAGCCGTGGAAGCAGTGCTGCTGGAGAGGGTAAAGCTGGCGGAAGTTCATCCTTAGTTGGAACTTGTTTGATTTCTCTTTTGTCTTTTCTCTTGTAATCCTCAATAGAACTCGCTGCTGCAGGAGGCCTGCGAAGAGTGGGATCAATGTGAGCGCAAGATCAAGGATATTCGTGCCTGGCACGAGAAGACCAAACAGACCTTAGACTCCTCGCCACAGCAAAAGAAGCCGCTGCGCGATCAGCTGGGCTACTGTGAAAAGACTCTGGCCGACATAAATGTGCAAAAAACCAAATTGAGATTGTCTATTGAGAAACTGGAGGTAAGTGACAAAAGCTAGCATAGCTAATCCGGAATGCATTTCCATGCTCCACCCCCTTCTTGGCTTTCAGGTACACTTCCGCAACGGCATGGGCGGTGATCCGCGCCTGAGCGAAAATGTTGACGATTTGGTGCGCGTGCTCGATGGCCTCGGTGAACTGGTGAAAACCAAGTCACAGAGTCTCGAGCAGACGCTGGCCCAAATCGATGTCTATCAACAGCAAATGCAAACGCTCCGCCAGCGTATTATACAGGAGGAGCAGCAGCTGCGTCTGGTTATGGCACCAACGTACTTGCCGCACGATCGTGAGCGCGCATTAGCCGAGCAACAGGTACGTACTCTCTGAAAGCATCTGAAACTCTTCTCTTATGTGTAAAGCCTAATCAGTTATTGTTTAGAGCAGTTAGAAAAACAAAAGCTAGCCAAAGCCAGGAAATTATCTCTATCTAGGAACAACTCCCCGATATCTATCTATACCATATAAATAGCTCTCACTATGTTAGCTCTCGTAAATAACAGCAACTATTAAGCTAAGCAGAAATAGAATATGTCCCGAAGTTTTTCGATTCAGTATATACCCCTTCTCCATCATAATAATCATGCTAATTATTTTTATATATATTGAACGATTCTAAATTTTGAGTTTTGTGCTATGCAACAGAACACAACAACAGTTGACAGAACAACCAGTTTGTTGGCCCAAAAGTTATTAACCCTCAAGTAACCATAAATAGATCTAGTTCAATTTTCAATAAATTTTTAATTAAAAACAAAAAAAAAAAACAAAAAGATGAAATATTGTGCGGGTAGGTCCAGAAAAATAAAACCAAAGTTGCACGGTGGCTGCGTATTTAGTTCTATATTAATTTATCCAATTTCTAATTTCCTTTTATTTTTTTTAATTTTCAATTTTGCCTTTTTCATTTTCATTTTCTTTTATTTTTAATTTTCAAGTGCGCATTTCGCATATTAAATTTTCAATTTTCTGTTTTTATGCGGCATATAATTTATATATTCTCTATCCTTTTCGCTCAGAGAACAGAAATTTTCTTTAGTTTTTATTATTTTCGAATTCGATTTATGCCATTCATTTCTCATACACACGCATACACACACACACACACATCCACACATACACTTACATTACTCATTTTTGTGCTCTCTTATATTCTTTTAATTTGCGAACGAGCAACAGAGTCAAAATCATGTCATACCAACCGTGCAGCTCATCCAACATCGAAAAACTCATCCGCCTTGTACATGCAGTACATATAATACATCTCGTATCCATATAGTATATGCCATGCTTTATACCATATCATATACATATATATACTCTTGATGCCCATCATTGTTATGTCTGCCTTGTCAAAACCAACAACAAAAACAAAAAACCCGAAAAATTTGTTGTGTCTGTAAAACAAATTCGATTCCCTTTTCGACTCATTGTCACGTGCGGAAAAGAAATATTGAAATAAGTTCTTTTTAGCCGGGGGTAGCCCAAAAAAAGCTATAATATAGAAATATATTTTCGAAATTCTAAAAATTCCTTCTCCAGGCCATTATTCAGTCAGCTATTTTAAGCAATGTCGGATTAACGTCTACAAATTTATTTCACACAAGAAAAAAGTTTATATATATATATATTTGTAGATATAGATATGAAAGACCAGCCAGGCCTTTTTTTTTGCCTATTTTATATTAGTTTTAAATAAATTTCGTTTTAAGTTTACATTGCGAATTGCAGTGTTGGCGGTAAGTGGCAAATTATAAAGTCAATTTCAAATTAAATTTTAAAAACTTTGAGAACTTTGAAAAACATTTTTTTAAATTAAAAAAAAAAAAATAAAACTTTTACAGTAGCTAAATATTTTTTGGGGCAACTCTTGCTATGAGAACTTATTTACGAGTCACCTATCACCAAGTACAGTTGAAACTCAATATGACGGCACATATGCGAAAGTACTTAAATTACATTTGAAATCATATCGCATCGCATCACATTTAATCACTTCACGTCACATCACATCACATTTCGTGTCACAGTTAAGCAAAACACATTATGCTTAAAGCTTAGATTGTTTTTATTTTTTAAATCATTTTCATTATTATTTTTGATTAAATTAGTTAGCTTTATGGCCGGGCAGACATTTTCACATTAAGCCGCTCGAAGTCACAGCTATTTCTATCTCTTTCTCTCTTTTTACCGTAATAGCGCTCTCAGTTTTAGTTAAAAGTATGGTTACGGTTTTAATTTAAATTATATATTTTATTTTTTTGACAATTTGTATTTCTTTTTATCTTTTCTCTTGGTACATTCGTATTGAATAAACAAAATCTGGTGTCGTTGCGCTGAAAAAAAATCAATTAAAATTTCAAAACACATTAATTAAACATTAACTGAATTGTTCTTACTAATATTTGAAACATGCTTTAATCTATAACCTAACGGGTTCTTGGGCTTTGCTCGCTTGCCTCTTGTGCTATTTGCTAAAACTTAACATAATTTGTGACTAACTTAACAAACTCCTCTCGATGCTGCTGCTAAATATCCTCAATGTAACACACACACACACATATCACACATACATACACACACAAACACATGGGTATTGCGTACTTCTACAAATACAATAAAAAAATATATATAATATACATCTGGTATATGGTTGCTTTCTCTTATGGCGTATTTATGCTCGATGCCTACAAAAATATCAAAATTACGATTAAATGCTGACCTTATTGTAATTCTTCTTCGCCGAACATTTCTCTCTCTTCTTTTTATCTCTCTCTCTCTCTTATATAATGCACCATACGCATAACCAATATCACCCCCAAACATATATATAAATATATTCAAATCTATATAGGCATGTCGTGAACGTGTCAAAAACTTGCATTCGAAAATAACCGCACGTAATGAGCGCATCAAACTGTTAATACATCGCGGCACGCCGGACGATGCTAAGCTAGAGATTTAGAGATGCCGCACAGCTATGGCAGACATTACTTATTAAGTCATAACTATCTATATATTTATATACCGATGTATACTACAAACTTACACTAGAACTAGTTCGCCAAAGAAATGAAATTGAAAACCAAAGCAAATGCTAAGCAGCCACCGCGGCGTCTCATGTTTACAGCTGCCACTGCAACAATCTCCCAATTTGGCAGTGGCAACAGCTAAACATGCCAGATCAGCCGTAATAAATATATATATATATATATATATATATATACAACATACATGACCCACAGCTTAAGAAAATTTACAAAAAAAAAAAAGAAAGATTAATTTATTAAATTATATATTATTTTTAAAATGAAACCCTACAAAGCGTATTTATTTAATTAGATGAGCCCAGTTTTAGACAGTTGATTTAGGTAGCTGTTAGGCCCATGATCTTTCAAACAAATGAAAGCTAACCGTTTTTGGCAAATCTTCCCCCAATCTCTTTCTCTCTCCCAACACACACACACTCTATCTATATATCGATCGTTGCGTGAACGCATAGGCAATGCGACAATCAATCGATGGCATGCAGCAAACCTACGACGCAACCGCCGCCAAATCCTATGCTCTGGATCCACATTCAGTGGTAACCACTTCATCGACTGTCTCGTTGCTTATGAAGCCAACGGCAGTAGGTCTAACCTATGCTGAAGTGTTATCAGGACATGCGAGTCCGGTAAGCAGTAATGAAACGGCGACGATCCCTCGACAAGAAATTCAAGAAACTCCCGACACGACCACGACCCAGACAACAATAACGACCAGCCAACACCAGCAAGAACAACAACAACAAGAACAAGAACAGCCACAACTACAGTCACAGTCACAAACGAACCTAATCCAGCGGAATACAATCACAACAACGACAACAACACGAACTACACTGACATCAAACGTACGTACGCACGAGGAAGAGGAAACGAGCTCGGAACCATTAACCACTGTGCTCTATCAGCGCAAACAGCGTGTTACACCACCCAGCAGCAGCAACAATACTACTTCTGACTATGAAGAGACAACTATCAGCAATTCCCAAGTGGAAACGTCTAGCAGCACATCAACATTAGATCAACAAGTTCCTAGCATTAGCACCAATCCGAATAGTCAGTTTATCGATATGGAGCGCAGTCAGCAGCGTTTGAATACGGGTAAGAAATTGCAGCCGCCGCGTCCTGAACGTCCCGAACGTCGTGCACGTTCACCGCGACGCAGACGCGAACCACAAACCGCAGTACAGATGGATAGCCCACAAACGCATCAGCAACAGCAAGATCAACACCAACAACGACAACACCAACACCAACATCAACAGCAATACCAACATCTTTATCTGCCTCAAGAGGATCGTGCGCGTTCGCGTAGCCCCATTTGGGTGCCGGGTTCGACATCGTATGCAGAAGTTTTGCGTGGTATGGAGCTGGAACGCTTAAAGGCCGAGGAGTTGGCTAGGCAAACGGCCCAGCCGCACACAGATCTAACCATACAGGATGTCGTAGATGCCAGTGGCGCAGCAGGAAATATTTTTGTGCCACATAACAAAGCAGAACAGCCTCAACAGCAAATGGATCAGTTTATAGGCGAGCCCAGTGCAGATTTGGTTTATGCTCAGCCGCAGGTAGAGCAGAAGCAGATATCCAATTATGAAGTACCCATGACCGCAGAGGAGATTGCCGCCACCTATTTGCAGCCAGATCTACAGCTGTATCAGACCATGTATGAGAATGTGGCCGACAGCGGTCAGTGGAGCTATGTGGCTGGATCAAGTGGTGAGCCACAGCAGCAGGCGGTGCCACAAAACTATTATGATCAAATGATGCAGATGCAATACCCCATACAATACCAGCCTGTGGCAGGGCCACCAACGACTACGCAGTACCAGCTGCTAACGGGCTATTATCAGCCCGTTGCGCAAGCTGAGAGCTATCCAACGGTATATACGACGGAGCCCTCCCAAATCTATTATGCCCAACAGCCGCAGGTGTACACACAGGAGTATACCCAGCAGCAACAGCAGCAGCAGCAAACAGAAATTAATACGGAGGTACCTGTCTATCTGCTTGAGCCTTACCGTCCGGAAGTGACGCAGACAACAACGTCCACAACAGGCAATAGCGTACTCGATCGTGTGGTGACAACTCTCGCATCGATGGTGCAACAGAGCGCCGAGCCGCTTACAACGAGCACACAGCAAATTCAGGCATCGATTGTAACGCCCCAGGAACAGGTGCCAGCACCACAGCCGGTATTCATAGAGGAGCATGTGCAGATGCTGCGACCAGTGGAACCGCAAGAGTTTGAAATGAATGAACCACGTCCCGACATAACTTTTGGTCAGTTCGATGTCGATGCAATTGAGACAATACCAATTGAGATACCTCAGTCTCAGCCTCAACCACAACCACAACAGAATATAACTAAAACGACATTTGTGGAGGAAACATTTACCTCGCAACCGATACAGCCAACAACTGTGATAACGCAAAAGAAAGATACTGATATTGTCGTTGTGCGTCCCCAAGTGCAGCAGCCCAGCAAGAATGTATATCAGCAGCAAGATCCCAGTACTGGCAGCACTTATGCCGAAGTGCTGTTTGGCCAACAGCATAGATCAGCACATCCAGTTTTCCAGCCATCCAGTCAACAGCAACAAATTCCAGTACGTGTTGCGGCACCTATGTCGCAAATTCGCAATGCTGAGCATGCAACGACAACGACAACAATAGCTACAAAGTACACAACGTCAAGCACTGCAACGTCAAAGGGTCACCAAGGTAGGTGGACAGAGAAGCACGATGACAATGCTGAAGGAAGAATACCGAGGCCTAAGCGGCAGCGACATGATCAACAGCCTGAGCCATTGCCCATTAAAGTCAGCAACAGGAAAGAGCCAAAAGCAAGCAAGAAGCACAAGTCTCCAGAAACAAATGGTGCGTCGCATAGTCATGTTGAGAGTGCACCAAAGGTGGTTCTTATCGAAGAGGTACACAAGCCTGAACCAAAACCGAGAAAGTCTAGGAAGAGCAAACATCCAATAGAAGAGTCTTCTTATAAAAAGATTGTGGAGCCACCTCAGGAGGAAAAGCAAGCTGTGGAAACGACAGTTAGCACTAAGAAACCAGCCAAACAGATGAGAGATAGCAGCCGTGAGGAAACAATTGAGAACACCAAGGTGGACAAAAAGAAGCCAACGAGTGTTGTCGAAACAACAGAGGTTACATCAAAGACAGTAGAACCAATCGTTAAGGTTACCAAGCAGGAAACAATTGTTGTCGAACAACCAACAATTGAACCTGTCACTGCTCCATTAAGGAAAGATAGAAAGAAGGCTAAAGCTGGAAAGGTAGAAGCTGTAACTGTTATCAAGAGGCAAGTTGATCCTATTAAGGAATTAATTAAACCACTTGAAGTAGAGTCCACTGCAACATCTAAATCAAATGAGAAGAAAACAACTGTGGTGGAAACTACGATCTCCACGGTGTCCACAGAACAAGGTGAGCCGATCGAAGAAATTATAAAGCCAGCTGAAAATATTGTTGCAGTGGCACCCACAGTTGTGCCAACATCTTCTAAGAAGGATAATAATAACATAACAACGATTGAGGAAACTACGACTACTAAGACTTCTGAAAAACAAGTTGCGCCTGTCAAAGAAATTGTAAAGTCAGCTGAAAATATAGTTGTAGTAGTACCCACTTCGGATTCAACATCACCTGTTTCAACTCCAACTAAAAAGGATATGATGAAAAAGACAATTGTTGTGGTAACTACCACTACTACTACTTCTGAACACCAAACTGAGCCACTCGAAGAAGTTATTAAGTCAGCTGAAATTGCACTTGTGCCGTCTACTTCAGTTCCAATTTCAACTATTGCTACTACAATTGAAAACGATAAGGAGACAACTATTGTTGAGAATACGACCACTGACACATCAGAGAAAATAGTAGAACCTATTGCTGAAGTCGTTGAATCTGTTAAAGTTGTGCCCGCAGCTGAACCAATTCCCGCTGTTGACGAATTTGTAAAATCTATAGAAACAATAGCTGTAGTAAAGCCTTTGTCTGAACCGACTAGCGCAGTTTCTGCTCCACCTAAAGAGGACCAAAAGAATTCTAAAACTGTGGAAACAACAACAGTAACGAAGACCATCGTGGAGCCTACAGTGGAACTCATTAGGCAAACGGAAAGTGTACCAGTTGTGGAAATTACAAATATCGAAAAAATAAAGAAGGATGAAGAGTGGGATAAAGTAACAGAGGAAATAGAAGTGGCACATCCCGTGGCTAAGACAGAAACACCAAATAGTGTTGAGTCAGTTGTGGAAAGCGTTTCTACTTATTCTGAAGTATCTGAGCCTACAACAGTATCAAGTATCGATACAAACGAAACATTACTGGAAAGCGAGCCTGTGGTAACGACGTCGACTAACACGATTTCCACAGAAAGTGGCACGACTACAATTACTACCAGGACCATAACAAAGCACATTACCAAGCGCATCGTGAAGCGTATTGTAGATGGTAGAGAGGAAATTGTAGAAGAAGATGTTATCGATGACTTGCCAGAAGAAAATATATCTGTGGAGCAATTCGATTTACCTTCAGTTGAAACGACAAGCTCTGTACCCGGTAGTATAATCGTTCCTGGACTAAGCTCAACTCAGGATACAACTGTTGTTCAAGGCGGCTCAATTACAAAAACGACAATAACTAAGACAAAGCGTATACTTAAGCGCATCACTGCCGATGGCGAGGAAATTGTCGAGGAAGTGTATGAGGATGAACCCGAGGTGGAGCGTGACATAACATTGTTACCGACTACAGTGCTAACTTCTAGGAATGTTACAGCTATGGAGCAACCTATAGGATCTCAAGAAGCCATAATCGATGCAGCGCAACTTGCTGTCGACGAAATTGTAGGCAAGGTTGAGCAAGTAGTTGAACCCGAGCCACAAAAGCCGCCGCGTAAAGACAAAAAAGAACAAGATACTGTCATTGTCGCGGAAGTCGAACCTGCACAGAAGCCACAAAAGCCGAGCAGAAAGGACAAGAAGAAGCAAAAGAAATCTGAAAGCGAGGATATCAAACCAAAACCAGAGAGTTCCATTTTACAAAATGTAGCCGAAATAACTGATCCACAATCACAACTAGAAACCACAGAGCCCCTGAATACAACAAGTGCAATTACAACCGACGAGAAACAAATTCAGTCATCCGATGGATCTGTAATCAGCGATGATGGCAGTCTAATCAAAACCACAGTCATTCGTACAACTATGATAGTGAAAAAGATAAACCAACAAGATAGTCAGGAGATGTCCACATCGATGCATTCGGATGTAACTTCGTTGGACTCTTATGAACTTGCCGAAGAAGCTGCAGAAGAGCCCAAGGTTGAAAAATCTGAAATGAGCAGTCGCGAAATCAGCGATGAAGGTGTAGTTAAGACAACCAAAACAACAACTATTCGTACTATTAAAAATGCTAAAGCTGAACCAGAAAAGGAACTCGTCACAGAAGCTATAAACGAAGAAGAAAACTCACCTGAAGCTCAATCAACAGTTGATGTTTCACCAACTGAAGATGGTTCGGTTTTGAAGAAAACAATTGTGCGTACCACAAAAATAATAAAGAAAATTACTCAGGATTCGGACACTATTAGCGATCATAGTAGTACCTCAGAACCTGCCTTGGAAACAGTTGAATCCATAATTCAGGATGCTCCAATAGTTGCTGAATCTATAACAACCGAATCGAATAGTGAGGGTATTACAAAAACTACAACCACGCGAACCACAAAGGCAGTTGTTGAGAGAAAAGATGAGCCAGCAGTTGTCGAGCCGAAACAAATTGAGGAGCTATTATTGCTAACGCCGCCAAGTACAGAGGCGCCAGAAAGTGGAAATGTAAAATCTACTACGCTGGATTTCATAAACTCTGAAAAGCTGACAGCAGAGCCCTTGCCCGAAAAGACGCGCAAATCAAAGAAACAGGAAAAGCATATTGAAAACGCACAGAATCCAGCTGAGAATATTCAGGTTGCTACTCAGGAATTTGTTGCTCCAGTTGAAGAAGAACCTAAAGGAGCTGTTGATATTGCTAGCGAAATCGTTGCTGAGCCCTACGATGCCAACGTTAACAATGATGTGGTTAAGACAACAATTACAAGAACTACAAAAATTGTTAAAAAAGTTGCCCATAATGTGGATAAACAGAGCGTTAGCGAAATTGAGGAGAGTCAAGCGTCTGAAGAGCCAACTCTAGTTTCTGTGGAACCAACTAGTGATGAGGCTGGTGGTGTAACCAAAACAACAACCGTGCGTACGACGAAAATTGTAAAAAAATTGAACGAAGATGGAGAAACAACAACAGAGAGCAGCACAATAAGCGAACCAATCACTGTGCGAGAAGCCTCTCCAACTATATCGGAATTACCAAGTGAAGCCTCCACCACATCTAGTCAAATTGATGGGGCTATTATCAAGACAACAACAATTCGTACAATGCGTATAACTAAGCGCATAACAAATGACGGACGCATAGTTTTGACCGAGAGTGACACACCTAGCGATGTTATAGTTACATCTAGTATTGAAATGCCCGATCATAGATCTACTAGTCCCATAGTATCGTCAAGGCTGGAAACAGCTCCCGTCGTCACATCTAGCCCTGAAAGTAAATTACCTAATGTTGGTGTCAATATTGAGTTGGGCATTAGGGATACGGCAGGCAAATCTGGCGTAAAGATTGTAGGTATTGAGACAACTGAACTACCGACTGTCAACACAGAATATACTTCGACGAACGGGTCTCTGAATGAGTCAACGCGCATTGCCACGACTACAACGACAACTACCAAAAATACAATACTTACAACAACCCGTCAACGTAGCTTCGAGACCGAAGATGGCACAAATGTTCTTTTCGTTGGAGAAGGCATTGACGGAGCCTACCCACCAGGCACTGTACAGAAAATTTCTCTCATCACTCATGAAGAGAAACTGAAGACACCTCTCGTGAAAATGCATCTCGATTTTCCAGAGGTTAGTCTTCGCGTGACTGAGACTGTTACAGAAAACCGAGAGTCCCTGCAGAAAACTGCCGAAAGTAGTGAAACTTCTATAGTTGAGTTCACAGAAACCAAGCCAGAAGTAGTCGAATCTGTTGATGTGACAATTACAGATTCATTGAAACAGCAAATTGCTGAGGAAATTCCGAAGATAGAGTCAATCGAACAGGTTGATAAGCCAAAGGTTGTAGAAAAGAATAGTGAGCCCCCGTCTGACTTAAGTCCTGAGGAGCAGAAACTATTCGAAGATATTCAAAAGAAACTATCCAAGAAAGATAAGAAAAAGCGACCAGCCATCCCTGAAGAGTTCATTAGGCAAGAAACAATTCAGGTGCTTGTTGAGGAAAGTAAAGGTAATGAAACTATTAAAATACCTATTGTAGATGAAAAACCATCTTTCACCCCCAATCCTTCAGTCGACAATGTTTTAGTGGACTTAGTGCAGAATATTTCTCAAGATATATCATTGATTTCAAAAGCAAAGACCATTGAGCATGCCAAGGCTGATATACTTTATCGTGAAAGAATGCAAGCAACGCCAGAAATTCCTCTAAATATTCAAGTAGAAGCGCAAGCTGATATTCCATGTGAAATCCAGTTACTCCCCGACCCTACTAATATTGCTAATCAAATTGCTCCTGCCAAGCCAAGCGCATTAACTGCTGAAGCATTTGTGGTTAACACGGTAAGCACTTTAAATAACACTAATATTCAAACTATTTGCCCAGCTGATAAAATTTATGAAATTCCAAATTACAATTTACCTCAATTCAACATTGCTGAGAGCAATTATCACATAATCAATTCTAAGCCCATATCTGTAGAAACTCCATTACCCTTGTTATCTGATCAACAGCAAATTATTGCTGAAAAATCTTTACCGGTTGTAAGTACGGTAAGCTCTGTTATAACAGAAACCTTTGTTGCTGCTTCCCCTGAACAGCCCACACAAATACCCACTGAAAAAGATAAAATATATGACATCCCCAAATATGATATGTCGTCATTTAAAACTGCTGAAAGGTATTATCACATAATCAATAATAAACAATCTCCGGAAAAATCTTCAACCCCGATCGAGGAACAACAACAAGTTATCATGGAACAATCAATTACAAAAAGCTCTGATGATTCTCCTTTAATTGAAATCAAAACTAAGGCAGGTTCAACAACAAGTATATCTAGCCCGAAAGAGCCTTCCACAATAATAAATAGGGTATTTGAAGTTCCAACATATGATATCCGTTTATATAATACTGCTGAGGGCAAATACAACATAGTGAAATCAACTTCTGGTGAAACACCAATAGAGCAGCAACGCACTGTTGAAGAAAGCGTAACGGTTCTTGAGTCACCGTTGATTGAATCTAAAACTATCACTCAAACTGACTTAGCTGAAATTGAACAATCATCACCAATCGTTACAAAAACTGTTCAAAAAGAGATCAACAATGAAAAGGCTTCCGTTTACAACTACGAGGTTCCCAAATATAATACCATTGATCAATATCGTGCTGAAAATCTTCATGCCATAACACTTCACAAATCTAAAACCCCGCAAGATGTTGACCTACAGTTGCTGGAATCTAAAACTGAATCCACCGATACGGTGGTACCCGAAAAGAAACCTGAAGAGCCCAAGAAAGAAGAAGTACTATTGCAGGAAATTCCAGTTGAGAAATCAATCCGTATTGAACCTATTGAAGCTTTAGTCGCAGAAGACACAAACACAACAGTAACAGACACAACTACTACTCTCATAGTTGACAAAACACCAGTTGCTGAATCAGTTACAACATCAATTACAATGACTGTCATTGAGCCCGAGAAGGTTACTGAGTCTTCAGTTTCTGCAGTGACAGTCACAACAACCACTGTAACGGAAACTGTTAGCGAAACTACTTTACCAGAAGAACCGAACACGGTGGAAGCTGAAAAGAAACCTGAGGAGCCCAAGAAACCAGCATATGCTGGCCTACCTGTTGATGAAACGAGTAGCACTTGGATGGATGTTCTCGATGAACCAATGACGTTCTCTGATGATGAAGAGGAGCCAGTGAAGGAAGTTCCTGTTGAGAAAGTACCAGCTGCTGAACAAGTTACAACAACTACAGTCATTGAGCCTGAAAAGATTATTGAGCCTTCAGTTTCTGATGATACAAAGACAACAGTGACAGTCACATCAACAACTACTGTAACGGAAACTGTTAGCGAAACTACTCTACCAGAAGAACCGAAGACGGTGGATGCTGAAAAGAAACCTGAGGAGCCCAAGAAACCAGCATATGCTGGCCTACCTGTTGATGAAACGAGTAGCACTTGGATGGATGTTCTCGATGAACCAATGACGTTCTCTGATGATGAAGAGGAGCCAGCGAAGGAAGTTCCTGTTGAGAAACCCTCAGTTGCTGAACAAATAACTACAACTACAGTCATTGAGCCTGAAAAGATTATTGAGTCTTCAGTTTCTGATGATACAAAGACAACAGTGACAGTCACATCAACAACCACTGTAACTGAAACTGTTAGCGATACTACTCTACCAGAAGAACCGAAGACCGTGGAAGCTGAAAAGAAACCTGAAGAGCCCAAGAAACCAGCATATGCTGGCCTACCTGTTGATGAAACGAGTAGCACTTGGATGGATGTTCTCGATGAACCAATGACGTTCTCTGATGATGAAGAGGAGCCAGTGAAAGAAGTTCCTGTTGAGAAAGTACCAGCTGCTGAACAAGTTAAAACAACTACAGTCATTGAGCCTGAAAAGATTATTGAGTCTTCAGTTTCTGATGATACAAAGACAACAGTGACAGTCACATCAACAACCATTGTAACTGAAACTGTTAGCGATACTACTCTACCAGAAGAACCGAAGACCGTGGAAGCTGAAAAGAAACCTGAAGAGCCCAAGAAACCACCATATGCTGGCCTACCTGTTGATGAAACGAGTAGCACTTGGATGGATGTTCTCGATGAACCAATGACGTTCTCTGATGATGAAGAGGAGCCAGCGAAGGAAGTTCCTGTTGAGAAACCCTCAGTTGCTGAACAAATAACTACAACTACAGTCATTGAACCAGAAAAGATTATTGAGTCTTCAGTTTCTGACGATACAAAGACAACAGTGACAGTCACAACAACCACTGTAACGGAAACTGTTAGCGAAACTACTTTACCAGAAGAACCGAAGACGTTGGATGCTGAAAAGAAACCTGAAATCCCTAATAAGAAAGAAACCAAAGAGAAACCAGCAAGCACACTTTTAGTTGAGAAGTTACCCGTTACTGAGTCCATTTCAACTTCAATTGCGACGACTGTCTCTGAACCTAAAACTGTTAGCGTAATTCAAGATCATGATAGTGATTCCGAAAATAGCCCTGCTTATTCTAACTTGACACTTGAGGGTCCCATTGATACTTGGTCTAGCGTGTTGGAGGAATCATCGCCTAGCTCGGGAAGTGCAGTTTTCATGTCTACTTTGTCCGCCGATGCTCCAGAATTTACGCCCTCATATCTAAGGCATACATATGCCGATCAAACGCACACATTCCTTGCTAATGAGAGAGTATATAATGAGTTCATTCCTCGAAGTAGGGCAGATCAACAAATGCCACTTCCAAAGAAACCAAAGAAAGTAAAGCCGGCAAAGAGGGCAAGGAAACCGGCAGAAGATCCACCACAAGAAGCTCCTATTGTTACTCCAGTATCTTCCACATTTGTTTTGGATTCAGATGTAACAACAGAACCGAGTGTCTGGGAAAACAATAGAGACGGAAAATCTTACGCTGACGTTCTGTTTAGTGCAGGGGACAGTTCCGAAAAGCCTGTGACAGTTCAGGAACCAAAATTGGAGCTAGTTGAGCCTTTAACGAGTACAGATAAGCCAAAGGAGCAAAAGAAGAAAGCCAAACAAGAAAAACAGAAGCCTGTGGAACACATTCAAGAAAACTTAAGTACAGATTCATCAAAACCTGCCACCACCAGCTCTAAAGAACCTTCATCTAAAGAACCTTCATCTGATGAACGCGAAGTTGTGAAACCATCTGAACTGACTTGGTCTGCTTTAGTGCAGAGGCCCGGTGAATGGACAGATACTACAGTCGTCAAAAATAAAGTATTAAGTTCAGAGACGATATTAGATGGCAAAACAATCAAAAAGGAAGAAAAATCTGAACGAAAAACTACAAAAACAAAGAAATCAAAGAAGGCCAAGAAACCGGTTCAAGAACAAGTTTCAACCACTTCTGAGGATGAAAAGCAAGAACCTGAAGCAGCAGTACTCACAACACATACAAAGAAAAGTTTAGAGGCAGAGTCTGTATCGAAATCTGTGGAAGACACGGTGCCCGCGCAAACGAAAGAACCCGAATCGAGCGGCTTTTCGTGGGCTTCGCTTGTAAAGAGACCCGGGGAATGGGTCGATACAACTGTGACTCATATTAAAAGTGCGATAACACCATCAACGGAAAAAGTAGGACCAGATCAACAGGAACGGGACAAACCACGAAAGGTTCGACCACAGAAGAAGGAACGAATTATATCTAAAAAGGAAAAAGTTCCAGAGAAAGAGAAAATCATTTCCGAGCCAATAGTCAAAGAAGTGATTCCTACCGAAACTGATTCAGAAAAGCAAATAACTGATGAAAAGCCTATAGCAAGTACATCTGATGCACTTTCTTGGGCTGCTTTGCTTAAAAAACCAGGTGAATTTGTAGATGATATAGCGTCCCGCAAAAGAACAGCTGCCATTCCAAAAGAGGAGTACAAGCCTGAGCCTAGAACACGGAAGGAACGAATTTCTAAGAAGGGAGTGAAATCTGAAACTGAAGGCAAGAAAACGAACGATCATAAGTCTAGAAAGCTAGAATCCAATGTATCATCTACATCGGATAGTGATGTTATTGAGACCTCATTACCTCCAATTCCTGATAACGGTGTAACTACTTGGGCTAAGATTGCCAGCCAAATCGACAAAATGACCGATTTGCCCTCTAAGGAAAAGATGGACGTAAAGCAAAAACCCACAGAGTCTGTAAAACATATGAAAATAGATCGTAATGAAAAGAAAAAACCAAGGGAAAGAATTCCTATTCAGGATTCGCACACTAGCTCTTGGGCGTCAGTAACAAGCCAGCAAACAACTGACTTCATAGAAACAGAGAAGGCGATTCCCAAGCCAGATTCCGCTAAAAAGCCAGAAAAAGTAGTTGTGCAGCCTCAGCTGGTATCTAAAACGGACATAGAAATGGATCATCATGACACAACCCATAAATCATGGGCTGACATGATTGACGATGGTTCGGACGATATTGTTATTGAGCACAAATCTTGGAGAGAATTAATCGAGGATGAAGTGGAAATACCTTTACTCCCAGAAAATGGGGATGATGCAAATATAAATAAAATCATCGATACTATACAAGAAATGAAATCTGAAGCTTCGGCTGCAGGAGACAGTAAATCCACGAAAGAGTCGGAAACAATATTAAGCAGTCAAGATACAGTTGCAGCGGCTTCAGTTGCTGAACCCGTCATATCATCAATTACAAGAACGACAGTAATCGAGCCCGTAAAAGTTATTGAATCTTCGGTTTCTGGAGACTCAAAGACAACAGTGACAGTCACGTCAATAACTACTGTAACTGAAACTGTTAGCGAAACTACTCTACCAGAAGATCCGAAGACGGTGGATGCTGAAAAGAAACCTGAAGAGCCCATGAAACCAGCATATGCTGGCCTACCTGTTGATGAAACGAGTAGCACTTGGATGGATGTTCTCGATGAACCAATGACGTTCTCTGATGATGAAGAGGAGCCAGTGAAAGAAGTTCCTGTTGAGAAAGTACCAGCTGCTGAACAAGTTACAACAACTACAGTCATTGAGCCTGAAAAGATTATTGAGTCTTCAGTTTCTGAAGATACAAAGACAACAGTGACAGTCACATCAACAACCACTGTAACGGAAACTGTTAGCGAAACTACTCTACCAGAAGAACCGAAGACGGTGGAAGCTGAAAAGAAACCTGAGGAGCCCAAAAAACCAGCATATGCTGGCCTACCTGTTGATGAAACGAGTAGCACTTGGATGGACGTTCTCGATGAACCAATGACGTTCTCTGATGATGAAGAGGAGCCAGTGAAAGAAGTTCCTGTTGAGAAAGTACCAGCTGCTGAACAAGTTACAACAACTACAGTCATTGAGCCTGAAAAGATTATTGAGTGTTCAGTTTCTGAAGATACAAAGACAACAGTGACAGTCACATCAACAACCACTGTAACGGAAACTGTTAGCGAAACTACTCTACCAGAAGAACCGAAGACGGTGGAGGCTGAAAAGAATCCTGAGGAGCCCAAGAAACCAGCATATGCTGGCCTACCTGTTGATGAAACGAGTAGCACTTGGATGGACGTTCTCGATGAACCAATGACGTTCTCTGATGATGAAGAGGAACCAGTGAAAGAAGTTCCTGTTGAGAAAGTACCAGCTGCTGAACAAGTTACAACAACTACAGTCATTGAGCCTGAAAAGGTTATTGAGTCTTCAGTTTCTGACGATACAAAGACAACAGTGACAGTCACATCAACAACCACTGTAACTGAAACTGTTAGTGAATCTGTTTTCCCAGAGGAACCGAAGACGGTGGAAGCTGAAAAGAAACATGAGGAGCCCAAGAAACCAGCATATGCTGGCCTACCTGTTGATGAAACGAGTAGCACTTGGATGGACGTTCTCGATGAACCAATGACGTTCTCTGATGATGAAGAGGAGCCAGCGAAGGAAGTTCCTGTTGAGAAACCCTCAGTTGCTGAACAAATAACTACAACTACAGTCATTGAGCCTGAAAAGATTATTGAGTCTTCAGTTTCTGAAGATACAAAGACAACAGTGACAGTCACATCAACAACCACTGTAACTGAAACTGTTAGCGCAACTACTTTACCAGAAGAACCGAAGACGGTGGATGCTGAAAAGAAATCTGAAGAGCCCAAGAAACCAGCATATGCTGGCCTACCTGTTGATGAAACGAGTAGCACTTGGATGGATGTTCTCGATGAACCAATGACGTTCTCTGATGATGAACAGGAGCCAGCGAAGGAAGTTCCTGTTGAGAAACCCTCAGTTGCTGAACAAATAACTACAACTACAGTCATTGAGCCTGAAAAGATTATTGAGTCTTCAGTTTCTGAAGATACAAAGACAACAGTGACAGTCACATCAACAACCACTGTAACTGAAACTGTTAGCGCAACTACTTTACCAGAAGAACCGAAGACGGTGGATGCTGAAAAGAAATCTGAAGAGCCCAAGAAACCAGCATATGCTGGCCTACCTGTTGATGAAACGAGTAGCACTTGGATGGATGTTCTCGATGAACCAATGACGTTCTCTGATGATGAACAGGAGCCAGCGAAGGAAGTTCCTGTTGAGAAACCCTCAGTTGCTGAACAAATAACTACAACTACAGTCATTGAGCCTGAAAAGATTATTGAGTCTTCAGTTTCTGAAGATACAAAGACAACAGTGACAGTCACATCAACAACCACTGTAACTGAAACTGTTAGCGCAACTACTTTACCAGAAGAACCGAAGACGGTGGATGCTGAAAAGAAATCTGAAGAGCCCAAGAAACCAGCATATGCTGGCCTACCTGTTGATGAAACGAGTAGCACTTGGATGGATGTTCTCGATGAACCAATGACGTTCTCTGATGATGAACAGGAGCCCGCGAAGGAAGTTCCTGTTGAGAAACCCTCAGTTGCTGAACAAATAACTACAACTACAGTCATTGAGCCTGAAAAGATTATTGAGTCTTCAGTTTCTGAAGATACAAAGAACACAGTGACAGTCACATCAACAACTACTGTAACGGAAACTGTTAGCGAAACTACTCTACCAGAAGAACCGAAGACGGTGGAAGCTGAAAAGAAACCTGAGGAGCCCAAGAAACCAGCATATGCTGGCCTACCTGTTGATGAAACGAGTAGCTCTTGGATGGATGTTCTCGATGAACCAATGACGTTCTCTGATGATGAAGAGGAGCCAGTGAAAGAAGTTCCTGTTGAGAAACCATCAGTTTCTGAACAAGTAACTACAACTACAGTCATTGAGCCCGAGAAGGTTATTGAGTCTTCAGTTTCTGAAGATACAAAGACAACAGTGACAGTCACAACAACCACTATAACAGAAACTGTTATCGAATCTGCTCTCCCAGAAGAACCGATGAATGTGGATGCTGAAAAGAAACCTGAAGAGCCCAAGCAACCAGCAGATGAAACTAGTAACAGCACAACCAATATAATTGAAACTCAACTCGAATCTATAATAACAGAAGAACCGCCAGCTATTCAAGATACACCACAGCAACAAACTCCTGCGCAATCGGAGCAGATAACAAATAGGCTGTCCCAGGAACAATCGTGGTCCTCAATCGTTTCAAAAACAATAACAACTACTAGTCATGACACTCAAATTGCTCCTGGGTCAATGGCATCTAGTCCAGATGTGGAAGTTATCAGTAACAAAGAAGTTGTTGTTGATAAGCCCAAGAAACAAAAGGTTAAGGACGAAAAGAAGATGAAGAATCAACCAGGTCAGGATGCTGAAAAATCAGTTGTAGAAGAACAAAAAGAAGCAATTGCACCGAAGCTAGTTGAGAATATCGTAGGTCCTGAAGTCCTCAGTCAGTCATGGTCATCAATTGTTTCCCAAGCTGTTGAGGGTTCCCCAGCTATAACTGAACCTGTTAGAACGGAATCATCTAAAACCACCCACCATGTGCAAGACTTTATTCACAAAGAGCAAAGCTTCTCAACAATTGTAAACGATAAATCAAAGAAACAAAAACCTAAAAAGGAGACAAAATCACGTAATGAAAGTAAACCTGTTGAGGATCAATTGGAGAAACCGAAGGTGTCAGAATCAATTGAAAATATTGAAAATACTCCGGGTCAAACTCAGTCGTGGTCCACAATTGTTTCGCAAACAGTAACAACAACAACACACCAGACTGATAGACCTCTGGAATCAACTCCATTAACAGATGTGGAAGCTATCGTTTGCAAAGAAGAGAATATCGCAGCTCCTGTTGATGATAAGCCCAAGAAGCAAAAATCTAAGAAGGAAAAGAAGGCTAAGAGTCATCCAGTGCAGGTTGTAGAAAACACAGTTGTAGAAGAACCAAAGGATATAATTACGCCGAATATAGTTGAAAATATTGTAAATGTCGTAGTCCCAACTCAGTCATGGTCATCAATTGTTTCCCAAACAATAAAAGATTCACCAGCCATAATTGAAACTGCTAGAACTGAAGTAATATCCGAACCAGCTCAAACAGCCCATCACATACAAGACTTCATTCACAAAGAGCAGAACTTCTCAAGCATAGTGAATGAAAAACCTAAAAAGCAAAATCCCAAAAAGGAGAAAAAAATCCAACAACCAGAAAAAGACACTGAGCCACTTATTGTTGAAACTACAATTGCCGAAGAACATAAGAAAAAAATTAAGCCGGAACCAATAGAATCTGTTGTAGCTACACCGTCTCAAGTACAGTCATGGTCCACAATTGTTTCTCAAACAACAACTACAACTCATGAGAGTCAAATAATTCCCGAACCAGTTTCATCTACTCCGGCTGTGGAAGCTATCGTTTGCGAAGAAGAGAATATTGCAGTTCCTATTGATGATAAACCTAATAAACAGAAGTCCAAAAAAGAAAAGAAGGTTAAAAGTCATCCACAGCCAGTTGTTGAAAATCCAATTCTTGTTGATGATCGTGAAGAAGTTATTCAACCGCAATCAGCAGAAATCATTGTAGTTCCCGAAATTCCAACTCAATCATGGTCATCAATTGTTTCACAAGCCGTTGAAGATTCTCCAGCGATACCTGAAACTGTTCGAGCTGAAGTCCCAACTCAAATAGTTCCAGTTACACATAACATACAGGACTTCATTCACAATGAACAGAACTTTTCAACCATAGTAAACGATAAAGCAAAGAAACAAAAGCCCAAAAAGGAAAAGAAACTATCTCATCCCGAACAAGAAAGTAGACCTGTTGTCGAGCAACTGGGCATTTCGAAGGAGCCGGACACCATCACAACTACTGATGATATACCATCCCAAACTCAGTCGTGGTCCACAATTGTTTCACAAACAGTAACAACTACAACTCTTCAGACTCAAATAACTTCCGAAGCAGTTTCATCTACTCCAAATGAGGAAGATATTGCAGTTTCTGTTGACGATAAGCCCAAGAAGCAAAAGTCTAAGAAGGAAAAGAAAACTAAGAGCCACTCAGAGCCAGTTGTTGAAAAGTCAATTGTTGTTGAAGAACCAGAAGAGAAAATCAAACCAAAATCTTCAGAAATCAGTAAAAGCATCGAAGTTCCAACGCAGACTTGGTCATCAATTGTGTCGAAAGCTGTTGAGGATTCTCCAATAATTTTGGAGACAGTTCAAACAGAAATTTCGCCGGATCACGTTCCTTCTACTGATCAAATACAGGACTTCATCCAAACAGAACAACACTTTTCATCAATAGTGAACGACAAATCTAAAACCGAAGATAAAGCTAAACCTGTTGAGGCGGAACCAGTTTCATCCACTTCAAAAGAAGAGAATATCACAGTTCCTGTTGATGATAAGAAACAAAAATCCAAGAAAGAAAAGAAGGTTAAGAGTCACCCAGAGCCCGTGGTTGAAAACCTGATTCTTGTTGAAGAACCTGATGAAGTAATTCAACCGAAACCAGCAGAAACTGTTGTAAGCCTCGAAGTTCCCAGTCAGTCATGGTCATCCATTGTATCACAAGCTGTTGAAGATTCTCCAGCAATAGCTGAAACTATTAAAGCTGAAGTAATATCTGAACCAGCTCAAACCATCCAAGACTTTATTCACAAAGAACAGAACTTCTCAACAAATGTAAACGACAAGCCAAAGAAACAGAAGTCCAAAAAGGAAAAGAAATTATCTTCATCTGAACATGACACTAAATCTGTCCTTGGCGAACAAATGGAGGAATTGAAGGTGACAAAATCAGTTGAAATTATTGAAAATACACCATCTCAAACTCAATCGTGGTCCACTATTGTTTCTCAAACAACAACTACGACTCAGCAGACTGAAATAACTCCCGAACCAATTTCATCTACTCCGGCTGTGGAAGCTATAGCAGTTCCTGTTGATGACAAGCCTAAGAAGCAAAAGTCTAAAAAGGAAAAGAAGGTTAAGAGTCATCCTGACCACGTTGTAGAAAAAACATTTGTAGAAGAATCAAAGGATATAATTGCTCCGAAACTAGTAGATACTGAAGCGACAACCGAATCGTGGTCATCGATTGTATCTCAAACAGTTGAGGATTCTCCAATTATTGAAACTGTTCGAACTGAAATAATATCTGAACCAGCTCAAACCACCCAAGACTTCATTAATAATGAACAGAACTTCTCAACCGTTGTAAATGTGGAACCTAAAGTCGAACATGACACTGAACCATCTGTTGTAGAACCCATGATCATCGAAGAACAGGAGAAACAAATTGATCCGGAACCAACCGAATCTGTGATGGAAACACCATCTCAACCTCAGTCTTGGTCATTTATTGTTTCACAAACCACAACTGAGGTGCTGCCCGAAATAGTATCTGTGTCTTCTAAGGTTAAAGAAACCGTTCAGAAAGAAGAAAAAATGCTAGTGAATGACAAATCCAAAAAGCAAAAGGCCAAAAAGGAGAAAAAACCGGACAACGTTTCTGTGCCTGTTCCCGCCAAAGTTGAAGAAACGAAAACTGATGAAACATATGAAACTGATGTTATAGCAGAAAGCGTTCCGAATACCCTGTCATGGTCATCTATAGTTTCACAAGCTGTGCCTACTGAACTTGAAGTGACTATAAAACCAAAATCAAATAAAGATTCACCCAACCCAGCGCTAACGTCAATTACGTCTGACAATATGACAAACATTATTGAGGAACTGCCAGTGCAAATAAAGGAGAGCGCATCGCCCATTGTTGATGAAACACCAACTCAATCTCTGTCATGGTCATCGATGGTATCGGAAACTTCTGATAAACCGCCCCATAACATAGAGGAGTTCATCCGCCACGAGCAAAGTGTTACGATTGCTGAACACAAACCGAAAACAAAGAAGCAAAAGACTAAGAAGGAAACGAAGCCAGAAAAAGTAGATCACGAGCCCAAACCTACTTACGAAGAAAATGTTGCTTACGAATCGAAGAGCGAAATACAACCAGAACCATTGCTGGTAGAGCAACCCACATCATCCGATTTAAAGATTGAACTGCCAAAACCAAAGCCATCTGTCTGGTCCTTATCCGAGACTTACGCCGAAGTCGTTAAAAAGTCTGGTTACGCCAATAATACCCAAATTCGCTATCAAGATACTGAATCGGACAGTCAAAGCAGCATTGAACGTACAGAAAAAGGTCAGGCTAAACCCAAATTACTTGAGAAACGACTTGAGAGTTCCTCTACTGTATTAGTCGAGGAATTCCCTGATCCTGTCATTCCTGCGCCTGTTGACAGATTTGACGAAGATGTCGAAAATTCTGAAAAGCCATCACTGTCGTGGAAGGAAATAATAGATGAAGAAGTCGATTTGGATGTTCCGGCATGGACGTCTTCCGAACCACAGCTAAAGGAAACCACTGTAGAGACCGTAATAGAAAGGCCTTCCCGCACGATTAGCCGACCAATAATAAAAGTCACTGAAATTGAAAAAGTTAGTGCACAATCTTTGCCGCAGGATGACCAAGGTTTCCTTGAAATAGTTTCAAAGAAAAGAAATCGTTCTCGTTCCCGTTCACAGCAATCACAAAATTCCAATGTGGGAGAAAAGCCGCAAAAGAAAAAATCAAAGAAACCAAAAGAAAGGCCCACAAAAACTTTTGCTGAACCATCACCTGTAATAGAGCCTTCTACAAACAAGAGTATTGTACATGTTTCATTAGAAGAAGACAATAGCCAATCAACTCCAACACCAATTCCGATCACATCGGGTATGTCATGGGCGGCAATTGCTGCTCAAAATGTTCCAGAGCCTGCACAACAAATACGACTTATTCAATTTGAATCCAAGCAAACAACATTTGATAATGTAGAGAAAAAGTCAATTAAAGATAACACAGTCAATATACCGCTTAAATTAGAAACGGAACCAAAAGCTAAGAAACCAAAGCAGAAATCGAAGAAAAAATCTGCTACGGATATCGTTGACTTTATAAATGCTGAAAAGGAAACCTCTCAACGAATTAAGCTACCAGAGCATACGGAAGAACCAACAACAGCAATTGAAGAACCTAAACCAGATAACTTGACTTCTACCTCTGAGAGCATTACTAGTTTGGAACTCAAAATAGAAAGTCATATTCCAAATGAAACTGTTGTGGAAGTTGTTGAGCCTATTGAGGATCGGGAAGCCCCAGAGTCCAGCGCTGTTACCAAAGTGGATTCTGAACAATCTGTCGTTGAGCAGACACCATTGGCTCCATTCAAAACTATTGAAGAAACCAGCACTATAGTGACTTTAACAGAGGAGATACCATCATTAATACCCCAACAAACGGAAGCCCCTTCAAGTACCGAAATATCGGTTGTTACAGTAGAGTCCACTGTAGATCAAACACCATTAGCTCCATTCACAATTAGTGAAGAAACATCCACAGTAACTATAACAGAAGAGAAGCCATCTTTAATATTCAAACAATCAGAAGTGCCCCAACTCGAGGAAATCTCTGATTCAGTAGACACTATAGAGCAGACACCATTGACTCTATCCACAACTACTGAAGAATCCAGCACCATAGCAGAGGAGAAACCATTCTTAATACCAAAACAAACGGAAGTCCCTCAAATCGAGGAAATCTCTGTTGTTTCAGTAGACACCGTAGAGCCAACATCCGAAAAAACACAATTGGCTCCATTTAATATTACTGAAAATCCCCTTGAAACAGTAACTTTAGTTGAAAAAACAATTGAAGTAATTCCGGATAATCCTTCTGTTCCGTCAGTCGATATAGTAGAGCCTTCCAAGCAGACACCATTAGCTCCATTCAAACCTATTGAAGAATCCAAACCTTCTTCAATACCAACTGAAACTATTTCGGAGAATGTCGAAACAGTGGAGGCAACGGAAACTCTAATTGCTGAAGAGAAAACTACCCAACAGACTCCCGCATCCGATGAAGATGCTTTCATATGCGAAACATCTTACTGGTCTGCTACATTAAAACCCGGTCAAAAACCAGTGACAACGAGTGAGGAAGTCGTGACATCAATTGAAACCGAGATTAATGAAAAATCGCCAATAACTGTTGAAATACCGGTAGACAATACCATTCAAGAAGTGCCTGTGCAATCTCCAACAGATCAACCAACAACATGGTCTGCTATAGTTCAAACAGAAACAAAGGTATTCCCGGCTCCAGTTATCAAAGAAGAACCTGCAGCTGTGCCTGCCTGGTCGACTGTTGTAGTTAGCAAGACAACAGATTTCCAAGATCCTAAGCAACAGCAAGATCTTGAGAATCAGGAAACAACAACAACTACAACAACAAAAACTACCTATGTAACAACAACAGTGACAACACACAAAGATATTGAAACTACTGATGAAAAGCCAACATCATATGTATCAACCGTTGTAACAACGCATTCTACTGACTTGCCAATCGAACCAGAGTCCAAGGAAACAAGCACTAAAGCAATTGAAACAACGGTGCCAAGTAGTTTGGATATACTTAGGAAAAACCTAATACTTGAAGCACAACAACTATATCCCAAATATAACGTGGTGGAAAGTCAGTATGAAATTTTCAAACAAATTTCGCCCGAGGCTATTGCCGAATCACCCCAGGATGAGACATTTATGAATGATTATGTGATAATTGAACCCGAAACATTACCCCAAATTAATTCTGAAATTCTTGCATTCAATTTGAGCCTTGACAAAGAAAATCTCTTGCGTCCCATTCCTAATGATTCGATTGCTCAGTTGCATCTTTTGAGCATAGAAAAGTCCGTTGATCCCAAATTAGAAGTTGAGGAAAAGTTGCTTGTAGAACAGCCACAAACTAAAGTTGAGGAAGTATTTTCGGAAGAAGAGGTAAAACAACCTGCAACTGAAGTAGTAGCTAAAGTTGATACAGTAGCAATAGTCGAACCCAAACCTGAAATTGAAAAAGTAATACTCATTGATAACTCATTGGAGTCGATTACGACACCTAAAGCAATAGCTGAAAAACCAAGTGAACTAATCTGGCACCTGAGTCAGGATAGTTTCTTGAAGTATAGGCAAATGGCAGATGATGCCTACGGACTACTAATGACGATTACTAAAGACTCGACCAAGACGGATTTAGAGAAAACTCAGGAAACCCAGGACGATAAGCATAAGACTGACATCATTACTGAAACTGTAGTGAAAACGACCACGGTTACAGAATCAAGCAAATTGATAACTGATAACGTTGTAGAAAAGACTGAACTAGAAGCATCGTCAATTGTAAGCATTCCTAAGGTAGAAGTGTCAGCAACAGCTCTTGTTGGCGGCATTGATGAGTTACGTCTAAATCTTTACCTTGATGACTGGCAAAAACCTAGCATTGATGTGGATTTATACGAGACGAGCATTGAAAGACCAAAACGTGCTGATGTTGCGGACATTGATACAAAACTAGACAAAGACAAGAAACCCGATGATGTTATCAACCCACCAGACGGAAAGAACGACGACGACAACGACGATAGTGATGACGACGACGACGATGATGATGATGGGGATAAGCTGACTGTGCCTGAAATTCGTAAGCCACATGACGATGACGACAAATCGAACGACCGCGATCCTGGTAGTGGTAGCAGTGGCAATGCGACACCCACACCCGAACACGACACCGCTCAGTACGAACAAAATCGCAGCTGCTCATCGCAGTATACATCAACCGATTTGCCAGGAGGCGTAGGTCACTGGCGGGACCAAAGTACTTATTTGGCTTCAGAAGCCGAACCTCAGGTTGAAAAAGAATTGGCACCAACAGTAGAGTCTAAGGATGTTGTTCTAACCGAAACTAAAACCATTGAGCTGGTGCCTTCTGTGCCAGCTGAATCAAACACTCTCACAACAACAACAACACCCGAAACAATTCCCCCCACCCCATCCAATGCTACAAACTCAGCTAACGTTGCAAACGCACTAATCCAATTGGCGAGCGCCACAACTCAGACGCTGAACGCTGCTGCCAATGCGGCAGCAACAGCAACTAAAGCTAAAACTCTGGCAGCGACGAGCGTCATTTTGCCAGTTGCAGCAGCCGTTGTTAATAAGCTAACAACAACAATAACAACGCAAACACCAACGCCAACGCCAACGCCCACACCGACACCAACACCAACATCGGCAACACCAGTGGAGACAACAACCCAGCCCGAGCAGTTGCCTCAACCGCAAGCACTCGCAGCACCAGCTGCTGTTGAGATGCCAGCAACTGAGGTTGCTGAAATGACAGCGACAACAACTACAACAAGCGAAGAACCCAATGAACTGTCTCTGGAAGCAGCTCCTGTTGACAACACAAATATCGTTAAGCGAACTGTAGTAACAACTACAACGGTAACGACAACAACCACCAGTGAAACGGCAGAAGGAGCAGCAGCAGCACCAGCAAAGTCAACGCCAGACAGCAGCAATACAATGACAACGACAACCACAACAACAACAACAACATCGAGCAACAATTTGCTTGAGCCCCAACAGCAACGCCAGAAGGTGAAAATCACATTGAGCGTTCAGTTATTCATAATTCTAATATTTGCAGCTTTTTTGTGTGGTTTTGGTATTTGTTCATGGCTTTTATACGGCAACCGCTCTAATTGTTGTTGTTGTTGCGGCACTGCCTGCAATAATAGCTGCCAATTGCTGCCACCAGCAACAGGGACACAACCTGGCAATGGCCTACAGTAAGGTCGACCATGAGTTTGCTGTTCTTAGCTATGTTGGAATTTGGCAGCATGGCAAGCGCCCAAAACAATAACAAATAACACCAAACAATAATAATAATAAAAGAAAATACACATATTAAAATATCTATCTTATCTATCTATATAAATCCTTACATACTAACGTAACACGATTTGTTAAAAAAAAGTTAACTACGATTTGCATTTTATTTTATAAAGTTTTTTATTTTGTTTATTTTTGTATTTCTGTATTGTACGTGTTGTTTTGCTAAACTAAAGTCATCCTTATATTAAAACTACCTTTAAGATTCAACGTACTTTTAAGATTGATATACACGATTTCCTTCTATCTATCTAGATTAGTTGTTTGATTGATGCATTACCAAATGTTCCTTACTAATTGATCTTAACCTGTTGTAAAATCCAGCTACTACTAATATCTATAGTAGTAACGTTCCAGAGTTAAACTCAACATAATAAAATAAATATTAACCAACCTGCACGTTTTAATATATGTATATGTATTGAAATCTATTTTAAGCAAGTTTTTTGCACAGTTTTATTTTCGTATAGGTATACACACACTCGCACACACTCACACACACACACGGGCACGCGTTGCACAGATTTGCACTTGCACACAGTGCTGTTCAAAAGTGTGAACACCCCATGCACAGGTTTTCTAGCAGAATATGCCCATTGCTATGTATCACACGATTCTTAACTTATGAGTTCATTGCCTTCTCGTCTGCCGCCCTGCAGCCCTCGCCAAGTGTTAAGCGATTTTCCTTTTTTTTTTCCTTTTCCTTTTGCTTTTGTTCGCGGCATTTTTACTATAAATAAATTAGAGATCCATGCAATGCAGCCCGTATTACTTACTCAAAAAAATCTCAGGCAGCGCGAATGGGTGTTCTGCATTTCATTATTTTAGTTTAGATCGCGAGTTCATTGCGAAATGAACACAATTTTCACGAAAAATCGAATTCTTGAATTCTTAAGAAACTGTGTTTAAAGGGCTGCCAACATAGAAAACATGATATTTGTGAGTGCAAGTGCAGAATATATTGAAGAACATTAAAAATATGTGTGTAATACTTTAAAGTTACAGAGCAACGAGACAAGAAATAGCTGTATGAAATTTTTATATATATGTACTATTTTTTACATATTTTATTTTTATTTACCCCGTACCCATAACAGAGTTTAGATGGTTTACCAAAAGTCAGAATATATATATGAAATACCTGGAATAGAAGTATGTATTTATATTTAAATAATTTGATTGTCAGTCCGTTTTTAAAGTTTAACTTATCTTCCTATTTGTTAAAAATTTTGAAATGACTATTGGGTATAAATATTACATGTGTAAAGAATTATTCATATTCAATCGCGTAGCGATTGCTTAAATATATATTTTTTCTATAAATATATAAATTTTTAGATGAATCTGTGATCAAATGGAATTGACTTGTTTTGAATTTTCCTTAAAAAATTAATTCCATATACAAAAATATATTTATTCCTTCCTCGATTAGATTATTTTTGAGCTTCGTATACATAGTCTACATAATATTAAAAATAAAATACTATATACATATACCTCTGGGGTACAGGGTAATGTCAGTCGTGTATATTCGACTATATCTCCATTTTGCTGTTCTCTTGAACTTGCTTTTAAAAAATATTTATAAGAGTATGTATTCCATCTGTATATTTTCATGTACTAGATCTGACTGTCATTATATTCTAATTATTTTTCAATTATTAAGTATATTTTATATATAGTTTCAGTTAAGTCAGTTTCGTCTTTTTGCCAGGAATTTTTGCATTTGGTGCTTTTGTCTATCCGCTGTCCCTTTTGCCATTTATTCATATTCTGCTGCCCATCATAATTAGCATAAGATTTTTGTATTGCCATAAACGCATGCGTTATGTTAAATGCAGTTATATATCTATGCCAACTATACTATACTACTTATGCCTTTAAGGAGATATATGGCCGTGCCTTTGCATCCATTAAAAAAAAAAAAGAGACTTTTACACACTCCCATGTAAATATACTGTTGTTGAGTGTGTATAGAAGCCGGCAACAAATATTTACAATTTGAATAAGCTATTTTATGCAAAAATATGCAGGTTTATTTTTATTAACATGTTTATTAATATTCCCCCCACACATTGCACACCTGTGACGCAATGCAATTATATATATAAATTCGAATATATAGGATACCATCACTCAAGAGCTCGACGAACTACTCCAATCGCTCTCAACCATCGAGGATGGCATTGGAAATATGAACCACAGCAGCTTGGAGGGCATGCAACAGGGACTGAAGGTAATTGTTATGTTGCGTTTGGAACGCCTGTTCAATCAAGCACGTTCTTCTTTGAAATAAATAATAACAGTAGTTAAATAATCATACTGACACTGTATATATTCGTAGTTAATTATTAGCTGCAATTTAAATGAATCGATTAATGGATGCTGGCGTGTGTCACACAAGTTAAATAACACAATCGCATCATTCCATAAGCAATCGTACAATCCTTTAGCCTTATATTGCAGTTGGAGGTTCGTTGATTAGCGTCTCTTAGTTTTGATTGTTACAATCCCATATGGTTATATTATATAGTAGTCGAACCTTTTGATGTCTTTGAATTTGTTATTCAGTTCATATATATATACATACAACACAAATTGTGTTTTTATTTATTTAATTTTTTTTTTTTTTTGTGTGTTGTTGATGTCTTTGGAACAATCGTTTGGTTAATGCATCTTTGTTTTACCTGATGCACAGCTAATCCAAAACAATCTGGAAGTACATGAGAGAGAAGCCCTAAAACTCAAGGATCAAGCTAAGACATTGCCAACAGACCCAGGAACTGAGCGTTTGCTAAACGAGACAGTAGATCGCATCGATCTGCTTTTGAGGCGCACACAACAAGGCATTTCCATGATAGCCGTGAGTACCATCAGTCTATCTATATATGGGTAGAGTTTATCATAAAACATTTCACTTTCACAGAGCGCAATGCATGGTCAAAAGAAGCGCGAGGAAGAGATCGACGAGTATCAGAAGCATTTGTTGGAGCTTGAACGCTGGATCAATGACGTCTCGGCCGAATTGGCCTCGTTCGAGCCCACGGCAGATAGCAGCACCGACGAGCATGTTCTGAAGACACAAGTGGAGCGCAGTCAGCAATTGCTGCGCACACTGAAGGATCGACAGCAGTCCATGGATGATTTGGTAGAGCAGACGCGTGAGCTGCAGACACATCCCGATGTGGCGCCGTTGGCCGACACGCTGATGGAACAGCTACAGAGCATTATAATCATCTTGCGGGAGCAGATCACCGTGGCCACCAAGCGCATCTTCACCATTGAGAAGCGTATCGTGGACCTGCGTAAGGCCAGGCGAGATGAGTCACAACGTCAACGCGTGCTGGCCGATGCACAAATACTGGCACCAGTCAGTGTTAGCGCAGCGCCTGAGTCCATCGAGTCCAGTGAGAATACAATTGACTCAAGCTCCATGCCGGAAGAGGAGATCAAGCCAAGCTCCATGCCGGAAGACGAGATCAAGCCAACTGGTGTTTATGTGGAGACACAAACATCGCTGAGCTTACAGCAGCTGCCGGAGCAACAACAGCCGCAGATCGAAACGAGCAATGTGGAGGCACAGACCAGCTTCCAGGAGCTTCCTCCGTTGGCCGCCATCGAAACAGCAGAAGTCGCACTGCAGACTGTCAAAGAACGTGCACCGACTGAAAACATAATGGTCACACAGACTGTGCAGGATGGCCAAGAAACGATACAGATTGACACACAGCTAAACCAGAATATACCCGAATTGCCGGAGGATGTGCAAATCGAGGCGCGCTACCATCAACAGCCCAAGGGCGACGTGGATCGAGCCACAGAGCTGATTATGAAGAATGTGCCACAAGCTTTCGAAACAACATTTGTTGAGCCCGACGAAACCACAACCGAGGTGGTTGTGGGTGCCGATGGCACCAAGCACATTGTCGTGAAGAAAGTCACACGAACGCGTCAGCAAATTGTGCAGCAGCAACAGATTAGCTCCATTGAAACGGTTAGCGATGCTGAAGGTAACATTGAAGTGCAGTCAACAGGCCAGATAAATCTGGAGAATGTGCAGACTACAGACACTGAGGCTGACCCAGACAAGAGTGCTTATCGCACCGTCGTAACGCAGCAAACGCGTGGCACGCTGCTGGATGGCTCTCAGCCGGAGGCTGTGGTTGTCAGTGAATTCGAGACGGAGCCGGTCATAGAGAAATACGAACAGCTACTGAGTCCCGATGCGCAAGGCAACTTACAGCCATTCCGTGCAGCGGCCGGCGAGTCCACAGTGGACGATCGCCAGGGTAGCAGCAGCATACACACAGTTTTGCAGCAGGTGACTCGAAAGGTTATACGCAAGACGCGTAAGATAATCAAGCGTGTGGTCATCATTGATGGCAAGGAGCACGTGACTGAGGAGGTGGTTGAGGAGCCCGAGGAGATTGAGGTGACTGAGGAGGAGACAATGCCGCATGTCAGCGTGAATATTGTGCGTACAGTGAATGGCAAAGTGGTGAGCGAGGAGGAGTTCCAGAACATGATGCAGCAGCCGGGCGTAGTCATCGAAGAAGTTGCAACGGATCTGTCACAACAGACAGTTGAACCGCCGCAACAGGTATTTGATATTGAGTCTATCAACATCTCCAACACCACCACAACCACACAAGAACAGACACCAACAACAGCAACAACTACTGCAATTACAACAGAAACGACTAAAGCAGCACCTGTAGAATTGCCAGCACCTCAAGTAGACATTGAAGAAATTGTAAATGTTGAAACTATCAGTCCCGTTAATGTTGCAGAATCTGCAGTAACAGTACCTCAAGAGCCCACAACCACCACTCAAGTAACCACCACCACCACTACAACAACAACAACAACAACAGAAACAACATCAGAGGGCCAACCAGTGGTGGAAGATATTAAGGAAATTTGGCCACAGGAGCATCATTTGGTGTGCACAAATATAGACTTCTCCCAGCATGTCGAAGAGGCGGCACCACCAACAGTTCCCACCAGTCCAGAGACATCAATGCCTGCCGAAACCATTTGGCCAACTAGTCCAGAGACTGGCAACTCCATCTCCCTGGAATCGTATGTCTTTGAGCCAACGATCCCAACCGCTGTTAGCGTCAAATCCGAGATAACAGAGGAAATACAAGAAATACAAGAAAAGACTGAAAAGCAACCGGAAGAGCCTCTAGCTAAGTCTAAAACTGATATAGAAGCCTTCCTAGCAGCTGAACAAGCACAAGGTCTAACCAAGCCTGAAATTCCTGCTAAGCCGATAGCTCAACGGGTGGAACCAGCAACTCAGCCAGACACAATTGCAGAACAAATTCAACCAGAAATTGCAGAGGTTTTGGAATCTGTGATAGAAGTGCCTCCCATTGATATTGCCGATAATGAGCTGGCGACGCCGCAAATAAATATAAATGTGGCCACCCAGCTATTTATTATGGGCGAGGCAGCCGCCGCAGAATCGCCGCGCAAGACCTATCAGATAACAGCGCCCTCTGTGGAGAGCACTGGAGCTGGTGTGCTCAAGGTTGCCATGGCACCGACGACAGAGCTTGAGGAGAGCAGCACAACACCTGCTAAGGTAACCATGACCATTGTGGAGACTGTCACAGCACCTGTAGAGCAGGACGACGATGCATCGACGAAGCGAAGTCGAAAGAAAAAGAAGAGAAGAGATGATCCAGAAGAAACGATTGATCAAATGCAAGCAGAGTCGTTGCCCGTACCCGTTCCCGCTCCAGTTCCTGTGACCGACGTCGAGCCGGAATCAGTGCACGAAACAGGCTACGAACCAGAGGAAAAGTCTGTGAGTGAGAATGTTGATGAGGATTCGGCTGACTCGAAGAAGAAGCGTCGTAAGAAGAAGAAACAAAAGGAGAAATCACAAGAGGAGGAATCACAGGTGCCGCTCTCATCCGATCATTCTCTGCGCGATGATACGACCAGCATCGAGTCGGCAGATAAATTACGTCACGAAGCAGTCGTTGAGATAAGCACAGAGAGCGACTTATCGAGCATGGATATTGACCAGAGTGTCAAGGTGGTGGAAGACTCGATCATACCCTCACCCACAGAGCAGTCGCGTGATCCATTTACACACGTGGTTATACCCACAGAGATTGTAGAGCTAGCGGCTCTCGAAGATGTGGAACAACAGACGACGCCACGTGTAGCCACGCCTCCGATAACTGCCACCGAACAGGATATGAAATCTTCTCAGACATCGCCACAACACATGCCCAAATTGGATGAGACAGCTGTACAAACGAGCCTCGATGTGCAACCGGCTAATCAGGAGAGCGAATCGCAGACCCTCATTGTGGAAATTACCGAAACGGAAGCGCAGACAACGCCACGCACCACAGAGCAGCCCGATCCCATTGAGACACTCAGCACGGAAATGCAAACCGATGAGAATGGTCAACCTCGTCCAACAGTGGAAATTTCTAGCCAAACCATTGTGACAACCACCACTGAAAAGGAGCTGCAAACTACGCCAAAGCATTCGCCACGTTTGGCTGAATCAAGCAGCGACGAAATTATTCAGCCCCTAGTTACGGAATTGGTTAAAGACATGACCATTGACTTGCCCGTGCCCACAAGGGAGCAGTCCACATTCATGGAGACCACTGTCACCAAGGAGACTCATATGCAAACAATAACGCCCGAGCCAACTGAATTGGTGGCTAGCCAGCCTGAAGCACCTGTCGAAGTGAGTGATGTTCTTGTGCAGACAACGCCGCGTGAAGAGCCACAGCCAATTTCCCTGGATGACAACTCCTTGACAGCCACATCGATATCTGAACCCTATGAACTGGAGGTGCGAACCACAGTGGCCATTCCCGCAGACTCGGATACGTCTGTGGTAGAGCCAACGCTGTACGAATATACGCAAACAATGCAGCTGCCCAAGCCCGAGAGGAAAAAGAAGGCCAAGGGCAAGCCCGTGCCACAGCCAACTCCAGCGCAGGATTCACAGATCAGTGTTAGCGTCGAAATCGCCCCCGAACTGTTGGGCGAATCTGGCATTGTGCTTTCGACCAATCAACAAATTGAAGAGGTGCCACATCTGCCGCCAGTGCCGGACACTGAGCCCACTGAAAGAACAGATCCACAAAAACCACCACAGCGCGTGCAATTGCAGATCACAAAGACCACGGTATACGATGAATACCCCGACTTGCCGGTGCATATTGTTGAGCAGAACAAGGTGAGCATTGCCTCGCAGCAGCAGAGCGGCAAGCCACGCGGTGGACCGACATCTTCGGTGACCATTGAGGAAGTCGTTTCACCCACCGAGGAGCTGGTGGTGCCCATAACGCCAGGCCCAGATAATCTGAACGAACAGAATGTCTGGATAGCTGCAACAGGCACCACAAACGTGGATCGCACTCCCATTCAAGCCTCCCAGGACCTCATCATGAGCGAGAGCTTGCAACTGTATCCGGGAACACAAACACAGCTGGCCAAGGAGGCGATTGGCTCTCGCATTAAGCAATTGAAGGAGACGACGCCACAGCAGCCAACGCCGCTTACCGATGTCCTGCACTTGGCCACACTGTCCGAGCAGATCAAGCAGCTGCCCACCTATCAACGGGTGGAACAGGTCAACGAGGGGTTGAAGAATTTGGATGAGGCAATACGTAAAGGCGATAAGACAGTTATCCACACCACGGTCATCACAGTCATTGAAAAAGTCTCTACCTGGCTGGAAACTATCGAGTATCGTGTCTATCTCATACGTCAGAACTCAAATGAAGGTCCATCGGAAGAAAAACTAGACAACTACAAGGAGCTGAACAAAGAGCTGTCCACAATCAAGGCGAATGTCAATCATCTCGAGGGACAGCTCGCCAGGACGGAGAAACCAACGCAAGTGGAGCTGTCTGAGTGCGTGGACACGCTCAAGGAGCACATCGATGCAGTGGAGCAGGTGACACAACAGAATCAGGCTCAGGACATCAAGGATCTGGACAAGTGGCAGAAATTTGAGCTGCTCCATAGAGAAGTCACCACATTGCTGGATTTCATACAGGGACGCTACGAGCAGGCAATCAGTGAGGAACATCCGTTGTCCACAAAGTTGGCACTTCTCGATGACCTCGAGCAGAATCATGTGGCTGGCCAAGAACAGTTGAGTGAACTAATGCAGACGGCACGCTTCTTCCAGCGTGACTTCCCTAATAAGAAGATGCCACAGGATGTGTACAGCACGTATGAGAAGAGCAAGAATATCGGCAATAACATCGAAGCGGAACGCGAACGTCTACTTCAGCTGCAATTGCTGGCCGAGGAGTACGAGCAGACGCTGAAGAAGTTCACCAATATTACTGTGCTGGCCGACAAGATGATGGAGAGTCCCATTGTGTCCAGCTCCCTGGAGCAGTTGAACAATGAGGTGCAGAAGCAACGCAAGTTCTTCGTCAATCTGAGTCACTGTCGCGCCATGCTGGAGTCGCTCGAGGAGAACATAGATAGCGAGACGCGTGAAAAGCATTCGGAGCTGCACAAGCAGCTCTACCAGAAGGCCACACAGCTGCTGGAGCGTGCTTCGGAGCGTTCCTCGAAACTGGTTCAAGCCGCCTCGCGCTGGACCGTGCTGGAGCGGGGCATGCGCGACGAACTGCAATGGCTACAGGTGGCCCAACAGCGTGTGCCAGATCTGTCGGCGGTTACGTCCGCTGACTACGATCAATATGCAACGCTCTACCAATCTCTGAGCAACGACATCTCGCACCATTACGTCAAGATGACGCAGCTGTCGGGCATAGCCAACAAAATGCAGCTACTGGTGCAGGCGCCTAATCTGGTCGAGGAAACCAACGACGCCTTGATTGTGCTGCTGAAGCTGCGCGAGGAGGTGGCGCTGTATTTGCACCGCCTGCTCGTTTTCAAAGAGATCTGGGTGCAGTACGAACAACAGACCGAGAAAATGGAGGCATTCCTTCGCGAAGCAGAACAGGAACTGCGCCAGATCCAAATACCAAAGCAGCCCACTGAGCAGCCCATTCCGCATATCAGACAATTCTGGGAGATTAAGGCCCGCTTCGAGCTGCACAACAACATACGGAACGATGCAGGCCACAGTCTGGAGAAATCCCTGCAAGTGATACCGCTAGCCGACGAGATGTTGCAACGGCAGTTCCATGCACAGCTCGAGGATCGCTGGCAGGCCGTGGCCCAGGCCATCGAGCAAATACAGCGCAACATTGTGGACTGCCTCTCCTCGGAGGATATGGCCGCTGATGAGAAACTCAAGCTGGTGGAACGGGAGCTGCAGGAAATCTACTTGACCATGACCAGCATGAAAGGCGTCATCAAGAACGAGGAGGAGCTCTGCCTGTACATCGAGCGTGTCCAGGTGCTGCGCACACGCGTTGGCTTCATTGGCAACGAGCTGGGCCGCATTGGACTCCAGGAGCCCACAATTGAGCCCGAAAAAGTGGGCGAACTCTTCGCTCTCTCGCACAAGATAACGACACAAATAACCGAGGAGCTGGAGTTTGCATCGGTGCTGCGGGATCAGCTGCAGGCCATCCACGAGGGCATCAGCAATCAGCGCAAGCATCAGGCCAAGATCTCGGTCATCCTTGATGAATGTGAGGCCGCTGAGCGCCAAGGCGCCGACGTAATAGAAAAGGCAGTCGCCGATTGCCAGGGCGCAGGTGAGGAACTCGTTGGCAGCTGGCAGGAAATAATGCGCATACGCCAAATGCTCCACACGCTGCCCATGCGCCTGAAAATGTCCGTGTCACCGGTGAAACTGGAACGTGACATTTCTCAGCTGCAGGACGATCACGCCTTCCTCGAGAGCAAGTGCACCAATATTATGGCCATACTGCGTAATCGTCTGGCGCTTTGGCTACGCTACGAGCGCCAGCTGGAACTGGTGCATGGCTCTGTCCAGGAGACGGACTTCATGATGGAACTGATACGTGTCCACGGCCAGGTTGACTACGAGCGCCTACGCAAGGCCACCGAGAGATTGGAGGTAAGTTGTTTGTTTCTGCACTCAGTGATTTACGACCAGGCTACCTGCCTCACTATGGAATTTTTTTTTTTGTCAGCCCTTATCAGTACCTCGAAAATCGCTATAAAGTCGCGAGCGTTTTCTGCCTATAAATTTGCGAGCGATTTCTGCCTGCCTTCAGTTCGTCACGAACTTTTCAATATTCCGCAGCTAAATTTAACTCAGAAATTCGTTTGAAAAAAAGCTACTGCTAGCGTAGCGGGCACAAAGCTCTTATACTCAAAAGCTCTCTTCGAAAAATAAGCTTTCGTGCATTGCATTTGCTTTGAGTTTCGTTTCGCCGTTTCTCACGCAGTTGACGTTCAAACTTCGAATCGCGCGCGTATCGCGTGAATTGTTACTCCGCGCATCTTTATAAATATTAATTCATATATTTTTTTGGCGCTTTCGCTCTTTTCCCACAACCTATCCGCACGCTCAGGGTCTTGCGGGCGATCTGCATAGTCGGGAGCAGCTGCTGGACGAGCTTAAGGGCGCCGCCAAGCCGTTGATCGAAAGCTGTGATGTACAGATAGTGGAGCAAATTGAATCATCCGTACAAGATGCGGTAGTCGCCTGGAATGATACCACCGAGAATCTGCAACAGCTCTGCACACGCTACCAGCGAGCCGTTGAGCTCTGGGACAAGTACCGGAACGCCTCAGCAGCGGTCAAGAGCTGCATTGAACAGCAAATGGACAGCGTCAAGTCCTTGGAGCAACCCTTGGAAACCATGCAACATGCCAAGGTAAGTGACTCGTAATTGTTCTAAATGTTCTGCTGGGCGGGGTGGGGATGTAGTGGAGTTTTTTTTGCCCAAACCATATGGTTTTTTTTTTTTGGCGGTAAAAAACTACGTCGACGACGTTTAATTGCGATACACACTTGGACCGGACCGGGCCGTAATTACATTGATTTTCAGCCGTAACGCTCGGCCCAATCAATTTTCGGGCGCGTCACTGTAATCGCCTGTAACTGAGTACATGGAAATTGGCTGCCAGTGAGCTAACTTTTATGTACACAGACGCAAACATGTGTGCAAGTGTGTAGATAGCTACGCATATGTGTGTTAGTGTGTTAGTGTATATTGGTTGTTTGTGTCATAAATTATTTTGTTTGACACAAAAATAGGGACAGACATACGTTGAGGCAGCCCAAAAAGTTGTCATACTCTTGCAATGAGTTACATGGACTTATAAAGCAGATATTACTCGATATAAAGCTAGATTTTCGATTCAAAAACGTTAGCTGTCGGTTTTCTAAGAGTTATTGATCCTCATAGAATATTGGTAGAATATAGTTTATTCAGGTTTTGTGCATAATACATTAAAGACTACAGATTAGTGGCCTGTAAAAGATCAAATGATTTAGAGCATTCAATCTTCGCCAAGTTGAGGATGAACATAATTTCGTCTTTGGACTACGTTTTGATTTTCGTTTTGTTTGCTTTAAATATTAACGCATAGTTTTCTTATTTATGTGTGTTTATTGATCATTAGGGTCATTATAGGAGCCAGACCACGAAGCGCTGTTATTATAGGCCTAGGTATAACCAAGCCAACTGTCACTTCACATGGCGGAGTTTATCAACCCAAAAGCGTAAGCTCTGTGTTTATATAGCTGCTTTATCTGTTCGCTCAGCAAGAAACACAAACGAAAATACATCAAATTATAGGAAGACTTGAGCGCATTCCTATACATAATATACATAATATGTATATATATACATACATATGTATATATATACGTATGCATTTGCTTACTAGATTGTTAGAACATGCCTTGGGCTACTCTGAAGCTGTAGATAAATACAAAAATATTTTTCTTAAATCAGGCCTAGTGAATTTCAATGTCAACGGCTCGGCTTTTGCTAAGTATTTCGTTGTTGTTGTTTTATTTTCTTTGTGATAAAGCAAAGGCCTAGCCAAAAAATATTTCACAGATGATATCATAGGGCATGCGATAGGGCCGAACGCGTGCTCTTTAAATTGTTTAATGCGTGTGCAGCTCGTTTTCATTATATATATTTAAATAGCTGGCGCTGAGCCCTGCGGGTGACCTCTTTTCTCTAAATTGAAATTGAAACAGAAACAGAAGCAGAAATTGAAAGTGCAGCGAGCACTCACTCGGTGCTCGGTGCTCGGTGCTCGGTGCTCTTGTCCGACACATTAATTAGAATTAGAAATGCAATTAGAATGGGAACGAGACAGGGCGCTCGCTTGATAAGAAGCTAACTAAATATATATATGCAGCTCGACCGGATTATGTTAAAAGTACTTTGATTGTTCTGTATATAAATATATCGATGACATTTGCATTCAAACTGAAATAGCCTTTTGGGATGTGCTACATAGAAAAACAAAGGGAACATCTTTAATCTGGGATATGGTATATCATATGGAGATGGCTTTTAGCTGTAATGGTCGTATGATGGGGGTACATATATTAAATCATACAGTATATGGAAAAGAAAGAGCTTATAACTGATCAACATATTTAATACTTGCGGCTAAAATGTCTATTAACGATAAAAATAAAATATGAAGTAAAGGAAATAGTTGGCAAAAGAAACTCTATTTGATATTTTAGACTTTAGATATTGTCATTAATTGATTACTTAAATTTAAAAACGGTTCTTAAAATGCATCGGACAGAGCTTTAAATATCTATTATTTATATATATTTGTATTTATATTATATACATATCAAAGCAAAACTCTACCAGTTTATAGATTTATATATTAACTAATGCCCGTTTCTTTTTTCTTGGACAACAAACAGGTATGCCAAGAGAACCTTAGCACACAGAACGATCGACTGTTGGAGCTGCGCGATATTGTGGCCAAAATCGCTGCCGATGTGGGTCTGGATGCCTCCGCGCTGATGCAAGGTGAGCTGGATGCGCTGGGTCAGCGCTTGGCCGAGTGCAAGGATGCCATAACGACGCTGGCGAATGTGGCCGAGGCGCAGGACAAGGAGCGCAAGGAGCTCGACAAGGAGGTGACACAGGCCAAGGTTTACTTCAACAATGTGCAGCAGGTGAGTGCAAGCCACAAACTGAATCTGAATGCGGGCCAAGCGGCCAACCACTGGCGGCAGCTATCGATTTTAGAGAGCGAGAGCTCTAATGATGATTAGCATATGGTTAGAGCGGTGGTTAGAGCGTGGCGTGCGGAAATTCCCACAGTGGGGACAACAACAACAGCAACAACAACTTAGAGCTATAAAAGCAGGCGGACACTTGTTGTTGTTGCTAATACAATATGAAGGACATGCTATTTTAAGTGGGTTAAAAGTTGAAAAACTTTCGCTCCCCCCTTGCCCATGTCAATGCATGCATGCACACATATTTATATATTCTTACAGTGGTCATTATTGATTGTGAATAGGGCGTAAATTTGGGTCGGAGTGCGAGCATAGTTAATTCTTACTGACCACGCCCCGTCTATAAATATATAAGCTGGGCAGCTGTTAGGGCAGTTGGAAGTCATAATAATCAACGCAGCTTTGTGGTGCGCGCACTGCAGGCAGCTCTTCGGTTGCTCTCTTGCCCCACTGTGCAGAGGTTTGAAATTTAAATGCCGAACATACGCGAGTCTCTTGTGTCTGCCACCTTCGCCAAGTATTCTGCCTCCGGCGCCTCCTCAGGTGCTGCCCGTCCAGACAACGTTACAACGCGCGTGAGTCTTGTTTGCATGAGGTCATTGCCAGTTGGCGGAAAGAGTTGCAACGTTGTGTATACCCTGTAAATGGAGTTTTCAGTGTGGTATATTAATTTTCTCAGTATATAAAAACAAAATTATTCTGATCTCTTAGATATGAATATGATAAATTAACTGATAGATATGGCTATAGATACAGGTTACTTTTTCTATAGTTTGAGGAATTTTGTTCGATATTGATCAACCTAATTTACACGAAACAGAATTCTAGTTCCTCTTGTTCTACTCTTTATATGTAATGAATAAAATTTCATTTAATTTCCTCACTATGTGGGTAGCTTTTCCAATAGTTGCCTTAGTTTTCACATATACAAAAGAAGTCTACAGCATATCTGACAGTCGTGTATACCTGGTGTAAAATTATGTAAAATATTCTTAGCTGGCTTTGCTGTTGGCCCATTGTGAAGCCGTGCATTGCCAACTGTAACTGGAGAGCGCCTTCTGCTTATTAGGGTCAGGCCAATTAGCCATGCACAAACGTTGCCAACGGGGGGAGGGGCCTCGACACCAGCTGTAAAAGCCGTCACTAATAATCCTCTCTCTCTGCTCTATAGGACATTTCGCGCGGCGAGCCACAGACGCCCAAGGAAAGCGAGGTGCAGTTGGCCGCTCTGCGTGCCCATCTGCAGACGCTGGCGCGCACCGAGGAGCAGCTGCGTCAACTGCGCGAGCGCCAGCAGAACAACAATGAGCTGACGGGTCCCGTTGCGGCGGCAGTGGCCGACGATAGCATCCTGGAGGTGCTGGCCATGTGGCAGAAGATATTCCAGGACACCTTCCAGGAGTACCACCGGCTGTCCACGCGCCTGGCCCGCACCCAGAACAGCTCGGAGGCGCTGCGTCTGTGGCGTCAGTACTTGCAGCATGTGCAATCCTTCCTGGCCTGTGCCATACCCGAGGACTACAGCAGCCTGCGCGAGCAGCAGCAGCTCTGTGCCATACACCAGAATCTGCTGATCTCGCAGCAGAGCGTGCTGGCCGAGACGCCGCTCGAGTCGGAGCTGTCGGAGCAGTACAAGGCGCTGACCAATCTGCACAATGAGACACTCTCGCGCATCATGCAGCGCAATGGCGAGCTGGAGCGCCGGGTCAGTGGCTGGAATACATACCGCCAGCAGCTGGCTGCTCTCTTGGACTGGCTGCGCCAGCGTGAGGCGGAGCGCAATGCTCTGCAGCTACGCTACATACACCTGAAGCGTGTGCCGCACCTGAAGGCACGCCTCGACGCGCTGCTGCTGCAGCTTACGCGCGGCGAGCAGCAGAGCGCCGCTCTGAAGGCGCAGCAGCAACAGCTGCTGCAGTACTGCGACGATGCGCTGGCCACGGCCATGCGCATGGAGCAGGCGAGCATCAATCAGCGCATCAGCAATCTGCGCGCCGCCCTCGAGACCTGGCAGAACTTCCTCAAGCGCATCAAGCATCTGGCGGATTCGTACGAGCTGCGCGTGCAACAGCTGCAGGCGGAGTTCGGCAAGGTGCAGCAGCTGCTGGACAGCAGCTCAGGTGATTTGCTGCCCACAACACCCGCCGAAATCGAGGAGCGTCTGGCTGCACTGAGAGCACAGCGTGTCCAACTGGGTGCCCAGACAACCCTGCTGGAGAGCCTGACGGTGAGCCAGGAGGAGCTGAAGGAGTGCATCAGTCCGCACGACATGAAGGCCATACGCCAGCGCAGTTTCCTGCTCTCTCAGCAGCATGCCGATCTGGATTATCAGCTCGCCGCGCTCATCAATGCCATCGAGGAGCGGCTCTCGCTGCTCTCCAATTACCAGACGCGCTACGGACGCATTTCGGATTGGCTGCGCAGCCTGGAGGAGCGTGTGGAACGAGACGGGGATGTGGCTGCCATGGCCAATCCCGAGCAAGCAGCCAAGCAGCTGGAGCAGCAGATCAACGGTGAGCTGCAGCTGCGCGACAAAGAGCGCGAATGGCTGCTGTCCACGAGCCGGGAGCTGCAGACACTCTACGCGGATGCCACGCCCCAGGCTCAGCAGGTGCGCACACAGGTGCAGCAGCAGAGCGATGCACTGATCGATCGCTGGAATCGGCTCAAGTTCATGTGCAAGCAGCGCGCCACCAAGATCGGCGAGCTGAAGCAGACGCTGCTGCGGCTGGAGGAGCGCATTGCGCTGATTCGCACCTGGCTGTTCGAGGTAGAGTCGCAGCTGGACAAGCCGCTCAGCTTCGATAGCTACACACCGAACGTGATCAAGGCCAAGCTGAGCGAGCACGAGAAGATCCAGCGCTCCATTGAGAATCATAGCAGCAATGTGGGCGAGGTGCTCAACCTGGTCGAAATGATGCTCAACGATGCGGATAGCTGGCGCACCCAGGTGAACACCACGGGCCTGGCCTCATCCGCCCAGAATCTAGAGCAGCGCTGGAAAAACGTCTGCAGCCAGTCGGCGCAGCGCAAGACGCGCATCTTGGACACATGGAATGCCCTGCAGGAGCTGATCAAGCTGACAACCGAGCACAAGAATTGGCTGGCCAAGCAGGAGGCGCAACTGTTGGTGTTTGAGCGCGATCAGAAATATGCAAACAAACAGAAGATGGAGGAGCGGCAACAGGCGCTGCGCGCCAAACTGGAGGAACTGGACGCCGAGTCTATTAATCTGCGCAAGCTGGAGCAAACCTATGCCCGGCTCACCATGAGTCCCGGCGTGGAGCCCGAGAACATACAGAAACTGACGATGCCCACCAAGGTGATGCTGAGCAAGTGGCGTATGTTGACGCCGCGCTGCCACGCCCAGCTGGACGCCATCGACAAGGACGCCAAGCTGATGCGTGACTTCAACACGGCTCATCTCGAACTGACCAAATCCCTGGCAAGCATACAAAAGGCGCTTGAACAGGTGCCCAGCGCTGAGGATCAGCTGGCAGACAGCAGCGAGCCGAAGGCTGTGCTCCAGCGCCTGGAGGGACTGGAGCGCAAGCTGCAGCAGGCCGAGCAACAGGTGGAACACGCCAATGCCCTGGGCAAGGAGGCCGAAGTGCGCTCCAAGCAGCAGCCGTCGCAGCTGAAGCATCTGCTCAAACTGATTGCCGAGTACACAACGCTTTGGCAGACGGTGCAGACGACGCTGACCACGCAGAAGATAAGCTGGCTGGCGCGTGCCACCAGAGAAGGAGTTGCGCTGGCTGGCGCTGCATTGCCCGTCAACGAATCGCATGCCAGTGTCCAGGTGAACACGCTGTCCCAGCGCAAGCTGCGCCAGGCTCAACTGCAGAGGGAGACCTCAATCACGGCCAAGGATGCGTACGTCATGGAGCTGCAGACAGCGATTATCGAGTGCCAGAACAATTTGGAGGAGCTGCAACGCACCATTGTGGACAAGACGCGCAAGCCGGGTCCCCAGAAGATTGCCAAGCTGCTTGGCAATGCCCAGTCCTCCACGGAGCTAGTGAAGCATCTCAGTCATCTGCTGCTCACCGAGTGCCAGGCGGATAACGAAGCTGCCCAAGTGGATGTCGTGTCAGAGCTGTCGTTGCGCTTCGATACCCTGCAATCGCAGTGGAAGGCGCGCCAACAGCACGATCAAAATGCAAGGTAAGCTACATCTCTGCATCCCGATCTATATAACATATATATCTATGTATATATACTCTAGTTGTAATTTATTTAACTAATATATATACTTGCAAACTGCGCTCTGTAGATCCTTTCCCGTTATATCCGCTTTTATACTATTCGAGGCTCTTACCGGCTCTAGATAGCAAGTTATATCCAGGGATTAGCCTAGTAGGATCTATTCGAACTAAATTTCCACTTCTGAACTGGGTCCACTTCGGGGCAGTCAAGCTTAGCAAGTTTCTAATTCTCATGAAATTTCCAATCAATCAATTTCCATATCAAACTGAATTCAATGAATTGTAATTTTATACGTTTTGTATATAAGAATCATAAATTATATTTGTCATACTCCATTTGAAATATAAAGTCATTAAAATATTTGATCTACCTGAATATTCCAATTTCCAAGTCAATTAGAACTCTAGATCATATTATATTAAAAACAAATGTTCTCATTAGAATTCGCCTAGATCTAAGATCGTAGAATATCATGCAATCAAACATGTTTAATTTTAGTATTGTCATCTCTATAATATAGCCAGAGCTCTTCTAATGTTTGCTGGTATATTTTCTATCTCTTTTCTGTTAATTGTGTTTGGGTATATATATGGTTATATGGCTAACAACGTGTTTTATTGCTTTATGTCTCGCTCACTTACACACACACAAACACACTCTGCTACGTCACACACACACATTTCCAACTGCTTCACTCGAACCTGCGCATTCATGACGGCTCTGCGCCCAGCAGGTGCCAGCTACCTGTCGCCTACAAATACACATGCATACAGTAAGTGTTAACAGAGTTATGCCTTTACCTAGCTCTACCTCTACCTCTACCTAATTACCTATGCACTAACCGCAGATCTTACTTACTGCCAGGCAAGCTCCTACTGTGCGCCCTCTGTTTTGTGTTCTGTGTGGTCATCCGCCAGACAAAAGCTGACACTGCCTTCTCTCAATGGGCTGTCAGACTCCAGGGCGGAGCACAGTAACGCAGCTTGCCTGGAAATCTGCTAAATTGCTCTATTTGAGGTTAACTTTTAATAGACACCCAGAGCAGGCTTACACTCTCGATAAGCCCGACTTCCATGTCTGTTCAGCTCGACTAATCCCGCCCTCTTCTATCGCCCACACAGTGAGGTCGGCCGGCTAACGTGTCCGCTCTGCACGCAGCGAAATTGGCAGCAGATCGACAACGATCTGTGGCGCTTGGAGCAGTGGCTGCTGTTCGCCGAGAGCACACAGAAGGCGCAGACAAGCCCGCCCTCGAACATTGAGCTGCTGGAGGATGTGACACAGGATCATCGCGAGTTCCTGCTGGATCTGGAGAGTCACAAGTCGATCATCTCATCGCTGAATGTTGTGGGCGACCATCTGGCCACCCACACCATGGACACGGAGAAGGCGCGCCAGCTGCGCTCCCGCCTCGAGGCGGACAATGAGCGCTGGAACAATGTGTGCATCAATGCCACCAAATGGCAGGGTCTCCTGCAGACGGCCCTGATGGGCAACAGCGAGTTCCATCAGACCATCGATGAGCTGGTCGATTGGCTGCAGCGCACCGAGAAGAACATCAAGGCCTCGGAGCCGGTCGATCTGACCGAAGAGCGCAGCGTACTCGAGGCAAAGTTCAACAAGTTCAAGGACCTGCGCGCCGAACTCGAGCGCTGTGAGCCCCGTGTCGTCAGCCTACAGGATGCCGCCGATCAGCTGCTGCGAGCCGTCGAGGGATCCGAGGAACAATCGCAACACACCTACGAAAGGTAAGTGCAGCGGGCGCCAGTGCCGAGGGCGGAACGAAATGAATTCGTGGGTGCCGTTTCTGCTAAATAGAGATCGTGATGTGCATAGGGGGATGCGGGGCAAGCAGCGATTGATAAAGAGCTAGTTGGGCGACATTTATTACATTATATTTCTGAGTATTCTCTCCTAATTTGTGTAGTCTTATTTTATTATATTTACTTATATACTACTCATTTTTATGTGTACACATTTTGCTCTTATCTAAAGTAGAACACCCTCTTTCCCTTCCCTCTCCTCCCTGTAGTTTTTCATGTGTAATTTAGAAAATGTATTGTTTGATATGATTAAGAAATTGTCCTGCTCATATGGCATATAAAAAGCTGAAAAATGAAATTTAGCCAAGAATTTGAAAGCATAATATTCCGAATATGAATCCGGAAATTTTATTTCATTCTATCAAAGTCAATTTTTCTACATTTGTAACTTCATTTTTTATTGATTTTTAATTCACCAATATTTAATAAATTCACTTAAAACGAAATATCTTATATCTTATAGACAGATGAAGTTTAAAAGGCAGAAAGTGATGAAAACTTAGAAAAGGATTTGAAAGGTTTAAATATTTCTTTGGTTTGCTTAAAATATATTTAGAAAAATGTTCAGAAATTTGATTCCAATCAATTTTATTTCAATCATTCCTACATTTTGAAAGTCATATTTTATTGATTTCTCAATTCATCAATACTTACTTGTAATGCTTAGTTTTTTAAGATTAATTTTTCACGATTGGCTTTGTTAATATGTTCATATGTTTTTTGGACATGTGCCAAGGCTTGGCTTTGTTCACAATTGTTGTTTTATATGCCACGCCACATACCTTATCCCAAACGTCAAACATCTGAAAAAATTGTACTAAAATTGTTCCTGGAACATCTAAACTTTTGGCATATCACACACATACACACTCTCCTACTCTTTCTGTGCCCCCCACTCACGTAGCTTTATGGCTGCCCTTTTAGCTAGTTTATTTCTTATGATTAGTTGGACAAATTAGTTTTGCTTTTTCCTTTTGCTTATTTTTATATCAACTTTTGTGTTTGCTGTATTTTTCTTTTGTTTGCGTGTTTGATTTGTGTTTTTTACTTTCTGGTACTCAAAATTTGATTCGTCCGCCCATTCTAACCCTTCATCAAAACTGACAACCTTAAGAGCCGCCAGCATATGTTTTAAATATTCTAGAACACTTTCCAGGCTAACCGATCTCCGACTACGGCTGCAATCCCTGCGCCGTCTCTCCGGCATCTACATCGTCAAGCTCGGCGCCGTGCTCGGCTACGAGGGCGACAACCTGGGCGTGCCGCTCCAAATGTTGTCAAATGAGGTAAGTGCAACCGATCTCTCTTAACTTCAATTACAATTCAAATTTAATTTGTCCCAAGAACAAAAAGTTTCAATATTTTGATTTTTGTAAGCGCACCAAAGTAAGTGAAATATTTATTAAACAAAGATTGGCTCCAATTGAAAAGTGTGAAAATATTGATTGAAAATTCTAACAAATGCAAACGAAAACTGATTTTATTATTTTATTTTCATTTAATTTTAATTTTTCTTTTTCTTTATATTTGTATGGCAATTCTAGCTTTTGGATAATACTACATTATCAACCTCTTCTATGCAGGCCGCCGCACCCAACACAGAAAATGCAAAGTAAATATTCAATAGAGAATTTGTTTAATTTTGTCAATTTTCAAGTAGTTTAGTTTCTTTTACGTACGATTTGGTTTATGTTCGAGCAAAAACATGCACAAGTACAAATACTCTCAGTAGTTGGCACATGATATAGACATTAGTATGTATGTGTATAGTATATCCTAGATATGTCTAGCATGCTTCCTATATATCGTTGCTCTGTGATCATTTTGATATTTTTACTAATCTATTTGTCATTCGCAGTCGCAGCGATGGCGATGCTGCCGATGGCGATGTCATCAATACCACGGTTCTGGCTCGAGGTGCACGATTCCTCGGGCGCGTTGCACGTGCCTCGCTGCCCATACAGGCGCTCATGCTGCTGCTTTTAGGTGTGGCAACACTGGTGCCCCACGGTGAGGACTACACCTGCATGTTCTCCAACACCTTCGCGCGGAGTCTGGAGCCAATGCTATCCTATCCGCACGGCCCGCCGCCAACGTAAGCCGAGTGGGCGTTGTCAATTGGGTCAGTGCAATAAATTCAGGGTCAAGACATCCCTCCCTTCCCAATCTGAACAGTTAAGATAAAAACCAAATGTAATTAGACCACACAATCCAACTACGCCCACCCAACCCCCAATCCCCACAACAACACCTATATGCCTTTAAAAAATGATAACAAAAAAATAACAAAAAGAGACAAAAGAAAAAAAAAAAACCAATAATATTGAAAGAAAAAAAAACACAGTATACCATATTGTATGTAAGCGAAAATGTTTGTGAACAAAATTCTTGTACAAGATATAAGGCAATCGATCCAACCCGATCGAGTGTGTTAAATCATGTAAATTTTTGTAATTTTCCATAAAATGAAGCTAAATGTATGTATATTATTTTTGGTAGCTAGACAGTCGAAACATGCCCAAAATAAATATGTACAGAAAAAATATTGATAAATACATATATACTATATGTATATATATGTAAACTGAACCCTACTCGACGAGCATAAAGCAAGAAACACTTGATAAAAAACAAGAGAAAACAAAATAACAAAACTAACGATACATAACGAAATACTTTTACAAGAGACAAAACAAAAATACATATATTAACGATATATACATTATCCATATATATTTGCACAGCAAACATTTATATATATTTATATATATATATACTATATAAACCTATGCCCAAAATTGTAATGCCCAACATTTTGTATATAAAAACTATGCTAATAACATGAAAACGAAAGCAAAAACAAAAAAAAGCAAATACGCACACACGAAAATATGCAACGAGTAGGGCACGCCTCTCCACAGTCCCAGATCAATTGTGGGCGTGGTCGGGCGAATATCGTGGAACATGTTCGCCCGGCCCGGCCAGTGGACGACAACCTTTAAGACAAACCATGACCCACATAGACCAAATTGCCCAGTGCGTGAATCAAGCGTCGAACCATGTCTCCAGTCAGCTGTCGCATTCATCTCCCAAATTCTGGATGTGACTGCTGCGCTGGGGCTGCGTCTTGACTCTTGCTTCACACACTGGGCACTAGATGGCCTCAAGCTCTCTGGCGATAAACGCTGCCTGGAGCCAAGCTCTCTCCCACGGCTCCTGAGCAGCGGCTCTGCAGTTTGTAGCACCCGCCACAGGTGTCGCCGCAGAGTCCGCAACTGACCATCTCGCAGCCAAGGCCCTCTTAAACCTCAAAGCATTCCTGAAACTCATTTCCAAAATTTGTACCATAGACAGATCGAAAATCGAAAATCAAGTCCACTAGCTGTTGCCCCTATCTGTAGTTGGCCTGGAGAAGCGTGCGCGAAAGGAGCAAAACGAAGCAAGTGTCCTATGCCGGTGCTAAACCAAATTAAAAAAAATAAAAACAATTTTCTTACAAAAATAAATAAATAAAAAAACTGACAAATTGTGTATGAAGAAAGTTGAAAAAAAAAAAAACGAAAAATGTTGAAATAGTAATGGAACAGGTTATCTCTCCATCCAGTAAAAAAAAAAGATATCAAAAAAAGAAATCAAACTTTTTGTTAATATTTTTTGATAAACATTATTCTATTTGCCTTATTAATAATACTATATATTTTCCTTCTATTATTTAATGCATCGGAGCGCAGTTATTGAAGAAGAGCATATATTTATTTAAGTTTACATGATATATATACAATATATTTGTTTATAAGTTGATTAAAATGTTAAATTTTTTGTGTGTTTTTGCTGCTTCTGTAAATTTTAAGATTTCCTTTCTTGTGAACAACTGTACCTTTATGCATATATATTAAAGAAATATTTAAAAATAAGCTTCAAGAATTGTTTTTATTTTAAACCTTTAAAAAATTTGTGTGAAATCTGTTGCTTAGAAATCTTTGATCCATTGCGCTATGATCTGCGCTTCCAACTGACGCGCAGTCGTCACCGAGGGCGGATCCAGGGGATTGCTCTGGCGCAGATCCAAGTGGTGGGCGCCCTCGGGCAAAATGATGACATTTATTTGGTTGTTCGGCGCCTGCAGGACGCCGCCACCGCTCCAGGGATCAAGCAGGCCATTGCTGAAGATGATGTTGCTAGCCGCCTCCAGATTGCGACCGCCATAGCGCAACACGATGTCGTAGGGCCTAGGAATGAGATGGAATTGCTTGTAGCACTCATCTGAGACCTTCTTGAAGTCCCAGTTGCTGGTGCGGAACATGGTGTCATTGCTGTTGGCGCACATTGGCATGACCATCTGATTGCAGCTCTGTATGTCCCAGCCCGAGCTGTCGTAGTTGGCGCCCGCATTGGAGTCCTTGTAGTCCAGACACTTGACACTGCCCGTGTAGTTCGTGTAGACAGCCAATGCACTGGCCATGCTGGCAATCAGATCCGTATCATTCTGATGCAGATCCTTTAGGTAGAAGCACAGCTGACGTACGGGATTGGCGGGTAGCGGCGACAGAAATGTGGAGTTGTACGGATAGTTGGCCATGGCCAGGTTACCGTAGACGTCCTCGAGGTAGCCCATGAATTTATTGAGATCATCGGCGTTTTTGATGGCATCGCAGACATGGAAGATATCGCTCAGTTGCTTCTTGCCGGCATCTGTTGCCGCTATAGACTCGAAGACCTTCCAAGATCTGGCAATGTTGGCGCTGCAGTTGGAATTGTAGGCGTTTTCGAACACCGCGGTGACAATCTTGTTGAATATGTCACAGGGCGTCAGACCGGAAAACTGAAGAATGGGCGCCGAGGCGGCCAGTGCTCCAACCACAATGTGCGGATACTTCATGCGAAACCAGGATGCCAGCATGCCGCCATACGAGCCACCAAACGCCACCACGGGCAATTTTTTTCCATTGCGCAAATAGGTGATGAGCTGAGCGTAATCCTCCAGCGTCTGCTCCACGGTGAAGTATGCCAAATGCTCCGGTTTGCTCGCATTGAACGTGTCGGCTCCATACGGCAGTGATTTGCCGTAGTAGCGATGCTCGGCAAAGATCACCAGCGCCCGCTGCTGGGCCGCCAGCTCCCAGACGAAGCCACTGTTCTGGGCGAACCACTCGATGTCGCCCTCGTTGCCTGTGTAGAAGAAGATTGGGGGCTGCGGATTCTTCTTGTCCACATAGGAGTCGTTGGCCAGATAACGTATGTTGAAGCTCGCATTGCTCAGGAAACTGAAGTGATCCAGCGGCACGGAAAACTCTTTGATTTCGTATTGGAATTTCTCGTTAGCTAATGTGCTGGGCTCAAAAGCCAAAATCAATAAAGCTCCACAAAGTGCTGCAATCATTTTGCAGTGCACTTAATGACTCAGATGTTGTTAATTAAATGAAATGCGTTGTGTTTTGTAATCTGTCTTTGTTCTCCTCTGCTTCGGTCAAGCCGGCTTTTCTGACCCTCTTATCTAAAGCTTAAACCAGTGTTTCATAGCGTATGCATGTTCAGCTCAAGACTGCTTTTTGAGTTTAACAGTCGGCGGGGACAAGCAAAATGTTAATTAACAGTAATGGCTAACGTACAAAATTTTACATTTGGTTTTATCACTAACCATACAAAATGTCCAGTCTATGTGTTGTATGGTTAGTGGTTTTATGAAGCAGAATTCATTATTTTAATGCGCAGATCTAGGACTAATCATAATGGCAAAAAACATTGCATCATAAAAAAAGCAGTAAATGACTTTGTTCGTCTTTGCGCAGCAAAATATACGTTAAGCCTACCAATTGAGTTTAACAGCTGACGACTGAGCACTTAATGTTAAATAACAGTCTAGTGATAACGGACTTTTGAAAGCAGGACAGCTGCATGCATTTCAATAGTATTTTCTTGATTGAATATTCTGGAGAATCTTAACAATTGAAAACAGTAAGCAAATAACGTAGGGTTTTGACCTTACGTATGTTCTCCGACATAGCAGCTCAAGGAATCTAAATTTCACCTGTGTGATAAATGTCATATCAAATGAAAATCGAGTCTCAATTTTGGCCTGTACGCATTTGAAAAATGCTAAAAACAATAACATCGAACAGCATCTGATAAAGATGACCAAATGCGCCAGCCTTTTCGTAGAGCATCTATATATGTTTCGCTTCTGTTAATACTCGAGGCTCTAACCGGATTACTGATTATCATCGCTACTGGGGTCTATCAACTAATCTTGTCCAGCTACTTGGAGGATCTGGATCAACGCTTGCTATTCAGTTATCTACTCAACATCTATATCTTTGGGGGCCAGCTGACCGTGACGTTCCTCTGCAGCCGCTCACTGTGGAATCGCCTGTGGAAGCGGCGCTGCACGCCCAACGTTCGTCTGATGATCTCCGTTTGGCTGTTCTACTCGTGTGTGCTGGTCGCGTCTGGTTTTGGCACCGTGTGGAACATCTACTACAACATCGATGTATTGGAGAACGCGGCGGAGAGCTCACTGCTTCGCGGCATCGACGAGTACTACACGTCGCCGGAGTGGAAACTCCTCTGGGACGGACTGCAGTTGCGCAGGCAATGCTGCGGCGTCTACAGCTACAAGGACTGGATGGCTGCCGAGTGGATGCCCCGTCAGCTGGTCAACAGCTCGTGTCGCACTCGAGTTGTGCTCGCGCCCATTGCCTGCACCAAGCGCGACCACGAGGCGAAGCTGGGCAGCCATGAGGATTACGGACAGCACAGACGGACGCCAGTGCCCACGTTGACCCTCGACTCGATCAACACGAATGGGTGCCTCGCCTTGTTCTCGCAGGGACTGATGCGATATTTCTACATACTGCTCGGGCTATCACTGATGGCCCTGAAGTTTCTGGTGAGCAAACAAAAAAAAACATATATATATAAATAAATATATAATATATGTTGCTTAGAAATCTTTGATCCATTGCGCTATGATCTGCGCTTCCAACTGACGCGCAGTCGTCACCGAGGGCGGATCCAGGGGATTGCTCTGGCGCAGATCCAAGTGGTGGGCGCCCTCGGGCAAAATGATGACATTTATTTGGTTGTTCGGCGCCTGCAGGACGCCGCCACCGCTCCAGGGATCAAGCAGGCCATTGCTGAAGATGATGTTGCTAGCCGCCTCCAGATTGCGACCGCCATAGCGCAACACGATGTCGTAGGGCCTAGGAATGAGATGGAATTGCTTGTAGCACTCATCTGAGACCTTCTTGAAGTCCCAGTTGCTGGTGCGGAACATGGTGTCATTGCTGTTGGCGCACATTGGCATGACCATCTGATTGCAGCTCTGTATGTCCCAGCCCGAGCTGTCGTAGTTGGCGCCCGCATTGGAGTCCTTGTAGTCCAGACACTTGACACTGCCCGTGTAGTTCGTGTAGACAGCCAATGCACTGGCCATGCTGGCAATCAGATCCGTATCATTCTGATGCAGATCCTTTAGGTAGAAGCACAGCTGACGTACGGGATTGGCGGGTAGCGGCGACAGAAATGTGGAGTTGTACGGATAGTTGGCCATGGCCAGGTTACCGTAGACGTCCTCGAGGTAGCCCATGAATTTATTGAGATCATCGGCGTTTTTGATGGCATCGCAGACATGGAAGATATCGCTCAGTTGCTTCTTGCCGGCATCTGTTGCCGCTATAGACTCGAAGACCTTCCAAGATCTGGCAATGTTGGCGCTGCAGTTGGAATTGTAGGCGTTTTCGAACACCGCGGTGACAATCTTGTTGAATATGTCACAGGGCGTCAGACCGGAAAACTGAAGAATGGGCGCCGAGGCGGCCAGTGCTCCAACCACAATGTGCGGATACTTCATGCGAAACCAGGATGCCAGCATGCCGCCATACGAGCCACCAAACGCCACCACGGGCAATTTTTTTCCATTGCGCAAATAGGTGATGAGCTGAGCGTAATCCTCCAGCGTCTGCTCCACGGTGAAGTATGCCAAATGCTCCGGTTTGCTCGCATTGAACGTGTCGGCTCCATACGGCAGTGATTTGCCGTAGTAGCGATGCTCGGCAAAGATCACCAGCGCCCGCTGCTGGGCCGCCAGCTCCCAGACGAAGCCACTGTTCTGGGCGAACCACTCGATGTCGCCCTCGTTGCCTGTGTAGAAGAAGATTGGGGGCTGCGGATTCTTCTTGTCCACATAGGAGTCGTTGGCCAGATAACGTATGTTGAAGCTCGCATTGCTCAGGAAACTGAAGTGATCCAGCGGCACGGAAAACTCTTTGATTTCGTATTGGAATTTCTCGTTAGCTAATGTGCTGGGCTCAAAAGCCAAAATCAATAAAGCTCCACAAAGTGCTGCAATCATTTTGCAGTGCACTTAATGACTCAGATGTTGTTAATTAAATGAAATGCGTTGTGTTTTGTAATCTGTCTTTGTTCTCCTCTGCTTCGGTCAAGCCGGCTTTTCTGACCCTCTTATCTAAAGCTTAAACCAGTGTTTCATAGCGTATGCATGTTCAGCTCAAGACTGCTTTTTGAGTTTAACAGTCGGCGGGGACAAGCAAAATGTTAATTAACAGTAATGGCTAACGTACAAAATTTTACATTTGGTTTTATCACTAACCATACAAAATGTCCAGTCTATGTGTTGTATGGTTAGTGGTTTTATGAAGCAGAATTCATTATTTTAATGCGCAGATCTAGGACTAATCATAATGGCAAAAAACATTGCATCATAAAAAAAGCAGTAAATGACTTTGTTCGTCTTTGCGCAGCAAAATATACGTTAAGCCTACCAATTGAGTTTAACAGCTGACGACTGAGCACTTAATGTTAAATAACAGTCTAGTGATAACGGACTTTTGAAAGCAGGACAGCTGCATGCATTTCAATAGTATTTTCTTGATTGAATATTCTGGAGAATCTTAACAATTGAAAACAGTAAGCAAATAACGTAGGGTTTTGACCTTACGTATGTTCTCCGACATAGCAGCTCAAGGAATCTAAATTTCACCTGTGTGATAAATGTCATATCAAATGAAAATCGAGTCTCAATTTTGGCCTGTACGCATTTGAAAAATGCTAAAAACAATAACATCGAACAGCATCTGATAAAGATGACCAAATGCGCCAGCCTTTTCGTAGAGCATCTATATATGTTTCGCTTCTGTTAATACTCGAGGCTCTAACCGGATTACTGATTATCATCGCTACTGGGGTCTATCAACTAATCTTGTCCAGCTACTTGGAGGATCTGGATCAACGCTTGCTATTCAGTTATCTACTCAACATCTATATCTTTGGGGGCCAGCTGACCGTGACGTTCCTCTGCAGCCGCTCACTGTGGAATCGCCTGTGGAAGCGGCGCTGCACGCCCAACGTTCGTCTGATGATCTCCGTTTGGCTGTTCTACTCGTGTGTGCTGGTCGCGTCTGGTTTTGGCACCGTGTGGAACATCTACTACAACATCGATGTATTGGAGAACGCGGCGGAGAGCTCACTGCTTCGCGGCATCGACGAGTACTACACGTCGCCGGAGTGGAAACTCCTCTGGGACGGACTGCAGTTGCGCAGGCAATGCTGCGGCGTCTACAGCTACAAGGACTGGATGGCTGCCGAGTGGATGCCCCGTCAGCTGGTCAACAGCTCGTGTCGCACTCGAGTTGTGCTCGCGCCCATTGCCTGCACCAAGCGCGACCACGAGGCGAAGCTGGGCAGCCATGAGGATTACGGACAGCACAGACGGACGCCAGTGCCCACGTTGACCCTCGACTCGATCAACACGAATGGGTGCCTCGCCTTGTTCTCGCAGGGACTGATGCGATATTTCTACATACTGCTCGGGCTATCACTGATGGCCCTGAAGTTTCTGGTGAGCAAACAAAAAAAAACATATATATATAAATAAATATATATATATATATATATATATATATATATATATATATATATATATATATATATATATATATATATATATATATATATATATATATATATATATATATATACAATTTAACAATTATATATATTAATATCAATTTAATGATATTTCTTTCAGATATTTTTATGCTGCTTCACCAAGTACACGCTCCACCGCCAAAATGTGGGCGACGGCTGTGATAATGTAGGCCTCACGGATGAGGATGGCCGTCCCCTGGTCATGGTCAAGTACCCGAAGAATGTGCGCTGCGTCACCTTAACCGAGGATGATCTCGCATCCGATATGGCACCGGAGCCGGCCTATTGCAATTGCGAGGAAGTGGGTGAACCGTGCGATTACTGCGATGGTTAGGCTTACCATCGTATATATTTATATATCGTATATATTTTATATATTTCTTAATTACTTATCTGTTAGTGTTCTTTATTATTATAAAATAAAAATTAATTTACATGTATATATTTCATATATATAAATTGCATAGTTCATGCAATTCATTTAAGAACTTTTACAATAGAAGTTTACTTTGTCTTTTCTTGAATATAATTTTTATTAATTTAAATATTTACCTTTCTATATTGTATGTAAATATCAAAAGTATGTTTAGATTTTAGTCAAATGCAGCTTTGATTAACTTCAAAATATATACTATTCATTATTTTATTTAATTATTTAAAATTCTATGCTCCTATATATTTTAAAATTATATTAATCTACTTTAATTTACATTTCACGAAATACCACGATCACAGCTAAAGCATAAGAGTGGGAACGCCTTTAAAAAACTGCCACACACGAAAAAAAAACGTTTCCCAACACTATTTTCCTACTTTGCTAAGCAGCCCTATCTAAGTCCTTGGTGAAATATAACGTTTCAGTTGTCATATTTTTTGTGTAGTTTTTCTCAATTTGAAAACCATGTGAGTGCGAATTGGAAATAATTTATTGTTGAAAATAAATAAAAAATATATATGTATTAACTTATTTTTAGGCCTCTGAAGCCTATAGTACCTCACATTGTTGGGGACGACGATGAGATGAACGATGTGAATGACCAAGCACAAATGTCCGATGCAGTTTTAGATCTAGCAGCCCCAAAGATTGTAACGGAAACTTCGAGCTCTGTGGATTGTGACGAAGAGAGCGAATCTTCCTCTTCGGAAGCCTCCGAATCTTCGGATAACAGCGGCAGTGATTCAGAGTAAGTATTTAGAAGAAATCTTAATTTGATCTAAAGAATATATCCCAAATTCAGCGATGAGGATTCAAGTAGCTCTTCTGAGGACGAGGAGGAGGATTGGTCTAAAAATATCTCTTACATAGTGCGCACTCCGTAAGTCTACCTTTTCTTTATCATCTTCGATTTTGCCAATGATTAAAAAATTCCAGGGTACACGAGCCGGAATATATTCCGAAATCTTCAGCTGTCTCCGAATCTTCAGTTGCCCCAGAAATAGAAAAAACAGAAATGGGCACATCAGAAACAGAAACAGCTGAGGTTGAAGTGGAGCATGTAACTGATGAGGCAACTGTGGTATGTGATGGTAGTAATCTTAACCCGGGGAAGTTAACATTCAGTGTGCCCAGTTCAGTAGAAGAGGAGAGTTGCACTGCAACACGTTCGTCGACAGATTTGGAAACGGAGCCCATGAACGAAGGCTGCGAGCAGGTTAAGGGCTCTGCGGTGATCAATCCAAACGTAGAAAATAAGGTTTTGGATCTGTCGCCAGCCCATCGTCTTCGCTCCTTACGTTCGGCCACCCGTTCCAATCCGGCCAAGCTCTCGGCACCACCGAAAAAAGCTGGTCGTCCACGTCAGCGCAAGCGTAAGGTCAACACCGCCTCTACGCCATCCAACTCCATTGGCGCACGCGTAGCTAAGCGACCTAGGCACTCGAACCGTCTAACTAAGCCTCCAGAGAAGAATTCAGATACGCCCCTAGCTCGTCCCGTCGAGATGACCGAGTACTTCACTAACATCTCCGCCACCCTAGTCAGCCACCGGGTCAATCAGGTACATTTTCTGTATATGCGCAAGCGCATCGATCGACTCATTGGCGAGACCATTGCCAAGACCAAGATGCAGCGGGGAGACATCTAATCTGACAATGCTCTGTAATTCGTGCGCTTTCCTAGCTGAATAAAGACAACATATAATTGATGAATGGAAATGGTTTAAAAATTGTGAATCGATAACGAGAATAATCACACTCATATTATAAATAAGGCACTGCCTTTGGCATCATTTGGCAAACGCTTGACAATTCCAGTTTCGTTATATACTAGGGGCTTATAACCGGCTGGCTGGATAGGTCGGACACGACAGCGCTGCTTGTGCTGATTAGCAGGAGACTTGGCATCTCGCCAATTGACGGCAATGTGGAGCTCTCATTGAAGGTGGACAGCGTGCCCACCTCGTCGCAGCTAACGCCCGAATCTCCGCTCGTCATCGATATGGGTGTGACATCCGATGAAGACGAGTCCGCTTCGGGTTCCATAGTCTGGCATGCGCGCTTGGCGTACAGGCCGCAGTCCGGCTCGTTGGTCTCTCTTTTGTGGGGACGCACTTGAGTGGGACTCCAGTTGAGCTCATGATGCACCACAGCCTCTACCTGCAAGTGTATGGGATTGCACGGGGGACTGTCGCACTCACGCTCAAAGCTGCCTGTCTCGATGAACACATCGATGGAGGGCGGCGGCATGGCCGGCTCCACGATCATTGTGGAGTTCACCATCATTTGGAAATCAATTTCGCTCTCCTACGCAAACGACTCAACGTAAATAAACACTCTTTAACTTGTTGTTCGCTTCACCACTTACCAGAAGAGCGCGCTCGAGATTTGAGTACCCGACTCCAGTGTATGATGAGACGGACATCTCCATGGCCGCCGCCATTTGGCGCATTTCTTCAATTTCCATGCCATCTTCGTAGACCCCTGCGCCGGTCAGAATCTCTTTTAATTTATTAAATTTGCTGCGCAGCTCCATTTTATTCAAATTTTTTCTAATTGAGCAAGGCAGATGGTAAGAGCCGTTATTTGAAAGAGGTGTGTTTGAGTAATGCAAAAATATCGATATCGTGCTCTTTAAACGCATCGATGAGAGATTATTGCAATGAGTATTTTCTTTATTTTTTTATTATTTTAATGCGTAAATCATACACTGAATATAATATTAAATCGCATTGAGTAACGTCATAAATAATATAACTACTTTAGTATTATTTATTCAATATACAATAAAATGAACAATTTTTTTTGGTATTTTTATGTATGTAGAGTGAATAATTACTTAAAAAATCCCAAATTGTCTATTGGAATGGCCTCTAAGTAGTTTTACGCTTTTATGTGATCATCACTTCAAAAAATTTAAAAGATAAAAAAGCATCGCTCCATTTGGGACCGAAAGCTGTCGTGCTGCGTTTGTGTAAAGCTCTTTGCAAGCTTTCGCTTTGATTTGAGCGCGCAGCAACAAACTTCTGACAGTAAGCATGAAGCCCATGAGCTTTTGGCGCGCATATAAATTTATTTAAAAATAGCTTTTCATTTGAACACAGTTTTTACACATTTACGCTTATTAAAAAGTGTTTTATATATTAAAAGTGTAATTTTAGAGCAACTTTTTTAAGGGTCGCCTAAATTGCTCACACTTTTTGAACCTTTCGCAGTAAAGCTGGCAATTGGCATGGAAAAATTAAAATAAATTCATCGCTTTTTGCTAGCCAAACTGCGACAGCAACAGCATCAACAGCATCTGACCTCTGACCCAAAACTAACGACAGCAAAGCTAAAAGTTAGGCCAAACGTCAAATCCCACTTGAAAAACGTTTGGCTTTTTCTCGGTGTCCATTCATTACGAAAAACAGCTCAAACGGAGGACAGCAGTGGGGAGATGCACAAGCTCCAGTTTTTGAGCCCCTATTTAATTCGCGTAGTTCTCCATTGTTCATCTGATAACTGAGGAAAAGTTGGGCGTGAAACATTGAAAAGTAGTTAATTATTTATATGCGTATACATACTTTCTAGCGGTATTTTGCTGAATATTTTATTTACTTTAGCTCATATTTATATAAAAATAATATTTCTATATACTTCTATCATAAATAATTTCGATAATAATATATACCATGTTTTTTTTTTTTAATTTAATAAACTGAATTGAGACCCAAAATGTATAATTTTACTAACATTCTTATGAATATAAGAAATTAATTAAATGAAGTAACATTGGAAATATATGTGAAATTTTATTTTTAAACAGCATTAAATATGATATTTGTAATATAAAATTTTGGGTGTTATGTTATATTTTATTTTATTTTTTTTCCACTTTGATTAACACTTTCAATACTCACCTCTATCAAAACACCTTTTAAAGTTATTTCATTGCTTTAGTTCGGCTTGCCAATTTCTAAAAATCCCCATATGATGTTTTCTTTTGTGACCCCCGCTTTTTGCATGGGGACCATCCAAATTGATAAAAAAAAAAAAAAAATTCATTGCATAGAAGATTTATGCTTGAGCTAAAAAAAAAAAAGAAAAGAAATTGTTTTATTTAAAACGCTTTGATCCCCGCTCCATTAAGAGCTTAGCGCCTTTAATTAAAACATTTAGTTATAAAAAATCGCTTGCTTGAAAATCTAAAAAAGAAGAAATTCGTAAATATTTGCATAGTTTTGTTTTTGCAGCCGGCTCGTCCTTATGCACAGGCATAGAGAGAACAGCGTATAAATTTGCTTGGACAATTTACGGCAAACATGAAAAAAAGTGTTTCCAAGCGTTTTTGTGGTAAAAATTATGCTATAATTCAAAAACAGCGCAGCAAACACACACAGACACCCACACAGATTCACACACACACATACATATGCGCTTCGTTCATTAGCACAAAATCCACACATTAATTTCATATGTGCATGTGTGTGTGCTGCTAATCTTAAGGGAGTGTAAAAACTGTGTGTATACAGTGCATATGGATGTGTGTGTGAGCGTCTCCTTCAGTGTCTACGTATGTGTTTGCTTCTGTGTTTGCTTTTGTCACCATAAAGGATATAAGCCATGTTTTTACTGCAACGTCTATGTGCCTGTATCTGTGTGTGTGTGTGTGTGTGTGTGTGTGGGAGTTACTTTATGTAGCGACATTCGCTGCAGTGAAAAAAAGCAAGGAGCAGAAAAAGTGCAAGCTTTCCGGTTGGCGCTGCCTTAGTCCTTGCTTAGCAAGGACCAGCCAGTCAGCCAGCCATCCAAGCAGGCCAATTTCCAGTTTCGGTGATAAATTTCATATAATAAAGAAGACATTAAGCAAACGCTGGCGAGAACCGACAGCAGCGACACGGACAACGACAGCGACAACAAGGATCGCCCGCTGTGCTCTGCCCACACACAAACACACACACACACACAGACGCACACAGAGAGACGGAGACACAGTTAACACCTTGCACTAAAAAATAATATTATGCTTGCTTTTCAAAATGTATATTTTAGCGTGTAAACGCTTTAACGTTTATCCTTCTACGTTGGGATGCTTGCTCACAAAGTGCAAGGGGGTATATTGGCTGTTTGCATGGAGTTTGAGATTTGATATCTGAATTATATATGACTGTAAGGCTTGGCCTTATTCAGTTCATCCTCACCTCAGGAGTAACTCAGCTTTTGGGTATGCCAAGAACTTCAAATTTGATATATTTACAACTAGTTTCCTATGTATCCTACCCATGCATAGATGCTATATAGCATAGGTTGCTTTCCAAAGCTTGGAATTGAAATACTCAGTATACCATCAGCCTTTAAAGTAGTAGTAAAGTAAACGGATGTTGAGGTCGTTTATAAATGGCTTTAAAATGATAGGTTTACGAATTTTGAACACATGGAAAATCCAATAAAGTGAATTCTATTTATTTATTTATTATTTCTATTTATTATATTTATTACAAACTTTTGAGTAACTTTAAAAAGTTTTTAAACAAGCATTATGCAGTCGGCTACCATATTTCTACAGTGTTTTTCTGCATTTCCGCCAGCAGTGTTGCACAGCGCTTCGCACTTTTATCGCATTATTTTTAGCGCGCACACATGAAATAAATTTATTATCACAAATGTGTCCATTGAACCACCTAATATCTAATATTCGAGCGCATCGCATTCAAAATTGTGAATGTTATTTAATGTTTATGTAAATTGTTTATTGATTATGATTTTGAGTATTAAGTGTAGTGCTGAAAAACGCCCAAAGGGTCAACTGAGCGCCATCCAGCCACTTTCCCAAAAATGATGCAACATTTGTGCTTTATTGCTAATTTAAGCAGATATTATTTGACCGTGATGCTGTTGTTGTTTCATAATGCAAATTGAAAATTTATAATTAATTATTCACTTTTTGATTACGAATTTTCATTACCTCTAAATAAATTATGCAGGTGTACTAAATTTGATGAACTTTAGTTACTCGAAACAACGCACTTTAAGTTTATGCTAATTTAAGGCTGATCAAATTATATTTTCCGGCATAGCTGAGATTCCGTTATTAATGGTAACTGAGAGTAATATTACTTTAAGTTGGTACCTTTTTCTTCATGTTTTGTGATTTCTTCTCTATGTGACTAAAGGAAAACTTGTAGATTTTATTTATAATTTATTGCTCAACATGGATATTCTCTTACGCTTATCATACACAAAATACAATATACATATTAAACTCATTTATAGCGTATGATTGTTGCATTTATCTTATGGTCTGCAAGGTCTCGCCAGGCTGTTGCGGGCTGGGTCAAAGCTGGGGGCGAAACGTAAAGCTGTGCAACAACATGTCCGACAGTTCGCAGCTGGACACGCAATGACAACTTGGCTACCTGTGTCCGGCCCGGTCTGGCCAGGTGGTTGCTATATGCTGGCTACCCTTGTTGTAGTTGCGGCAACTCTTGTGTTTGACACTGGGGAGCGGGCAGACAATCAAAGTGCAACGAGACAGAGAGTTTAAAGTGGCACCGGCCACATAAAAGCAACAAAATAACAAACGTTGTGACAGCAGGTGGCTGGGGGGTTTGAAGGCGGCGTGCGGCGTACGGCGAACGGCGGTTGGGCGGTCGGTAGATTGTGGTATATGCAACAGCCACAAGCCAAACAAGCGACAAGCAGCAAAAAGAAATTACAAGCAACAGAAGACACAACAAAGTTGTCTGGATTCGTTTGCGAATTTCCATTTCTGTAGCGAATCTCCTGCCAACTGCTGCTGCTGTTGCTGCTGGCATGCGGCATGCATGGCTTAGATAACAGTTTGTGGCCACAGACGCTGCCAAATTCAACAAATATTAGCTGTTAAACAAGCAGTTGCATATTTTGTTTCGTTATTCTTTTGCTTTTTCATTTTGCACAAAATTTACAATTACAAATGCAATGTGAAAACAAAAGACAAAAGAGCGTTCTGAATTAAGTGCAAAACGAGAGCGAGGGAGACGAGAAAAAAAAATACAGGAGCGCTTTTGAATCGCGAGAGATCGATCGGGAAATACCCTGCAGAAAATGTTTATTATAGAAACTAATTTCTATCATAAACTACAAATATTTTTGAAAATTATATTATTTTGTATACAAAGTAAAATTATTAAAATATTATTTATTCATTCAAATTGAAGCGATATTAAAAATAATTACAAACGCTTTTTTATAAGGCAAACATATGTATGTTGCTCATACCTCATATAATTACCCCTCTTGAATAAGCATTTATATAAAGTATGTATATAAAAATGTCGAGCATGCCATTTTCTGTCTTCAATATATGCACACATATCCATTTATAGCTACAGAGTAGAAGAAACACAAGAAAAAAATTGGCATAAAATGCAACAAGCAAAAAAAGCGTTTGCTTCGTTAAGTTTTTAGCGTGTGTGTGTGTTTGTGTGAAACATCAACAACAACAATAATGTGTTAATGTGAACACACACAAACATAAACACACTCACGCGCGCACGTATAGAGGCGCACATTGCCATTGGCAAATACTCAAGCACACACATACAGGCATACACGTAGAGAGATGAACGCATGTGTAAATGCTGCCACAGAAAATGCAAAACACATGCGACGGATGAAAGAAGAAGACACGTGAAGAACGAGAAAGGAAGACAGAATTTTGTCGTAGCAACGTTTCAGCAGGGCAAGCACGATAAGCAGTGCAGAGCAAAAGAGAGTTAGTGAGTAAGGGAGAGAGAGACAGAGAGATAGCGAAGAGACGTTGTCGAATGCAAATGCAATAAAATAAAATACGAAATGCGCTTCACGAGTGAAGCAAAATGTAAGCGAATATGAATGCGAATGCGAATGTGAATACGAATGTGAGCGAGAATATGTGAATATGTGGCAAATTTAATGCGAATAAAGAAAAGCTTTCTTGAATTCATTGCGTGGCTGCATTATCCAGGTTAAATTGTGAAGCTGCGCTGCGAGTTCCTTGAACTGTGATACGTTAAATGAAAAGTTAAGCATGTCACCTGTTCGATAATTCATTTGAATTGAAATTGAGTTACGTACAATTTTTAAATAATATAATTTATTTCCAAATGTGTTTTATATGACTACGAAACTGTCCAATTATTCTAAAATAATCAATCAAGCTTATCAAATAAATAGTAATTCGTAATGTCAATAATATACTTGTAATTATTATGTGCTAAAAATACGCGAATTTCTAATAAGCAGCCAATTTAATTCGCAACTGTTTCGCCACAGGCAACAAAATATGCACAAATCTAAATTGCAGCGCAGCAATTGCAAATGCGCTGTCATACATTTATACAAATATATGTGTGCATTTACATACATACATACATATGTTATATGTGCGCCGCAAGCGACTCTAAACACACACACATATATACTTGCACACACATATACTCTATTTACTTAGTATAGATATATTATGCACGTCTGTACACTTCCATCATTTGCTGGGTTTCTCCTATTTTTTCTCTCTTGCTTTTCATTTTTTATGCTTGCTCACTTTTCACTGTTAGTTATGTCTGCTTGCGGGTTGCTTCTTTGCATGTTATTTATGTTGTTTAGCATATATATTTTTTTATTTAGCAGCCGCAGAAACAGCAGCAGCAACAACAACAACAACAACAACGAAAAGCGAAGGGAAACTAAAAATAAATTCATGCACTGCACAAAGCAGGATTTGCGTTAAGTGTAGCATACTCTTAAGCGCCGCTAGGCAAGCTCCACATGTGTGCGAGTGTGTGTGTGTGTGTGCTAGTAAATTAGTAAACAAATGCACATAATAGACAGAATTAGCAAAAGCAGCCAAATTAATGAAAGGATCTTTGCTCTCACTCTCTCTGCGAGTTTGAGTCACAAAGTTGCGCAGGAGTCTATGAAAAAATAAGCGTAATTACCTTCTGTATATTGGCTTAAAATTTACTAAATAAATAAAACTTGCTTTGACACAAATTTACTTTACCTGCTTTGCATATGATGATAGAGATAAATATAAGCTTTGAGATTATTTATATTTAAATTCAACATGTTGTTTGTTTGCCTTAAATTAGCTCTAGCCTTACTTTAAGCACTTTAAAATTGTCTAACACTTTACGCGCCGCTTCTAAAATAATTGTAAAATCTGCATGAGCAACAAATATTATGAATTATGCATAAATATTTGTAGCCAATGATTGGGCTTAAGTCGGGGGAGCAATGAGCACAAACGGCCCGGCTAAGGGCCCCCAGAGGCCTTCACACAGGCAGCAAGCAGCTGTTCAGCAGCAGCAGCAGCAGCAACAACAACAACAACAACAGCCAGAGGAGCTGCTAGACTTTTGCTTGAGCTGCAGTGAAATATTTTTCTTTTGCATGTTGTTCAATGCTCTCGACTCCATCTATACAATTTTCTATACGTTTTCTACCATTTATTTGCATTTCCCATTTGTATGTGTGCTCAGCTTTCTCTCGGCTCTCGCCCGCCTCCTGCTCGCTCCGGGAATGTGTTTGTCTTTTCGAATGTGTCCTTTAGTCATGTTTGATTTGCAATTTCGCACAATCGGCAAATCCCCAAAATTGCCAATAAATTTGTCCTATTGACTGTGTCGGACTACAATTCTGTTGCTGTTTCGCTTACTTTGGCTGCTCTGTGTCGGAAATGTGCAGAAGACTAAACTTTACATTCACAGGCGTCGGCAGAGAATCAAGTGAAAGTGTGAGACACGAGAGTATAGGACTTTAAGATACTCTCTTTACAGGCTTTCTATTGGTTTACTTTACCCTGTGTAAACTCTTATAGAGAATGCTGACAGGAGTTGAGTTTCTGTATTTGATATGTGACTTTTTTATTCAGTAATCGATAATAATTAGTATTTATCGATAGCGACAACCTATCAGACAGGCAATTTTAAGACTACTCTGGGTTTATCAATCAACCCATCTGCTCGTCAATACTAAATACAAATATTCCATAAAAATATATCTAATAAAAATATATTTTATCTACTCATTAAATTTTGAACCATGCCCAGCTATAGATATATCTCTCTAACATGCCGTTAGCCCACTCTGACACATTGTAGTTTGAATTTGGTTTTGATTTTGATTTTGATGAGGCGATATCACAAGAAATTAAGTGCCCATTATGGTATTTCATGAATTTGCCATTGGCTCGAATGGTGTTCAATTGAATATTGGGCTTCAATTTGATTAGCGGATAGAGCAGCGCTCGCCCAGATGCCTTTTGGCCACGTTTTATGTTTTCATCGTGGCAAAGGATTTTACCATTAAATTTGCTTGCCAGCCTTCCGCCACATTAGGCAGCTGTTATTTGGCTAATTTTGCATCTTTTGGTAATATAATTTACACAAAATAACACACGACTGCACAGGCACACACACACACATACACACACGCACGCACATTGAC